>OY728161.1:847162503-848412503 GCA_963277665.1 Viscum album
TGAAGGCAGAACTAAAAAGTATATTACAAACATTAATGATAGAATGGACTATATTTGTGGGACTCATGGTCATAAATCATGTTTTTTTATTGAGTATTTAGAAAATATTTCATTTTATAAAGATACAAATACTTCTAAATCTAATAAAAAGTATAACTATATTGAGAAATATGATATAAGTGTGTCTGAGAAGAAAATAGACATGAAATTATTCTATTGTGGAAGACAGATCCACACGATTATTATGTATTAAGAACCCCTTAAGGTAAATAAGAAAATAATAACTTCATATGTATAAAAATATTAGCTGATAAATGATGACATAAGATATGTTTTAATTGTAGATGTTTTATATGTGATAATTAAAGTAATAAAGAGTTTTTTTAACTAGATAAAATATTATAGTGAAAAGAAACATGATGAGAGATCCTCAACTATAGTGGATTTTAACAAACAATCCTATACTAGATGGAAACATGATAAGATGAAAAATAGTTTTATAGTCTTCAGGGAAAACAATGAACTCAATGAATGGAATATCATGAACCTCTTCTATTATAATCAATACATCTCTCTTGTAAAAAATGTGAATAAAAATGAAGATAAAAGGGAGGATCTACTCTAGTTGTGTGTAAAAATAATTCATGTTCAATGATGGATCCACCACCATCAATAAAAACTATGGTCACTCAGATACTTGATCAATGAAAAATGAATAAATAATTCCTAAAAAGACTTATTTCCTATAACAAATAATGATGTGATGGTTAAAGAACATACTATCTATTGGGGGAAGCATAAAGAGGAGAAGACCAATGTATGTATTCATTCGTAGAGAATGAATCATGAAAAATGGAATTTTGGTGGATCATCAATGAAGGATGTCTATACATGTGGGTTTATATAAAAAAATTTGAAAAAGACACAACCCAAAAAATATACATATCAAAATAAGATTAATGATGTGGGTTAATATTGTACAGTTATATGGCTAGATAAAATATTATTTTGGGTTATTAGAATAAACAGAAGAAGAGTCAAGTTATTTTCACAATAGAATCAAAGGTTTGGTCCTTCAGGATCATCTAAAATCCTACTCTTGAGGATTCCAGATGAACCGCTCTCCTTTTGTGATTAAATTCTGATAGAGAATGTGTATGTGATTTAGGATATTTAGGAGACACAATCTAACAGGATGTTGCATAAAAATTGAAAAGTGGTGATGTTATGTGCTCTAGAATATAAACTCATTCAAATTTGTTACCTGAGATGAATAAAAATCTATAATAATTCTTTAATAAAATTTAATGGCCTATGGATTCTTGAGATGTATGAAATTAATTTATTTAAATGGATAGTTATGGTGTTATCAAATTTATCTCTTGTTTCGTACACCATTTTCTCACTTAGAAGACATAGAGGTTTAGTTGAAAGATCATTACAAAGTAGAATGTTCACAAAATAAAAAAAATTATAAGGAAGCTAAAATTGGTAAATGTTATCTATCTAGATATTATTCTAAAACCTTCAGTCAGATGTAATGAAATGAAGATATAGGCGAAGATTTATTTTGGGTCTAAATAGTGGGTCTAATAATAGGAAGATTTCTATATCATAGGGGGACATTCTATCTTATTATAACATGAATTATATCAATGGTTTTAAAAGATAAATTTTTATGTTTTCCAACATAGTGAATAATTATTGGGGGAGAAACAAAAAAATTCATGTATTTATTGATTATCACTTTTTTCCAAAAAATATCGTATGAGCTCATTTTTTTCATAAAACCATGAAGTGGAATGATAATATTAACAGTTACTCCATGATGTGGTCACCCCACTCTAGAGAATAACTCATCATCTAAAATCAGATAAAAAAATTTTGATGAATTATTTTTAACATTCCAATTCTAGTTGTTTTATTGTTTTTTGTTTCTTGGAAAATAAATAAGAATATCATTGGTACTAAATGTGTATTTCCCTATAAGATTAATGAATACAGAATAGTGATTTGAAACAAATAATTATTAGTTTGAAAAGGTTACTCCAAGATTGAGGGTATTTATTTTGAAGAATCATTTTCACAAGTTTTATGGATAGATATAATCAAATTATTCTTAGACATGTTAGGGAAAATATGGTTCAATGTATGGATATCATGTCAGTGTTTCTGGATGGTGTTCTAGAAGAAGTAGTTTTTATTATATAGACAGATTGTTTTCTCATTTATGAAGATCAGAAATTATTTTTTCAGTAAAGGAAGGTGCTATATGGGTTAAGGAAAGTATCAGGAGCATGGAATTTAATAAAATAATTTTTTTAAGAAGCCTTGTTTTAATTATGGTGACATTGATTAAATTATCTATGTCAACAATGATAATAACCTAAGGATAATGGTTATTGTATATGTTAATTATATAATATTTCATGGTTCAGATGAGACATAGTGAAATAATTTTATAAAATTCATGAAAAGTGAGTTTGAAATGCCAATGACAGGTGAACTAATGATTTTCCTTGGATTATAGGTAACAAAAAGAAAGAATGGAACATTCATTTATCATTATAAATTTTACATTGATATTCTAAGAATATTTTTAATGTATAATTCTAATGATATGATGAATCCATTGGATACTTGGATGAAACTATCATTGGATGATGAAGTCAATTAAGTTAATGTCACAAATTTTTGGAATATCATTGGATATCTATTTACCAGATAGATAAAATACATGATATATTATCATCCACTATTCATGTTTAACATTATTAATGAATACCCAAAAAGAGACACATAATTTAATTAAATAATAATAATTAATTATGTCCAAGGTATTTTGGATTTCAAGATGTAGTATATTGAAAAATCAAGGAAAAACTTATTGGTCATAAAAATGATGATTTTTCCAATTAGTTATATGATAGAAATTAAGCATCACTTGTTGCATTATATCTTGAAGGAATTTGAATTTCTAGTATAATAAATCAGAAATATTGCATTTTACTCAGTTTTATAGAGGATTAGTATTTTACATGCACTATAAATTTCATGTATTTATTAGAGATAAATTAGTACCTTGATCATATTTCAATTGAAATGATGTATCCTATTAGAATACATTTGAATAATTATAGGTTTATTAATATTAGAAAAAATCTGATCCATCACTCAAACAAAAATTTATCTTGGAATCCTGTATATTTTTATCAAAGAGAAGGTGTATCAAGGGCTTATGAAGTTGAAGTATGTGCCTATAAAACTATAGTTTGTAGAAATTCTTACAAAGGACTTTCCTAAAGAATATTTTGAATGTCAATAACTGTATATCTAAGTCCAGTTTACTCCTCGTACTTCACAAAGTGTGGATGAGGGACCCCCTCTCCCATAGGCATGATCTGTCTTTCCTTGAAGAGATTATCTGGGTTCATTATACTTTTTTAGACCATAAAAAATCTATCATAATTATTATTTAAAAATGTCGAGAAATTGGGCATATAAAAGTGGTAGAATATGTCTCAATTGAGAAAGTGGGCGAATTAGATAGCGGATGCAGTGCATAAAGTGGTTTTTTTATCTGATGATGCCAAATTTGATCTATCTAAGGTTATATATGAACATATATAGAGTTCATGATGAAACAAGTTATGTGGTTTTGGAATAAAGATAATTATTTAAAACCCATTCATATTACTTTTTTTCCAATGCCAAGCATGGGTCTTGTGGTATTGGATTGTGAATTGGGTAAAATATTTGATTTATATACAAATCACTAGATATAAACAATGACAAAAGATGATATAAGATTCAATGAGTTATCAAAATGTGAGGAGTTGTCAAAAAACCCAAAGGGAGAGTTTATTGTAAAAAAATATCTCATGTTATAATTGTTATGTATTTTGATTGATTATTCTTTTTGATACAGAATGTGGAAATGAATATTTTTGGATTTCCCACATGGCTGCTGAATAGTTATGATGAAAAATAACCAAGGAAGATGAAGGAATTCCTTAAAACTAATACAATTTTTTTTATTAAAAGGTTGGGTTGTTTCTTAGTGTTTTTTAAATTTTTACTGTCAAAAATTTGGTGGATAGATCAATAATCGCTAAAGGACTATTTCCATGAATTCCTAAATAAAATATTATAGTTGAATGAGTTCTGTGAAGATGGGAGTTTCCTGAAGGTATCAATATTTGTGAAGTATTTTGGTCTGAAGGTTGATTTTTGAGAAGGTTTGGAGCATCATGAATATGTGACAGAAATATGTCGACCTATGGGACTTTGAGAATTATAGTATCATGAATGAACAAAGGATTTATGATGATTCTCTATGACCAAGATATCTTCTCGAGGGAAATTGTTCTTTAAGTTCTTTTAAAAAACATGAATTTTCATTAATGTGATTAGAGAGATTCAAAAAAGGTTATGTTGATGTTGGAAGCTACTAGAAAGTGAGTAAATTCCATTAAATAGGCCTCTACCACCTCATATAAGAGTTTAATTACTTTGAGAAGACTCGAAGTCTCTGAATCTAGCTATTGATTTGTAAAGGATGTTCTTTAATAAAGGTTTCTGAAGAAATTATATTCACAAATCCAAAGAAACGGGAACAAAATTAGTATGCACCTTGATGTTATTGATGTTTTTTAAGGATATAAAAATATGGCCAAAATATGTGTGTTTTTGAAGGCTATGTGAGATTTGAGAATATATATGAGCTTCACGGATGGTGGTATCATCACGAAGGTTTGTTCATCTTCATCAAGGTGGTGATATTCATGAATGTTTTAGAGTTCACAAAGGTAGTATATAATTGGGCATAATAGGGATGTTTCATAAAGGTTTAGCGAGCATCAAAAAGTTATTAAGCATAGAGAATGTATTGGTAGGTGATTTCCTAGAATATATATGGTACCGTGGTATTCATTAAGTGCATGAATGGATAATTTCAATTGAGTATCTAACTATAATTTATTATCTATTCATTTTTTGTAATGAAGGAATTTACATGTCAATTAACTATATGTAAATCATTTCCAAAGCATTGAGAAAAGTTAAAGGATGAAAATGATCTATTCCACTAATAATGATCCATGGAAGAAAATATTGAGTGGGTGACGCTTTTAACGTAGTGACCTATACCAAATAATTATAAATGAAGTGAGAATGTGAAAAGAATTAATCTATGAATAACCACATTTTCATTGATCCTTATTGGATTTTGTACATAAATAAATTGTTCTTGTCTGATACTTGGATATAGCCCAGTGAGGGTGAAATAAGTAAAAATGTATCTGTCATTGTGATTTCCCTACTTTATTTCATTGAATGCTTCAACATCAAATAAATAAATGGAAAATAAAATCATTTTAAATAATTTATAGAAAATAAAGGGAAACATATAATAAATTGGTGAGGATCTAGTGGCATGAAATAATTTTGAAACGAATATACATACCCTAATTCACTCCGTATAAGAGTATTTAACCCCCCATTGGATCAAATAGTAACAAACAAATTAATGGTGGCCTCTTTTGGAATTATTTACTAAGGAAAAGTTAACTCTACTATTGTAATTTAAGATTATGTTTACTCTTATCTCAGTGTGCCATGAATAAGGGTTGAACTTAAAAGGGTAAGAATAAATCTGGTGTTATTCTTCATTGGGGTAGTGTCTAATGAAATAATGTGACTCATTTAATGAAAAACAGTAGTTTACTGAAAATGGCTTGGATGAAATGTACAGTGAAAATAATTACACACTAAATTATGTTGTAATAATGAAAGAAGAACATAGTATTATAAGTAACATTGTAACTACTAAAAGTGAGGAAATTTTATGAATTCCAAAAGTTTATATTTTTAAAAAATAAAAAATATTTGGATAAGAAATGGTTTAATGAAAATAAATATAAGGATATACAAATCCATGTTATAGTAAATTATATCCACATGTTGAAAGTATGAAATATATTATATATTGTAGTGTCCATTGTTCTAATAGAGAAGAATGAATATCAAGATGTATAATTATAAAATATGTCTATAATGATTGAAAGCCTCAATGATGATGAAAATGGACCAAACCAGAACAAAAATAAAATTCATGAGTAGGTATCCAAAAATTGTAATCTTTATTCACACCAGTCATCACATGTATATTAGAATCAAATTCTACAATAAGAGAATGTGTGTTTCAAAGAAACTTTGGAAAACATATATTTTAAAATAAAGGTTCAAAGTGACATTTTTAATATGCTCACCCAAGAATTTGAAATTAAGATGAGTCGTTGAAAGAATCTCAAGAGAGAACCCAACACTCCAATTGAATCAAGATATATAAAGATTCATCAACGTGGAGATTATCTAGAATTAATCACTAAATTAGTGGAGAAATCTAATTCTAAAGGAAATCCCAAATTGAAGGATGCTTTAATTTTATTATTTTAATGTCCTTTGGATTGTAATACTGAAATGAAAATAAAATATGAAATTTTATTGGAAAGACATGAAATGATTTTGTCATCGCAAAGTCCATCTTATTTGGGAAAACCCAGTATCGTAAATAAAAAACCCTCTCCCATGCATGATATGAAAAGATTTTTTAATAGTTATAGAAATATGAATTTTCATCTATGCATTAAAAACAGTATTAAAAAGTCATTTACAAAAATTAGTTACAACATGTTCTATTTTTGTGGGATGTATAGTCATGATTTAGGTTTTTTATTGAGGACTGGTAATATATTAATTTCTATGAAGACAAAAAATTGTTCTAAATAAGATAATTAGGGGGAAAATATTATAAAATAAGAAATATTTGTTTGTATGATGAATGTATACATGAAATTTTATATTATGAATACTGGGACACAAAATTATAATGAATCAAGATTCCCATTGGATTAATATAATTATAAGTACCCATGTTGCATCATATTCTCAAATATTAAATGAGGACACAAGGTATTTTTTTAAATTGGACTTTTTATATGTTCTAATCATGGTAATCCTAAAAGATATTTTAGACGGATGAATCATGAGATGTAAAATAAACCAGAAGAGATATCCTCAACTCTAGTTGTGTATAAAAAAAATTCTTATACTTGAAAATAACAAGATTATTTGAAAATAGGTATATATTCAGGGAGGAAAATTTAGGAACGAAACAACTGGTATATCGAGAACCACATCTTCTACACGGACAATATTTTTAATAGAATAAATGTTAACCCACTTAGGTGTAAAAGGGATGAGCTACTCTATCTATGTTTAAGAATAATGTATATTCATTGATTGATTGACCACTAACTAGAAACAGTGTGGTGAATCATATAAACGATAAAAGAAAAAACAATTTATTTAAAAAACTGAATATTATTTCACATGGTGAGTTGTGGAGGAATGGGAAAGAGGCCTTTGATTAAGGAACAATCCAGATTAGAGGACCAGTGAAGATAGTTTCTTAGAGAAATAATCATGGAAAATGTAATTTTTGTGCAGAATCAATGAATGAAATATGTATAGTTGGTTTAAACACCATGTGGTGAAAAATACTAAGCCTAAAGAATCTAAATATAATAATAATAATGAGAATCTATGTACATATTGTCATGTTATTTAGATATAGGTGTTAAATGTGGTGAGGAAATTGGAAAAATTATAAAAAGAGTACAATGCATTGTAAGATTGTATCAATTTTTTGTTTAATCAAGATCAATTAAAATACTCTTATTGAAGATTGCAGATGTACCCCTACCATATGTGTTTAAATAATATTAACATAGGTATATGTCTATTTTGTTTTATGGGAGATACAATCTGATGGAAAACTGCATCAATAAATGAAAAGTGGGGATGTGATATGCTCCAGAAATTCAGCTGATGATAATAAGTTACTAAAGATGAAGAATGAATATGGAATAACTTTTTGAAAAGAGTTAATGATATAAGGATTCTTGGGAATTATGAAAATAATTTTTTAAAATGGATAGTGATGGTGTTAATAACTTGATATTTTATTTCAAACAACACGATTCATTTGAGTATGATTAGTGTTTTTCTTGATGGATAATTTTTAATTGGTATATTCACCCACTAAAAATATTTTTGATGGCTTGTACTACAATAAAATGTTGTGAAGATGGAGAATGTTCTCAAAACTATAGAAACATGAAATAAAATAATCCATGTGAAGATTATTTTTCTATTCTTAAATAGTGGGCCTAAAAATAGTAAGAGTTTCATATAATAGGGGGAATGTTTTATCTCCTAATCAAATGAAATATCTCAATGGTATTAACAGGACGTTTTATTATTTTCTCAGAAATCAATTATACCGATATTAGGAGAGTTATAAAAATTCATGAATTTCTCAATTATGTATTTTTTTAACTATATGGTATCAGATCACTCTTTTCAGGATACGAAGAAGTTGTGAGAGAATATTAACTGTGTTTCTAAAATTTTTTATCACCACACAAGTGAGTAATTAACCGCATGAATTTATCAAAAAATTGATGCTAAAATTTTTTATTAGTCCAATGGTGGACGTTTTCTGGGGGATTGTTTCAAGACAATAAAATAATCTCATTGGGATAAAATGGGTCTTTATCAATAATAATAATGAATATGGAATGACAATTCAAAACAAAACAATGAATAGAGTTAAAAAATTAATCCAATAGAGAGGTTATTAATGTTGATGAAAATTTTTCACCTTTATCAATTATAGAGACCATTTGATTAGTCATGGACATTAAATTGTAATAAAGGTTAAATTTTTTCCACATGGATATCAAGTAATTATTTTTTAAATGGGGCTCAACAAAAAAATTATTGATTATATAGATGGGTTTTCATTTATGAATACAACCAATAAGATTGTTAGTTGAAGAAGGTACTATATGGTTTGACGAAATAATTAAGACAATGATATTTTTCAGGACCTATCCCATGATAGGGCTCGAGATACAACTACACCAAGACCACCTCCATAGGCTAGGGGTGGCGATAAGAACTGAAGGCACACAAAACTTTTGATGGAATTTTACTAAATATTGGTACACACATATCCATCTCAATGAAAATATGTATAGGTAAATAAATAAAAGATTCAAAAATCTTATAATAAAATCCAATATTGCATTACCCTATAGACAAGACAAGAGATGGTAGTGTAAACTAAAATTAATTGGTAAAAATACACACCCAACTAGAAACATGTACCAACATGAAAAAACATGAAAAGTAAAATAACTGAGAGATCCCTGCTACTAAATCCCAAGCTACCACCACTGTATGCAGACCAAGAACCCAATATCACAAATATCATATGAAATTATGATCAACCTATTCACCATCTACAAATGAAACATCACATGTTGGGTGAATCCCATACAACAGTTAGTATACATACCCAGTAGAACGCCTCGAAGACGGTGAAGGGTGGAGAAGTAGGACATACATTAAAGATGAAAACTCATCCACACAGAAGGATCTCGAAATGGGGAGAATATAAAATTTTCTGTGATTCTTCACAACCTATATTAGGAGAGTTGACTCATCCAACCATGAGAAGATAGATAAGAAAATTATAAGTCATTCCACAGACATCTTCACCTCTCCTAGAAACAGAGTAACAAAAACCCAAGGAGTGGGTACTGAAGAACGATATATATGCATATATGATATTATTGATTACCAATAACAAAGAGAATATGGTATAAATATAAATCCATAGAATGTATCCCATGTATCATATTACCAGTCACAATATATATTGGGAGGTTATTCACATTAGAGATCAGGCTTCATTAATGAATACTATATATATTTGTTATGTTATTAATCTAAATTGTCATAGTTCAGTTACCTTCTGAATCTGCTGTTGATTGATGGGTAAGTATAACCTCATGGAAAATATTAGGCCATGATGGTGGGAATTTCAGAGACATAGATGGGCTTATAATGAAGCGTATTCCCATTTGAGCTAGGGCCATAAAAATGTTTCTTATATATATTAGATATTGAAGGAATATGAGTTCTCTTAGTTCAGTTACATTCTCAATCCATTGGTTGAAGATGAAGAAGGATAAGCACCCTTGAAATATTGTTACATGATGGATGGAATGTTAGAGACATTGTGGTGCTTACATGGATGCGGTCTCCAATTTGAGATTGTGCCTAGGGAGGAATCCTAAATATCATGGGTTTGGAAGGTATGATAGTTATCAAAGTAAAATGTCTCCCAAACCTATTAGTTGGTTGGGGTGAGTGATCAGACTCAGATAAATTGTGTTTATCCCAAAGGATTTAGGGATTCTTGGATCTTATGATCATATGAATGCCAATTTAAATATTCATTCTACATAGAATAACTAATAAAGAGAGATTATGATCTTAAAAGGTTCATTTCTTATTATTGGAATTAATCAAATGATTTTTCTAAGATAATGACAATGATATTGTCTCTTGAATGATTAACCCTAAAACATTAAAGACTCTTACCTTATAAAGAGGTTATGCATCTAAAGGTTCCTAACCATGGTTCTAATGGAACAGGTCCATGTGTGTACAATCTATAAAGTTCTCATTATCTATGGGGACTACCTAATATTTCATGATGGTTTACTGGACATGTATTAATTGTCCTCCCAACATGATTATGGTGTAAGTATCACATGGAAGGATCATTCAAGCGTGTCTTCCTGACATGACCATGATGATTCACATAATAATATAAATTGCCTTGGATGTATTTTCATGATCAAAGTGGAAAAGTTCAATGATTTTCTTAAGATCCCGAAATAAACTAACATGGGTTTTCACATGATCAAATGATTTTTCTAGGAGGTATTGGTCTGATCCATGTGAATTTTATGAGATATCTTCACCTGATCGAAGTGTCTCATTTAGTTTCTTTCACCTAATCATTTGAATTATCCAGGATCTAATTTCATGATTAGAGTGGTTAGGAAAAAGATATTTTTTATTATCAATTGGATTTTCCAAAACATTTTAAATGATCAAGGGGTACATTCCCATGGTAGTCCTAATTATCACATGACTTGTCTAAGACATCATCGCCTGTTAAAAGTAAAATTTCTAGGAATTCATTGCAAGACCAGAAAAATTTTTAGTTTTGATGTTGCAGAACAATTTTGATCCATCAATTGGAAATCAGATGACAAGGATGACATATCAATAATCATTCATATAAGAAACCATAATTTTACAAGGATAATATTGTAATAAAAGTGATAAGTCTGAGTTCACCAAAGGACATCATGAGAGCAGTGAATAATATTTAAAAACAATTACCTAAATTTAAACAATTAGTGGGGTCTTGAAAAATAATATTAGGATCTCAAACCGTCCGACGTGTGAATTTCACATTCTCAAGGGATCATTCCTTAACTACATGGGAAACAATTTTCCTAGGAAAATAAGTTCATTTATAAGGGTTATTTCCACAACCGAAAATCATATAGACTATATAGGAAAATGAGAACCAAACCATGAGTTCATATATATGACTATAGGGTGCCTGCAATATAGAGTTGGGAGAATATCCATTACTAATGTGATTCACATGAACTCAAAGGGGGTCTCATGATCGGGCAGGTAATCATATATAGGATTATTTCCAATGATTTTGTGGAATATACATGGGTTCTCAAGAAATTTTTATCGACCAATTTTCATGCATGGTGTTGACATTTACGATGCATCCATTTCATGGCTAGGAAATAATGTGGGTATTGTATGCAGAAACATCCACTTCAAGGGATGAATGCAAGAATCACAAAATTTTAAAGTTCAAAACACTTTGATACTAGAAGGGTCATGACATCGTGAGATATGGCGGTTCACTTGGTACCCGATTTATTAATTCATAGAAGAATTTTCCCTCATTATTAGGGTATGTCTACAAACACAAGTATGGGTTCCACGTATGTCTAAGGTCCAGCACAATCATGTTGCATGAGGTTCTAATAATGATGTGATCAGGTGACCCAAATGGCGGTATCGTGAGAGGGATTTTTAACAAGAATTGGGGGTTTACATCTATGTGATGATTCATTTTCATAGGTGAGTTTCACAATAATATTCTATCATGAAATAATGATATCATAAGAAGATCACAAAATGTGTTCTTGTGGTGGAATCCCATTGTAGGTTTTGAAAATGGGAGGCTCTTGATTACCTAGAGATGATTTCTGACGTCATAATCTCACTTCACCTCCTACACTTTCTATAAATCCCCAGTTCTCCTTATCCTTCACGTATCTCATGTCAGTGACTTTTTCATGTGGCATTCACTGTTATTATAGGTAAAAATTGGATGATAATGCTGCTGCTTCTCATGTGGAATAATTTTTGTGCACTATCCTCATGTGATGAAGGGTACACATGATCCTCATCATGAAATCACAATGATTACTCTCATGAATTAATTACCAATGGATATTTATGCTTTAGATGATAGTTGAAAGGGAGTCATATTATTACTATCTATTCATGTGATGGATTACCAAACACTATATATGTTCTTCCCACGATCTCTAGCATCTTTGAATGATCAAACTTCCAAAATCATATGATCTTGAAGATAATGTGAGGTTCTTATTATGGAGTTTAATTATTTTTCTCATGAATCTATTGATGCTGACTTAGATTATTCTAATCATTGAATGACTGATGGTGCTTCTTGTGATAGCTACATAGTGGGATTGACATGAATAGATTTCATAAGATTCCTATTCATGTGAAATGATGCCACATGAATGGATTTATGACATAAAGGATTACTCATCTATATTGGGATCAATCGGTGGGGATGGATATCCATTGAGAGCACTGGAATTTTGGGTTGTTGGATGTTATCTCTCCTGTGATTTCATGTGTTTCCCGTAAATGATTTATGTTGACGACTACAATCAAGGACTAACCAGATGAAAAATGTTGTCCCAATCATGATGCCTACATTTTATGTATATATTTTTTACACTGGAATAATGATTCATCTTTTTTCATCCTATATATATTTTTCATACAGATGGGGATCTTTTAATAAGAAATCATGTGGCATTTATTCATTGAGAAGATAGAAGGGTCTGTACCCCCAACATTTTCACACACACCCTCACATGTTATTCCCTATGATATTTAGGCAGCCAAGGGACACCCACATTCCCCCCCATTCATCCACTATGGGAGATATTCTCACCCTCATCTACGTTTCATGGTTACCTAGCATGCTAGATCCTTGGGTGTTGTTGAGGTGACTCCCACAAGACCTCATGTTGAGTTGGCTAACCAATTATCTTTGATGGACTATTTTTTGGATAAGGGGAACCCCTAAAACATATGAGAACTATTTTATATAAAATGTGTGAAAATAATGTGTCAACCAATATTCTCTTATAACACACTCATTAATCAGAATTTTTCAATGCATTTAATAAAAAAATACATCATTATTTTTTGTGGTCATCATGATTTTGAGATCTTGAGTGGAAAAGTTCATTGTCTAAAATTATGGGTGCTTTAAAATTAACCCCCCATAGAATTAGATTCTTTTAGGATGAATTGAATTTGATTATAAAGTAAATTTAAATTATTTTTCCTTAAATTTGGACATCTGATGGACTTTTATATTTATCTATATAGGATAAGTTTTGTAGAGTGTGTCAAATAAGAGATATTAGGAGTTTTCAAGAGGATAATCTTGACCATGTGTTCTTGGTTGGATCCAAGAATGGAAGTATATTTTTCCATGGGAATGAGTACCATAAAAATATGTTTTTCATAAATTCATGGATGGAGTAGGGATTAGGTGAATTGAAATATGTGACTTGATCCAAAGTATGTTACTTGCATTTCCCAATGTTTCAAATAAAAATGGGAATTAGTACATACATAGTTCTGAAATATACCACTATGTGTGATGGTGGTATTAAAAGTATTAAAATTCCACAAACCCTATAAGATGAGGTGCAAGTGAATAACTATTGTTTTTCACCTGATGAGGGATTCTTAAATATGAAAACACCCCAAAACTATGGGTTGGGGAACCCCAATACTAATAAGGATTCCATAGAATGGTCCTGGAACAACCTTATAAGGTGTAGATCATAGAATAATTCCCACAATCATTTCATGAAGATACATATTATATCATTGGATGTGTGTGAACTATTCATTCATAGGAACATCATATTTATCCTCTAGGGGATGACAGTAAGGATCCATGAAAAAACTCATTCCTTGTTTGAAGGTAAGGTTTGTGGATACTGATCAGATTCTCAAAAATGAACCCATGTTCTGAATCCATTTATTTATTATCAGTATTATCTATTTAAATTACAATATGAAACAAAAGTACATCATGTAAAACCTTTTTTAGATTCTAAAAATTTATTTTATGCACCCCACTTTTCCTATGCTAAATATAGAAGGTATGTCACCCTGTTATGAACCGATGAGATGTCTATAATTCTCAAAAGTTTGATTTTCTAGGATCTGATAAAAAGTGTTCAGATTATATTGATACCATGATGATGGACACACAATTGGCATGGTTATCCTCCTCAATAAAGTATGACATTAGATAGTTTGTTGCCTGATATATGATTTTTGGGGATGGTTCCAACATTACCATTTGTGGGGTCAGTGTCCAATGTACCTTTTTTTGGTTGGAAGCCATAGTTAATATGTTCATAGAAATAAATATCATAAAAATATCCCCAGATCTTTGGGCTAGGGAGCTCCCAGAGATTCCACAATCACCATGGAAAACAATGATGACTTCAGTGTCTCCATTCTAGTGATAATATAAGATTTATTTTTGCAAGCATTAGTATACACTAGTGGAGCACATATAGAATTTAAATAACATGGATATAATCTTACTTCGTAGCTATACTATTTGGATTATTATAGAATTAACTCATGTTATATGACCCAATTTGGATGGTGGGAAGGCCACAATGTCCTCTGTAGCTCCTTGTGGCATTTTAAAAAATTGTAAATGATAATGACCAGATGAATGGAATCCCTCTTCAGAATATCTTAAGTGATTGAGTTGATATGGTAATTTTCATCATCCAAATCCATATGTATGGGAATTTTTATGATGTTTCTTTCTATGGATAAGCTCTAAAAGTTATTGAATGTGTAGATAAGGGCTACTTTATGTCCTATACCCTATCGTGGGAATGACAGACTGTGATGATTCATACTCTGAAGTATTTGATGATATGATTACAATTTTGAGATGGATCTACTGATGAGTTAATCCAAGTATAATATGTTCACCAAACTACATTTTAGGTGTCACATTCGAATCAACATACATCAATGACTCGTGTTCAATGTATGTTTTCAAATTCTATTGATATCCATTGGCACATTTGACGATAACTTTTTGATTTTATGGAATCTATGAATTAATATAGATAATAAATACATGTAATTAGTATGAAATCATATATAAGATTACATGTTCAATCAATTAATTTAATAGATAAATGATAAATAATCAGATCCTTATATTAATACAAAGTTTAGTGAAATTAAAAAAACATTTTGAGTTAGCCATTTTCCATGAAAATTGAGGAACAAAATCAATTGATGGGAAATAGATAGTCTATGATTTTTGAACAATGAACGGGATAACAAAGTCAATGAATATCACACCAGGTTCACAATTTTGATTCCCAACATATTTTGATATGTCTCACCAAAAAATTGATTGTGGTTGATTGTGGGTGGTTTCACAGTCATTTGCATCGGGTTTAACATGTTTTATTATAAGGAAAATTTCCAACGGTTCACACATCCATAACTAAGTAGTAACATTCATTACAATAGAATGTGTCTTTTTGGGTTTCATACCCAATGACAGGTAGGAAATCACATTGGTTTAGAGGAAGGAAGGATTGGCTCTTTACACCCTTTCAGGGGGAATTATTACCAACTTAGGGACTCTAATCTATATTTAATATATTTTCACTAAATTATTCTCATGTGTTGATACCAAAATTGATATAATTTTCTTAGTAATATGATTATGAATGTTTTTTATATGAAAAATGATGTTTATATCATTGGTTCTCCATATTTATCTTATTTATTTATGATTATATAATTTATATCCATGATTGGGAACTCTGATGTTTATTTACATCCAAGGAAGTGGTTTCTATATTGGATATTGGATTGAACATATATGATACATCTTATATATCTAGTGAAAATATGAATCAAAACCCACACCATTAATTTTAAGTAGTTCAATGTCATATTAATAGAATGATTGAGGGTTATTAACATCACAGAGTATGAATATAGATATAGGTCGTGATCCTTGAGGAGGATTCATGTGTATCATGTTATGGAATGAATAAATGTATTCAATGTTCATGTATTTTTCCTAAAATATGAGACAAAATATGATTTTGGAGGGACTTATTCATGTCGGGCTTCTTTGGATTTCCTCATTGGGAATAAGGTCCATTTGAGTAATGGCGAGACATTAAAAGAAACACATACCAATATTTTTCCCATAATGAGATAATTTGATCATGCTATTGGTAAAATCATTGGCAGTCTACAAGACCACATAATTCAAGATCAGTGTGATAAATAAGAGATAAAGGGATATAAGAAACATTTAATGAGAGAATATATGTGTTGGGGTTTACAATTCAAAGAATCCCATTGAGTGGTATCATTACTAGTCCCATAGAGGATATGGTATATATCACTATACATTGGAAGGAATCTAACATATACTATTTTTTATATTAGTAAAATTCATCATAGTTGGATTTGGGCTGTAGGAAGTCATAGATCATATCTCAGATATGGAAGGAATTAGAGTTCTCGTAGTTCAGTTACCTTCAGAATTTTCTTATGGATAAGGAAGAATGATAATCCAGTTGGAAAGATTACATCCTAATTTTTTGGAATGAAGAAGCCATGGAGGGTATTACGTTGATGTGGATTGAAATTTGATCATATGAATTAGGGAGGTATCCTACTTATACTCATCATGGCCTGAATCAGAGTTCACATAGTTTAGTTTCACCCAAACCCACAAATTGGTTGGGGTGGGAGATCACACTCATAGAAATTGTTGTTGTTCCCAAGGATTTATGGATTCTAGGTACTTATAATAATATGGATTCCCATTTTCATATAAAATCTATATACTTTGATAGATAGTGAGAGATGATGATGATAAATTGTATGTTTCATATACCTGGGATGACATAGATGGAAGATATGAGAGCATAAAATATAGAGGTTTTCATGGGTGTGAATCCCTAAACAATTAAGGACTAATCCCTTATAATGGAGGTATGAAGCCGAAGGTTCCATGCTGGGGGTACATATGTCATAGGTCTGAGTATTCCTATTTGAAGAAGTTTTCATGTCATAGGGGGTTTTCTTGATATATCTTCGTGGTCTGCATGACATGATTTGATTGTCATATCGACATGATTGTGTTGTCATTCTAACATGGAAAACACTTTTAAGAATTTCTTCCTAAAATATCCAATAGTATTTAAATAATGAATTGTCATGTTTTTTATTTCATTTCCTGATAAAATAATACATGTTATTTTCATTCACATGATCCAAAAAGACTTTTATAAGGTATTTCACATGATCAACTATGTTGTCTAGGATATTAATGAATGATCCACGTAATTTTTTTGATATTTTTTTGTACGATAAAAGAGTACATGTTTAGTTCATTTTTCATGTCCAGAAAAAATATCTTGGATGTATTTTCCCTATCAAAGCAATCATATCAATGATCATTCACCTGAAAAGCTAGATTCTCTTGGCAATTTTTCATTATGAAGGAGAACATGTATGGGTTATTTTTCAATATCCAATAAAATTTCTAAGACATAATTGATTAATCAAATAACATTATATTGGACTTGATCACCTGATCAGCCTTACATTTCCTCTAGATGATCCATGAAAATGATGACAGGATAATAGGAAATTGAATTTCTATTCCATAATATCAATATGATGTCACAAAATCAACCTTAATTCTCCAAGTCCAGTATTGCAATCAATGTGAAATGTCCAAATCTATGCAACGACAACACAAAACCACTGAATAATATTGTAATCACACGAAATTTTATATATAAATGTGGTTGGGTCTCATAATGAAGTTCATGATCCTGTGACTGGAAAAGTGATGACATAATTTTCACAAAGGTATCATGCCTTGGTTGAATGGGAAAAAATATTTCTTGTAAATAGAGTTAATTTCTAATGGTTTATTTCTAAATCCACACCTCATAAAGACTTTATGAAAAAAAGATATCCTACACATGATTGTATAAGTATTATAAGGGGTTTCCCTCAAGATGGAGTCACAATACGATTCATTAGTCATGTGATTCTCATGTAATCAAAGGGGGTATCTGGATGGGTTCTATAATAATGTGAAGATTCATGTCTATTGATATCTTTTAATGGAAATGTGTGATCAGAAAATGAATTTCAACCAATTTTCATGCATGAGTTTCATATTTTTTGTGCTTCTATTAAATGTCTAGGGACCGTGGGAGTTTTTTCATGTCGAAGTAGAAACTTCATCACCCTTATTCAAGCGTCATGAAATATAAAGGTTCAAAACATTGAGATATTTGAATGTTTCCATCATCAATAGATATGAATGATCAGATAGTTCAATCTTCAATACATCATGGAGACATTTTCATTGAACAATGGTGTATTTATGTAGACACCATTATGGGTTCTAATATGTTCAATGGCTTTATCTATTCTATAATATGAAGATATATTACACATGTGATCATGTGAAATGATGCTTATTTTTGAAAGAGGACTTGAAAACAGGAATATGGGTTCATGAGTGAGCTTAGATTTGTTTCATAGGGTATTCACGTGATACTATCCTATCCTGACATCACATGGTCTTTTGGTGATCACAAAATGGGTCCTTATGATTGAATCCCATTATAGGATCTCAATAATATAGCGTCTCAATTACCTAGAGATTATCTCAAAAGGTGGAAGGGGACTTATCTTCATCTTTTTCTCTTTTCTACCTGGATCTTCTAATTATCCCCTCCCTTGTGTATGTGTTTTACTATCGGGTAGGAAGGGTTTATATAGGTAATGGTTTCATGATTTTTGTGCTTCTTTTTAAGGGGAAGATTTTGTGTACACTACACCGAGGTAGTGGAGGCTTCACATGACCCTCATCATGCGATCCTATGGTGATATCTCATGATAGAAGACTCAATACCTATTGAAGCCTCAGTTGAAGTTTCCAATGGAATGTTATTATCACTGTCTATTCATGAGGTGGCTTCTCAAAAATACCTTAAGGGCATTATAAAATATACTATGACTTCACAAGATTGGCCTTTTGTATTAATATGTTCTTGTAGATGATAAGAGGTTCATAATACAAGATATATGTTCTTCAAGTCATGAATCTCATGATTTCTACAATACATATTTTGATCATCATGTGACCCATGGAACTTATTTCGTTTTACTCTATGTGGGATTCAAATGGTCATCTTTCATAGGATTATCGTGAATATAATGGGATTCCACATGCACAGATTCAGTATAATGAGGATTATTTGGTTTTCTCGAACTCAATTGATAGAAATTGATGTCCATGCTGAGCATTGGATGTATAGAGTTTCTGAAGTTATCCCTTGCACGATCACAGGTGATCCCCGCAAAGGAATAAGTTTGAAGATGATGGTTGCGATATGATCAAAAGATTTGGATAAGCCACATCGTGCAACATAAATTAAATGGGTATATTTTTAATATATGTAATGTGTCACATAATTATACATCCCAGACAAATTTTTTGTAATCTTTGGGTTTAATTCATAAAAAATCCCTTGTAATCCATTCATCGAGCTGGCAGTGGAGTTGGAACCTGTGGCACCTTTCACACATGCCCTCAGAGGCCATTACCTCCCATTACAAGGACCATCTATGTACAATTGAACACACCTCATGTGTGCATGAATGATCTCTTCTCTACCACATCCTCACCACTTAGTTGGATAGCTAGATGTATCAATGGGAAAGATCGAGGACACTACACCAAGTGCATAAATTGAGATGGATGGGTGGTTTTCGAGGCTAGCCAATTTTTTATATAAGGATATAATAAATTTTCTATATAATATGGGTTAATGAATGGGCCAGAAATATATTCCTTAATAGACCATTATTCAAGGATATTTTTCCAAATTAGTAATGAGATATAGATCCATATTTCACATGGTCTTAAATTTTTTGAGATATTTGATGGAAAAGTGCATGGTACCCAATTATGGGTTCCTACACACAGATAAACAGTCACACATAGAGACATACATTCATGCATGATTTCATGAACTAATTCATTATTTGAGGTAACCCAAGAATAAAATATAAATATATTTCATCATATTAGATAAATATTCATTCAATTTGTTAATAGTACACAACTATTTACCATGGTATTTTTGTGTATTTTAAGACTACATACATAAACAACTTATTTTATAGAATGTATTGAACATATCCCAAAAGTTTCTTCTATCATATTAATATTTATTGGTTAATATTGTTCTTAAAAAGTAAGGGAATGTGGTAAAATATGAGATTGTGAGATCAAATTCATAGTAAGGTTAAACATTTGAGATAATAATATATGATTATATGAAATAATAAAATACACATATGGTTATGAGATTATTATTATAACTTACAAATGTAATACCCAAAAATTTATTGATCCCAAATCATGAGCCATGTCATTAATCTTTATAATTTAACAAAAAAAATGCATAAGAGTGATAAATAATCATTTATCAACCCTAATACATGATTTTATATCATAATCATAATATGAAATCATAGGAATTGTGTCACACAATAATAATCTATAAATAAATTTCATAATTCAAGGATCAGTACCTGGACTATCGTAGTGGAAAAATCCCCATAGCATATTGGGTTGACCCCCCATTACATAATTTCCTTAGTCAATGTTCTCTCCCAATAATATAATACTGGATAGATTTCTCTAATAATATAGGTTCAATACCAATTATATAACATAATATCTCATTATATATCAATAATTACTAAATGCATTTGATTGATTTAGGGGACCCACCCATCACATAGTGAAAACTATATAAATTTGTTCCATAATATTATATAAACATTCAGCTATTCAACAAAACAAAACCAATTAAATATAAATGATTTTTGAAAACATTTCATCATCACATAATCAAAATCCATAAATATAAATAATGAATGTGGTATTATAATAAAATTTCACCATGGAGTAATAATGTATCATCCCGGTTTCGGAAGCCACCAAGAGGCGCCCTGTACCAGGTTGGTCACATGACCTCAAGCACATTTCCCCAAATGCCAAAGGCTGCCGACTATCACCAAAGGCCTTGGGTGTGATAGTGGGGAAACAAGGCACTTATTGGGTAGAGTAACACAATGGATTAAAAAAAATTCCAATAGAAAAAACCGTAATAATCCTTACACAAGTGAACATCAGAAAACTATAAGAAATAAACAGCTGGAACTTATATCTGAAGCATGATACATATGTCTAAGAAAGCATCCATACAATTCACAATGATAGAATACATAAATTACTAAAGAAAAGTTCAAAATAAATAGATAAACAACTCCTCAGCATGGAAAGCCTAAGCTTGATCCCATGCACTCGAGCTCCACATTAAGTCAAGTACCTGAAGTAGAAGGGTGCTTTCCTTTATCTATAACTGCATCAATATAATCTATTTGGGCCCAAAAAAATTTCCCAAATAGGGTGTGAGAATAAATCACAGTAGGAAACCACCCAATGATCTATGCCTAGCATGCAGTGAATATATGTTTGGTAAAAGTACAAAAGCAGTAAACAAGAAAGTACCCAGCAGTAAAAAATCCCATATATCAAATAAGAAGCTAATCAAGCATGATAACCCTTGAGGAAGTGCACACAGCATATCACCTCTGGTTCAGTTATAAGAATATATATATATATACTTTTTTAGGAAGCTCTCACAGTCAATACCCATTATAATCAAAAGTAAAACAAGACTCTTTGAGGAAGCTCACTCGGTCAATTCCCCTTATAGCTCCAAGGTTGAGGACTCTCTGAAGAAGATCACTCAGTAAATTAACATTGTAGCCTAAACTCTTTCAAAAACATGGTGAGGAAGATCACTCGGTAAATTCCCCATATAGTCTACATTGTTTCATAGACTCTCTGAAGAATCTCACTCGGTAAATTCCCCTTATTGTGTAAAGTGCTCAAAGGCTCTCTAAGGAATTTCACTCGGTCAATTCCCCTTATAGTCTACTACACCAGGTTCTCATAGCCCTGTGTAGGTAAATGAGAATAGCAAAGAAAAATGGCCAAGGTAATCCTAAAGAACTACGTGGCTAGTCAGTCTACATCATATCAAGCATGTCAGAGTACAAACACTCCACCTGGTAGCACTAAACATGGAAAATAGGCCAGGTGGCCCAACAGGCTAAATAAACCAATAGTCATAAACAGAACATGCATGGGAAGTACTTCAAAATCATATAAAACAACCATATTCAAAACCATTTATCCTCTACACAAGAATACAATCATGGAAGGCAATCAAAAAGGGTAAAATGGTAAACACACAATACCACGTTCAAGGGTATTGGTCAAAATTGCACATAATACACAATTTATTTCAACGGGAAGGTAAAAACCACCTACCTAGATGTTGGGAGATCGCTATATGTAAACCTCGAGGATTGAATAACCATAGAAGTCCAATGATCTACAAAAAAGTCTAAAACCTCTAATCAACGATATATCAGGAATGAGGATAAAAATGAAGATAGTGCTCCAAGAGAAGAGATAACTCACCGATGCGATTCCAACGAAACCAACAGTGTTTGATTCAGAGGACAGACGCTCGCTTGGAGGTTCGTTGAAGATATGCGGTCATACAGAGCTCTCAGTCAAACACGACCTAGAAGGAAAGCTTTTTGGAAATTATATGTGACTCCAATGCATTTAATGAAAGAAAATAAAGTACATGGAATGTACTATTGAATTAAATGGCATGTACTCACTGTTTCGTACTCTGGTTTAGGCGGCCTCCAAGTCAACCCCACATGGCCATGTGCATGGCCACTACATGGCAAGAAATTGGATACCTACGGTAACCAAGTACAAGGTGTGTAATCATAAAGTACATGGCGTGTACATCAAAAATTTCCTGAAATTACTATTTTTCTCAAAAATGACCAGAAAAGGAATAACATACGTGAAATAAAGATCTGGGTTCTTACAAACACCCCCCTTGAAGAATTTTTTTTACCGCATTTCCCTAGCATGGCGTAGAAGAAGAAACCCTAAACAACTCCAGCCACTGTGCTCATACATCAGTCTCCCTCTCCCAAGTCTCGTCCTGTTCTCACCCGTGCTACCATAACAATCACACCAAAGGTACATACGGTCCATAGAGAACCTATGTACGATGATCAACTATCTGGATACGATGCTCCTTGAATGATCCATCCACTTCAAGCTCAACCTCCTCAGGTTATAAGGAATGATACTTGTATGAAAATTAATTTCGATGCTGAGAAAAGGGAAAAACGTCATGCATAACCTGGTACCTATGAAGTAACTGCAACTGATAGGAAACTGACCCAACTCTCTCTAATACCTCAAACTACCTGACATACCTCGAAGAAAGATTACCATGTCTTCTGATCCTCTTGTGTACCAACCTCGGTCTGACACGCAAGAAAACCTGGTTCCGGACCTTGAACTCCAGAGGTCATCTTCACTGATCTACATAAGACTTATGACAAGACTGTGCAGTATCCATCCTATTATTAATTAACTATATTTGCTCAGTGTTCCCTTGTACAAGACAAGGTCCTAGGAAAGCTGCATCTTCTACCTCCAGCCAACATAATGGTGATCGACATGGCCTACCGTACAATTGTTTATAATGTTCCATATGAATAGTTTCTTGAAAACTTTTATTTATAGGCAAACTCCATAATAGGTCTATGCTTCTCCTAGGAACCTCCAAAATCCAGAATGCATGCTCGGAGCATCATGCACCTGAATCATACGCTCAGACTGGCCATCTGTCTGGGGGTGGTAAGTTGTACTCAAAAGTACCTGTGTACACAACTCCTTCTGAAGCCCTTTCCATACCTAAGAGTTAAAACGCACATCCATGTCTAAAAAGATGGATTGTGGAACATCATGAAGACATACAATCTCTCAGATGTACAACTGTCCCAGATAATCAACACTGAAGGTCTCTTTGATTGGAATGATGTAAGCGACCATCGTGAGTCTATAAATGATAACCCATAAAACATCATTCCCTCAGGGAGACCTCGACAACCCTGTCATGAAATCTATCACAACATCATTCCATTTACACTCAAAAATGGTTAATAGCTACAAAATCAAAGATGGACGTTGATGCTCTGCCTTCACCTGCAAATTGGTGGAACACCTTAGGACGAAGCCTGTAACATACCTCTTCATACATGGACACCAATACTGACAGTGTAGATCACGATAAATCTTGGTGACGCCAGGATGAACTACCCAAACTGAGGAATGAATGTCCATAATCAGCTCCTCACGTATGCCTTTTGTCATCCATACGTGCCCCTAGAAACACAAGAACTCATCCTTGCCTATTTTCTATCCAGGAATAGGGTCATGTCCTAACAAATTCTCTCTGAAGACTAGTCCTTCAGAATCTGATGGATGACTCATTTTCACAGGATCAAGAAGAGTCAAGGTGACATCTAAAGAAGAAATAAAAGTTTGTCCATGTCTGTTGTGCACCTCCAAATGAATCTCTGAGAATAGTTCCATAAGGTGCCACTCACTGATGGCCTCCTGAATTGCCCATATCTGAGTCCTCCTGCTCAACACATCAGCCACTATGTTTCCTTTCCTAGGCATATAGGAAAGATCTATGTCAAAGGATTGCAAGTACTAATCCCAAATTTATTGTCTTAAATTCAGATCATGCTGACTGAAGATGTACTTGAGACTCTTGTGGTCAGTGAAAACCAAAAAATGATATCCCAAAAGATAATGTCTCCAAAAACATAAGTCATGAACCACATATTCCAACTCCAGATCGTGCGTCGGGTAGTTCCTCTCATGTGGCCACAACTGTCGAGACCTATACACAACGACACCATCTCCCTGCATAAGCACTGATTCTAGCCCAATACCTCATACATCGCAGTAAAATGTATAGCACTTTCCTGACTCTAGAAAGACTAGTATCAAAGCTATATTCAACCTCCATTTCAACTTCTAAAAGGCTGACTCACAATAATCTAACCATAAGAACATCACACCCTTCTTAGTAATATCTGTCAGTGGTGCTACTAAGCATGATAAGTCATGTATGAAATGTCTTCAGTTTCCATCCATCCCTAGAAAACTCCTTAAATAAAATCCATCCATCAGATTCTCCTAGGAAACTAATGCTCTCACTTTCTCTGGGTCTTCTGATTGTCCTACCTCAGAGATAACTTGACCTAGGAATTGAATCTGATCCATCCAAAAGTGGCATTTTGAGAGCTTATCAAATAACGGATGCTCCCTCTGTGTACACAAGACAATTTCAAGATGGGTAGCATGGTCATGTTTTGTGTGAGAGTACACCAAGATATCATCCACGAAAACAACAAAGAAGGAATTCATGTATGGAAGGAACACTCAGATCATCAGTTCCATGAAAACCGCAGGAGCGTTCATGATACCAATCAGCATACCCATATACTCTTATAGACAATACATGCTCCGGAATGCTGTATGAGGTATATCATATGAAATAATGTCAAACTGATGATAACCGGAACTCAAATCAATCTTCGAGGAATCTCAGGCTCCCTAAAGATGATCAAATAGATCATCAATTCTTGGTAAGGGATATCAGTTCTCGACCGTTAACTGGTCCAACTTCTGATAATCCACAATTAGTCTGAGGGTACCATCCTCCTTTTTTCATAAAATGGATAGGAAAAACCCACTAAGAAGTATTGGGTTAGATGAAACCATTTTTGTACAACTCCTCCAACTGCATCTTGATCACCTACAACTCTGGTGTAGCCATCCTATAAGGAGGAATGGACTCTGGTGCCACTCCTAGATCAAGCTCAATTGAAAATTCTACCTCACGCTACAAAGGAAGACCTGAAATGTTATCTGGAAAGATGTCCCTAAAACAATCCACCATAGGAGGAAAGTCTAACCATGAATCCCCTAGTCATCCAGATATAGACTAGAAATATGGGCTGTAACACCTCTTAACCCATGTTGCTCTAGACCCGGTCTGCTCGCCTGGACATCCCATTCACCCCTATGATGAAAAGATCCACCCTATGGTGATACAAAACACACCATATGGAGATAATAATCGAAGAATACCTAGAAGGTAACCAACCAGTCCATTCAGGGAATGAAATCATAGCCTATAGTCTCTAAGACATAGAGGTCCTATAGAAAGTGACATCCTCTTACATCTGGAGGTAACTTTTTTAAATGACATAAAATATGTGTTCTCTTCCCCAATAGAGTGTCTAACGTCAATTTATCTACAGCAGAAAAGATATAGAACCCAAGTCTCTCCACAATAGTGAGAAAGATAATGATATGGGAAGCCCTTTTATCGAAAATGGAAGAAGCTAATACTGGGGCTACTAAGATCATACCTCGATCTAGAAAGGGTTCGAGATCCTTCTCCTACTTGGTCTGATCCACTACAGAATTATGGAATATGTTGCAGCCATGTGACCCTGGCTCACCACTATGATCTGATCCACCCCACTGTTGCTGAATGACCAGTGACTGACTACCATTCCCACAAACTCCACCTCAGCCTGAATGGCCAGAAGAACATCAGTTCCTAGACTGGTGAGAAACTGGCGGTGCTACTCCTGAATACAGAGTCATATAAGAACACCTGGAACTATCTGGTGGTGAGAAGATCTGAAATAAGAATAAAGATGACCCATCTTGCCACAAGATCGGCACTCCACTAGGTCCATCAAGAAATGTGGTTTTGTGTGCATGTTCTTCCCGCAGTGGTAGCACACCACCTGGATACCAGAAGATGTATTCTGCAAACTCTTATATTCTCAGGATAACTTTCTGTGGTGCTTCCTACTATCAGTAGGAGGAATAATAACTCTTGATGCCAAACCTTCATGGATCACAGCTCCAGAATCCCCATATTGCACTCTGTGATCACCACCAGGTTGATTATGGGGGATATTGAAGTCAACCAGAAGATGTTCATCCGGGATAAGATGTTATTCCTCAAACTATTCTCAAACTTCCTTGCATAGAACAACTCATCACCTCTTGGAATAGACATGATACATTTCATCTATGTGAACTGAGGGGAATACTCCATAACAAAAAGAGTACCTTGCTCCAGAATCATGAACTCTTGGGCTCGATCGGCCTTCAAGGTATCCAGATGGAAGTAATCATAGAAGATGCACCGAAATTCATCCTAATCCATGTTCTGCTTGTGTCCCAACTATGATATCACATCCCACCACATCTTGGAGGAATATTGAGGTATCTAGGTAGTGAGCTTCACCATCTTCTATAGAGGCATCTCTAGATGATCGAAAATCATCAGCGTGGTTTCTATACATGACTCTACAACATGGGGTCCCCCATCCCTTGGGAAATTAAGAGGATGCTACTGGTGAATAACCCGCGTCAATTATTCCATTGATAGGGAAGGAGGCAGCGCTCGATGAAATATCTGCATAATTCTCAAAAATTCCCCTCTGAACTATGCATCAGCACCAATGTTAGGTATAATAGCTGGTTCCAAGACTGCCTCAACAGGAGGATCTTTTGCAATTCCCTGATCGGTCATGTCCGGTGTCTGATCACCGCCTGTCAACTGGCACATAATTGGAGGATGTCTCAGTGCCATGAATCTGTATGGTCAAGCACACATCATAGTTCAAGATTATCAAGGGGTGAAAACTAGAGGCGTAAGAAGGGGATATGAGAATAAAATAATTCAGGTATTACAAAACAGGACTACAAGGAATGTAAAAATCTTATATTGCACGTTCCCTCATGTCATTTACGTGGCCATGTACTCCTACCAAAACTCATCATGTGACCCCCAACAAACACAGTGTATTGTCTTGACACACGATGTGTACTTGAATCCTCCTTCCCTTCCAGAGTCCTTCTACATGGTTAAGCCACATGGCTTTCCTACGATCAGACTACATGACATGTTTAAGGTAGACACAATGTTTACTAGACAAAATTCTCCTAGACTGTGTTGTTAGTGCCCCATCTTCACACATGGCTCACACTACATGGTATGTTCCTGGTGGACACAATGTGTATGTGAAAGGATTACACTGATCCATGTTTTGAGTGACACGACCGGGTCCATAGGTCAGACTACACAGTGTGTTCAATCCTAACACATCGTGTATAACATATGGATTATCTACCAGTGTTGTTAGTTACACAGGCGGAAACACGGTCAACACTACACAGCATGCTCAACTGGCACACGACGTGTTACCACAAGAAATTACATATCTCGTGTCTCTTCCCACACAACTTATGACATGTTAGAGACTACACAGTGTGTACATAAAGTACACAATGTGTACTTATGAAAAATAGCTTCTTCCCGAACAGAAGAACACATGTCATGTAATATTGTAAAGACCCATAAATTTTGAGGAAATTTTATTTTCTTAATTTTCTTTGGAATTTTACAAGAGCGCAGTTTCTGACGGCACCTGATTCCGAGGCCCGGTGTGCCCAGAATCATTTTCCAAAGTTTGGCTCGGGTACGTTTAGTGAACGGACGAGCGGGTTTTTCTATCTTTTTAACGATTGCTCGGAATAGAATTCTGAGGGAACCGATGGAATCGTAGCACCGGTACTTGCTTAGAAATGCCTCTTCCGGAGTTGCATTTGCTCGGGTGTGGTTTTTAATTTTCGGGATTAAAGTTAAGAAATAAAATAATTGTACGAAAAACTTTATTTTATTTCACTTAAGCCACGTGGAAGCCACTTTAAGCCACTTAAAGCGGCTTAAGCTGAGTTGATGCGGATAGGGTGCTATCCAAAAATATCCTACCCTCTTGGTAGGATATTTGTGAGGTGGGGCCACACGAGCCCCACCGTTTCTTTTCCGCTAAGTAACGCACCCGCAAAAACCCGTCATTATGAATGTCAACTGACACATTTTCTTAATTTCTTAACGCACCAATTAATTGGGCAGTTTTCTTCGTTGAATTAAATGGGCGGTTTATTCGTTGAAATTAATTCTATGAATTAATTTCATTTGTTTCTTAACCTGTTTGAAATCCGTTGGCGTAATAATAAAATAAGACCAATGCACGACATCTGGAAAAATGCTCGTTGAGATGTTTTGCCAAGTTTTCTGCCTTCACCCACCTTCACGAAGAACGTGATGAACGCGAAGAACGCGAAGAACGCGAAAAACGCGAAGAACACCGTCACCCTCGGAGATTGACGGCGCTTCATCTGAGACGTTCTTCCCCGCCCCGATCTCCGATCACATACTGCTGGAGGTAAGAGATTTTGGGTTCCTTTTAAATCTCCTTTGTGTTTTTTTTAACAAAACACGGATTTAATTAATAATAATTAAATCTGTTGTTTCTTGGTCCTCGGAGTTCGTCGACGCAACGCCGGATACCACGACGACGCGATGGTCCCCTCCGTTCACGACTATCAATTTCCGCGAAGAATGCGCATGCGACGACTTGACGAGGTATGGATTTTATTTTGGAAATACCTTTTTTTATCCCCATGATTGTTTCATTTAAAACAAGAACCTGGATCAAGTGCAATTTTAAATTATTAAAATTGGTTTGATACATTTGTCATGTGTTGATTTACCCTCCCGATTGATATTATCTAACGCGGAGGGTGCGGGCCAAACAAACATGTCCCGACAACCCTTTCTCATTCTTCGTTGTTGTGAGGATTTGGTGGGTGATGAAAAAACGTGCCACAATGGCAATTTGATGATTCCACAGAGAAGAACGGGTCCCGGGAGGAGCAGCGGCATAGACGGGGAGGAAAACGGACCACCAGAGCAACTCTGATTGCCCGCGGAAGTCTCCAGCGGCGCCGGCGGTCGGAGGCGGCGGCCAGCAGACCCGCGGCCACGTGGTTCCGGCTCGCCCACACGGGACGCGGCAGAAGCCGCGTCCGCTAATGTTCTGTGGGGCCCTTCGAGGGCCGCAGCTTCCTCATCCCGCGGGGGCGGTGCCCTGCGGCTGCCACGCTCGGCCGCTCGGCCGAGCCGAGCCGGGCCGGCTCGGCCGGGCCGCGCCCTGGACGGACCGGACTGGGTCCAGCCGGGTCGGACCCGGTCAGGTCGACCTAGTTCGGGTCGACCCGGTTCGGCCCACCCAGGGGGGGTTGGGCTGGGTCGGCCCGGGCCCAGACCCCCCGTCTTCGGACCATTTTCTGTCTTTTTCCCATAACATGAGCTACGGGCATCCGAACGATGCTCCTTCAGCGGAAACACGATCCTTGGATCGGGACGGTCGTTTCTGTATATCACACTCACGGTTTCGGAATATTTTGGGTTCGGCCAGGTTGGTTCGTACACGAAACCGAATGAGCCCTCGGAGCGGAAGCACTCATATCATGAGCTACGGACGTCCGATTGACGTGCCGTCAGCTTTGGTGGATTCCTCTAAGTGAGACGGATCTTTTGGTATACTCCACCAGAGGTTTGGACGTGGGTGGAGTACGATCAGGTTGGTTTTTCCTTAAAACCCAACCAGGCCCCTGGGACGAAAAAGCCAATAAGTCTCAGACCGGGCGTCCGATTGACGCGCCGTCTGCGACGTTGAGTTCCTATTGTCAAGATAGAACATTTGGATACATCAACTCTAGACTATGTGTCAGTTGATGTATCAGCCTCTCGGCTCGTGGAGTGGACCCTCCCGAACGAGCTTAATGTGTGCGGGAACCCTAGAGCTGGCTGCGACTGCTACTGTAACGACGACGACTGTGCAGAGATCCTCAGTGGACTGCGACGACGACTGTGCAGGGATCCTCAGTGGACTGCGATGACTACTGCACTCAGCGATCCTACGTGGATCAGTTCTACAGATCCTGTGTGGATCTGATCCAGTGTGGGTCAGCGCTCAACGGTTTTGTGTGAGCCAGCGCCTACAGGTCCTGTGTGGGCCCGATCCTGTGTGGGTCTTTGCGGGGGTTAGTTACCTATCGATCCTTTGTGGGCCAGATCCTTTGTGGGTCATTGTGGGGGTTAGTTACCTATCGATCCTTTGTGGGTCAGATCTTTTGTGGGTCATTGTGGGGGTTAGTACCTATCGATCCTTTGTGGGTATGACGACTTAGATGGATCAGTGATCATCTCAATCGTCATTTGAAGAAGTATACCTGTGTGAGCTGAATATTGTGTTACTCTCCTTTGTGGATTATGTTGAACTATACTGTGTGGATTTACGGTTTACTCTCCTTTGTGGATTGTATAGAGCTATCCTGTGTGGGTATAAGTTTGATTTCTTGTGTGGACTGGGTTGTTCTTGGGCTCGGATGTTGGAGCCGAACAGGGATTGATGACTTACGTATATGTATAGGCATATACCTAATTAATGTCGGTTGTTACTTCGTGATTGTATCTTTCCATTGTGGTTTATCCTTTGTGGATTTCGGGAGACCTTCAGGGGTCTCGGGGTCCCTACTGAGTAGATTATACTCACCCCTACACGGGCTATGCCTGCACTTCGTTGTGTTGGTTGCAGACAACGGACAACACTTATCGTGGTGGAGGCTTGCGGAGTAGGACGGTACCTGGAGGTGGACAACTGGGCGGGACGTGCTCAGAGCGGACGACTGGACCGAGGAGCTGTGGAGGCTATCTATGCTCACCCTTCACGTGGGACTTCCAGAGGACAGCTTGATGCTGCGGCTTTTCTTTTCAGTTGTTGTTTTTCCCTTCAGATGTACTTTACAGTTGGGCTTGTATTTCCGGCCCCTTTTACTTTCAGCACAGCTTGTTACAGTTTTTACTTAGTGTTTACTTTTCCACTTTCTTACTCTGTGGTGATTGTTTACTTTACAAAGTCAATGCCTTCATTTCTTCTGGGATTTACACCTTGGTGCTAGTCGCCATCCCCTGGCCTATGGAAGGTGGGCTTGGGGTAGTCACGACACGGGCCCCGAGGATGGGTCGTGACAAATTGGTATCAGAGGTGGTCGGTTCTACCACATACTCTGATATTTCTTCTATGTGAAGTAATAATGTTTAGAGTATTGAGTGTGGTTACCAGTCCAGGGAGTCCATTGTTGGTGCGGCGGCCGACGTATCCGTACACTAGGACCCTGACTTCTGATTTCCGACTTAATGCACGAAAACATTTATTGCATGTGTGCTTCAAATTTTCTTTTTGATTACTTTTGTCAGCTCACCAGGTATACTGTTCTGACCATGGCGCACTTGTTTCCTTTTCAGGATGGCCCCACGACAGCAGCCAGCTAGGGTTCCGAGAGTAGAGCGCGACGACAGCCCGACGAGCGACGAGGCCTCAGTACAAGGCCCTTTGACGACGGAGGCACCGGCGATACCTATACCGGCCGAGCCCCCGATGCTACCAGCACTGACCGCTGACGTTGCACGTCGCCTCGCAGATCTGCACGAGTTCCAGCACCAGCGACCACCCATGTTTCGTGTGGAGACGGACCCCCAGGCAGCCGAGGACTGGCTGGAGGCGGTCGTATGAGTTTTTAGGCTAGTGAGGACACCGACAGACCTCATGGTGATCCTTGCGGTGAGCCTGCTGCATGCAGCAGCAAGATAATGGTGGAGCTTGATGATCCAGGTGCACGATGAGGCATTTATTCTTTGGATGGACTTCAAGAGCCTCTTCTGCTCAGAGTTTGTCCCGGCCACCCTCCGTGCGGTGCGCATCCTGGAGCTTCTACAGCTGCGGCAGGGTAGCTTGACGGTCGCCCAGTACGCTGCGAGGTTTACCGATCTTTCTCACTACTCGACCGACATGGTATGGGACCCTTTCTTTCGGGCTCGGAACTTTGAGCAGGGTTTGATACACGAGATCAGGGCATCGCTGATCTCCCTCACCATCCCAACCCAGGCAGGAGAACTGGAGTGAGCCCTTCTGATCGAGAGATTTCTTTCTGAGTCAACTTCAGAAGCGAGACCTACCGTAGGGCGGCAGGTAGCAGAGTCTTCGGCAACATGTAGCTGACGGATGACTCAGGGTTCCAGGTAGACCAGACCTTCCGGAAGACGACCTCGGGACACTGGCTCAGCAGTGTGGGGAACAAAGTGCGGAGCTAGTCTTTCGAGAGGCATGCAGTGCTACGCATGCGGCGGGCAGGGGCACATGGCTCGTGACCGCCCGACCCGCCATGCTGAGGAGCAGCAGACGGTGGAGGGGCCACCCAGGCAGAGGCAGAGGGTCGACCGTGGCGGTCCTCCGGGAGGAGGCGGACGAGGCAGAGGAGCTGACCAAGTAGCAGGTGGTTGGCGACGCTTTGAGGCTCTACCACCACCACCACCAAGAGGTCCGCCCCGACCACAGGGAGCTGGCGGGCAGAGACAGGCACAGCTCCAGGCAGGGGAGGCCTATGACCACGGCTCGCCAGAAATGATTCGAGGTATGATTTCTGTCTAATCCACCCTTGCTGTAATTCTTATAGACACAAGAGTGAGTCACTCTTTCATAGCTGCTGCCCTTGTTCAGAGCTCAGAAATTCCAACAGAGCAGTTGGCTCGATCCTTACGGCTAGAGACCCCTACGGGAGAAGACTCGACGATTACGCACTCGTGCCGGAAGTGTGAGCTTACTCTAGGAGGTGAGAGCTTCGGCTGTGATATTCTTGTAGTGGCATCGAGGCCTTACGACGTCATCTTGGACACAGATTTGTTATCTACAGTCCATGCTCAGATTGACTGCTTTAGGCGCAAGGTGCGATGTGTGCGCACCGACGGGAGAAGGTTCACCTTCACCAGTGAGAAGGGAGCCTTAGCAGCACAGGATGGACTCACGCAGAGGAGAGGACAACCCATCACTCATCAGTTGGCTAGCCTCATCCATGGAGCAGTTGATGTGAAGAGTCCTAGTTTTCCTGCAATGGTGGATCAGTACGCGGACGTCTTTCCCGATGACGTTCCAGGGCTACCTCCTCGCAGAGAGGTAGAATTTTATATTGATCTGTATATAGTGACATCCCCGATATCCACTCCAGTGTATCGGATGGCCCCCGCTGAGCATCGAGAGATGCGGGTACTGTTGGAGGACTTGCAGGGAAAGGGGTTCATCTGACCCAGTGTTTCAACCTGGGCCTCCTCGATATTGTTTTCCAAGAAGGCAGACGGGAGCTTGCGACTGTGTGTCGACTATCGTCTCCTGAACCAGGTGACAGTGAGGAACAATTATCCGCTACCGAGGATTGATGACCTCTTCAATCAGCTCAAGGGAGCACGGTGGTTCTCGAAGATAGACCTCAGGTCAGGCTATCATTAGCTCAGAGTTCGAGACGAGGATGTGCAGAAGACGACCTTCAGGTGTCGGTATGGCCACTATGAGTTCTTGGTTATGCCTTTCGGCGTAACCAATGCTCCAGCAGTGTTCATGAGACTCATGAACAGGATCTTCCAGCCATACCTCGATCGATTTTTCGTGGTCTTCATCGACGACATTTTTGTATACTCGACCACGGAGGAGGATCACACCTACCACTTGTGGGTTGTATTAGACACACTCCGAGAGAACCAACTTTATGGAAGGCTCTCGAAGTGCCAGTTCTGGTTACGTGAGGTCCACTTCTTGGGGCACTTCATTTCTGAGGCGGGATTTGCGGTGGATCCCACGACGATCGAAGAAGTTCTAGCTTGGGAGCCACCCAGGAGCGTGACGGAGGTGCAGAGTTTCTTGGGACTAGCTGGATACTATCGAAGATTTGTGCCAGACATTTCCAGAGGTGCGGCACCACTCTCAGATTTGACGAAGAAGGGGAAACCCTTTGTGTGGTCAGACATATGTCATCAGAGCTTCCATGAGCTTAGACAGGGATTGACCAGGGCACCTATCTTGAGGTTGCCTGAGGAGGGAGTTGGGTACGTAGTCTACTGCGATGCATCAGGGATCGAACTCGGATGTGTCCTGATGCAGGATCAGACAGTTATCGCTTATGGATCACGTCAGTTGAGGCCGCATGAGTAGAACTATGATACCCATGACCTGGAGTTAGCAGTAGTGGTCTTCGCCTTGAAGACATGGCAACACTATCTGATGGGCGAGCGCTTTACAGTCTTTTCTGACCATCAGAGTCGTAGGTACATCTTCTCGCAGAAGAACCTGAACCTGAGATAGCGGCGATGCCTCGAGATCCTCCAGGACTATGACTTTGAGATAGTCTATACTCCTGGGAAGGGGAACTTAGTAGCCGATGCTCTCAGCATGAGGACGGGCATCCAACTACATGAAGAGGCGACAGAGTAGCTAGCCGCCTTGCAGAAATCCTTCGTGGATAGGGAAGGAGCAGCCTTCCTTCAGTCTCTCACAATCTCTCCTCCACTTCTACAGCGGGTCAGAGTGGCACAGTGTGGGGACGCTGACTGTGAGACACGGCGTGCACAGATATCCTCGGGACAGTCACCTTCTAGTTTCTCCTTTGGAGCAGAGCACGACATCCTTTTCAGAGGACGTACCTTGGTACCAGTCGCTTTACGAGAGGAGGTGCTGAGAGAGATTCACACTTATCCTTTGGCGGTACATCCTGGAGTGGCGAAGATGTACCAAGACCTCAGACGACAGCACTGGTGGCTGAGCATGAAGAAGGATGTGGCAGAGTTCGTTTCACGATGCCTCACCTACCAGCAGGTGAAGGCAGAGAATCAGGTACCGGCAGGCTCGGTACAGCCTTTGGAGGTCCTGGAGTGGAAGTGGGATGGGATATCTATGGACATCGTGACTGGACTTCCACGCACTTCCAGAGGTCACGACTCCATCTGGGTGATTGTCGACCAACTCACCAAGTTGGCTCATTTCTTACCCACTTGAGAGTAGGGCTCAGTGGAGAGCTTGAGGCGTCTCTACGTTCAGGAGATTGTGCAGCTTCACGGTGTGCCATCGTCTATAGTCTCTGATCGAGACGTTCTCTTTACTTCCCGGCTTTCGAAGGGGTTGTAGGAGGCGTTCGGGATGCGGCTACGTCTGAGCACCGCCTTTCATCCTCAGACGGATGGTCAGACGGAGAGGACCATTCAGACTCTCGAGGACATGCTCCGCTCACGTGTCCTAGACTTTGGTCGCAGCTGGGAGGATCACCTACCCTTGGTGGAGTTCGAGTACAACAACATCTACCACTCCACCATCGAGATGGCACCATACAAGGCGTTGTACTGCAGACCTTGCAGATCTTTTTTGTGCTGGACAGACTCTGGGGAGTCAGCACTTGTGGGACCAGAGATGGTCCGGGCCACGACAGAGAAGGTTCAGGTCATCCAGGAGCGGATGAGGACAGCTCACAGCCAGCAGAAGTCTTATGCTGACAGGAGGCGGAGGCCACTAGAGTTCGAGGATGGCGACCACGTCTTCTTTTGTGTCATACCTCGACGTGGATTACAGAGATTTTGCGGAGGTGGAAAGTTGTCTCCACGCTTCATCGGACCCTTCCAGGTCCTCAGCAGGATTGGCGAGGTGGCTTATCGCCTAGCTCTACAACCTCAGTTGCACCGGGTGCACGACGTCTTCCACGTATCTCAGCTGAGGAGATACGTGCACGACCCGACACATATCATTGACTATGGGGAGATGGACGTTGATGATGGGGCGACTTTTGCGGAGGTCCCGATGGAGATCGAGGATTGACAGGAGCAGGTCCTATGAGGACGATGGATTCCTCTAGTGTGCATCAGATGGCAGCACAAGAACCTCCAGGAGAGCACTTAGGAGCAGGAGGCTCAGATGCGTGCTCAGTACCCACTATTGTTTCCCTAGTTTATTATGTATCTTTACGGGGATGGAAATCCTTGAGGTGGGAGTAATGTAAATACCCATAAATTTCACGAAAATTTTTTTTTCTTAATTTTCTTTGGAATTTTACAAGAGCGCAGTTTCTGACGGCACCTGATTCCGAGGCCCGGTGTGCTCGGAATCATTTTCCGAAATTTGGCACGGGTACGTTCAGTTAAAAGACAAGCGAGTTTTTCTAACGTTTGAACCGGTGCTCGGAATCGGGTTCTAAGGGCACCGATGGAATCGCAGTGCTAGTACTTGCATAGAAACGCCTCTTCCGGAGTTACGTTTGCTCGGGTGTGGTTTTTAATTTTCTGGCATAAAGTTAAGAAATAAAATAATTGTACGTAAAACTTAATTTTATATCACTTAAGCCACTTGGAAGCCACTTAAAGTGGATTAAGCTGAGTTGATGAGGATAGGGTGCTATCCAAAAATATCCTACCCTCTTGGTAGGATATTTGTGAGGTGGGGCCCGCACGATCCCCACCGTTTCTTTTCTGCTAAGTAACGCACCTGCGAAAACCCGTCATTATGAAAGTCAACTGACGTGTTTTCTTAATTTCTTAATGCACCAATTAATTGGGCGGGTTTCTTCGTTGAATTTAATGGGCGGTTTATTCATTTAAATTAATTCTATGAATTAATTTCATTCGTTTCATAACCTGTTTGAAATCCGTTGGCGTAATAATAAAATAAGACCAACGCACGCCATCTGGAAAAATGCTCGTTGAGAAGTTTTGACAAGTTTTGTGTCTTCACCCACCTTCACGAAGAACACGAAGAACGTGAAGAACACAAAGATCGTGAAGAACGCCGTCACCCTCGGAGTTTGACGACGCTTCATCCGAGACGTTCTTCCCCGCCCCGATCTCCGATCACCTACTACTGGAGGTAAGAGATTTCGGGTTCCTTTTAAATCTCCTTTGTGGTTTTTTTTAACAAAACACGGATTTAATTATTTATAATTAAATCTGTTGTTTCTTGGTCCTCGGAGTTCGTCGACGCAACGCCGGATACCGCATCGACACGACGGTCCCCTCCTTCCACGACGATCAATTTCCGAGAAGAATGTGCGTGCGACGACTTGACGAGGTAGGGATTTTATTTTTGAAATACCTTTTTATATCCCCGTGATTGTTTCTTTTAAAAAAAGAACCTGCATCAAGTGCAATTTTAAATTATAAAAATTGTTTTGATACGTTTTTCATGTGTTGATTTACCCTCTCGATTGATATTGTCTAACACGGAGGGTGCGGGCCAAACAAACACGGCCCGACAACCCTCTGCCGTTCTTCGTTGTTGTGCGGATTTGGCGGGTGACGAAAAAACGTGCCGCAATGTAAATTTGATGATTCCTCAGAGAAGAACGGGTCCCGGGAGGATCAATGACGTAGACGGGAAGGAAAACGGACCATCGGAACAACTCTGGTGGCCCGCGGAAGTCTCTGGCGGCGCGGGTCGCCGGTGCGCCTCCGAACAGGGTTGTCGCGGCTGAAGCCGTGGCGGCGGTGGCCAGCGAACCCGCAGCCACGAGGGGCCGGCTCGCCCACACGGGATGCGGTAGAAGCCGCGTGCGCTGATGTCCAGCGCGACCCCTCGAGGGCCGCGACATCCTCATCCCGCAGGGGCGGCGCCCCGCGGCTGCCACGCTCGGCCGCTCGGCCGAGTCGAGTCGGGCCGACCGGGCCGGGCCGCGCCCTGGCCGGACCGGACTGGGTCCAGCCGGGTCGGACCGGGTCGGGTCTACCCGGTTCGTCCGACCCAGGGGGGGTCGGGCCGGGTCGGCACGGGCCCAGACCCCCCGTCTTCGGACTATTTTCGGTCTTTTGCCCGTAACATGAGCTACATGCCTCCGAATGACGCGCCGTCAGCGGAAACATGATCCTTGGATCGAGACGGTCATTTCAGTATATCGCACTCATGGTTTCAGAATACTTTGGGTTCAGCCGGGTTTGTTCATACACAAAACCAACCGAGCCCTCGGAGCGGAAACACTCATATCTTGAGCTACGGACGTCTGATTGACGTGTCATCGGCTTTGGTGGATTCCTCTAAGTGAGACGGAACTTTTGGCATACTCCGCCCGAGGTTTGGGCATAGGTGGTGTACGGTCGGGTTGTTTTTTCCTTAAAAACCAACCGGGCCCCTTGGACGAAAAAGCCAACAACTCTTAGACCGGGCGTCCGATTGACGCGCCGTCTGCGACGTTGAGTTCCTGTTGTCGAGACGAAACTTTTGGATACATAAAATCTAGACTATATGTCAGTTGATGTATCAGCCTCTCAGCTCGTGGAGCGGACCCTCCCAAACGAGCTTGTTGTGTGCGGGAACCCTAGAGCTGGATGCGACTACTACTGAAACGACGACGACTGTGCAGAGATCCTCAGTGGGCTGTGACGATGACTGTGCAGGGATCCTCAGTGGACTGCGATGACTACTGCACTCAGCGATCCTACGTGGATCAGTGCTACAGATCCTGTGTGGATCCGATCCTGTGTGGGTCAGCGCTCAGCGGTTCTGTGTGAGCCAGCGCCTATTGGTCCTGTGAGGGCCCGATCCTTTGTGGGTATTTGCGGGGGTTAGTTACCTATCGATCCTTTGTGGGTCAGATCCTTTGTGGGTCATTGCAGGGGTTAGTTACCTATCGATCCTTTGTTGGTAAGATCCTTTGTGGGTCATTGCAGGGGTTAGTAACAATCGATCCTTTGTGGGTCCGACGACTTAGATGGATTAGTGATAATCTCTATCGTCATTTGAAGAAGTATACCTGTGTGAGCTGAATCTTGTGTTACTCTCCTTTATAGATTGTGTTGTACTATCCTTTGTGGATTTACGGTTTACTCTCCTTTGTGGATTGTGTTGAGCTATCCTCTGTGGGTATACGTTTGCTTTCCTGTGTGGACTGATTTGTGCTTGGGCTCAGATGTTGGAGCTGAACGGGGATTGATGACTTAGGAACATGTATGTGAATATACCTAAGCAGTGTCGGTTATTACTTCGTGATTGTATCTTTCCATTGTGGTTTATCCTTTGTGGATTTCTGGAGACCTTCGGGGATCTCGGGGTCCCTACTGAGTAGCTTATACTCACCCCTGCACGGGCTATGCCCACACTTCGTTGTGTTGGTTGCAGACGACAGACAACACTGATCATGGTGGAGGTTTGCGGAGTAGGATGGTACCTGGCTGTGGACCACTGGGCGGGACGTGCTCGGAGCGGATGGCAGGACCGAGGAGCTGTGGACGCTATCTGTGCTCACCCTTCACGTGGGACTTCTAGAGGACGGCTTGACGCTGCAGCTTTTCTTTTCAGTTTCTGTTTTTCCCTTCAGTTGTACTTTACAGTTGGGATTGTATTTCCGGCCCCTTTTACTTTCAGCAACATCTTGTTATAGTTTTTACATAGTGTTTACTTTTCCGCATTCTTACTCTGTGGTTCTTGTTTACTTTACAAAGGCAATGCCTTCCCTTCTTCCGGGATTTACGCCTTGGTGCTAGTCGCCAGCCCCTGGAATATGGAAGGCGGACTTGGGGTAGTCACGGCACGGGCCCCGAGGATGGGTCGTGACAAATAAAATCTACAAAACATCTATTGTGGATTTTTACAGGCATTATTCCACATAAACTACACCGGGAACCTAAAAAACACTGAAACAAACATAGAAATTTCCAAATTCTGATCTATGAGGTCCCATACTCCCTCCGAATAAATTCTTGGAATGTTATACATATTATCAAAAGGTAAACAATTCAATGATCCACCAAATTCCATTCCATGAGGAACCATAACATCTCAAGAACTAAAGTTTGGCATTCATCCAAACAAAACAATATGCAAAAAATACCCTATCAAGCAGAAAGTATTTTTATCAAGGCATCTCTCAAAACAACATGCATATTCTACACAACATTTATTACAATAACATGCAATCGCTAATGCATCCTAGATGGCATGGCAAGAATGCATTCCATGTGATTTCTAGAATGTTCTTATATAATGCATGAGATGGAATACCCTCATATCATTAGGTTGCGACAGAAATATAGCCTCAATAATAGATAGAGTAATATAAAAAAGAATGCGAATCACCGAACTGTGAAACCAAATCAACTGTAAAATTGCAAAACCAGAAAAAATATCAATAAACGAGGTATATTGGATTTTTCCTAAACACGGGTTAGCTACTCGCAAGAACAAAAGATTACCAAGTACCTATTCATTCATATCCCTTAGAAAAGGCTCCAAACAGTAATTCAAGAGAAAAATGTTCCCTTTGATACCACTTTGTAATGTCTCGATTCCGGAAGCCACCCCGAGGTGCCCCGTACCCGGTTGGTCACATGACCTCAAACGAATTTCCACAAATGCCAAGGGATGCTGACTAGAAGTGAGGGCCGTGAGTGCGATAGTGGGGAAACTATTCCCTCACAGGAAGAGTAACAAAGTGGAAGAGAGACAAATAGCAACAACATAAACTGTAATAATACATACACAAGTGAACAATGGAAAACTAGAAGAAATAAATAGCTGGAACATATATATATGATGCATGATACATATGTCTAGGAATGAAGCCAAACATCTCACAATGCTGGGATACAAATAGTACTAAACCAATGTAAAAAAGAAACAGATAAACAACTCCTCAGTATCAGTAGCCTATTCTTGGTCCCATGCTCTCCAGCTCCACAGCAAGTCAAGTACCAAAAGTAGAAGGTCACTTTCTTTTACCTATACCTGTAGTAATATAATCTGTTTGGGCCCAGAAGAATGTCCCAAACAGGGTGCGAGACTAAATCCCATTAGGCAACCACCAAATGTTCTATGCTTAAAAGTAAGTGAATATATGGATGGTAAAATTACAGAAGCAGTAAACAAGAAAGTAATCACCAGAAACAATTCCACATATCAACTATGCAGCTAATTATGCACGGTAACATTCTAGGAAGTGCACACAACCTATCCAATATGGTTCAGTTATAAGAATATATATATATAGAGACTCTCTAAGGAATCACTCATAGTCAATTCCCATTATAGTAAAAATAAAAACAAGACTCCCTAAGTAAGCTCACTCGGTTAATTCCCCTTATAGTCCAAGGTATTCAAGGACACACTCAGGAAGCTCACACTGTCAATTCCCCTTATAGACCCATGGTCGAGGACTCACTGTGGAATATCACTCAGTCAATTAACATTATTGCCCAAAGTCATTCAAAGACCCTCTGAGGAAGCTCACTCAGTCAATTCCCTTTATAGTCTACATTGGTTTAAATTCTCTTTGTGGAAGCTGACTCGATCAATTCCCATACTATTCTAATGTTCTTAAAGACTCTCTGAGGAAGCTCACTCTATCAATTCCCCTTATTGTCTACTACACCAATTTCTCGCAGCTTGGGGTAGGTAAACAAGAATAGAAAATCAAAACGTCCAAGATATTCTTCAAGAACTACATGTAAAATCAGTCTACATCATATCAAGCATGTCAGAATACAAATCATCTACCTTATAGAACTAGGCATGGAAAATAGGCAAGGAGGCCAAACAGGATAAAAAAACCAACAGTCATAAACATAACATGCATGGTAAATACTTCCAATGCATAGAAAACAACCCTATTCAAAACCATTTAACCTCTACACAAGCATACATTCATGGTAGGAAATCAACAAGTGTAAAACAGTAAACACCCAATACCTCGTTCAAGGGTATTGGTAAAAATTGCACATAATACTCAACAACATTCAACAAAAAGGCACAAAACAGCTAACTCGGTGATGAGATATTTCAATATGTGAACATTGAGGTTTGGATCACCTTAGAAAACCTAATTACTACAAGAATGTCTAAAATGTTCAACCCACGATATCTCATGAAAGTTGAGAAATCAAAAGATCTTGCTCTATGAGAAGAGATAACTCACCAATGTGATTCTAATGAAACCAACAGAGTTCGATTCAGAGGATAGACTCTCAATCGGGGGTCCGTCGACAATCTGTGGCCATACAGAGCTCTCAGTCGAACAATTCCATGAAGGAGATCTTTCTGGTGATTAGACGCGACTCCGATGTATTTAATGAAAAAAATAAAGTAGAAGCGTGTACTTTTGAAGTACACAGCATTTACTCTCCATTTTAGTACTCTTATTTAGGCAGCCTCGAGGTCACCCTACATTGTCATGTGCATGGCTGCTACATGGCCTGCACCCGGCTACCTGTGGTAATCGAGTACACGACGTGTACTCGTAATGTACACGTCGTGTACGTCAAAAATTTCTCGAATTTTCTACTTTTCTAATAAAAGACCAGAAAAGAAAAAACATACCTGAAAGGAAGAGACGGGTTCTTACAAATAAGAAACATCAATGGAAGTTCAAATTAATGAAAAATTACTCTAAAATAGAGTTGAATCAATTTTTGAAAAATAATGGAAAATATCATATTCTGTTGGTATTATTAAAAATAAAAATTTAAAAAATATTGAGAAATATGTTTTCTTGAAAAATAAATATCGAATCATATAAATGAATATTAAATTATAATAAAAATTATGATGGTAGAAAAATCTATTTTTAGGTAAATATTAAAACAAATAACCCTTTCACACTTTCGGTATAAATTATAAAATTACCATTTTTGAAAAACATTAAGTGGATTTCTATTTAAAAAATTAAAATGAATGTAAAATATGGTTTAGAATGAAATTATATATATATATCATCATTTAATATAACATTCATGAAATCATTTACAAAAAAGAGATGAAAAAAAATTGTTCATCAACCAAAGAGTAAATAAGGTCATCTTTATATGTAATATTTCCTCGATCATTTTATATACCAAATTATGTAACATAGTACTATTATGTGAAAATTCTAGAAATGGACAGAATAAAAAAAGTATGGGGATTAAATGATAAACACTATATAAATTCGATAAATGGAAATTTAACATAAAAATTTATAAAAATAAATGATATTGTAACATTAACATGAACCCAAGGTCCCTTCATTCTTCATATGCATTCTTAATCTCCACTTCTATGAGAGAACCACATTTTATATTTTATAAAGGACCACTCTGTCAGTATATTAAGTATAAAAAATCCTTTCTAATGTGTCTAGTGATGATTTTATGAGATTTGTGTAGGGCTTAGACTAACTAGATGAATAAAAATGTGTTAAGAAGTGGAGGGAGACTATTCCCTTTTATATGTTACATATGTTAAAAACATGAAAATACTAAAATAATAATAATATAATGAAGGTATATTCAAGTGAATGTGGAGAAAATGGAATCATATTTTAATATAAGACATTTTAATGTTGAAATATCTTACATAAATCAAATTTTGATAAGACTAAAATATATTTTAAACCTTATCTTTTAGTTTAACCACTATAAATCATCGTTTTGAACATTAACTATGGTATAAAAATAAACATTGATACTATTCATTATGAAATATATTAATTTTTACCAATTAAAAAATTTGTAAAATATAATTATAGATATGGAAACTATGTTATGAAATTAAATTACCATATATAGTAAAAATTCATTTTAATATAATCAGGAAAAGTGCAATGAAAGCTGTTTTTCAAAAAATGAATTTTCAAACATAAAACTAAATTTATTCTTATTCCATTCCGAGTAATATAAATTTAACAAATGCTAAGTATATTTTGAATATATTATATACACGTTCAATTAATAAGTAATTATTTCCTTTTATAAATGTGTAAATAATAATTTTTCAAAATTGATTTGGTCATATACAAACAATCCAATCAATTGGATTAGAGATAACTGTAGCAGTTAATAATAATATTTCAATAGTATATTATAGTTACTTTATACTATCTTATGTATGTAATTTAAGATTAAAAATACATAAAAATTATTTTAAGGGAAATAAATCAATACTCTATGTGTTACATTATACCATATATAAGAATTTATCACCAAAAATTTCATCACTATGATATAAACAAATTATGGATACATTTTCCGCATCACAAACATGGGTTCCCACATAACATCATCAAATTTATGGGTTCCCCCCCAAAATTGACTAGGTGAGTGTTCTTATTTCATTTTACATAAAAAAAATTATATAGAATCTATATCACTTTCTCACCATAAGTAGTATCATTTTCTATTAATGTTGCCTCAATGTTATATACTAATATAGGATCAGTTATGTACTTCCTTAGAAGAGACAAATGGAATACACTATTTATTTTAGAGAAATTAATTGTACGTTCCATGTGATAAGAAACCATCCTAATACTCTCAAGAAATTTAAATAATATGATATACCATTGACTCTAATTTTCTATCTTTCTAAATCAGACAACCTTATTCCAATGAGATCTTCATAGGAACAACATTTAACCAACATCAATTTATAGATATATTCAACGATTTTCAATAAAAATATACTATAAACTCTCTTCTACCCTGATGTGTTTTTAAATGGATTTAGCATTTAGTTCATTTTATCCAGGCAAACTGGTTCCTAATAGAATTTTCGACTTTACATAATCATATCACATTGGAGTTCTTAAATTAATATTATAGAGATCTTCATAAGGATCCATATGGATTATCTAGTGAAATCTATTTCTATAAGATAAATATACTAGAGAAATTTGTTAATAAAAAATACCATTGAAATCCATATAAGTTTCTCTCAATATATACACTATTTTTTGAATTAACATCTCAAAGAGACGGTCTATCTTAGGATGATGTTCAATTCAAAAGTTCATCTCGAAATAAAAATGGTTTTTAATACTTCTATATAAATTTTAGGAAACTGTCATATATTGATCAGATATGATTGAGTGCGGTACTCCAAGAAACCTTACAACTTCCTTAATATATACCATGTTGAGAAGATACAGAAGGAAAATTTATTATGTAATAATTAAATGTGATTATTTTCTAATGTAATACAATGTATCCCAAATATAATTATTTCATATAGATATATTGGGGTGTCCAAAGATGAAAGAAACTATTATTTTCCCCTTTCCACTCAGGTATGGGTAATGGTTGACACATAAAATTATAATTTTGTCTCTCATCCTAACATTATAGCATACCAAGAACCACAATACATACTATACAGTATTTACTTTCATGTTTTCAACTATAAAAACACATTTCGATCTATATACATCTTCAAACATCTAAGATGAATAGAGTATTATGAAATGAGAGATTCACCCAAAATATTCTTCTTAAAATATAGTATTTTGGGGACAGAAACATGGTTCATAAACATTATTACTCTTTAATAGTTGTTATTTAAAATAGGAATATTCCTCACCTTCCTTTTAGTTCCAGTTATTCCATTTGTGCCTCTTTAATACTCACATTTATTGATGGTAGAAAATTCACTTGAGAAGTATAATCTCATTATCCCTTCTTTATGAATTCAAGTTTCACTCACTGTAAATCCAAATATATTAGTTCGATTTCAATCCTCATCATGTAAAACTAGAATGGTACTTCCAACTCTAGGAATTAATAATATTTTTCTCATTATCATGGTGGTAATGTATTGAAAATTCATAATCATCAATCAAATACATCAATCAAAATTAGTGTATATATAACTCTTTAAGTGTCAATATATACATTATGATTTTATGATTGTTATATATATCACATATTTAATAATAAAGACAATTAATCCATAAATTTAATGAATAAATTACTACATGAAACTTCAAATTTTGATTATGGTAATTTTTCTCATAAATTTTGAATTTGAATAATGTATAAACAACAACCATATCACTTTTCATGGTCACACATCCTATTACCTTCTTCAATGAATTAAATTATATCAAAACCCCTACTATACTCTAGAAAAGTATGAGAAAATGTTCACTAACAAATATTATCCTCAATTACTTGAAAATTTTATGACATTCATATTTTGAAAAAATTGGATCCATTTTGTTTCAACATGGATATGATATTATAGATCCATGGTAAATATATCATAAAACATTATTAGTATCTAAAAAACCCTTGAAAACCATAAATTTTGGTCACTATTGTTAGTCTAGGACACTTTTTAATAATAAATATCTTTGTGGGACCCATAGATATATAATTTCATTTTATTATGTCACCCAATAATGAAAATATCTTTAACTAAAATTCCAGCTTATTAATGTTGGCCTGAAAATTTGTCTCCCTAAAGGTGTTCAACAAAATCGACAAATGGTCTCAATGTTTTGTTTTCACTTTTAATATATAATAATATAATATACAATAATTTCATGATTCTATCCCACTAAATAGGTAACAATGAATTGAGAGAGATAATTACCCCAAAATATCACCTCCAATAGGCCGCACGTAGGTGACTAGGACTGATGTTATGAAAATCTCACAATATGGGAGGCATTACCCACTATTACATAAATATGATTGTTATATATGATAAAAAATAACCAAACAATGCTACAAGGAAAAATAAATGAAAAAAAACCATACCATGTTGAAAGAATAAATAAAACTGATACAAATAAAGTCACCAATGTAATTACTAAATAGAGAAGTTTTTTTGATGAAACCCAACAACAACTCTAACCTAATCTAGTAATGTAAACCTCAGTTCCCAATGTCCTCCTAGAAAATTGTAAATTTTTTGTATAAATTGAGAGAGTATAACTAGTTTACATAGTAGGTTCATCACCAAGGACTAAAATGCACATGTTATTAGAGGAAGTTAATGCACCAGTGAAGAAAAAACAGAACAACAAGAACCTATATTTGTCATATATCCAAACCCAGCCTCACCTAGACATACTTACCATATAATGAATCCAATATAATAATTTATCATAGATACGATAAAAATGTAAGGCTCCTCACCACCTCATCACAACTGATTTGAAGCTCTCTTTACCCAAAGTGGAACAACCTATGATCCCATCCCTTCCACACATATCAAATCACATAAAAACCTTAACCATAGTACAATGGTATCATGAATTTGATGTAAATAATCATCTTCTCTCCTCAAACAAAACACGATCCCTACGACATATCACATTTAATATTGTCTGTAAGCACTTGTTTGAACATATCATATCTCTATTAAATAATCCTAATCCAAAAAATTACATCTGACCTATAAACACCTGGGCCAACACATCACATATCTTATGAAAACACATGTGCCAATAAATCATTTCTAAATGAATAGATGGGGAGAGGGAGTAGGCATCCATACTTATCACTACCATCATGGATGTTCTGCAAAGCACATAAAACTCAACACCTCTAAAAATTGGGGATTTTATCCAAATTGAGTTTGGAATGTATATAATAAAATAATAATACCAGATATAGAGATATCACATAATAACCAAGAAATGTTTTCACAAAAAAATACCTGTGCAGCCCACATCACAACCATATACCATATGTAAGGGTGTAATTATATCAAGATGACCCGAGAGGCCCGACTCTAAAGCCCTAGAAACCCGGCCCAACAAAGTCTGAATCATGTCGAGCTGGGCTCGGTCCATAGGTTCATCAGAACATGCCTATCCAAGATAGACCACATGCTAGTCTTGGCCGCCCCAAAAAAGACCGGCCTGTTGGCCCCTGCGAAAACCGACCCACTAGCCCTTGCAAACCCCATTTCCTAGAAATATATTTAATGGTAAACTACATGTAGAAATATTTTATCTCCCTACCATAGTTTTCCAAGGTTACACTTGGACCAACTGGTCCAAATGCTACACCTGTTATATTATCACAATACTGTATATATATATATATATATATCGACGATATATGTATATAAACATATCATAATATATTAAGAACGAAATAATATATATATTATAATATATACCCACATATAATATTTATTATAAATAATTATATTTTTACTATATATATATATGTATACATGACGATATATAAATAAATATATATATATATATATAACAATTCATAATTATAATGAAAGCCATAAATAATAATAATAATATATATATATAATCCTTTCATAATATATATCAATTATGTGTGGATTTTTAAAATCCATTAATAATATATATATAAGTGATTTGATAATATATATATATATATAAACAGTGGTATTAATATATATATATATATCAATGATTTAATAATATATATATATATATATAATAACATGTTGTATATTAATAAAAGAGTAACACATTCACATAATGATGTTCATTCACAACCCACACCCTCATTAATTTTATAATTATGTTTCATCTTTCATATATTATATATCCTATACATATATAAACATATTTAGAAAAAAAGTAATCCACCCATTACAGGGCACCCCTCAACCCCAAATTATTATTTTTACAATTTAATAATCATATATATATATATATATTCCAATATATATGTATATACACTTTAATCATTTAACATTATATATATAATAACTTATTATATACGAACAAAAAAATTACACAGTCATCCAATGTGTTCGCACAACCCCCATCCTCATTAATTTTATAAAATATGATGTAACTTGCATATTATATATGTATTTTAATAAACAAATCTATTGACAATATATATATCAATGATATGATGTAATATATATTCAAACAAAGCCTTTAAAAATATATATATAAGTAAATATATTAATAACATACATAAAATATGTGACGATTTTAAAAATTCAATACTATATTTATATAAATTATTTCATATTACATATATAAAAACAAAGCTATTAATAATATATGTATATATATATATATCAATTTTTTAATAATATATATATATATAATAACAAATTTTATATTAAAAAAACACCCACCTAATGATTTTCATGGACTCCCCTACATCATTAATTTATTATGTATGTTCCATATTTTATATATTATATATAAATAAATTTAGGGAAAAAAATAATCACACCAACTAAGGCGTACCCCCAACCAAGCTTTGTTTTACAATTTCCCATATTATATATATATATCAATCATTTGACTTTATATATATAATAATGAATTATATATTAAATAAATAACTACTCATCCAATGAGGTTCGCACACCCCAAACCTCATTATTTTTTTTAAAATGATGAATCATTCATATATTATATGTTGTATATATACATCTATAAATCTTTTTTGAAACAAAAATATTAACTCATGCACCACAACGCACACCCACCCTCTCATTATTTATTTGCACATAATATATATAGATTCAAAAATATAAATCTATATAGAAAAATAAATATATCCTCCCACTTTAAAATTTTAATAAAATATAATATAAATTTTATTAACAGAACAAATTTTTAGCGTTTAATAAAAACCAGGTAAAAATATGAGTTTAAAAAATTATAAACCATTTAAAAATATGTTTCAAATAGACAATTCTTAAAAAAACTTTTCATAAATAAGATAAATAAATAAATTTTAGAAATGTTTTAAATAAATTATACAAAAAGTTTAAATAATAATGCTTCAAACCCACCCACTTCTCCACATCACAATCCCTTATTATGGTTTTTCAATTTTCAAATACTATATATAAATTCAGAAACATATATAAATCTATTATGAATAAAATAATATATCCACCCACTGTAAAATTATAATAATTTTTTTTTCACAAAACATGTTAAATGTTTAAAAAAACACGTGTAAAAAAATGCGTTTGAAAAAATGTTCAGATTATATGTCTTACAATAAATGTAAAAAATGTTTTAAAAAAATTTTAACAAAAAATTTAGAAAATTGTTAAAATAATAAAGTTTCAAAAAAATCATCTAAAAAGGTTTTTGAAACATACATATAAATTAAATTTTTTTAAAAAAAATACATAAAATAACTTTTTTACATTAAAATTTTAAAAAATGATAATTGTTTAAATGATATTATTGTAAATGTCATGAATTTATGAAAATTTAATTTTTTTTAAAATTATTCATTTCAAAATATATGTAAAAAATTAAACTGATGTTAAAAAGTGGATTAAATTAGAACATTTACATTAAAAAATTAACATATGCATAAAAAATTATAATTAAGTTAAAAGATTGTAACATCATTTTTTACAAAATTTTTATAAGACATATAAATAAAAATGCATTGAACTCACCCTTTGGTGTTCACTCCGCATTAATTTTTTTTACAATTTGATCATAATATATATGTATTCACATTTAAAAATATGTTTCGACAATAAAATAAAATATCATCCCACTGTAAAATGTTTATAAAAAATAAAATAAATTATTTATATAAAACGATGTTAAATGTTTATAAGTACATATAAAAACATGTGTTTGAATGTTTATATAATTAAATGTTTTAAATAAATGATAATAAAATGTTTAAATAAAAATGTTTAATAATAAATTTCAAAAAAATTTGTATATTGAAAATTATAAAATCCCACCCTGGCCCGACTCGAAAAATCCTTGACTGGCCTAAAAATGCCTACCCTGACCCGATGGATTTGTCCGGCCTGAGACCGGGCTTGGGACGCCACATGGGGTTGTTCGCCTTGGCCTAGCCTGACCAGAATAGCGTTCAGTGGCTCAATTTTATATAAGGAAGGTCTATCCCGGGCTGAAATTACACCCTTAACCATATGTCAACCACAAATAAATATTCGACCACTATTTGTAACAAACCACAATACCACCATACAAGCAACAAAAAATTTTACACTTTCACTTTAAAAGTTACACTAATTTTTTTCATTAAATATTTAAATTAACAGTAAACCACATATTAATTCATTCAAAATAATTTCATTAATTTATTTCATATCAATTTCCACCACACCATATTCAATCACCAGCTCATAAATGTATTCATTTTATTCAGTATCATAATTTATTCTTCTACTACACAACCAGTTAAGACAACCACACATTACAACTATTACTAAAATACCAACAATTCTCCATTTTCATAACTTCAATTGGACCAAGACATATTACAACACAAAATCCACAAATCTCTTCTATAAAATAGCCAGATCTACTACGTACCAAAACCATTGTGCCCCAATAATTGTTCAATAACCTTTTCCCCACAACCACTACACCACATCCTCTACACCACAACAATTGCACAACAACCTCTACGCCACAATGAAAATCTATCCACATTGCATCCATGTGAACCAACTACCATGTCAATATCATATGTACTACTGAACCCATATGATCAATAATACAACCACAAAACAACTGATAGACACATAAAGAATCACAAAAAATATAGCCACGCACAATAAAAACGCATTCCAACATCACATTTATTCATGGGTATTAAAACATTACATTTTTTATGACAATTTGTATTATTACCCAAACATGATGTCCTAGGGAAACAAATTATTATTAAAATACACATTAATGAATGTTTTATTCAGGTGAGATCACAAAACAACACATCAAGGGTCATCACAACATAACATCTACAACACAAAAAAGGGTTGAAAAAACTATTATTTAGAGAATTGGAGATATGAATATATAATAACATATATAATAATATAAAAATAAGTAATGAATTTTATAAGGCCAAATTAACATCAATTTAAGGTAATAAATTTCATTATACGATTATGAGGATGCATATTATCATCCCAAAAATAGGAAAAATAATGATGATCTCACACAAAGGACATAAAATTCTGAGAATGAGGATCCAATCCCAAAAATTTCTATCTAATATTAGTACACATTTTTTGGAAACATTAAACACTATAAAACAACCTACTGCAGACAAAATCTCATATCTACCAACAACACACCAATGGGTTGTGAAAAGATCAACCCATAAACTCACCAAATAGAAGCTACACCACTATAAAGTATCATTCAAGAAAAATAGATGTAAACCCATAATATGAAATAGAGAACATTCTATGAATCGATGAAAGAAACATGAGAATAAGGTATCATCGATAGGGATCCACAAAAAAATTAATTAGGAACCTCTATATTGGATGAAAATAGAGAAGTTATTTATGACCATATGGTTTTAGGAAACACTAATTGATACATACTTTGTAACCACACTACAAATGGGTTTACATAATAGGTAATCCCATTTCATAGCATGTTATTTCATGGTTTTCTACTCCATTGAGAAATAAAAAACCTCAAAGGATTAATTGAATGAATTATTTTACTTCATGATCCATCCCTATAAAATCCCCAAAAATTAATTTCACATAATGTAAATTTACATGTTATTTATTTCATCTACTACGAGCTTTTGGAAGCCAAACTCTTCTTGGTACACTCTAGGAATTCTTCAAGAAACACAACACCCAAAACCGTCAATGTAACAAACCATGATGTTATATTTCATTACATTATATACCACTCAAATGATTATCTTCCTTTAGAAAAAAAACCATCTCTATAAGCAATGGGGTTTGACCAATCAACCCTTGAGATACCTCTCATGATCTCATCATACATTAATTTTACAACTAACCAATCATGAGAACTAAAATAGCCATAAATAACAACTCACACATCCCCATTACCACTCAACCACATAAGAACCCAAAAAACTATATCATCCTCCACATATCCCAACAATAAAACCACTAAAACCAAAAGTCCACAAACCCTGATAATATAAATTTGTAATTTAAATTCTACAATTAAATATAATATTTTCTCTTAGTGGGACTAACTCAACAACACTTGTTTAATAACATCACAAATTATATGTCTCAATTAGGAAACATGTCGTCCCATATCAATATGATGGAAAATTATCATCCTTCACACACCAAGGAAAACAACACAATAAAAAATAGAGAAATATCCAAATATCACATCTTCTAGAAAAAAACAAACAAAGAAATTGAATTCTCAAAATAACTATAGGAACTTGGCATTAATCTGTACATCTAACCACTATGTTCACTCCTCCAAGATACCATTCCTCCATTATAAGTGATCTAATGGGATGGTTCTCCCTTATAGAACAATCTGTCAATAATATTGAATATCTATTGGATGCTCTATAAATGTCAAATTGTCCTCTAAATCCTATCTCTCCATTAAATAATGTTGAAGTCATCCTGAATATATCGATGAAGATGTGACACATGAAATACTTCATGGATCCTTTCTAACTGTGATGAAAATTACAACCAATACACCACCCAACCAACACAACCCAGTAGATAAAAGTGTTTAAAAAAACGAAAATCGTACTCCCATGATAAACCTCCACTTCCCAAGTTGAGGAAAGAATCTTTAGAAGACATGTTATCAAACCTCAAAATCTATAGGCCTAGACCATTGATTAGAATAGGCCATTTGGTGGTCTTGTGTCACCAACATCACCTCATGAACTAACTCGATCTTCTTGGTTGTTACATGCACCATATGGGGACAAAGAACTACCAAATCTCCATCCTACTTTGTATATAACCACGAATGACAAACCACCCATAAAATTTCTCAAAAGGATCCATATAAATATATGATAGAGATATATTTTTATACGTAAACTAAATCAATGGAATGTTTCATACCCTAGTGCTACAAAATTTTAGGATGAAGGATCATAACATATCCTCCAACATCTAGTTGATATGCACTATAGACCCAGTTATATGAGAATTGAAATTAGTGCTAAAGATCCACTTGGATTGAAAACAACGTTACCATCTGCTCCTATATCATGATGTAAAATTAGTATACTAATCAGATACGATGTCCCCTAATACACTATGAATCATTTCCATATCACCCACGTACTTCATTTCCAAAACATCCACAACACTGAACTCAAGGATCTATAGGTAGTGAGATGTTTTTGTCAGTTGATACTCCATGAACCAAATTTCATCACAAATTCGCAGATATCAGGGTAACCTTATCCATCAATATGTACTAAATATTTTACATATTACTCAATAAAATTTGAAAAAAAATTTAACTACAACATTATTTTTTTCGTTCACCTTCTATCAAATAAGAAATCATGCCAAAAACCCCGGTACTAACCATTTCATCCCCTCCCACCAAAGTAGTCTCCTCAAGCAAAAATACATCATTTTCAAACTTGGAATTACCATGAAAGGTTATATTTTAAACTCATGGATATATCACTCATGCATCAGCTGCATGAGAAAAATAGTATCCTAGAACATCAATATGTTTCCATTGTCCCCTATTCATCTCTCCAGTGCAACACCATGGCAAAAAAAATCAGGAATCACCTCTACTTCTATTCATGTGTATATTTAACCTTCTAGATTTTGCATCAAAAATGAATTCGAGATCATTTTGTAAAGAAATCATCAACCCCTAATAACTCTGATAAAAATATTGACCCCTTCATGCTCTTCTATTTCATTCCAAACTTATGAATACTCTAATGCCACAACCTCTCAGGTTTTCTAACTCAACACATTAAGAAATTACATAACCTTTCCTAGGGGTTTAATATATATAAAAATCATAATCTCGATGAATCTTTATCCACCTCCACTAGAAAAGATTCTTACTAAATAGATATAAAATTTATCTTAGGATATTGTGGTCTATGAAAACCACATAAATGGTTCCTATTTAGGTAATTCCTCCAGAACGTTGAACAAAACCTCTTCCAAGTCTAGATCATGGGTGATGTAGCTAAGATCATGGGGATGTAACTTCATATTCAAATAAGAGAATAAAATTTTTGACACATTAATAATAATCCAAATCCCATATGGGATGCATAACAGAAAACCTCAAAAAACTCACCCTCCTATGGAAACTGAAGTGATGGAGAAATAATCAACATCTTCTACAATTTTCTAAATGATGCCTAGAACTATTATATACACACTATAGTCCAGTCCTTCCTAGATGGTACTGTAATTTGGCAAATAAATTTAGAAAATCATGTACAAACTTCAGATAACAACCCTTGAGACCAAGGAAACTATTAAACTCTACAAAATTCTTGCGTGCTTCCCAAGAAACATCTAACTAGAGCATTGAAGGGACCACTGCCACACCATACTTATACACAAAAATTACAAAACAATATAATTCCCACCTCAAATCTCACACTAGGACAACATTCCATAATCGTGGTGGTATCTAAGGATATGAAAAACAACTATGGGATGTTTAAATTCTCCTACATTAACAACGATTAAACCATAGTATCATCGATCAAAACAATGATGAAGTGGTCCAGAAATTTGAAATACATTATTTTCATACGCCCCAAGGATATATATGTTCCATTCATAACATTGAATTACATGACCATCATCTCAATGTACCCTTACATTCATCCAAATGTAGTCTTCTCAATATAACCAACTTTTACAATAAATTGGTGATATCAATACTAGAGATCTATATTCAAGAACTAAATAGAACTTCTCATCTATTCAGAAAAATAATTGTTCCTCAGAAGATGGTAATAATACATAACTATTACATCGTTTATCATATATTAGTCTATAAACACATCGGATTAATTGTTTACAACATCGATAAGAAAACTAGAGCACCCCTTACTGAGAAACTAGTTTGGATGAATCCCATATAAATCAGATAAAACTCCAAAAGCCTCTACTCATAAAAATCCATAGGAGCCATCTGATAGGGATCCCTCAAAAGTGGATATCCACCTAGCTAAATATCTATACTGAAATTGATGTATTACTAGTGAGGGAAGGTCATAACATACTTTATAGAAAAACAAATAAACTCATAAAAACCATAGTATCAATACCTAACTGAGATTCAACTAATAGCTCTGGAAAATGAGACAAAATAGGTTCCAACATTCATCCAAATAATTGATACCCTCTCATACCAAATAATTCCAATCACAAGTCCTCTAAATCGAAAAACTAGAATCTTATCCCAAAGTAGTTTATGAATGTAGACACAAAATACAATCCACCCATACCAAGTAAAATATCGAATGGATATAACTTCAAAAAGGAGTCACCCAATAATTGGTTCCTCCAAATTTGATGTCTACATTCCATGTTCACATAAAATTAGAAAGTCTGGCCTCCAAATTATGTAGATTAAACTAGGGGAACTGAAATCCTCTTCACATGAAGTTAAAATATACAAAAACATTAGGGGAAAAAAGGAATTTAGGGATACTTAGTCAATCAAATCTCACAAAATGGTAGATTAGAAAATGATAATACCATTATCAATTTCTAGATCTACTGGTGCTGATGCCTATAACATGAGAATTTGATCACACCAATCTCTTATACCTCTCAACAATCAGACTCCACAAAAGTTATCTGGTCTGTGTCTATATGTATGGGGAACATTCTGAGGTCTACCTCTTACGAATAAACTTAATATTAGCATCTAGAAAAGATCATATAGTCCATACCCCCAAAACTATATTGGAGTCAACTACTACAACTGAAAGGGGTCTTGATTTCCCATATGAAATTATCATCCAATAAAGGCCATAAATTGAGAATTTATTTGCCCATAAATCCCATATATATATAGTGTGAATAAAAAATCCACAAAATGTACTCACACGCCACCAAAAATTAATTCTTTGGAATGAAAATTCCATAATTTTTTCGGCACAAAGGGTAACCATGATAGCCTCAACACCCCTAGACGACAACCATATTATATACATTTAAAATCACCATCTAAGAATTCAATTGATAAAAAATATCCAAGGAATAAATCTAGAATATAGCCTAAAAATGTTTATACACCTCTAAAAACATCATTATTCTTAACGGTGTGACTTAAAACCTGAAAGCTGGGAACAAAGACTCTTCCAAACATTGTTCTATGCACTCATTATATAGGAAAATAGATAGGGTAAAGTTTAATAGATCCATAAACCTGATCCTAATCTCACAAACACTTAAAAAAAGCTAATAATGGATGAAAATATCCTTCATTTTGATTTCCCTCATTGTTTATTATAAAAAAACCTCAATAAACTCTCTCTGAATGATGGGCCACAACACATCATCCTTCTTACGGTCAAAATGATACAACATCGACCTCTAATGCAAATCTTCCCTCATATGAATAAATAGTAGATACAAAAAAAAATATCTCATACTACTAATAGAAATAAATACATATCAAAGTCCTATACCCAAATCTTTGTCTCTATATTGATGACACTCCCCTCATATATACAAAAAATCTTCTACTAAAAGGTACAAATCTCTTACTAACACACATTATCCTCTTCTGTCATGTCAACTCATAAATTATTAACATGATTAGACTTCTAAACATATAAATCATGATAAAATAATGGATTATGAAAATTTACAAATCATGAAAATAGGGGGAATATCTCCGTACTAGAAGCATGGAATATTATCCAAGATTATTTGATTCTTTCATTTTATTTTCCCAAAACAACCAATTCTAACAAGAACATAAGTCATCATGATCTATGGTCATATCTTATGTATCTTCCCTAAAAACAGGTCCACAACAACTTTTCATTCAATATGCTCATTTTTTTTCATTGGATCATGGGGGTGGGTGCTAAAATACTGTCTGACATCTGATCTCCCCATCCTATGTCACACACTAAGGTTAACATGAACTTCTACCATAACAACCCATGCAACCGTCATTGGGCCTAATTCCAAAATACATCATCTCTCTCAATTATCACATTTGATACCACTATATTATGGCCACATCCCACCAAATATTCTTCAATGAAGGGATAATGATAAGGATCCTCGAGCACCGCCTCCAGAAGGCCCTGAGTAGGATACATGAACAGTTGGTATAAAAAATAAAATAATATGGGAGGAATTATCTTCTATGAATTAAACATGATCATTAGACAGGATAAACCATCACCATAAAAACGTGTCAAAATTATAGAGGTATTCCAAAATATATCCCATAAATCATGGGTAAATAATATTGATACATATAAAAGTCTCCAATTTAAAAACGAAAAGAAACATCAACAATAGTGACCTCAAAGAACTCTAACCTAGCAAGTAATGTTCATATTGGTCCCCAATGTCCACATGAATACAAAAAAAATTATTTTCATAGGTTGAGAATAATAGGTTTACTCAGTAGGGACATAAAAAATTTCCCATATGACATGTGAAAAGAGTATGTTGATGCAATAATTAAAAAACAAATGAATCAAAAACAACCAATAATGGTCATATTAAGAATCCCATCCATAACATGTCTCAATGGTCATATTTTTCATACTATATGAGAATATATCATCAATATAATAACAAAGAAAGGTTCCCTACTACTTCTTAGCCACTAATTTTATTATCTCATACCCTTAAATACTATATTTCAATTCTCTGATCCCTTATAAACATATTAAATCACATCACATCACATCAAATACCACCTGCATACACCCTGGCCACACATAACATCCCAACCATAACTAGAATAATAGGGTGTCATAAACTTGAAGGCAATTAACCTCGTAACCTCCTCTTACCATGATTTTACTTCACTACATATCACATGATAAAACATATTTTCTTTCTCATAGACACAAATGAAAACACATAAAATATCTCATACTAACACCTAGGATATCACATCACAACTCTCCTATATACACCTAGGTGAACACATCAAATATCACTATAAAATACTTGAGCCAACATATCACTACTGAAGGAAGAGTGGGGAGAGGGGGTATCCATCCATCAATATAAAAGCCATCATAGATGTTGGGTAAAACACCTGAATCACAACATCTCTATCCATTAGTATGGTTATCCATATCAGGTGGTCAGTGTATAAAATAACATAAAAACACATTATATATAGATAAAACAAAATAACCAAACTAATGGTTCACATAAAAACAAATAGTGCACACCACATCACCACATCATACAAAACATAAAAAATCACAACATCTACAACCACTATATGCAATACACCACACAATCACCACACAACCCAGAAAACAATTTCTACTTTTGGTTTAAAACATCCATTAATTTAATCCATTATAAATTATGTTTCACATGAAACAAAAAATTAAATAATTCAATTAAATTTAATCCACTTGTGAAATATCAATTTCAAAAAATTATATTTAATTACCTCCAAGTTAATTTATTAATTTCATTCAGTATCATACTTTAATGAACTACTACCAGGGTAGCTAACATAACCACACCAGAAAAAGACTTCCCACAATACCACACATCCACCATCATCATCACATATTGTCACCCAATCCATCATAAATATCTAAAAGGCACATATATCATCAATCACACAACCAAAACATCTATATGAAAAAACCATTATGCTAGAACCACTATGCTAAAACTTCAACGGCAAAACCACTACACCACAACCTTCATGCCATAACAACTACACAAAAACCACAACACCCAAATGAAAAACATTCAATGTTTCATCTATTACAACAAAAAACCATGTCAATACCCTAGGTACCTAATAAACCAGAAAGTCAATAACATATCAAAAAACTAATAGCAAGCCACATAAAGGATAACAATATTATTGGAAACAAAAACCCCATAAAGTCTTAACATTTATAAAGTGGATTTTTAACAATACTTATTTATATTAAAATGTTTATTATAAAAAAAATATATATAGGGGAAACCAATTATTATCCAAAGAAATATTTTTTAACTTTTTATTAGAGTGAAATCAGACGACAACCCCAAAACGGTCATCACAACATAACATCTATAGAACAAACAAGTCTTTCAATGGCTATAAAAGTTAGAATTGTCAAAAATAATTCATAATAATGTCCAAAACATATAAAAATGTAGTTATGAATGAAATAACTATGGTGGAACTTATTTTTCATAAATATATTAATATGTCATGTTAAATAATAAAAACATAAAATCATTACAAAATGGGGATCCAAATGTTTAGTGTCTTGGAAAAATTAGGAACATACATAACATTTGAAAAATAAAACAGAAACATTTATTTAATTCCATTAGCTATTGATTCTTATTTCTCCTTGAATTATACTTTATAAATGTAATAAATTTATGATATATATAATAATGGGGTGGGATAAAATCTAGTAAGAGTATAGAAAAGACAATGAAACAATATAACATGTGTGAGCACAATAATTATCATTATTACATAGCCATAATATCATAATCATGAGAGTAATCATTAAAAAAAGGATTGTAATATGGTAATTCATATAAATGAAACATCATGTCTTGGTGGTCTACTACCACACATATTAGTGAACAAATATAGAATAATTTTCATGATTATTTATTTTTTCTCAAGAGATAAATCACATTAAATAATTCATTATAGTGCTATATACTTCTGGGCGTACTCATCACATTATAAGATCTGCATTATCATGCATGACACATATAACATATATCAATCTTGAACTTAAAGAAACCTATGGAAATGATTGGGATAAATTTCTTAATCATACATTAATAAACATTGTGTTACAAAATTTAATATGGAATAATGTACTTTATTCATCAACCATGAGTAAAGAACAAACAATATTTAGTGTAACACCCCAGGTAAATAAAGAATTTGAAATTTTCACATTTATCCATATTTGTGAATAATATATTAATATAACATTAAAGCGGATGGTATGCTCGATGGCGTACTCAATACACAACAATGAGTTTCTTGGGAATCTTACGTTGCACTCTAATAATAAAATTATACTATTTTAAATTGTAGTTAACGCCTAGCCGTTGTAATGGAAGAAGTGAACAAAACTAACTAAAAAATGATTATATATGTTTGTCAGATATTTATACTTTTTACAATAAATGTTATATGATTAAAAATGAAAATGAATCCAATTTTATGCGTAAACATTCTAATATTTTTTTAAATGTCTATTAACCTCCTTTTGACGACGAACCTATTTTAAATCCACTTTTTGACAATTTTATGTGTTATATTTGAAAAATGAAATTCTTCTATAGAATCGGGACATCAAAATTTACTTTGTGTAAATTTTTGGTATTATTCCGATAAAGTTCATTTTTTAATGAATAATGAAAAATGTTGTATTTTAATTCAAAATAACTTTTTAATATAATTTATTTATATTATTAAATTATCTTTTGAATTGGTTTTAAAGTGATATTAGAATATATCTGTACCATTTAATCCAATAGTTGTCATTGGAATTAATTTCATCTTGAAATTTGACTTAAACTACTGTCAATCTTTTGATACTTATTGTTTCATAAAAACACGTTATTTGCTCTGACAGCGGGAATTAATTATTAAATTAATTAATGTAACATATATGTTATGAATTGTTTAAAATAGACATCCTTTTTGAATTCAGAATATCAAATATAGCGTAGGAGGAATTTTTTAGTATTTTTCTGAAAAACTTCAATTTTAGATGAATAGTGAAACCACTAAGTGGTAGTTAAATAAACTAATTTTTAGTTTAAATGAAACTTTGCCACTTATGTGATTTGATTTTCAAAAATCCGACATAAATTGTTGTCATTAAGAAGTAAAATGTGGTTCAATGAGATTAAAATAATTTTTGGTGAATAGTAACTTTAACTTTTTATTAATCGCAATTAAAGGCAATTAGTGTAATTTAAGGTAAAAATAATGTTTTAATAATATGAAATGACCTAGAAACATGTCCTACCCTCCTTGGATGTGTCATGGCCGACCAATAAAATCCATGGGTCAACTTGGGGACCCCATGGATCCACTTTGGTAGGAAAATGACATAAATTACTATTTATTTAAAGTTAAAATAAAATTGTCACAAACATGAGTTGTTTTACTAAAACAATTTTTAAATGGGGTTATACAAGTAATATTTTTAACTATAAATATTCATTAGAAAGATAAAAAGATTTACTAAATCATGATATTTGTTTTATAATTTGTAGACATTAAATTTATTTATTTATTTATGACACCATGATGATGCAGTGATTACCTCACAAATTAACGATTTAAATAAAATGATAAGATAGAGTAAAATATAGGTCTTTAAATTCTAAAAAACTTATTTTATGGGTAGATCTAGAAACCTTATCACCTTATCCAGGAAATATATCCTTTTGGGTCCTTTTAAATCTGAAAAACATTTTATAATAAAGTAATATTTTATAACATTCCAAGAGTGCCCCTCTTGTTCTCTTATAAAAGGCCCCCACCTCTACCACCTTACACACACCTCTCAAGCCTTTGGATCGGCCAAACCCTGCCCATTCCATCTCTCCACATCCCTATATTCATCATTGAAGCCTCACTTTGGTCAGAAGCCTTTTTAATGAATACATTGAGCTCAAATCAAAGAGAGTTACCTGATTTAAAGGTAATGTCATCCCTTTTGTTCTTTTGTCTTATTTTGCTTCTCCAAACCCCTAAACTCTTTTTATTACTTTTTTTGTAAAAGTACCAGTATCTAAAACGTAATATGATGTTCTTATTAGAAGGATTCGAGATTCACTTTCACACACCTTCGTCTAATGGTTAAAGAACAAACTAATTCTGTGGATGGCGAATTACTGCCTCACAAAACGATGATTGTTCAATATTCTTTTTACACCTTCAACGGTGGCAATTAAGATGTCACTTTATTTATATATGATATATAATATGTTTATGTTTTCCTTAATCTTCTGTATTTTTCATTTATGGCATACCATTATGGTTTCCATTATGGGTAAACGTGATATCTTCATTTTAGGAAGTGAGGACTACCGCCCCCTCAAAGTGATTTGATTCGTTAATGCCATATGTGGGATGTATAAAGGATGTAATTAATGGTATTAAATATGATATCCTACTGGAATTATAATATACCTTTATATAATTATTATTTCATTCCATTGAATCAAAAAAAAAAGAAATGAATGTAGCGTTCATGCGTACGTACGGCTTACCGTCTCCATGAACGGTACATTTCATTTCTTATCTCTAAATGTTATGTACTATTATAAGTACCTATATATAATGGATATATATGTAATATATTACATCTAAATGATAGATATAATTCTGTAATTTTAATATATATATATCTCGTTTTGTTTTAATTCCATTAATATGACACAAAATGAAAGTAGCGTTCAGGCGTACGTACGGCCTACCGTCTCTATGAACGGTGCTTTTAATTTTTGTTCCAAATGCTATAGAATAGTATAAAATGAATATATACTGGATATATATGATATTTAAAACATAAATACTATTCTGGATATGATGTACCTATAACTACATGGAAAATTATTTTCCAACAAGTTCAATTTTTACTCATGTACTGAACATCGACAAAAATGTCTGATATGAACTCACTTTATTAACCAATTATTATAACATTATAATATGTGATATGAACTGAATAATAATCCTTACATGGGGTCCTTAAGAAATTATAAATTGTACAAATTTTATTATTCAGGAGATTAAATAACAATCGAGTCATCTCGGACACGAGGTAAGGGATCCAACCTCTCTCTTTCTTTTTACGTACTCTATTTTATGTCATTTATTTTAAGCTCCTATTTCTTATGTTTGGGGATGTTATTTTATATTACTAATAAATTATATTTTATATTAATATTATGGTAGACACTATTTGATCTCATAAATCCATTTTTGGAAGTTTTAAGTGGCGCCGTTAGGCTGCCAACTTTTTGTAAGGGATTTTTCATCTCACTTTTATTCCTGTGACATTTATGCTATGTTTTCCACTATTTCCTTTGAGTGGTGTATGTACTGCACATTATTATACTCTTTGTGTAATATAATATCATTTGTGGATATTTACATCTTCATTGAATGACCTTTCTTCAATGGGGTGTACGTTTCGAAAGTTACACAACTCGGTAAGGGGACCTTTCACCCTCCTCTTTTTAAAAGACTTCTTTTTTAATGTCTTTTAATTCACATACTATTATGTTGGGATATGTTATTATATATCCTTATTTACCTGAATTTTATGTCCAAGTGATGAGATACCATTTTCTCTCTCATCAACTCATTTTCTGAATTTTAAAGTGACGCCTTTGGGCTGTCGGATTTTTATAAGGGAACTTCGTAACCCACTTTCAATTATTTGGGATAAACCTCTACTTATTGATTTTATTGTGCCAATATTATGTGTGTAATATCTATGTTTTAATTTCCATAGACCTCTGTGTAGATATACTATTTCTACACATAATCATGTCATTGATAAATTATTATGAACTTGTATGGGAAATAATAACCCAATCTCATTTCATTGAGTTAAATACCTTTTCCATTGGTATTATTTTTCCACGATTATATGTGAAATACCTTTGATTGTTTCACACTTAATATCCACTTATATTGGGTGTATTTATATTTCTCACACTAAATTATGTGATAGATTTATCCTTAATTTAAGGATACCATCTTTATAATGGATTTCATCTCAATTTACATTTCCATTGAGACTTCATTGTTGTTATGCACCAATTCACTCTTATATGGTGTGTATTCTGTCCGTTGAAATTTTATATAATGAATCCATTTATTCTCATGATATTATAAAGCTCGGATTAAATTTTATTCTGCAATTATTTGTATTCAAGTATCTCTCATTTTGTTAAAAACTCTTTAACAAAAATATCATTTTCAATGTTTTAACGATTCATTATTCTAATTTCCATGTTTTCAAAATGGTTTGCAGTATTTATTTATATGGACATTAATGTTTTAAAATTATAATTCCATTAAAATCATCAAAGTGGTATGAGGCACTTTGATTCAAAAATCTCTTTTAAATAGTTTTTGAAAATGGATTGATTAATTCAATATCTTGGAATTACTTATTGTGATTGAAAATGAAATGTTGTTTTTAAAATGTTTATATTTTCAATATTTTATGTGTAATGATGGTACTTGGACATTTTACGCGTGGTTACGTGATAAAACATATGACGGGTGGTGCCGTGAATACCAGGATGGGTGGTTATGTTATAACCTCCTATGCATTGGGTATAGAAGTTGGCCGTATGGCTATTCCATTAAGTATGTGTCGAAGTTGACCGTATGGTTATTAAATTTAAGTATGTTTATGTCCCAAGTTACCTTTTTATGTTATGTGTTCTTTATATGGGTTTTTTGGTAATCTTTTGGTTACAAAAGGGTAAGTAATGGTCTTTTATTCCATTAATATTTTTTACTACTTCATAAAGGTGAAAAGTATTACTTTGGTAAAGTATTCATGGTTTACCTATTGTTTTGAAAATACTAATAGTTATCTTTCTTTGTGTATCCTTTACTGGTCTTTTTATGCTCATCCCATGTTTTTGAAATTTTTTCCACAGGAATTAAAGATGAATAGGGTCAAGGATGGGTTCAAGGAAAGACATGATATCTAAAACATGGAAGTAGACATGTTTCTTTTTAAGAGTTTTTTTATTTATTTTAAGGAAACATATTAGAAGTGTCTGCTATGTAATCTTTTGTGATGTAGTTGTTATGGACTAATTCTCTAAAACTCTAAACCTGAAAATATCCTCTATGTGAATTATTCATTTAATTCATGATTAAGTAAGGTTTATGTCCGGGGCCTTATAGTTGGTATCAGAGGTTGGTTTAGATAACTTTAGAGGTTAGGGTATTCTCTAAGCATAAGTGACATTACCATAATGGTTAGGATTTCAGAAAGAGTCCTAGTTTTGATAATTTGAATGAGTAAGTATATCATAGTGTTTATATTACTCCTTATTACATGATGGTTTTGTTGATATACTCAAACTAACATTTCTGTTTTTAGTGAATGGATGAATCTAGCAGGAACCAAAGTGACAATAGGTTTGAAGGAAACTGTGGTGGTTTTCTGATTACGAGACTGGATGAAATGGGGGATTCAATGAGGAAACTTGTGGTTGTTCTAAACCAACTATAAAAGAGTCATGATCAACCACTTTTACCTTGGTATGTTCTGTAATGCATCATGTACGAGATGACCAATCGATGTGGATGTTCGGGTAATAATTATAAAGGTAACCATTAGGGTTTATACGATCCTTACATTTGAGGTAATTATGGGTTATTATATGTTATGATAGAAAATTAAAGGAATGAGATAAAATTGAGGTTAAAATATGTTATGATTATTTTTGAAGATTTTATCTCATTTTGGGGAATGTTTTAAGAATTATGTAGTTTTGGAAAAAGGACAACACGCAGACCGTGTGACAACCCATCGCGTCAGACAAAGCTGTGGTAATCAAACCCACAACCAAAGTGCGACTGGTATTTATCGCCTGCCACTGGACAACGTGAATTCCCTGGTTAGTTTGACTAATTCATTTATATAGATGATTTTAAGAATCAAGAGTAAGTTTATTTTGGGTTATCTAAAGAAATTATTAACCTATCATGGAGGATGTGTGATTAGGTTAATTACTTTTCAATATGAGACTTTAAGAGCAACTGATGTTATTTGGAGATAAATGTTAATTTGTACCTTGGAAGACTATCTCATTAAATCCATAAAATATTTGGGTTTCAATATTTGTTTGGTTTACTTTGAATAATTTTATGGACAAATTGTTTATCTAATGGTCTTCGTAGAACATTGGGTTTGTTGGACAAATTTTGGAGATTAAGAATAGATTTTCTTTTTTATAAAGAATTATTCATTTGTGGATCTTGTTCTAAAAAAATTTGGTTTTGGATTTTTTCTAAAGACATGGGAAATATATAGTTCTCTTTTGTGGATTAGGTGATTCTCAAGAAGTTGATTATAGTACTCTTAATGCAAACATGTCTTCCTAAATACTCGTCTTTTAGAGAAAATATGAGTTTGATTAAGGAATCTTGTAAAAGTTGAAAGTCTACGTGACAAGTAAGGATGTTTCATTATGATTTATTTAAGCTCAAAAATAAATTCCTCAATGAGGAGTAACATAAAAAAATGTGGTCTGTTAACTTTTCCTACTGGGGAATCTAATACTGTTTAACCCATCACACATTTGTGATTTTCTTATGGTTAACTTCTTCCTAGACATGTTTACTATAACTCTCCCTCAGAACATGACCCTTTGTTTTTTCCTCCATATCCATGTTTTCCTACATGAAATCGTAGTATGAGTTAACTCGGGTGACCTTTGTACTTCTCTTTATTTATTTTAGTGTGATTGTTTTACTAACTCTTGTTCCGATGTGGGATTTTCATTGATGTTTCCAAGCCCAATTTTAAAATTTCGAGGACGCAATTACCAAAAGGTGGGAAGGATATAACACCCCAGGTAAATAAAGAATATGACATTTTCACATTTATCCATATTTGTGAATAAAATATTAATATAACTTTAAAGGGGATGCTATGCTCGATGGCGTACCCAATACGCAACAACGAGTTTCTTGGGAATCTTACGTTGCATTCTAATAATAAAATAATATTAATTTAAATTGTAGTTAACGTCTAGCAATTGTAATGGTGGGAATAAACATAACTAACTATGAAATTATTATATATGTTGGTAAAATATATTTACTTTTTACAAAAAAATGTTAGAGGATTTAAAATGCGAATGAATCCAATTTTAAGCGTAAATATTCGAATATTCTTTAAAAGGTCGATTAACCGCCTTTTGATGACGAACCTCTTTTAAATATTCTTTTTGAAAATTATATATGATATATTTGAAAAAATAAAATTCTTTTTTAGAATCGGGACATCAAAATTTACTTTGTGTAAATTTTTGGTATTTTTTCGATAAAGTTCATTTTTTAATGAATAGTGAAACATGTTGTATTTTAATTCAAAACCTCATGTTAATCTAATTTATTTATATGATTAGATTATCTTTTGAATTGGTTTTAAAGTGAAATTAGAATATATTTCTACCATTTATTCCAATAGTGGTCATTGCAATTAACTTCATATTGAAATTCGACTTAAACTAGTTTCAATCTTTTGATACTTATTGTTTCATAAAAACACGCTATTTTCTCTGACATTAGGGGGTAATTATTTAATTGATTAATTTAACATAAATGTTTTTAATTTTTTAAAATAGACATAATATTTGAATTCGGAATATCAAATATAGCTTAGGGAGAATGATTGGTATTTTTTTGAAAAACATCAATTTTAGATGAATAGTGAAACCACTAAGTGGTAGTTAAAGAAACTGATTTTTGGTTTAAATGAAACATTTCCACTTCTTTGATTTGATTTTCAAAAATCCTACATACATGTTTGTCACTAAGATGTAAAATGTGGTTCAATGAGATTAAAATAATTTTTTTTGAATAGTAACTTTTAAGTTTTATTAATCGCGATTAAAGGTAATTAGTGTAATTTAAGGTAAAAATAATGTTTTAATAATATAAAATGACATAGAAACATGTCTTACCCTCATTGGATGTATCATGGCCGACCAAAACAATCTATGGGTCAACTTGGGGACCCATGGAGAAACATTGGTAGGAAAATGACATAAATAACTTTTTATTTAAAGTTAAAATAAAAATGTCACAAACATGAGTTGTTTTACTAAAACAATTTTTAAATGGGGTTATACAAGTCATATTTTTGACTATAAATATTCATTAGAAATATAAAAATATTCCCTACATCATGATTGTTTTTTTATAATTTTTAGACATTAAATAAATTATTTTATTTATGACACTGTGATGATGCAGTGATTATCTCATAAATGAACGATTTAAATAAAATGAGAAGATAGGGTGAAATATAAGTCTTAAACTTGTCACAAACCTATTTTATGGGTGAATATGGACACCTTACCACCTTATACTCGAAATATATCCTTTTGGGACCTTTTAAATCCGAAAAACATTTTATAATAAAGTAAAATTTTATAACTTTCCAAGAGTGCCCCTCTTCTCCTCTTATAAAAGGCCCCCAACTCTACCACCATACACACATCTCTCAAGCCTTTGGCTCGAAAAACCCTGACCATTTCATCTCTCCACATTCCTCTCTTCATCATTGAAGCCTCACATTCGGCAGAATCCTTTCCCTGGAAGCCTTTGAGCTCAAATCAAAGAGAGTTACACGATTTAAAGGTAATGTCTTCCCCTGTGTTCTTTTGTCTTATTTTACTTCTCCATACACCTAAACTCATTTTATTACTTTTTTTGTAACAAAACCAGTATCTTAAATATACTAGGATGTTGTTATAATAAGTATTCGATCTACACTTTCACACACCTTCATCTAATGGTTAAAGGACATACTGTTTATGTGGGTGGCGAATTACTGCCTCACGAAACGATGATTGTTCAATATTCTTATAACACCTTCAAAGGTGTACATTAAGATGTCACTATATTTATATATGATATAAAATATGTTTATGTTTTCATTAAGCTTCTGTATTTTTCTTTTTTGGCATACCTTTATGGTTTCCATTATGGGTAAATGTGATATCTTCATTTTAGGAAGTGCGGACTACCGCCCCCTCAAAATGATTTGATTCGTTAATGCCATATGTGGGACATATAAAGGATGGAATTAATGGTATTACATATGATATCCTACTGGAATTATAATATACCTTTCTATCATTATTATTTGATTCCATTGAATACAAAAAATAAATAAATGAATGTAGCGTTCATGCGTACGTACGACTTACCGTCTCCATGAACGGTACATTTCATTTCTTATCTCCAAATGTAATGTTCTATTATAAGTAAATATATATAATGGATATATATGTAATATATTACATATAAATGATAGATATAATTCTGGAGTTATAATATATATATCTCTCATTTTGTTTTAATTCCATTAATATGACACAAAATGAAAGTAGAGTTCATGCGTACGTACGACATAACGTGTCAATGAACAGTGCTTTTTATTTTTTTTCAAATGCAATGGAATAGTATAAAATGAATATATAATGGATATATATGATATTTAAATCATCAATTCTATTCTGGATATGATGTACCTATAACTACATGGAAAATTCTTATCAAACAAGTTCAATTTTTACTCATGTACCGAACATCGACAAAAACGTTTGATATGAACTCACATTATTAACCAATTATTATAACATTATAATATGTGATATTAAATGAATAATAATAATTAAAGTAGGTCCTTATGAATTTTTATATTGACCAAATTTTATTATTCAGGATATTAAATAATGACTGAGTCATGTCGGACACGAGGTAAGGGATACAACCTCTCTCTTTCTTTTTAAGTACTCTCTTTTATGTCATTTATTTTAAGCTCATATTTCATATGTTTGGGGATGTTATTTCATATTCCTCATACTGTAATTTTTTATTTTCATATTATGAGAGACCCTATTTTATCTCATAAATCCATTTTTGGAAGTTTTAAGTGGCGTCGTTAGGCTGCCAAGTTTTCGTAAGGGATTTTTCATCTCACTTTTATTCATGTGACATTTATGCTACGTTTTCCACTATTTCCTTTGAGTTGTGTATGTACTTCCCATTATTATACTATTTGTGTAATATAATTTCATTTATGGGTATTTACATCTTCATTGTATGACCCTTCTTCCATGGGGTTTACGTTTCGAAAGTTACCCAATTCGGTAAGGGGACCTTTCACCCTCCTCTTTTTAAAAGACTTATTTTGTTATGTATTTTAATTCACATACTATTATGTTGGGATATTTTCTTATATATCCTTATTTATGTAAATTTTATGTCCAAGTGATGAGATAACCTTTTTTATCTCATCAACTCATTTTCTTAATTTTAAAGTGACGACGTTTGGTTGTCGGATTTCTATAAAGGGAATTTCTTAACCCACTTTCTATTCTTTGGGTTAAACCTATAATTCTTGATTTTATTATTCCAAGATTATCTATGGAATCTCTATGTTTTAATTTCCACAAAACATTGTGTATATATACTATTTCTACACATAATCATCTCATTGATATATTCTTACGAACTTTTATGGGAAATAATAACCCAATCTCATTTCATTGAGTTAAATACCTATGCCATTGGTTTTGTTTTTTCAAGATTATGTGTGAATGACCTCTGATTGTTTCACACTTAATATATACTTATATTGGGTGTATTTATATTTCTCACATATAATTATGTGATATATTTATCCTAAATTTAAGGATACCATCTTTATAATGGATTTCATCTAAATTTACATTTCCATTGAGTCTTCATTGTTGTTATGCACCAATTCACTCTTATATGGTGTGTATACTATCCTTTGACATATTATATCATGAATACATTTATTCTCAGAATATTATAAATCTCGGATTAAATGTTATTCCACAATTATTTGTATTCAAGTGTCTCTCATTTTGTTAAAAACACTTTAACAAAAATAACGTTTTAAATTTTTTTAATGATTCATTATTCTAATGTCCATGTTTTCAAAATGGTTTTCTGTATTTATTTATATGGACATTAATGTTTTAAAATTATAATTCCATTAAAATTTTCAAAGTGGTATGGGACACTTTGATTCAAAAATCTCTTTTAAATGGTTTTTAAAAATGGTTTGATTAATTCAATATCTTTGAATTACTTATTGTGATTGCAAATGAAATGTTGTTATTAAAATGTTTATATATTCAATATTTTATGTGTAATGAGGATACTTGGACATTTTACGGGTGGTAATTTGATAAACCATATGACGGGTGGTGCTGTGAATACCAGGACGGGTGGTTACGTTATAACCTCCAATACATTGGGTTATGGAAGTTGGCCATATGGCTATTCCATTAAGTATGTGTGGAAGTCGACCGTATGGTTATTCCATTTAAGTATGTTTATGTCCCATGTTACCTTTATATGTTATGTGTTCATTATATGGGTTTTATGGTAATCTTTTGGTTACAAAAGGGTAAGTAATGGTCTTTTATTCCATGAATAGTTTTTACTACTTCATAAAGGTGAAAAGTATTACTTTGGTAATGTATTCATGGGTTACCTATTGTTTTTAAAAAACTAACACTTTTCCTTCTTTGTGTATCCTTTACTCGGCTTTTTATGCTCATTCCATTTTTTTGAAATGTTTTCCATAGGACTTACAGATGAATAGGGTCAAGGATGGGTTCATGGAAAGACATGCTATCTAAAACATGGAACTAGACATGTTTCTTTTTAAGAGTTTTTTTATTTATTTTATAGAAACTTAGTAGAAGTGTCTACTATGTAATCTTTTGAGATGTAATAGTTATGGACTAATTCTCTAAAACTCTAAACCTGAAAAGATCCTCTATGCGAATTATTCATTTAATTCAAGATTAAGTAAGGTTTAAAGTCGGGGTCTTATATTTAGAATATAAGAGTTCTTTTGGGAATCAATTTTTTTTCATAAAATCATGTAGAAGAAATTTATATCCCATAAAAGGTAATATAATTTTTAATAAATTATTTATATGGTATATCGAAAAAGAAAATGGTGTGAAGGAGGGAAAACCAAAAGAAAAAGAGTTGCGTTTGAGAATTCCCCTTACCTGGTGTATAAAGGCATACTTCACATTAATATAATGTATAATAACATTAGATTAATTAATTAACAAATCCATATCATTTTGTAGTTGAATATTTAATACTGTGGTTTTATTTTTTAATTTATTTTCCCTTATATCACTAATATTGTTTAATTTCACTATTCAAGATCAATCATTATCCAAGTATTCATGATTGGTCTTCTTGTATACATGAATGGATGTTCATATAAAATGAAGATAAATTTGAATAATTTTTATTAAATGTTATTCATTATCATAAAAAATAATAAAATAACTGATCAATATTTTGGTTATATGGTATGTTGAAGAATCATTAGATAAATGTTAAATATAACCATTTAAATATAATTTTGGCAGTTTTTTCAATCACAAAAACCTCATCTTCTTTTACCATTTTGTATTATGTGTGTAAGTTATTTTGATGATATAAATATGATTTATAATCTACTTCAACAATTAAAATGGTTTTATTAACATTATTGAAGGAATTAATGGAAAATGAATTTGCATTACCCCCAAGGTCGTTAAATTGACATATTATATGAGATGATTTCATTCATAGAATAAACGAGTGAGATGGAGGATTTTATTGAAGTATATTTCATAAAAATGATAGGATACTGGTATATAAAACATACTGGATTTATCATTCTATTTTAATAATTAATGGTGAGTACAAGAGAATAAATGAAAAGAAATTCTAAAGAAATAGAGATATGATTTACCTCTGGAATTTATCCTCCATGAGGACCTACTAAAAACAAGGTTTTGGTATTTTGATGATTTCAAGAGATCCTTGATGTGGGGGAGTGTAATGGAGAGTGGTTTGGGAAGAATTGTAATAAGGATCTATACATGAGATGTGTGAGGAGATGATAGTGTGCGGAGTGGTATTTATAGTAGAGGAGTGGGGCGTTCTCTCATTATTTAATACATTAGATTATTATTATTTTCAATGCAAGAAGAAGTGTTGATTATTGAGATTAAATATAGTAAATAGATCATATGTGTTCAAAATAATGTTTAATAAACTAGATAAAACTCATTTAATAGTGTATTTGACTTATAATATATATATATATATATATATATTAAATTACCATATTTCAATATTCACAAAAAATTCAGGTATTTCAGAAAAATCCAAAAAATTCACAAAACAAATTGTTAAATGTGTAAAATTAAAAAATTAACTCCATTTTGTGAAAATAATTTTCTATATATATGTAATTTAATTTCAAATTGAAATAATCATTGACATGGAAATTCAAGATTGAAAATTTATAACTGATTTTATAACACTTTGAAAAATTATCTAAGGTCTCAAAATATTTTCATAAAATAATAAGAAAGAATAATATTATTTTAAAAATATATTTTATGAGAATGAAAAATTTATAATTATTAAATAAATCATGAAATTTTAATTAAATATTTATGTCTTATAGAAATCCCAACACATAAACAATAATTTTTAAAATATTTAAATACTTATACTATGATATAATTATATATATTTTTTCTTATAAGATGCATAAATATTATTTATAATTTCATGGGTGAGGCTAGCATTCATTTGTCCAGATCACTATTCCTAATGTTCATATTACTATTCATAATGTCAATTTTTTATTTCATTAGTATTAGTTCCTTAAATTATAGAAATACTTAACATATCAATAATTATTCATTTAAAATGTTTTTATTATGGTCTATATGTGATGTCATGAGATTTAAACTATATTAAATTACAATAATAAGGGGTATATTATATTTATAATAGTTTGGATCATTATAATAAATCTTTATAGAGATCAATTTTATATGTCAAAATTTATTATATGATTAAACTAACCCTTAATATCAAATCAAAGGTAATAAAAAGCATATAGATACAAAAAATAAAATTTAAATTTGTGAGAACAAGGATCCCCTTATTCAAAAGAAGATTTATGGTATCATTTTACACTATACTGTAAAAAAGAAATGCCTAAAACCCAATATTGTAAAATAAACCCCTGCATAACCTTCATTGAACAAATGGTTTGTAAAAACACACCGCATACTCACCCCAAACGATAACTGTACGACCTTAGTAGATATTCAAATAAGAATTTAATGAATCACATGAGAAATAGTGTAGAACTAACCTTAGATAAATGGTGGGAATTCCAGAATAAAATCTTGTTTAATGGATTCCTAAATACTTGAAGAAGATACCTATGAATTGTCTGGAATGATATAAGAGAGAACTTCCCGTATGGTTTTTGGTAATCTCCAAGCATGCTAAAAATTATCACCACAACACATATGGGATTTTAATGAAATGAAATCACATTTTACAACATTTAATTTCAGAATTTCTGGTTCTGTCTAAAAAATGTGTCACCTAGAAGGATAATTCCCTTTAAATTATCTTCATCATGAACTAGCCCTAACCAATCCATGAACCCAACTTTACTCTCATGTACACATTTCATGACATTTAATTCTTCTATATCCATATTCAGTATCCAAACTCTTCCATGCCAGCTCTAGCCTCCTCTGAACACCGCCAACACCAAATGTTATAAATTTAAGAGATTATGAATTCATACATCATTAAAAAATAAATCCAAAATAATGTAAAGGATATCTATAATGATGCTATTAATTAAATACATGAGTATAGTTGGTAAATTTGTAATTCCACATTGAATAACTACAAATTCTTAATTTCCCTACCTTATAAAGAAGTTTTTATTAGATATGTTATCTTATTTGATGCTCAACTAATTATATCATGATTACAGAACAATTATTGTAAAGCGTTTAGATCTTTAAATTTTATAACAAATAATCTCCCATATAATATTGATGATAATTTTTGTTGTTATTAGTCTTTTTATGTTATTGATATTCAATGAAATGATTTATTAACCAATATTTCTTCTTAAAAGAACAATTAGTGAACCCCATAGTGACACACTTCATTTAATTAACCCCTTGATAATAATATCTTAGTGTTTATTTATCAAACTATAAAACTCTATTGGGGAAATTCAATAAGTAATATTTAAAATATGAATATAAATAGATATGATATCAATTGAAATAAAATATCCTTACTTAAGGGAAGAATAAAAAACTAATCCACAAATATTTCAAAATATTTCCATATAATAGGAATATATTGAATGTCTTATTTCTCCACAAAAAATTGAGATAGGTACCCTTTATGAATAGGTAATAACACCAATAAAATATTTGTAGTTTCTATTGGAAGTCAGTTTTTATATTCACATATATAAAATATCTATGATTTATTTTGAATATGAAATATATAGTTCCATCCTATGAAGTAAAATTTTACATGAGGGAGAATAAAAAGATTTGGAGGGAGCATATTCCAACAATCCTCTATTCGAGAGGATCTATACTCTTAAGATCGGATAAACATATGACTATGAGTTATCACTGATAAAACTATATCTAATAGTTGATGTTGTAATATAATACACATATAAACATATATAGATATAAAATAATGGGTTGAAACATAATCAAATATGAACTTTTCAGTTCTATAGTCGATGATAATTGTTTCTTTTCCGAATTTGTTCTTATGACAAACTTTAGTAGTTCTTACCACATGATATTTCCTTTATATATGTGATAATTTGTAGTTTGACATCGATTTTAATCATTCACACTTTTATTTGGTCATTGCTTTTCATAATTCATGCAATCCTTGTATCTAAAATGTTGGAGTGCTGATGGTGAATTAAACTAAGAGTTATCCTCATTCATTTCATTGGATTACCTCTTTTTATTTCGTCCAAATTCATATTCATAATGTACATCCTTTACACACATGAAACATTTACGAGAACCTTGGAGCTAATTTCTTTATGAATTATTACACATTGTTGGAATAAATGAGGATTCCTTTTGTTTCCACCATGTGTTATATTATTTGAATTTCATCACAACACTATCTTTATATTGTTATCAAAAGTATGTGAATGATAGGAATTTAATGTACCCATTTCAATCAAGATTACGAATTGAATTATTTCTTCATTTCAAAAAAATTTCCCTATGGATATATTCAATTTGATACCAATGTTTAGGACACCAATGAAGAAACAAAATTTTATTTTGTGTTGAAAATAAACCTAGAATCATACCTCACATGTCATGTAAAATATACCTTACAATAACTAATGTAATCATCATCATTATGCTTAAGCTCAAGGAATTAACTTTCTATTTTCATGAATAGAGTATGGGGAATGTATTTACTAAAAAATAATGACTTATAATAATCTCATTCCATGGGGTCAAGATCTTCCACTTTCCTTATATTCTTAATAAGATTCTCACTTTGGTTTTTTTTCGAATTATATGAGATACACTACTAGGATAAAATTTATGTGCATTGAGCACTAGATGATAAAAAATACCTTTTATGTGGTATTGATCTTTTTTACAACCAATAGTATATCGAAAGACCCACCAAATTAAGGTGGATGTTTCCTCTTTAATGAATAAATGGTTTGTTGGTCACATTTTTTCTCATTTTTAGGCTCAAAATGATTTTTGAGATGATATAGTTTCTAGAGTATATAAGAATATTTTTCATTATAGATCCTAAGACTATTATTTTCATGAATAATATCATAGAAATATCTAGAAAATGAGTTGTTAAACATAATTCCACCTCATTATAGGCAAGTAAAAAAACAAAAATTATAGTTTATGCATCGAGCTATAATAATGAAAGAGAGAAATCATATAATCATGAAAATTATCAATGATATATTCTAAATTAATAAAACTACTTCTAAATAATTAAAACTTTTAGTTTTACTCTATATTACCTCCAATTAATTAGTGGATATATAAGTTTTATCATTATATTATTCAAAAACAATTTCTAAAAATGAATTATTCATATCTTATTCTATGTATAGAGACATATTAAAAAAAATATAATTATTTCATTATATTTTATAACAATACACAGCCAAGGGCCATAAAGGAATAGTTCATTTGAAGAATATATATATTATTTACTCATTTGTTAAAATATCTCCAATGTATCTAACAAATTCCTTATCTCATAGTACCCTTATCAGATATTTATAACATAATATTTTACTTCATATAATATGGAAAACATAAATATAATGAAGTGTGATCTCAGATACATACTAAGGTTAACCATGTGTTATATTAGTTGATAATCATATAAAAGAATTATATATAAAGAAGTTTTTTAGAAATTTATTATGTCATTCAAATTTAAAATTCAAACATTCATTGATCACAAATCATGAGGTATAACATTTATATTTTTATATTTTAAAAAACATGAGTCTTAAGAGAGAGGATTCATCCTTAATAAACCATTATCCATGAAAGAATATAATAATCATTAGAAAATGTCATAAATTATTTGTAAAAAAATAATATGATAAAAAATAATTTTAGTGGTCAAATTTCACTACTATTACTATCATTTTGGAAAAAGAATCATAGTGGATTGTGTTCACTACCCATTAAATCATTTCCTTAACAAAAGTTCACTCCATATACAATCTCACTTGAGAGAGTTCCTCTCAAAACAGTGATATTGTATATATTGTGTAATGGGATATCAATTATTACCCAATTAATTATAGTGTTTTAACATAAACACACATAACCTATTTAAAACCATACATATGTGTGTTATAAGATCATAAAAATAATATTCAATTCATAAATGAAAAACTGATGTAAAAGGAATGGGTTTCAAAAAAAATTAATCACTGCATAATCATAATCCATCTAGTGAATGAACATGGAATGTACTACTAGATAATATCACTAATAATGCATAAGATTCATTAAATAATTATGACATAAATGAAAAATAAATATATATGAGTATTTGAACTTTTATTTGGAAATATGGTCAGATGTAGATTTACTTCTATATCTTTAAAACTAAAAAGCAACTATAATATTGATAAAATTATTTTATTTTAAAATATTCATCAAATCTTATTAAATAAACATAAAATAAAATAACGATAACAATGAAATGAAAATACATCTATGTAGTATATATTAAAATAAATATTTCATTCAGAATTTTTTTAAATGCCCCAATGTATATCTTTTTGGGAATGAATATAAGACTGCATTTAAAACATTGGGAAGAGAGTCAAATATGTTTGAAAATGTATTTATATAATCAGTTTTTAATGTAAAAACAATCTTGAACACCATTTAATGATTATTGACTTGGATGAAAATTTTGATCAACCAAATATAAAATAATAGTAACTTAACATTTTATCAATAATTTTAAGTACCAAAGAGAGTAATATAGTACTAGTACATGGAAATTACATAAATTAATAGAGAATAAAAAAAATGGGTTTAAATTCTATGTATAATATAATTTCTATCAAAAGTAATTTAATATAAATAATATTGAAATTAAATAAGATTGTGACATAAACCCTTACCCATAGTCCCATATTTCATCATATATATTCAAAAAATCTACTTTGAGAGAAGAACTTTTAGTTGTTCTTTAGGACCATATAGACGATCCTAAATGATTACCATCACCACTATAATTATTTTTGGGATGTTTACAATAGATTTAAATAGGGATTCGATGAACTATATTACTTAAAATATGATACGATGTGAAGTGAGAAGGATAAAATCTATATGATAGGTTAGTGAAATTTTTTTATGATTATAGAACATTAAAATATAAAATTTTCATATTCATGTGTATGTGGAATCAAATAGATCATGGTCTAATGATAGGATATATTATGTTTAAAATATCTTCAACAAATCATATATAGACATGTTTAAGTGATATTTTAAACTGTAACTTTTAATTTAAACCATTGTTAACCCTTTTTAACATAAGAAAGGTGATTTCATCAAGTTACAAATCATTATGAAAAAATTAAATATTAATAATTATAAAATTTAGTCATTATGATTCCAAATATTGAAATAATTTTATGAAATTAAAACTTTATAAGTTATATAGAGTCATTCTGAAATAAGAACAGTAAATACAATGATAATAATATGGAGAAAAATTATTTATTAATTATAAAACTTAATTCATTCTCACTCCATTCCTATAAATATCCAATATAATAGTGTAAATGTATCAGCCCATGTTTTTATGAATTATTTATTTCGAATAAACTATGATTATCTGATAGTTTAAAATGTAGGATACACCTTGTTAATTTTATTATAAACAACAACTTGATTATATTTCACTACACACAAATAATATATTATTATTTGAAATTTAAAAAGATTTTGATTCTGTTAAACATTATTTTTCATTACATCAGTTTCTTCTGTTTCACATGAAACCAAATTCTACCGAACTACAATATTATTATTAAAATAATTTTATAGTTATCACCACGACATTAGAATTTAATCTAAGAATAAGTTAAACTAATTTATGAAAATATGTTTTACACAAATCTATAAAAAATACTTATGCATCAATTAAATAGAAATGAAAATAAAAACCAACTGAATATAAGGGATTCATTTTTATGAAAAAACCATTTTTATGACCACACATGCATTTTATATTAATAAATTAATGTATTAATTTTTTTAGATAATATTAATATAATTTATATATTTTGAATTCTAACTAGTTCTTTTATATTCATCAAATAATTTTTTTTTCATAAAATGTGAAAAAATTTAGTTTTTGGCATAAAAAGTTTTGATATTCTAAATAAAAAATTTACCACCTTTTAATGGAAGAATTTTTTTGAAACTAATTATTGAAAACATAATAATATTTATTTGAATAAAAAAAATTAATTTTTTAGATAAGTATATAAAAATTTCTTTTGATTAATTTTTCTTATTTATCTTAGAAGATGGGTTTTTTTGAATAGTAATTATTATTGAATTTTAATTGAAAACTATATTTTTTAATTTATTTATATTATTTATTGTTGTTTAATATTATTTTTAAATTATATTTGCATTAATTATAAATAAATATTCACAAATTATCTCTTTTAACAAATTTTTCCTTGAAATTGGTCATAAAAACATTTTAAACATTTGAATATTTTCATTAATAAATCTTATTATTTATTGTCATCTGTATGATTATTTTAAGTTAATTTATTATAAACCATGTATTTAAATATGAAAAAATGTTTTAAATATTTTTAATATTCATAATTTATAATTTATAATTTATTTTTACGGAATTTTTATTGAAAAAATTTAAAATTATTTACAATGATTAAGAGAAAAATAAGTTTACCAAGGGTCTAAACATTAACATAAGGAGAAAAAATGGCATATATAATTTTTCAAAACACATTGTATGGACATAATTATGCCATTTACCATATTTTTTTTTGAAATTATAACATTATTGGTGGTACATTATTTGTGGGAGACATATGAAAATTGTTTTCCTTTCTATATTTACAACAAAGCCACTCCACTACTATAAAAGAAAACTCACCCACCTCACTTATTAACTCCTATAAATACCTTATTATCATACAAGAACTTACTAAATTATATCTATACTTATATTCTATGTATTCATGAATGAAACCTATTTTCATAATGAAAAATAATGAATTTATTTGGAGAAAATGAAAAAGACTTACAGGAAGAATAGGTAATGTTCTTCAGTGAGAACATTTGTTTTTTATTCTTCACCATTAAATTATTCTTTTTTACATGTTGATATAATATCCTATGTATTATTAATATATTGTGATGTTTTTATTTTAAGTTTACAACCAAAACCTTTACACACTTTCATCAAATGGGATACACAATCATTATTCGGGTGGACAATAGATTACATACTCATGAAAATATGTCATTCGTTCTTCCTTAAACACCTATCAATGTTGGGAATAATGATGTAAAAATGTTTTTATATGATATATATGACATTGTTGATTTTTTATTTTTATTTATTTATTATATAACACAAAACATCATGATTTTCAGTTTTTATGAATATGATGACATCATTTCAGGATGTGTGGACTACAACCTCCTCCATGTGATTTGATTCATTCATAATTGACATGGAATTTATGAATTATCAGTTAAATTAATATATGTGATATGTATGAAATAATAATTATAATATTTAAAAAATTAATAAATATATACATATATACATATATTTAATTTAAATTCTTTTATTCATTACCATAAGAATATGGAAATAATGTTCATGTCTATATACGGCCTACCATCTTGATGAAGAATACATGTCATTTTATTTTTATATCATTTATATATTACTGTAAATAAATAAATAAATAATATATATATATCATATTTATGTCATGTTATAAATTATGTATAAAATTAAATAATGGTCAATGAAAATTGACATAAAAAATTCCAAACATTTACAAGAAACAATGTTGATATTATACCAAACATAACTTTAATAAGGAATTGTTTATAAAAGGGAAATATAAATTCTGTAGAAAATAACACATGGTGTGATATAAATTAATATTGTTTTTAATATGTATAATTACACTATATTTATTATATCTGAGGTTTTAACATGTATGAAAAATGGAATGACTTCTGTTAAGGGTTTTATATTATCAAATTTGTTTCTGTTAGATATTTTATATATTCACCATTTATTCTTGTTGAGTGATGAGTATATTAAACAATAAAATATTAAATAATTAATTTCATATATTTTCTCATATTAAATACTTCAATTTATTTTTTCCTTTTACTGATCTCATGACTCACAAGTTTCCCAAGTAATTAAGGGATTTTCACTCTCAATTTTGTTTTTCAAGACGTTTCCATATTCACCACTCATTTATTTTTTAGGTGTATATATTTGTGCCCAATGTATTATATGATTATCATAATTAATTTAATTTTTATTTACATATCCATGTTATTATATCACTTTAATTGGGTATACGGTTTATAATATACCAATGTAGTAAAGTAATTTTTCTCAGTTTTATTTTTTTGAGACACATGTTTTGTTATGCACATATATTCTTTTAACGGGTATATATACTCCCATTTTACATTATGTATAATTAATAAATTTTTTTCCTGATATTTAGATAAATATCTAATGATATTTTCTAAGGGTTATTATTATTCAATTTTTACAATGTGGTAAAATTTTATTTGTACAATGTCGTCATTTAATGGGATTGTTTACGCTTATGCTTCCATTGATGAAATAGTAAGATCAATATCTCAACAATTATCATGTATTTTTTAATAATCAAGTTATTAATACTATATCCAATTAATTTTTCCACTTCTACAATCTTTTATAATTATGATAAATATAAATGTGTTTTTAAAAAAATCCATACTTTACCTATCATTTGGATTGGAAATTAGTGTTATTAAAAATGATGTTTTTAATAAAATTATCAAAAAAGTTTTAAAGTTATTTTTTAAGATCATTTTTGGGAAATGGAATTTATTTTTATTATTATATATATATTTTTCAAATAATTTTTAATGATTTATTTATATGATTCAATGTATACATTCAATTAAAATGGTTTTGAACATGTTTTATGTTTTAAAACGTGTTTTCAATGATGAAAATATATTTTCTTCAAGAAATATTTTAAAAGAACCATTAAATATTTTATGATCAGAGATGATATAATGTTAAATAGATTATTATTAATTGAGGATATAATCTAAGGACACCATTTTTATTCATTCATTGATTGTTTTATGGTTATGATGACACATTTTTAATAAAACACATTTCTCATACATAAGTTATAACATGATAAAACACATATAAAACCCACGTACTTTACCATGTTATTCTACTACTAAATGATTATAAAACCATTATATTTATATAGGTTATGATATGATGGAATGTTTATCATGCTCATTTCATTTCATGGGTTGTGACACGATTTTTTTGAAATCAGTCTCTTTTTATTGGTCATGTTGTCATGAATTTTTATTTATATTGTGGAACTCTTATGTATAATTTAATTATGTTATTTTTGGGACCAATATATAACTATAATTAATTAGGTAATGATATATTATATATGAGATCAGAGGGTGCATAGGTTTTAGCCCATTCTTGAAGACAATAAGGTACCCTAATTATTTCATAAGCCATAAAAAAGAAGATATTTTGGTTGTATCCCAAGAAAAATAACAAGATTGTACATAGGTTTTTTCCAAAATAACAAAAAAAATATGATATATAGGTTGTATAAGTAGCCTGAAATTAGGAGGTTACACTTGTTGTATCATAACATTGAATGAAATAGTGTAGAAAAGTTATAGCCCAAGCCTAATTACAAGAGGGTAAGTGGGTTGTCTCCCAAGCCTAAAAACAAGATTGTACACATGTTGTAACAAAACATTAATGAATCTACTAAAGTGAATTTCCAAATATTTTGATATTATTAATGTATTTGTAGTTATCCTTGAATGATTATTTTATATTCCTATATGTATTAAAAATTTCCATGTTTTTATTACTATGTTATTGTTTAATAGATAATTCTATGTATTTCATTCACATTCATTTATAATAATCTTCCAAAATTGATGGAATGAATCATTATTATTATATTTTATGTGATTTTTTTGATCATAAAATCTGATTATCATGTTCTCATACAATTATGTACATGATAATGTAATGTATCTCATTTATTTTCCATTATTATAAATCTCAGCTCACCCTTTCTCAGGTGTCCTCTTCACAAGGTTATGATGAAATGTTTTAAGCATGTTTACCAAAATAGGAAGATATTTTTGGATACATTGAATATATTTCACCATTTCAGAAGATAATGTGTTCCATTTTTTCAATGACACTAAACCATTATGATCTATGGGCACTAAATTTTTTTAATGTGACTGATTTTCATATAAAATGATGTAATATTAATTTTTTTAATAATAGGTCCCTATATTTTCTATCAAAGTAACTATTTTGTAAAATATATGAAAATATAATGACAATACATTATTGAGATACATAGATATATTTATATTTACATTTCTAGGGATGTCTATAAGAATATGTCTACGGTTGAGTCAATTTCTGGAAAAATGTCCAAGAATTTTTGTAAAATATAGTTTAAGTGAATTCCTAGAAATGCATCAATGATTAGATACTACAAGTATATGATAATCTAGTATGTATAAACTTTGTTGTAACTACCCAAAAATAACTTCATTGTTGTAGTATTGATCGAGAATTAGTGCATGACAACAAGCATTGCCGCCATCGAGTTTGTCACTCTAGGGGGATATGTTTCAAAAATTTAGAAGCATTTTACGAACCATATTGAATGATTTATATATAATAGGAATAAGAATATCCCTTGATAAACTGGTTGTTTCAAATAATAAATTAATAGGATTTCGTATTTAGACATCCTATAGTTGATTTTCATGATTATTTGACTTTCCACAATGCTTTCTAGTTTTTATCAATAGAAGAAACTAAAATGAAATGAGTTTACAATGACTATTTCTTATATGGAAATTATCATAATTATGGAAATCGTTTCCCTATGTAAATATATCATGAAAAGAATCATGAAGGTGTTTTGACTATTTTTTATACTAATGATGATAAAGAGACAACAAATTAATTGTGAAAATAATGTGTTGTTCTAACATTATATTTTTAAATTAAAAATTATACACATGATTTAATTGTAGGTGAGAAACCTTAATACTAGATATATATTCCATATAATGAGAAATATGTATTATGATGTAATATGGTGAATCCAAGTTAATGGTTTAAGAATAAATTTTTATATCATCTGTGCATATGTATTGGAATTCAATAATTTTGTTATATAAATCATGAATTATTTTTTTCCATTATGTGCTTTCAGAAATCAAATGAATGGTTTATATCACATGGGAATGAGATTTAATGGAATGTTTATATGTTCATTAAGGGAATAAAACCCTTAATATGTTCTGGATGCTTATTTTTTCTTAGATAATGAGATTATTTATATGGAAGAAGTAAATTTAATAGTACCAATTAGCACAAAATTGATTATTGATTTAGTGAAAATGTGATCTTTGATGTCATGGATGAAGATTACAATATATTTTTGTGTTTATTTAATATATATTATAATACTTTGAATAAGAAATCATCAATATTTTTAATATGATTTTATAGTAATTTAGTTTATTACCACATTTCTAGATAATATTTTCCAAAGGTATTTTAATGTTTGATATGTGAGAAAAATTAGAAATTTCATAATGCATATGGGATCAATGTTATGATGAATTTTAGAAATTTTGTGACCTTCTTTTGAGAATATTTTTTTTCATCTTTCGCAAGGGTTACAAGGACAAGCAACCATTGAATGAATAAAATTCAACATTGGATGAGGGATTTGAGATTAAACTATTATATAATCATGTAGGGATTTAGGAATATTAGATAAAGAGGTGGAATAATTTTTCTATGGTTATATCTAATGCCACATGAAATGACTTGTCATCTTATTTACAGATATCCATATCAGTTACTACATCAAGAATGAAAAATCCCATTTATTTTTTACAGTAATATTTGTAGTAAAAAATTTTCAAGACATAAGTAATAAGTGAAATTGTTCATATTAATTGAAACAAAATCAATAAACTATAATATTTTAATATATTTCTAAAATTTTGGGAATATAATATTTGAAAAAATATTTTTCCTAGTACATTTTTTTATCAACCAACTTGAATTTAAGATAACTAATTTATGATTTTTTATTCCCTAAAATTATATACAACACCAAATTCTTCTAATCAATGTCATATATCTATCTCTAGCAGAACATGACAGATACATTTCTCACCAATTTCATTGTTTTCACATAACACCTATGTCTTCTTTTTTGGAAACACAGTTTTTAGCTACATTGGGGAACTATTATGATTTCAACATTCCTTTTTTAAATAATGTTTTAGTATGAATTTTTATTATGTGGGTTTCTATGAAATAAATTTATAGGTATTAGTAAATTGATAACCATGATGAATTTTTATGGTGAAATTTATTTTAATGGTGGTAGAATGTAACACCCCATGCTATTCAAAATTATTTTTTGAAATAAATTGAAATTATGTGATGAACCACATTGAATGATACAACATATGAAGGTGTATTAGTATGAGAAACAAATATATTATTGTTCTACATGAATTTGTTATATTATATTTTTGATCATATGATACTATTTTCAATTGTGCTGCACACAATACCAAGTTCCTTTGACTACAAGCACGACTGTGTTTAACCGAACAATAATGTTAATATTGAAATATTTTTATATATATTATCCAATAATTGGAATGGAAGATATGAATAAGAATATATAAATAATTAATCAATTATATACACATGTTTATTAAATTAATTTTTTGGTTATAAATTAATTACAAATGAAAATAATATTCAGTTTAATATTAAATAATTGTTTTTATGAAAAAACTATTTTTATGTAAACAAAGGAGGATAATGTTAATAAATTGAATTTATCACTATCAGTGAGAGATAATATATATATATATTAAATTAAAAAAAAATTCACATTCATCCAATCTGTTTTATAGTCCTAAAATATGAAAAAATCATGTTTTATACATAAATAGATGTAATATTATAAAAGTTAGTTTTATCACCTTCTAATGGTATGATTTTTTTTTAAACTTTTTTTTAACTTTCAAAATATTTATTTGAAAAAATTTACATTATTATTGAAATTTAAATCTCAAAATTTAATTTTGGTGAATTTTTGTATTTCTCTAAGGAATTTAATTTTTATGATGAATATTGAAAAATAAAGAAAATGAAATGAAAAAGTCATTTTCATCTAATTTGTTCATATTTTTAAATTATATTATAAGTTTCTAAAAAATATATTTTGATCAATTGTATATTTATTTATAAAATTTAAGTAATTTTGTTCAATTTATCATTGAAATTGGTTGTTTCAGTATTTCAAAATGGTGAACAATTTGAAATCAAAACACCATTGTTTTGTCCCATCTGCGAGATTATTTTAAATTAATTTATGCCTATTACAAGATTTTAATTTAGAAAAATTGATTAAATATTTGGAATAAAAATAATTTATATTTTCTAATATTTTAATAATAATGTTTTACTAAACATATTAATGAAAACAATTAAATTTAATTACAGCGATTAAGAGAAAAACCATTTTACTGATGAAAAAATATAACATAAAGGGAAAAAATGACCTATAATCATGTAAAAAACACATTTAATTTCTATATTTATACCATTTACCAATATTAATAAAATATTGACCATAATTTAAAACACATTATTAATTTTATACATGTAAATATTATTTACCTTTTTGTGCTTGCACGAATGCTACTCCTCCACCACTATAAAAGGGTACGCGTCCCCTTACTTCTTCAAAAGTATAAATACACTTAAATTTTAAAAAAACATCCCCAATTATCATCAAAATAAATTTTATAATCATATATTACTCAAATTATTTATAAATAAAAACAATTATGTTCTATTTTGAAAACCAAAAGATCTTCCCTAAAGAAGTGGCAATATTCTTCAATGAGAACATTTGTTTTATTTATTTTTCCAGCATTTCAATTTTTATTATTAATTGATTATATAATTACGTAATAATAAGAAATATAATGAGATAATTTTATATTAAGTGTATAATCGAGATCTTCACCTGCTACCGTCAAATAAGATGCACAATCATCATTCATGTGTTTGTTGAACTACCCCCTCTCGTGATGATGTTATTTGTTCTACGATTACAACCTCATATAGTTGTGAAAAATTATTGAATTTTTTATGATATATATGATATTACTGATTTATTTATCATTATATAATTATTATATAACACATACCTTCATTATTTATATTTTCTGAGAATACAATAATAATATTTTTGGATGTGTGGACTACCACGTCCTCAAATTGATGATATTCATTCAGACTATACATGGAATATATTATGGATGGATTTAAGAAATAAATGAGTTATATATGAAATAATAATTTAACTTTATCGGTAAAATATATATAAATATATTTCATTTATGTACTTTCGTCCAATATGATAAGAAAATGCAAACAATGTTTATGTGTACATAAGACTTAGCATCTCAATGAATAAAGATTATCATTTTCTATTTATAAATTTTTTATATTATTATAAATACATATATAATTAATATATATGATGGTAATAAAATTTCATAAAATTTGGAGATATGATAATCATGATAAAAAAATGTATCGAAAATAAAATATCAAAACACATATGATAAAGACAAATGATATTTTACAAAACGTACATTTAACATAAAATTGTTTATAAATTTGAAATATAATGTCATAATAAAATCATATATGGAATTATATATTATAATATTTTTATGATTTATATTTATAATAAAATTGTATTTATTATATAAGAGGATTGAATGTGTATGAAAAAAATTCATGAATTTAGGAAAGGGTTTTCTCATATCAATTTTATTTTAATGAGATATATTCTATGTTAACGACTAAATTTTGTGTTCTGGTGTACATAGAGATCAATAATATCTTATATCATGAATTTATACTATTTCATTATTTTAATTTTTTCAATTTCTTTTATTCAATCACGGGTCACAGAATTCAAATGTTACTCAAGTAGTAAAGGGGTTTTTGTGTCACTTTTTTTTCTAGGAGACTTATTCTATATTCACCAATAATTTATTATTGTGTGGTGTATATTCATACCATGATTCTATTATGTGATTATTATCGTTAAATTTATATGAATGTAAATATCCATTTTATGATCTTTCATTGATGGGTCTTATTTTTCAAAGGATACCCTATCATTAATGTAATTTTGATTCAATTTTCCATATTTGAGACACATGTTATGTTATACACATATTTTTTATGTGATATAAATATTACCCTTTGAAATTATGTATCAGGAATATATTATTATTATGATATTTTATAATTCAGGTAATGATATTCACTCATGGAGATGATGATTCAGTGTTACCAAAGTAGTAATAGTTTATTGTTGTAATCTCAATATTTATCGGGATGATTTAGAATTATGATTCCATTGACAAAATATTATAATCCATATCTCAAGAAATATCATGAATATTAAAACACACTATTTAATCATGATAAATCCATAAAATTTTACCACATTACACTATTTTATACTTATTATAATTAATAATGTATTTTTAATAAAACATGAATTTATCTCACTCTTCATTCTCAAATCCTTGTTATTAAAAAAACATGTTTCTTAAAAATCATTTCTCTTGTCTTAAAACATATTTTAAGATAATTTTCATGAAATAAATATTATGATTTTTTTATGTTATAAATTTTTTTAAATGGCTTCCGAATATTCTATTATAAGTTTCATATATGACATATAATGAAAAAGGATTTAAAAATGTTTATGATTTAAAATTTATTTTTCAATAAAGAAAATATATTTACCTCAATAAATGGTTTAAATAATCCTTTAAATATTATATTCCATCTACAATTAAATAAATTGATATAGTTCGTGATTTAATAGGTATTCGATCCAATAACACCATTCTTAATCTTTCATTTAATGGTTTTTATTTATGGTGACAAATTACTTATGAATCCCATTTATCTTCCACAGGTTATAACACGATAGAAAAATTACGATACCCACTTTAATTCACATGTTGTTATATTTTGAAATTATTATGCAACCAGTTTGTTTCTACTGGGTATAATTAATTATATGTTTAGGATTCACATTTCATTTCATGGGTTGTGTTATGAATTTTATGAAACCTATTTCTGTAGGTAGGTCATGATATGATGAATATTTTATTATGTTGTAGAAAATGTATATAAGATATTATAATGTGATGGGTGGGTATTATATCTCCTAAATATCAATGGGTAACTATAAATGGAATATTTTCATAGATAATACAAAGGTCGTAGAACACTTTTGAAAAAAAGAGGGTACACTAGTTTTATTCTAAGTCCAAAAAATAAGAGGGGTTATAGGGTTCTATCCCACGACCAAATGATGAGGAAATAAAGGTCTTAAAACATGTCTGAAAAAGGAGTGTGTTAGGGTTAATTCCAAAGTATGAAAACAATAGTGTAATTTGGTTTTATCCCAGTCCCAACAAACAAGAGGGTACCAGCATTGTATCCTTAGAATACAAATTAGTGGGTATATGGGTTGTAGACCAATCCCAAATAGAAGTTGTTACCAAGGTTGTATCCCAAGACCAAAGTAGGCACATTGTTGGTTACCCAAGCATCACATGCTATTAAGGACCTTGAAAGTATCCTTAACATAATATTTTCTATGCTTATGTGTATCATAGAATTCCATTTTTTATTCCTACATTATGCTTTCATGTCTTATGATCTTGATTACCTTATGATTCACTTCTTATAAACTGCAAATATTTGTTCCATGACTCATGATTATGATCTTTGATATGCAGGTTATAATATTCATATATTGTGCTAATGTTATCAGACCGTTATGTTGATGGTATTCATACGTATCTCATTTATCTAAGCTTATTTAGCAACATAGCTCACCCATTCTTTTGTTTCTTCTCCCAAGGTTATGATAAAAGTTTTTATGTAGGAGTAATTAAAGTGGAATTTCATAATGATAATTTTTTTTAGATCCATCACCATGTTAGAAGTTAATCTATTCTATATTTCAAAATTCACTAAATAATCACAGTCCTTAGGAATGTACTTTTGTAAGGTGATGAATATTAGTCTAAAATTATTTAATAACCATGTATGTAAATAATGGGTCACTATAGTTAAAATATTTGATTGATCATTTTATCTTCTAATTCCATTAATATAATACACGAATTTTCATTAATTTATTATATTAAGATAAAACATATTCTATGCGTAAAAATTATTTTTCATTAACAAATATAACTTTTGACTTTCAAATAAATTAATTATAATTTCTATCCAAATGATTACAAATGAATTCATTTTCTACATGTGTAAAACATCGTTTTTCAAATTTTTAGACATATTTTTACCCTTCAATCAAATGTTTATTAAATAACAGTTTCATTTAGTAATATGATTTCAATAGTATAGCATGTTTCTTCTAAACTTGTTGTTGCGTGTTAATAATGTTATCAAATAAATCAAAAATAATTTAATTAGAAATTAAACCTAAAATTTTTGTTTGTTACGTGCATTAATGCATTAATGCATACATATAAAGACACAAACACGCATATAGACATAAAAACATACATACATACATAAATAAATAAATAAATACATACATACATACATACATACATACATACATACATACATACATACATACATACATACATACATACATACATACATACATACATACATACATACATACATACATACATACATACATACATACATACATACATACATACATACATACATACATACATACATACATACATACATACATACATACATACATACATACATACATACATACATACATACATACATACATACATACATACATACATACATACATACATACATACATACATACATAGAAAAACACATACATACATACATCCACACATACATCCATCCATACATCCATGCATACATCTATACATACAAATATACATACATACATACATACATACATACATACATACATACATACATGCATACATACATACCTACATACGTACATAAATACATAAAAACATAAATACTTACATACATACATATATACATACATACATACATACATACATACATACATACATACATACATACTTACTTACTTACTTACTTACTTACATACTTACTTACATACATTCATTCATACATACATACATACATAAATACATACATACATTCATTCATACATACATACATACATACATACATACATACATACATACATACATACATACATACATACATACATACATACATACATACATACATACATACATACATACATACATACATACATACATACATACATACATACATACATACATACATACATACATGCATGCATGCATACATACATACATACATACATAGATACATCCATCCATCCATACATACATACATACTTACATACATACATACATACATACATACATACATACATACATACATACATACATACATACATTCATTCAAACATTCATACATACATTCATAAATACATACATACATACTTACATATATACACAGATACACAGACACACACACACGTACCTATTGATACATACATACAAACATTTATACATACATACATACATACATACATCCATACATACATACATACATACATATAGACATATAGACATATATACATACACACATACATGCATACATACATTCACTTATACATACACCCATCCACACATATACTTGTGTGTGTGTATTCTTATAATGAACATATATATATATATAATATTTATTATATAGAAATTTATATTATATATCTATTATATTTACTTATTTATATAATATTTATATACTATATATGAAGTGTTTCTATGGATCAAAAAAAAATTATTTTTGTGTAAATGATATCAAAGGATCTTTAACCCCTAAAATTTCATGATAAGGAACAAAAAATATATATAAATGTAAAAATGAAGAAAATGTTTATCTTATACTAAATATTCTCATTCTTTTTGTATTCAATCATAACATTGTTGAATATCATTAGGATGTTGCAAAATGAATTCTTTCACCATAGTGGATCTATGAATTGACATGATTATCCAACCTTTTAGGTGAGATTATCCTTCATTCAAAGATAGAGTTTTATCTCGAGCAATAATGGAAGTTTGAGAAAGATATTTTTTGGAATGTATATTCTAATAGACTATTCATGTCATTTTAACATTATTTAACGTATTTATATAAGTTTCAGGATAATAATGAGACTTCATTGAATTTAGGAAAATGTTTTTTAATGTTAATGTAATTCATTCATTTAAAAAATTGAAAAAATTTCAATATAATACACTAATCACAGAAATTAATTATGTATTTTAGACATATGATTCATAATATAAAAAAATACAATTAATTATAGTTAATAACAAATATTCTTGAATGATAACACATAATATTCAAATTTAAAAAACAATAATAAAATTCCATGTCAATTTCAAATTAATATTATCAAATATATTATTTTTGTTTTAAATAAAAATTGAGGTGACATTAAGTGTGGGGTTGAATTATAGTAAAAATCCAAACATATATATTTTTACCTCATAGTGTAAAAATTTTGAAAATTAAAACTTCTAATCAAATAAGACATTATTTGAATAAAATGACAATGAATAATTAATTGAATGATTCAAAAGATTCTTAAATAAATATGTATAAAAATATAAATATTTTCTAATCAGAAATTAAGTCTATATAAAAAATATATAAAAACATGAATATTAATAATATAACATACTGAAAAAAATAATTCAACCAGTATGGATTATATTCTATTAACTCCAAAATGATATTATTACAAAAACAAAATTTTATTTAGAGCATAAATAAGATATTGGAACCTGATATAAGATATTATATATCCATATCATTAAAATCCATCATCTCTAAACCATTCATAAGTTGTATTTTTTCATATCAATGAAACAACTAAATAATGGTAATAAAAATATATTTGTCTTTTTATCACCCAAATACCTCAACAACACATGATCAAATAACCATATATCATCCAATAATTTGATTACATCTGTAATGTAATATTGAAATAAGTAAAAAAATAATTACAAAATTATAAACATGTTTAGAATGGAATCCCTCACAAAGAAGTATCTCTTAGAAAAAACACTTAGAAAGAAAATATTCCAAGGATTAGAATCTTTCATAGTAACAAGTCGTTTCACAACAACAAAATGAATAGATGATTTTATATTATTTGAAATATGTCTTATTTTCTATAGAATACACTAAAACTTGTTGATAAATTTTTAAAGAACCCCTATGTTTTATGATTTTATTTTTTAGGATTATATTCAACAATATCGAAATAAGAAACAACATAATATGATAAACTAAAAAACATTATAAATCATTTGATGACATTAACAATAAAATTTATGATGTTTTTATATTTTTTGAATGAAATATGACATGGAACATTGGTTCTTTTAATATTAACAAATCAACTTAAATATATAGAAATAAATTTACCATAAATCCATTTTACACAAAAAACAACAAAAACTCAAAATTTTGTTTAGTAAAGTTATTATTTAGTGTATGATGAATATCTAAAAAATATGAAAAAAAAGACATTAACTCAACAATATCCCCCATTTAAATATCAAAAGACACATAATAAAATCATGAATTTGGATATGATCTTTTAGATATACTCTATGTATGTTTCTATGAGGTAAATGTATTCTTCATTACACACAAAATCCAAAAAAACCAAATTGTCATAAAATCAAAAATAAAAATAAAAATCTCCCATTTTAAAGAGTATAATATTACAAATTATTCATACAAAATATCTTCCATCATGAATACATGTATACTTATAAAATTGTTTCAATTGATTTTACCCCTACTGTAAAAAAAATAATCCAAAAATAAAATTAACACATATAAATATTCACAATATCTCCTCTCTTTGTGTTCCAAAATGAAGTAAGGATTATGAATAAATATTTTAACCCTATTAGAATACATATATGTTCAATATATTTTTAAAATTATCTCCCTCTTGAATATACATTCACCTCATGAATATAAAATACATTAACACCCATAAGAATGAAAAATATTCTAGAACAAGATAAAAATTGATAATATTAAATAAATTTAACATTCTAGAAGTTGTCTTATAATGAATATAAATAATATTTTCCTTTTCAGTATGCTTGAAAAAAATTTCTAAATGTAATTTTTCATCTTCTGTTGTATTAAACACTAAAATGTGTGAAAATTTAATTAAATTCTAGTTTGAATAAATAAAAATAATTTACTATATATGAAATATATAAATTTTTTAACAAGAAATATTGTTGAAATAAAATTTATTTTTATTGAACATTTAGAAAATTTGAATTTATAAAAAGATTATTCCAATTGTATAAGAAATATTATCTGCATTTTCTGAATAGTTTATAAATGTAATGAGATAGATTAAATAAGATATGAATTGAAGATCATTTTTATTTGATTGATTCCAACTTATATTTAATATAATCAGATTTATCAAAATTTAAATTTTTAACAAAGACGTTATAAATATTATTTTAAATGTTGATAAATTCATGAAAAATAACACTCTATGTGTGCAGTACCAACTGATGTGGCATCTAACATCCATGTTCTAGGAAAATGAGTATTGTTCTAGGAATCTATATTAAAATATAATTCTCATGATATCATAAATAATTGGATAATGATTAAAATTAAAAAAAATTATTTTAGTGTGTTCTACAACTGAAACACCTGAGTTGAATTAGTTTTATATTCTATATATTAAAGTTCAGTAGTGAAAAGTGAAACCCAATTGTTCATTTTATTTGAGAAACAAAATAAACATTTTCATTAAAATAACATGTCACAAAATTACTTTTTATATTCATCCTAGATAATATAAAGTCAAAATATGGTTTAATATTATGGATAAATTAATTTATAGAAGAATAAATTAACACATGTTCTAATGTACTTTTATGATAATAGAATGTTTTCTTAATATATTTTGGTTGATATTCATTATGATATTTTATCAATGAATAAAATAGACTCACTGTATGTATAATATTTGGAAAATTTATATTTGGTATGGTAATCATCCAACAATACAAATGTAATTTTTTTTCAATCAACTTATTTGATTCATAAATGTAAATGTGATAAGATCCTTATACAAGAGATATTGTACTATAAAATTACTCTAAACATAAACAATTTTTTTAAATAATTTATTTATATAAAGTTAAAATTATTTCTCCTTATTTACATGAAACATTAAAACCATGTAAATAGTTATTCACAACCATCGTTATAGCATTACACTCAATTTTTCTTATTTATATAAAATCAATGGAATTACATTTTTTATTTTAATAAAATATAATTTCATCAGAATATATTTTTTAAAAATAATTTATTTAAAAAATCTCTTCATAGAATAATATAAATTGACATTCCCTTAATAAAATATGTAAAAAGATAGTTAGTATATCATTCTACGAAATTAGTGATTTTAAGGACATATAGTTCTCTATATGTTTATATATTTTTTATAGAAATTAAACATATTCAAAACATTAGGGTTTAAAAAAACATATTCTTAAACATAACCATCGTGAAAATAACATTTTACATACATCTAGAGGAATAAATAAACTTTTGATTTTTGTTGAAGGCTAGTAAAATTTAGATGTACATGAGTTAGGATGCCGATGAAAACATTTCGTCATAGTGTATACCTTTTTATGAAAAAAATCATAGTAAGGTGAATTGATTTATTTATTATTATAGTTCCATTTTCAACAAATTTATTTAAATAATATATTTTACTCCCATTACTATAAGACCACCATTTCACCCAAATAGAGTGTACCCAAGATTACATTCCAATTTACAAAACTCTTTAGGCATAGAACATATCTACCATTCCAAAATTAAGTCATCGACTACCATATTTGGATTGAATTGTCCCTAAAATATATGGTTGTATAATTTATTTATTAAGTATCATATTATTTTAACTGGTTGATTTACATCACAATTCATATTATTGTTGGAATTACTCCTTAAAATGAACTAGTTTCTAGGTAGAGTGGTTTGATGATTGTCATATACTCTTTGTATATCTTACACTTTGTGATGAGATTTAATATGTAGTATGTTTTTTATGATTAAAAACTGTATAGGGAATACTCTAAGTCATTCATAAAGTACTATATATGAGTTTAGAGCTGGAATTGTAAATAATATTTGTATGAAAAACTATTTAGTGTTTTTTTAAATACTTATATATAAAATATAATAATTCAAGAGTTTAATAGTTTACGACACACATTTATCTTGTAAAATATATAATAATATGCAATGATTTATAAGTTACTAAACCACATGAAAATTTCATTGTTAATAATTGATTATAATTTTTTGGAGTAATCCCCCAGTTGAGGGTTAACCAAAATCTTGATTACCGAGAAAACCATTAAAACCATGAACATAAGATTAATAATTAACATAATAATTGTATAGTCAATATCCAATCTATATTAATAATTTATTCATTTCATATGATCCCAAAAATATTGACTGTGTGGTAAATATAAAGATTCTTGTATTTTTGAATCAGAACAACACAATACACACACTTCAAATTACACACCGACCAAATAAAAATAAAAATGGTTTCAACTCAATGTATGAAAAAAATTTATGATCCATATAAAAGAAAAATAAAATAAATAAAAAAATTATAAAATTATGTTTCAAAACATCCGCTTCATGTTTGTATCTACCCCACAATTAACTCCCCCAATTTATTCCACAATTTAGGGAAGAAGGAATCACATGTGGAACTATGGCTGAAGCTATGATCTCCCATTGATTATAAGAAAATATAGAACATAAAAAGGGTTAGTGAGACCCTTTGGTTATATAAAGTGGTTGAAAAAACCCCCATTATTGAACATGAAAAGTTGGTGCTCGATGTTCTCTTTTATAGTCAATGATGAAAGTGGTTTTAGAGACTCTGATTTTAATATACCACTTGTGGGACATATATGGATAATGAAAAGGGCTGATATTTACATTAAAAAAATTTGTATTTGCATTCCCATTTTATATAATCCTTTACTATTTTCTTAAAATTGAATATATATATTGGGAGATATTTACAAAATACTGATATAATATTTATAATTCATATAGATTATATTTTTGGATAAATGAAATTAATTGGGCCATCATATGGAAAAATTAGACTTTATGGACTTATATAAATATGTATCCCATAATGTTTTCTATAAAAATAAGTATGCTTGATACTAATTTTATGGATGTACAACCTTGTTTATGTGAAATAGTGGACGCAGTTTCATGTGATTGAATGCAGCTTGGTACATTTTCTCCTATACTATTTTGGGCCCTCCAAAATCACCTCCTCCTTAAAATAATATTTTAACATGTATAATTTAACATATCTTTATTAATTAACAATATTTTTTATGAAATATGGTGTGTAATTGTTTATAAAATATTTTATTTACAATTTAAAAAATTTACACAATGGTATAAGGGTGGAATTGAAAAGTGAATCAATGCTCCATCATAACTCCACACCTAATCATTTTCAGTTTCGTGAAAAGTAATACCACATTAATACTATAAAATGATTTATGTATGAATATTTTTCCTAGTTTATGATGATTTTACATTCAAAATAAATTAAATTTGTGATTGTAATGAAGAAAAATCAGAAACTATAACTATTAATGAATCACTATAATCATGGGAACAAGTTTCTTATAAATTGCATAAAAATAAAATTCAATAAGGTATATGATACTAAACCATGAAATAAATTCACATGATTGAATTTTTAACAAATCCTTATGTGTGTTCATGAAAAATATTTCAAGCTTATCCTTCCACTTTTAATTTAGTATATATAAGTAATAGTATTTTTTAATGGATTATCACATTCATTCTACTAATCCCTATACATGGTTTACAATGAAATTGTCATAACACACTTGATTAGGAATTCATTGATGTCCAAAAGTAATTTATTTAATCTTGTTTATTTATTTATTTTTCAATAACAACATTACCAATCTACTAGAGGTCAATCTGGTAGAGTATTTAAATTGATCATATAAGGAATTAATGTATGGAAATATTTTTTTGTAATGTTTACTAATATTAATAGTATAATATATGTAAATTATATTATCTGTAAAAAGACTCTAATTTTATTTATTTTGTAATAATTTTTGGATATATTAATTGAAGAATTTTTTTGTATGAAAATCTCACATCATAGTTTTCAATATCACATTGGTTTTTTAAATAGAATATAATTTAAATATTTTTATTATAACCAATTAAAAATATAATTACCCAACTATATTAATGTAATTATAAAACTATCATTCTTTAAGTGAAATAATTTTCTCTGACATGATGAAATTTTGAAATAGGAAAATTAATCATTTATTTTCAACAAGTTCAATGGTGATTAGGTTATTTATTATAATAATTCCATCACAAATGTAGATAAAGTGAATTATAAGGATACGATTTGAAAAAAAATGAAAAAATACCATGAATTAAGTGAAAAATATTAAATTAATAAAGAAGATGAAAGTCCTAACTAACATAAGAATGATTTCGCATACCCAACCCAAGAGTGTGTGGTGACATTAATTTAATGTAATATAACACCAAAAGGAAGGATAAACCTAGTTAGGGTAATTATAATGTATTTTCTTGGAGGTGGTGTTCCTTCACTGGGGTATCTGAATGGTTTTCATGGCAGTTATTTAAATACTACACATTGACAGAGATTTATTATTATATTCTTCATTTTTAATATTAAATAACCTAAATTTCAAATCATTAGTGAAAATAGATTGGCCAAAATAGATTGAATAAAGATTACCCGGGTGTAAATTTAGCATTTAATTTAAAAATAGGACTATTTTCCTGATGTAGAACTAGAAATGAAGGTTGATGTGATCATTTTTTTCCTCCGTTATCTCCTTGTAGATTCAAGAATTGTCATATGAGTTTCCTAGCATTTCCTCTATGTTTAGAATATGAAAATCTCTTTTTTCACCTAGACATGAGAAATTAATATTATATTATTTGACAACACAATGATTATAGTTCTATATATCTACTAAAAGAAACTAATATTTTTCAAACATGATCTTATAAGGGTCTTTTTTGATGGGGGTTTAAATGTAGTATGTTATTCCCATAGTGTATCATCAAACCATATAATCTAATATTTAGAAATGTGTTGTACAATTTTATTAATATTCAATTTAATTAATGATTTAAAATATAATCTTTTTTATTAATTTGATGGTGATATATAGTGGATAATTTAAAAAGAATTTAACTACCCAATATTTTAAGGCATGCCTCTTTTAAATTTAATATATTTGATTGTTTATAACACACACAACACTATGTTTAAAAACCTAATATACTATTATATATGACCATAGGAATAGTAATATGACCATTAGAAATAGTAATATGAGAAATAGAATTATAAATTCAACTATTAATATATATATATTATTTTTTTACCTTATAAATTAAAATATTATATATTTATATCATCGAATAAGTAAATATTTGTAAGAAATATGTTAAATTATGTTTTCGTATTTTGTGAAAATGAAATTTTAATTTTAATTTTTATAATCATTATAGTGATTTAATTTTTTTAAAATAATAGATTCATAAATTATTGTATTTTTATAATATTATTATAACATTAATTTATAAAACCTGAATTATTTTTTCAAAGTATCATAAAAATAGTAAAATTATTAAAACCGTTTTGTAGTGTATATTATGATTTTACTTAGAAATTAAATTTATAAAAATTATAGAATTATTTTTATAAAATTGATTCCAATTTATAATATTATATGTATAAATTTTTTTTGGGTGAATTTCTATAATTTTTCTAAAAGGGATTAGTTTTTAGTGAATAGTGAAACATGGTAATTTATGATATTTGATAAATACTTGAAATATTCAGACATAGATGTTCAATGGACGATTTAAGCACCATTATAATAGAATAAAATGAACTAGTTAGTCTATTTAGTCACAATAATCAATAATATTTATTTTCGTGACAATAAATAGATACTAGTGATTAAAATATTAAAAATACCCCTCTCCTCTTCTATAAATACCACTCATTAACACCTTCCTCATGACACCTCTAAAGCCTTGAATCTTGTCTAATGTCTACCCAATAATACAACAAATAATTTCACCCAAATTCATTCTCTATATTGTGTGACCAAAAATTCCATTTCAATTATTTTTAGGCAGGTTCTCAAAGAGATGAATTTAATAGGTAAAATCCCCTTTCGTTCATTTAATACTCTCTCGGTTTCATTTATGTTCCCCTAATTAGATTTCATCTTATGTAAAAACATTCATGGTTTTACCATATCATATATGTATTTTATAGTTATTATGTTAAGTTTATATCCACCATGAATTATTTTCTCTTCCCCTTTTAAAAAATTAAAACGTCATTTGTGAGGTGTCGATTCACCACATTCAGAGAAGATGATTCTTCTTTTTCTAATATAGCCATAAATGATGGGAATAAAAGTATTTTAGGGTTAATTTTTTTTGTAATATTTATTATTGTCCTTATTTATTATTCTGGTTCTAGTATATATACATAATAATAATTAATAAAATAAAAGAACTTTTTCATGATTGAAAAAATGCCAAAATAATATAAATGGTTATCATTGATGTTTTATGTAATGAATCCTACTCATATCTGTAAACAAAATGATATAAAGGACATTAAGTAATTTTTTTTATTTCATTAATAAAATTTCATTTATATTATAGGAAACAAATTCCAATTTACATGATATTTTATACATATATACATGTGAATCAATAAAAAACTCAAGGAAAAATACACTCAAGAATGAAAAAATTGAATATTATAACTCATGAAAAATCCATAAATTAACATAAGAAATTTATATTATAAAAATTAAATTTTTAATGGGATATGAATTAAATTATTAATTAATATAATTTCATTATATAGGACATTATGTGCATGTTAATAATACTCTTAGACATAAGTTAATGAATTCTCCTTGAACCTCCATTCTACATTCAAGTTACATTTTACCACTATTTTCACAATCTTATTTTTATATTTAATTTATAAACATTATAAAATTAGATTCTATGTTCCAAAATCTTGTATCCAAATCATTTTATCTTTTTTGGGTATGTACATGTTTTATAAGGTTTAATTGTTTTATTTCTTCCGATAAGAAAGCCCGATTATTTTTAATGTACCAATTTCATTCACATTATTAAGTACACTCCATATTCTAATTTAAGACACCATTATATTTGTATGATTAGTTTTTTATCCTGAAAATATATCTTATTTTTTTTTAAGAAAATTAATCGATTTTATCCTTTTAAAATTCATTTACATGTTCCCATATACCACACTAAATCTCCCAACTTCAAAATATTTCTAAAAAATATTTTTATTTGTTTTAATTTTCATTAAAAATCATTTATTAATAATTTCTTTATTATCATTATGTTTTATTTTTTGGGATATAAGTTTTTATAATATGATTTTGTGAAAAATAAAATCTTTCTTCCAAATTATCACTTCATTCCAAAATTAAATATGTATTTATCTCATTAATTTTTATACTATTTTAAGTTTATATTTATCTAAATAAACACACACTATTGGATCTTATTATTTATATAGGGTGATAAATTATAATACCATATTCAATATTTTATTTAGGGGTTTATGATATGTTTTACTATAGATGTGCTATTTTAATATCATTCAAGTTTGATGGTGGAAGAACACAATTTTTATACTATTTTTTCAGTATAAATGTAAATTAAAGTTTATGTTTTACAATTTTAATATGAATAATTAATTTTACATAGTAAGTGATGGTAGGGTCTCCCTATAATAGATTAATTCATTAGTAAAGTCAAATGAGACAAACTATTTTGGGTATTTGTTGATGTCTTACCCATTTATTTTTTTCCCTTGGCCTATACCTTGAAAGAATGTTTATTATGTATTATATTATGTATTACATCATTATTAAACTAAATATTGAGATTCCAAGTGATTATTTGATTAGTACTGTATTTATTTGATTATATATATATATAATTATGTCACTATAATTTATTATATCCATATTATTCTCAAAATTATTTTTATATATATTGTGCTTCTGTTATGTTCATGGACTTAATGTTTATTCACAGTTATTCAAAATAAATTCCATTTTAATCTTACCCTTACTGAGAATCTAATCTCACACATTTCTTTTGTTTTAATTTTTGAAGGATTCCTAGATGTATATAATAATATATATGAACGATTAAGCTATGAGAATAATGGTGTCTCTCAAAGGATTCCTTATATTATTAATTATGTTTTCAATTGTAATGTAATGTTCATGTATGTAATCTAGATTCCAAAACTACTAAACTGAATGGTCCATTGATATTCAAGTCATGTATCTACTCTAATGTAATAAATTAAGGTGCCATATCATGTCTTATAGGGTTTAGGTCTTTACAGTTGTTATAAAATCATGTTCTGTATAATCCATGGAAAGTTTATTTAGAAAACAGTGTTTACAGAATTTAAATTTTAGATACAATTTTTGAAAAATCATTTGATAACATCAATGAATTTTGAAAAGGTAGAGATTATTTGGGTCATCCTATTAATATATTCTTATCTGGAAACAATATGTGGATGTGGTTTTCGAATAGATATATCATGGGATAACAACTCAAACTAGGTGTGTCATGCCTAACACGGTGTAACCATGTAAATAAAAATTGGACTTACTACACACCTTGTTTGACAATATTGATTGTTATTTATAGGATAACTAAAATTTTCATTATGAACAATTATAAATGCTCTAATGTTAATTATTTAACCAAAGAAACCAATTTTATGATCATGAGATTAACTATACATAAATTTATACCTTTTGTTAATTGTTTTTCAAGTTTGAAATTATGCATTATGATTCATAATCAAATTTAGTGTATTCCATTTTTTAGAAATAACACATATTAGAAGGAATGAAAACTGTATCAACACATGTAATCCATATAGTGAATTACCTACTATGAAGAATAATGTTGTTATATTACGAGATGAAATTACTGCTGAAAAACATATAATATACTAGGGAAACTAAATCAAGTTATGAATTACAACTGCAGTTGTATGAAGAAATTTGACCCAAAACATGTAATAATAATGTTAGAACACTTCATGTCCCAACAACCTCCATCATTCAATGGGACTAAAAACCCATTTGTGGATGAGTAGTGGATTAATTACATAAAGACGATATATATATCATTGGGAATTAAATAATAGGAGAAGGTTATTATCAATATTTATCATCTATTAGGATATACAGATCAATGGTGTTAATTAGTTCAAAAAACAAGAGGATGAAGAAATTTAAAATATTTAAAGGATATATTTTAATTAATTTTTCATAAAAAAATATTTCCCACGAAAATATATATTAGATATGAAGAGAAAATTAATAAATCTCATGGAAAATCCAGACAATAATGTTTGTAAGTATGAATCCAACATTACACATATAATAAGGCTTACTATGAATTAAATATGAAATCCAAAGAGCATTATTGATAAATTCATTAAATGGATTAGACCATTCTTCGTAATGAAATGGTTCTCTTAATTTTCCTCATCATAAGACAATATATTCATGCATGCTACCTAGATATTGAAATAATTCTTAATGTCTTATGATAGTAATGTAAGGAAATTGAAGAATATGGATGTTGAACACTCTAAAAATGGAACTAATGAAAGGGGGGACAGGGGCAGAGTTTACATTACATCCCGTAATAAATGTAAAACTAAACATCATTTAACATGCCTATTGAGGATATGATTTTGTTTCATATGCAGAGAAAAAATTCCACCATGACCAAGATTTCATGGGATTAAAATAAGATACCAATGTTCAACTCTACATTTTTAAAGAGATTGGACATTATAAAAATTATTTTATTAACTGTCATGGAATCTTTTCATAGAAAAGACCAATGGAAAAATTCTATGATTATGAGATATCAAGTTCCCATGTTGAAGTTGTTAATTATGTATTTGAAGGTAATTTAATCATTTTTTCGAACATATTCATGGATTTATTTTATTCGGGATAATCATATTATATTATATAATCCTCATTTTATAAGAAAATTAGACATTTAACTTTTGATTCCAAAATGTAGTTGTCAGTAAAAAAATTTAATGTGTAACATCCCTCCCCATATCATTGTCTTGAGAAGGCAGAAGAAAAATAAACAGCCTTAAGTGACATGGATATGATGTGAAAGGATGGTAATAAATGTTAAGGGTTTCAGTTAAATATAGGGGATGAATTTGCAAATAAATTATCAAACCAATCATTTAATATGAAAATATACTAGTATATGATGCACGATATAGACGAAAGAAAACACCACATTTCCTTTATATCAAAATAAATTTCAAACCGAGTAAAAATAGTAAAATAAATTTATATTAAAGAAAAAAAGATGAGAAACTAATTAAAGTCAATGTCTCTAATGTAATATATCTAAACTCCAACTCCAACTCCATGCTCCAGAATCATAATGTACCACATGAGAAGATCAATGTTTTACCATTACCTATGTCCCTATAAACAAAATCTCCAAAAGAACCAATGTTCGACATAGGGATGAGTACGAAAACCCAGTAGGCTTTCTCCAAATAATTTTCCTACTTATAACACTAGGATATAAAATATTAAAACTTTTACACAAATCAATTTATATAAAATGATTCCAAAAAATTATCAAAGTCATGAGATTTCAATGTAAAACAACTTACATTACAAAACAGTTTCCCTACAAAATCTATTACTAATGAAATAACCCAAACAAGAAATTCCATAGATTCACATTTGTCATTAGAAATATCCCATTCTATTTTACATCCACATGATCTTCTCCACACATCTATACACAAAAACTTGGTGTTACCTTTGATGTTGGAACATTAACGTCTAAACTCTTGATGGTGGAAATTTTACATCCAAACTCAACACAATTTTTAATGGTGGCACATTCACATCCAAACCCATTATATTCCATGGTTAATGATTTAATCTAACCAAAATCCATTTAATATTTCAAAAAAAAATTAAATTATTTCAATAAAGCCTTTCTTTTATTGAAAACCAAATGAAACAAAAGTTCTATAATACCCAATTTTTTTTGAAAACCACAGACAATCATAATCTAAAAAAACGAAACGATTATTTAATTTTTTTTTATAAAAACCCATTTCAATAAAACTAAATTTTTATTAAAAACAAATTTTCATTAATGAAATCAAAATAACAATTTTAGAATCATAATTTTATATTCAAGAATTCAATATCACCTTCCAACAAAACAAAACATTTGCACCATTCCATAAAATATCACTAAAGAAGGTTTCTACAAATAATTTAAAAAAATATCAAAATAAATATCTCATAAAATAGCCAATTATAAATATTTAGATCATGTTCAAAATACCAGTGTCAAGACTGAATCCACATACCTTGTGTTTAATGGTTACAATGAAGAACAACACTCAAATTCCAATGAAACTAGGTTGAAATTATTAACACTCTCCGTAGACCTCTTAAACTATCAACAAAAGGTAAAATTTAATCATAATTCTATTCCAAATACTTTGATATACCCACAATGTTAGTTTATATAAGATACCAATGTAGAGGTATATGAATATCATAGGAAAACCACTAAAAATGAAGACGTACCACAAGAATAAAACATCAAAACTCCATGTAACACCTCTATATATATTCAAAAATAATTGGGATATGTTCTAAATGAATGTAGAGGATAAAATAATAAGATAGTTCCGTTTTTGAAAAAAAAACAAGGTATTGAGACACAAATCCAACCCAAAACCTCTTTTTGAGGATACGATTTTTTAATTGTGCATAGGGTAGTCAAACAATTAGGCAATCAGTGTCCTAAACATTTACCAGTGACTAATTCAATGATGAACCTAACATAGTTGGCATACATGATTACCAATCTAGGGGATAACAGTTCCAATTTCCTCTGCCTCAATATGGACAGTTTTTTTCTAGGCTTCTGCATTGTTTAGAAAAATAGTGTGCATCCCGTGGAAATTCCCTTAACCTTTAACCCCTTATGAACATGTTCATGTTGGTGTTTTATGGTTTTAACTATCCATGAACACATTGTGAAGCTTCATTAAGTCCAAAAAACCCTCCATAAGTTATCTAGAATATCCAAATCTCCACCCATAAACATTATATATATATATATATATAATAAAATAAATGGGTTACTAAAATGAAACTGGGGGGGGGGGAATTCTCCCAACCATTAGTATTTCCACCCATGGAAATTAGAAAAAAAATATCATGGTGAAATAGTTGTGGATGTAAATCTTTCATTTCTGTAATGTCCCGACCCAGCTCTCCTCTAAGATAGTGGCCAGACAGGTGGGTCGCATAACATCCAGTGAATCTCCCCGAATGCGAGAGGCTACCAACAAGTAGTGAGGGTCATTTCTGTATCTGTGGGGGAGAATATTCCCTCACGGGTAATAGATAATATCCTAGAGGAAGTAAACAAAAGCAATTAATAAATAGAGGAAGCAAGTGAATGAATAGTCTACAATAGAAGCAATGTAAATAATTCCACTACATAATAATAATCAAGTGATGATCTCACAAATGACATCAATCCATGATTTATGTCTAAAATGAAAGTACGAAAAAAAATATAAAAAAAATAGTAAACCAATTGAAAAGACAAAAAGAAAAAACTGCATCACAAGAAAGGCCCGGTCGTCTGCCGCATTCTCCATGCTAATAAGTAACGAACAGTCAATAATCTGATGCAACACACTTCCCCATGTCAATATCTGCATGCATGTAATATAGTCGGGTGTCAGCGATGCCTAAGTAGTATGTGAGATAAAATCCTAGTAGGCAAGCACCCACGATGTCTAATCCTTTCCATTTGGGGAATAAATAAAAATGTAGTGTTCCATTACCTAAAAATTTCAGATAATTAATTTAAGTGAAATGAAATAAATCATTCGCCTTGGGCTCCAAAAGGCACCCATGCCTAATCACCTGCTTCAGCTTATGATGTTAGTCTAAAAGGGTACCTATCATTAGGATGAATGTACACGTATATCTATAAAATTTAGAAGGAAAAAATGTAACCAAGAAAGAGGAATACCCCACGCTTGTCTATTAACATGGGGTATAAGTATAATATCAACCAGGTGCACTTCAACATATCAGAAAAACATTTCAATTATCAACACACTCAAATGGCTATAATATAAACCATAAGGGCATCATTATAAAAGATCAAGATGAGAGATCGAGTCTGAACCCATCCTGAAGGTATCACTATGGAACATATATCAATTTATCAAATACCACTGAGCCCATCCAAGGAAATATTTTGAATGACCATGTATCACTCGAGACATGTCTTTTCCCTGGGTCAGTCACGATCTTGCCAAAAGTTGTCAAGTGTCATCTGAGGCTGTCTTAGCCACATTTCCAATGGATCCATCCTAAAGTGACCTTTTCGAACTACTATCACTCATATGTATTATCATTCCTTGTGACGTCTCGGTTGGGAAATGCCAATGACACCACCCCTGAGAACATAAAACTAACCAATCATGAACATAGGGTCTGAGCGCATCCCTTAATACAGGACCCACCTCTTTTCCCCACCCTGAATAAAATTAATGTATTCACGGCATCAGATATGACATAATCACCATATAAAGTCACAATTTTAAAGGTAACCAGATACACCCTTGCATTACAATGTTTAAATTTAACAGTACATCATAACAGCTTAAAACGAAATATATATTGTATCAATATCAGTAGATAATGCAATTATTTAATAAATAAATAGTATAGAAAAACACATAGAAATGATCCGACAAATCATGTTCACATTCAAGGAAACTATTTATTTAATTTAATATCAATCAAAAGGGATGTGAAAAAAATATAATTAATTAAACTATAAACCCGGGAAATGAAAAAAATACACCAAACATGTCGGAACACCCAAAGGGGTGTCTGACCATGTTTCAATAAATCAATAAAATTAATTTATGATGATTATGGCTACAAAAAATAGGCAAAATAAATTAATTAATTAATTTGGATAAAATTTCACAAAGCTGGTAGGCACCTACGAACTGCAAAATGATTCTTTTTTATAAACAGAAAGAAATTGAGGGAATGTGAGTAGTAAACCTATATTGTATTCTTATATTACTCTATGATCAGTTATAGGATTTAAATTTTCCAAAAAATAGAAGAAAATGAAGGATTCTAGAAAAACCCCAAAGTAATGTAAAAATATTCTGTGACGAACTACGCACAGAATACTCAATAAAATCAAACTATTCCACTTACAAAAGGTTACAATTTCATTAAGTATTACTACACACCTGACTTTGTAGAAATGAGATGATATATGGAGGAGTTGAGACCTTACGAAGTATGGTGAGAGGGATGAACCACCTAAGGGGAAGAGGGGTGCGACGTGAGGAATGAGAGAGGAAGAGAGGAGAGGAAAACAAAAAAAATAAAAAATAAATAAAAAGGAAGGAAAAGATAAATTATAGAAAAATTATAGGTAATGAAAAAAATGAAAATAAAAAAAATAATAAAATAGAATAAGATATTTGAAAGGAAAAATGTTAAAAATAATTAAAAATAGAAATCCCCCAGTTTAATTATTTTCATTTCTCTCGTATCCTCCTTTCTATTTTATTTTAAATTTTTTATCATGTCTTGCCTTATTTTAAATATTATTTTAATCTTTTAATACTCTTTTTAGTCCTAAAATAATTATTCTAATACCTGAACATAGCGCTGGCGCGCGAGATAACATTTTTCATTAAATGTATGCAGTTATTTAAATTAATTAAAAAGCTGCCCGAGACCCGCAACAAGGTGCCCAGGCATGCGCCCAGGGTGCTTAATTAATTCAACAACAATAAATTAAAAACGGCCCGTACCTGACTATGTCTAAGATGTTACAATCTCCCCTCCTTAAGAAAACTCAACCCCATGTTTCCCTTCCAAGTGTAGTAGAACGTCTCTAGAGAAAGGTTCTGGCCACTGCGCATGTACATCCGTCTCTTTCTCTCAGGTCTCGTCCTAAATGTGTCTGTGTTACCACAACACTCGGACCATAGAGACTGATTTTCCCTAGAGTACTTTAATGCTATGGTAGATGATACGGATTAGATGCTCCACAAAGGATGAATCAACATCAAGCTCGATGTCATCCGGGTAAAAATAATGAGATAGGTCTGGATGATAGTATTGGAGTTGAGATACCTGGAAAATGTCGTGAATGGAATGATACCTCTTAGGTAGAAGTAACTGATAGGCTACCAGCCCAACAATCTCCACTATGTTGAATGACTCGATATATCTCAATGATAACTTCCACTGTCTCATGATCTTCCTGTGACCCAACATTGAATAAACATGCCGAAAGACATGATGTCCCACCTCAAAATCCAGAGGTTTATGTTGAAGATCGATATAAGAATTTTGTTTGGACTATGTTGTAGTGAAATTATTTGGAATAATATATACAATCTCAGATGTCTCCTGAACAAGATGAGGTCCCAACATAGCTACCTCACCTACTTCAAGCCAGTATAAAGGCCAATGGAACAGTCTACCATAGAGAGCCTCATTTGGATCCATTTGAATGGTCTCCTGGAAGTAGTTACTATAGTTAAATTCAATAAGAGGTTAACTATTCTCCTAGGAACACCCAAAATCAAGGATACATGATCGTATCATATCCTCTAACACTTGTACAGCTCTCTATGACTCTCCATCGGTATGAGTGTGATATGTATTACTCAGAAGTACCTATGAACCCAACACATTTTGAACCCCAATCCTGAACCATGAAATAAAGAGATAATCCTTGTCCAAGACAATAGAACAAGTTACACCATGAATTCACACAATATCCTAGATATATAGCCTTCCCAACACAATAATCACAATGGACTCTCGGATAGGCAATAAGTGTGAAACCTTGGTCAACCTATTGAAAACCACACATACTGCATTATTGCATTGAGGAGATCTTGGAATGACTATAATGAAATCCATGGTGACAAAATTCCATTTCCATTCAGGGATGGATAGATGTTTTAGGAGTACTGCAGGTCGCTAGTGCTCTGCCTTCACATATAGGTAGGTGGAGCACCAGGTGATGAAACTTGCTATCTGTTTTTTCATACCCAGTCACCAATACTTTCAACACATGTCTCTATAAATCATGGTCAACCTAGGGTGAACTACCCCAATGGAGGTGTGAGATTCCATCATCCCCTCTTCCTATATACCTGAAGGTACCCATACACAACCACAGTAATGGAGAGTTTCACTGCCATCAACAACCCATTTAGGAGGTGGGTTATCTTCTGTAACACATTCCCAAAAAAATATCCCCTTTGGATAAGTCATCTATTGCTTGCGAACCTCATACAGAAGATAGTACGTCACTATAAGAGTTTATAAAACTGGTTGTCCACTCTGTTCCTGAACCTCTAGATGCATCTCGGAAAACAAGGCCATCATCTACAACTCACTACTGGCTACTTGCACGACATGTGTCTGTGTCTTGCAACTTAATGTTTCTACCATAGAATTACCCATACCAGGGTTATAAGCAAGAATATAATTGAATAAATATAGGTATTTTACCAACCTGCATTGCCTTATGTTTAAGTCCCATTGAGTGGATAAATATTTTATGCTTTTATGATCCATGTAAACAACGAATCACTCTCCCAACAAAGAGTTTCTCTGGTGAGGTATCAGCTAGCGGGATCCATATGCCACAACTCGATAACCCTGTATCAAAACTATACCTAGTCTGATTAATGATGTATCACAATAAATTTTATCACTCTTACCTGGTTCATGTAGAATAAGGATTGGGGATCAGGTTAGTCTTCCTTTCAATTAATGAAAAATTTAATTCCAAAGATTTAAACCATATGAACTATACACCTTTCTTAGTATGGGTCATAAGATGCGTTGCTAAGTGGGAGAAATCCTAGATTAAATGCCTTTAATAGACAGAAAGCCCCAAGAAACTGAGGATGTCGAAGACACTCTTTGGATACTCTAATAAAACCACCGTGCTCACCTTTTCTAGGTAAACTGATACACCATATTCAGATATAATATGACCCATGAAGTGTACCTTTTCAATACAGAAGTGGAATATACTGATCTTAGCGTATAGCAGGTTCTCTCTTAGTGTACTCAGCACAATATCAAGATGGGATGCATGGTAATGTCTCGAATGCGAATACACTAATACGTTATACACGAAGAAGACCAAAATGGAATCAAGATACAGTTGAAAACCCTAGTTCATCATAGCCATGAAGACTGCTGGTGAATTTGTGAGGTTGAATGGAATAACTATATACTCGAATAAGCTATACCTGCTTCAGAATGCCATACATGGTATGTCAGATGGTCACACACGAACCTTGTGATATCCCTACCTCAAATGAATCCTAGAGGAGAAAATTCCTCCCTCGAGATGGTCATAGAGGTCATCTATATGAGGAAATTGATTTCAATTTTTTAAAGTGAACTAGATGAGTCGATGATAATTCATGTATGACCATAGGGTACAATCTGGCTTTTTCGAAAAAAGGACAGGTGAACCCCACATCGATGTCCTAGGTCTAAAGAAACCCATAGTCACAAGGTATTCAAGCTTCTTTTTGAGTTCAATTATCTCTATTGGTTCCATCCTATAACGAGGAATAGACACTGGTTCCACCCCTAGCACGAGATCAATATTGATTTCCACATCTCTCATAGGTGTAATTCAAGAGAAATCACTATGTAAGATGTCCCTAAAAAGATCCCCCACTGGGGGGAATTCAACTAGATGTGTTCTCTGCTCTCTCATGAAGAGACTTTCCAAATGAGCTTTAACATTGCCCAACCCTACGTATTACACTTAGCTAAGTCTGATTTCATTTCCCCTTATAATTTTTGATCATATGTGTCACCCTCATGGGATATAAAGGACACCCAAAAAAATAGAAATCCACTTGGGCATGATAAAAAGAAATCCACTTCATACCAATAATGACTTCGTTTTCAGTCATATCGAGGTTATAGAAATTCCAAACAAATTGGTACCCACATATCTCGAGGGGGAACTCTTGGAACTAGTGTACGGAGTCTGTCCTAACCCCATGTGGAGTGTCGAGAGACATGATGTCACAATGTTACTCAATTGAAAATACAAGACATTCAACAACATCAACATATATAAAGGGTTTTGATGTTGCAGTATTAAAAAGTGAAGAAACTAATATTGAGGCTACTAGAATAGTACCTCTCACTATAGATGGTCTATCACTCTACTCCTCTAGTGCTGATTGCATTGCGTACATGAGTCCTGAGCCACGTCCCTGATACACTGCCTGATTTTCCTGAGTAGATCCACTCAGCTGACACTGATAATCTAGAACATGATTTCCTCAACCATGACCTCCACCATTACCTCGGACTGATCGACCTATGGAAAATTAACTTCCAACCTGATGTGGAGTCATATATCCCATACCAGATGGAGGTACATGTATAGATCCTCCACCACTAGGTGCTGAAGAGAAGGAATGGAAGAAACGCTGAAGGTGACACATTCTTCCACAATCTCGGCACTCCATCCGATCTCTCTTGAACTGCGACTTCTTGTGACAATCCCTTCCACACTGATGACATGTGATAGAGCTATAAATTCATGCAGCATGGATTGAGTTTCCCCCATGTGAACATTCAAAATGGTGCTTCCAGCTGTTAGAAGAGACCTCACCCTGCCTCAGAACTGAATAACCCTGGTTCACTACTTTAGATTCCAGGACATTTCTCTATAAGATGAGTGCTCAATTTACAATCTATATGATAGTGATCAAATAGAATATGTTCACCAATGAGAAAATACAATATTGAAGTCCATCCTCAAAATACCACACAATAGTCTATGCATCTCCTGTTAGAATGGGAAAAGACACTGATGTCTTATGAAATGACTAGAATACTATAATACAATCATAGATCCCTACTGAAGATGTAGGAAATCCAACACATGATCATCTCATAGAGTGTAAAAAAAGTGATTGCATAATGATGCATTGAAGTCAGACCATGTCATGACAATGGTCTGCCAAGCCTGAGAAACAACATCCCATCATCACTTGGCAGAGTCCTGGAGCATGTTGACTGCAATCTTGACACTTCGATCTAGAATCCTCTCAAGGATGTTGAAGATAGACCTTATATCTTCTATCCATGACTCTTCTGCATGAGGTCTGCCACACCACGGGAATGTGGGAGGGTGTTGTTGCAGAAATGACCATGGGATTTGTTCCATAGATGGTGTAGGCCTGAGGATATTCTAAACCGATTGAATAAACCCAAGGAGACTATCCATGATCCCAGTTTCAGGGCCCCTCAGAAGATCAATAGTTGTTACTATCACAAGATGTTATATGAGTAGTACCATTGGTGGTTTAGGACCTACTATCTCTAAAATGTGCCCATTTCCACTCTCCTAAGTCACATGACAAAAACTCTATCGAATAATTTCTCTTCAATAGAAAAAAATAAATCATTTGAAATAGAGTAAATAAGGTGAGAAAAAAAGTAAGGCGTGAAAGGGGTTAGGTACATATCTTGTCTCTATGTACTAAACAACAGACAACCCGCCTCAAGGGCTGGGTTTTTCTAAAGAAGAGGAAACTCAAATACATTACTAAACAAGTTATACCGTCCACTCCTCTATTATGTTAGGAAAACATATATCAAATTATCACAAAATTATATTCAACAAACCAAAAATTGAAAATTTTACCACTAGGTACAACAATTCCCATATGAAAACTGGCAAATGTCTGTTGAATATAGATTTTCATGGAAATATGCATGGAATTTGAATCCTATAGTGCCTATTATGATGCATGGAATGTATTTTCCTTGTATCAATGGGATGCAATGGTAAACCCATTATCTCAACAATACCAAAAAATGACAATGAAATACAAGTGAGTCACCCAACAGTGAAATCATATCAATAGTATCCCGCATAATCAAGAACTGTAATCCCAACCCAGGGATTTGGGTTTCCCCTGTACATGGGTTAGATATTTCCAGGGAAATTTTACATTCCAAATCTCTATATCATAATATACATTCTAAACCAAATAGTAAGAAAAAGGAAAAACCACCTCTGATACCACCTTATAACTTCCCGACTCAGCTCACCTCTATGATTTTGGTTGGACCGGTGGGTCAAATAACCTCAAGCACATCTCCCCAGACGCCAGAGGCAATCGACTAGTAGTGAGGGACCTTTTTGCGTCCATAGGGGAGACAATGCTCTCAAAGGTAATAGATAATATCACAGTGGAATTAAAAAAAATAAATAATAAATAGAGGAATCATGTGAATGAACAGTATACAGTAGAATCAATCTAAATAATCTCATTGAATAATAGTAATCATGTGAGGGAGCTCACAAAAGATGCCATGCCATCATGTAGGTCTAAAATGATTGTATGGAAAACAGAGCTCAAATACATAGTCAACTAAAAGAAAAGAAAAACCGCACCAAATACAATACGAGAAAGGCCCAGTACTCTACCCTAGTCTCCATCTTATGTAGTAATGAATAATCAATCATCGTAAGCAACAAGATTCCTATTGTCAATACCAACGAGCATGTAATCTACTTGGTTGTCAATGATGCCCGAGCATGGTTTGAGATAAAATCCCAGTTGTCCGGAACCCCCAGTTTCAAAACCATTCCATTTTGTAAAATAATAAAAATGAAGTTTTCCATTACATAATAAATTCAGATAATTAATTTATGTGAAATGAAATAAATAAGTCAACTTGGGTTCCAAATGGAACCACTTCCTAATCACATGCTTCATCCTATGATGGTTTTCTAAATGGGTACCTGCCAGCCGGATGCACATTAACACATATATATATATATAGGATCAAGAAGGAAACAATGTAACCAATAAAGAGGTATACCCCACTCTTGTGATTTATCATGGGGTCTTAGTCAAAATTCAATTAGGTGCACTACAACATATCAAAAATCATTTCAATTCTCAAGAGAATCAAATGGTGATAATATAAACCGTAAGTGTATCATTATTAAGGTTCAACTTGAGAGTGTGTGTCTGAGAGAATATTGGAGATATCACTAAGGACTATCCGTCAATATATCCAATACCAATGAGCATGTCCAAGGAAATCATTTGAAAGACCATGTATCGCTCGAGGAATGTATTTACCACGAGTTTATCCTGATCTCGCAAAAAGGGGTCGAGTGTCATCTGAGTATGTCTTAGCCACATTGCCAACAGATCCATTCCAATGGTCCATTTTGGAACCGGTATCATTCATAAGTATTATGAATCCTATGGAAGTCTCGGTGCGGTAATGCCAATGACACCACCTCCCAGAACATTGAGGTAACCAGTCCAGAATTGAGGCTCTAAGCATGGCCCTTAATACGAGAACCACCTCCTATCCCAGCCCTGAATTTAATTAATGTTTTCACTACAGCAGATATGACATAATCAGCATATAATGTCATAGCCTTAAAACAATCCAGATACACTCGTGCATTACAAGGTATAAATTTAATAGTACAACATAACAAATTACAAGGCAATATATATCATTTCAACATTAACGGATAATGCACTTTTTAAATAAATAAACAGTTCTTCTAAAAATCACCAATGATCCATCAATTCATGTTCATGTTCAAATCAACTATTTATTTTATTTAATATCAATAAAAAGGGTTGCACAACACCGTTAATTAATTAAACTATAATCCCGACTAACAGAAAAATACACCAACCACATCAGCATGCCCAATGGGGTGTCCGAACATGTTTCCAAAAATCCAACAAATAAATTTAGTAGGATTAAGGCTAAAATAAGTAGGCAACATAATTAAATTAATTAAATTGGGTAAAATTATACAATGTTGGTAGGCACCGACTAATGGCACTACGAGGAATTTTTTTTAAATGCAATGAAACATAGGGAAAGAGAGTAGAAACCCTACTTTGTAGTATTATAGGACTCTATTATCCTCATTAAGATTTTATTTTACCTAAAACGGAAGAAAATAAAGGATTTTAGAAAAACCCCAAAATAGGTTAAAAATATTTCGTGACAATCTATGCACAGAATATACAATGAAATTAAACAATTCAAATTTCTCAAGGTTATCATTTCCCTAATGTTTACTTATCACCTGACGATGAAGAAATTGGACGACAGACGGAGTAACTATGACCTTCCTAAGAGGGGTGATATAGGTGCACCACCTAGGGGGAAGAGTGGTCTAACACGAAGAATAAGAGAGTAAGAGAGGAGAAGGAAAAAAAGATTGAATATAATGAAAAAGAAATAAATATAAATATAAGAGTAAAATAAATGATAAGGAAAAAAGGAAAATAAAATAAAATAATAAAATAATTTAATTTAATTTAATGGAAAAAAATAATAATTAAAAATGGAAATCCCCCAGTTTAATTATTTTTAATTTTTCAGTAATCCCCTTTCTATTATATTTCAATGTTTCCTTTTATCCTTTCTTGAATTTATTTTAAAACTTCTTTAAATATCCTATTAAAATTTTTCAATCATCAATTAGTTATTCTAAATCCTGAACACTGCGCTAATGTGCGAGATAACATTTTCATTAAATGCTAGCAGTTATTTATATTAATTAATAAGCTGCCTGGGACCCATGAGGTCTGCATGTTCATGCCCTAGGTCACTTAATTAATTAAACAGTAATAAATTTAAAACAATCCATACATGATTAGGGCTGAGACGATACAATTTCAATCTCCCATTTACAAGTCTCTTCTAGAATCTGACCATGTTTCCATAAAACACGCACTAGAATAATTCTATTCCCTGCAAGAATTACTCATAACTATCAACAATATGCACCTAGATATGTACCAAAGAATCTTTTATCTCTAGTTCAACATGATCCCATTTAATTTCATGGTCCGAATTATGCTGATAATTTTTTAGCAGAGATGTGGGGAGCATATCTTATACCACAGTGAACTATGGTGACAATTCCAACCAATATTCCACATCTTCGAACCATTTAAGTTTCCTAAAATGACATAGGTGCCTACGATATAACTATCCCTAATTACCCAAAAACATTATGACAATGCCTTGTAAATACCATCAAGAACACAAGATCCCACCCTGAAAATGACAGTGACCACCAGCGATTATCCTTATATGACTTTTGATGAATCATTATCATCTTCATATATTTCATAATCAACTGAATCTTATCTATTTTCATTTGGACACGGCTCATCCCAATTACTGATTCTCACATGTTTCAATAAAAAATAGTGAAAAAAACAAGGACACACATACAATGCTTGAAACAGAACCATTTGTATAGTGTCTTGATAACTGTTGTTATATAATAACTATTTGAATGGAAAATAATTTTCCTATGATCTAAAAAAGTCCACTTAAAAAGAAAGAAACATGTCTTTAAATGGTTGTATCATCCTTTTATATTGTTCATCTATCTGAGGGTGATACACTGTGCTCATAATCAGCGATTTCTCAAGGGCTACCTGTAAGGATTTCCTGAAATGAGATGTAATCCTCAAGTATTTGTCTGACATGATAAAAACCGACACACTAGGCATCTTTACCACTTCTCATATATAGATTTTTGATTAGTTTTCTATTGTAATAGATTCAAAATTGGGATGAAATGATCCAATAATGTGACCCAATCCATTACCACCCCGATGAAATCATGTTTCTGAAAATTTCATAGGAGAATTTTTAAAAAATTCATATCTATCTAATCCCATTTACAAACACGAATAATTAAAGTCTATAATATACCTGATGGTCACATACATTCTTCATTAACCATCTGACATGTTAATAATTACAAAATAAACTCATCCATGTTCATTTTTACCCTGACCCTCCAAAATATTACATTCAATACATTATTCATCTTATATATTACAAGATGAACATCCCGTCTTGAATGGTTGTGAGCACGATGTCGCTGATCCTGAAAATCCATTGGTATGACCATTTGATTTATAAACCACATAATTAAACATCCATCCAACATCCAAACCACAATTATCTCTCCACCACTGTGTTTTGACATTATCACCACACATTATGAATTGCACCATTTTTAAAATTTATCCATCTTTAAAAAATAAATATCATAGAAATAGGAATGAAAAATACACCATCACATCGGTCATCAGATTTTGAGTTCTTGTATGTTTATAATGACCTAAAATGTCACCGATATAAAGATTCTTTTACCAACTGAGCATATAAATTAATGTTTAATCAATGAAATTATTTTCTTTACCAAGAGTATAAATCAATTCAATTTTTAACATTTAGAGATATTCCATTAATAATCCTTTTCATTAGTTCAAATCTAGCTGTGAGAAATTATTCATCTTGTTATTATGATTTATAAACACACTCAATTTTTCAACAAATTGATAATGAGAAAAAAAATCATCAAACAATTGAATAAAATATCTAAATCTAAATCATGTGATGAGTAGTTATTCTCATGAAAATTCAACTATATTTATCCATATGTAGAAATTAAAACCATGCCAGAGTACACACCCAAAACTAGATCCAAAAGCATCACAATACACTGCGTACCCTTATCCTAGTTCCATAAAAATAAATATTGGTTCTTTTGTAAGGTGAAATTTATTCTCATTAAAATAATTCTTATTTTTTGCATTAAATTTTATTAGAACATAATTCCTTTTAAAAGATTGATATGTCAGTCTAGTCGTGAAAAAACACGCACAAAGTGTTGATAATAACCCATTATATCAAGGAAACTCCATATCTATAAGACATACTTCTGTGATATCCAAGATACCATAACTTCAATATTTATTAGATATATAGAAACAAGTTCATTATAAATTAAATGAACAAGAAAACATACATCTTATATAAAAAAATCTCACTTTTATAATTTAGAATACAACCAATGAGACCTTTTGATTCCCCATACTATCGCCAACTATTTCTCATTCTCATTCCATGTGCTTGAATAATCTAGTATGTTATCCAAAAAGGTTACCTTGAAGAATTCTATATATCTATGAATTTTCCAATACATTAATTCCATAAATACCATTGGTTCATTCATAAGATTTAGTGGCATAACCATATATTCATAATGTATTATTCTGAATGTTGTCTTCAGAATATCCTCCTTTTGCATGAAAATTTGGTGTTATCCTTATTAAAAGTAAATATTATAAAACTATTGATCTCCCCACAATTGACCAATTTTATTTCGATGCATGGAAGTATATTATGATTATTTATTGTACTATTTTTAATCTTATGATAATCCATAGACAATTATAGAGCTATATCTGAATTTTTCCTAAACACGATTTTAACTACACACCAAGACATGTTCAGCTGAATGAACCCTTTTATTTCCTTCTCTTTCAACTAATCATACAGATACCTTAGTTATGCTTTTTCTATATGATAAATAAATATGAAATAGAACTAGTCCCTGAATGGATATCAATAAAAACCCCTCTTCTCTCATTAGTGGTAACCATAAGGATTTATTTGTAAACACATCTAGAAAATAATCCACCACTACTAGAAAAGTATTCCAATAGATCTTGTATATCAATTACAAAGTCAAAAATATCAAATACTATGACATCATTCCAACTATTGGTTCCAAAAATTTTGTTCCACCCATCTTTAATTCCTTCTATCCTCAAAAGTGATTCTCGACACCATATTAAATTGTAAAACTAACCATTCTGGTACAACAATAGATGTGACTATTGAACATCATCAACCAACCCATACCAAAAACTATATTGATGTAATCCATCTCAATCATATAGATATACCATATTATATCATATCCATCAATGGTTATATAAAATATTTTATACACAATGTATTATAATTCTCGTTGACCAAGAAGAGTTTGATGTTTTATCATAGAATTAATCAAATAAGATATTAAACTAAAAAAATCAACAACCCAAGATGCAATAAATTAATTGTATGTTATATTATAAATAATTTATTAACGGACGAATTAAATTGAATCATACATGTCACTATAGATTGTATATACAGATCGTAAACAATGACATGTTCACCTCCGAATAATTTCTTCATCGTTAAAGTTTTTTATTTATTTCCTATTGATATTTTCCTTGATGAGAAGTTATGGTGTTACTAAAATCACCATTGATAGCTCTAATATAATGATGAGACGAAATTTGTGGATATCTTCCCATCAAATCATTAAATGCATGAGACATCTGAGAAGTATCCCAAGAAACTGACCAAGGAGAACATCGATAATAGCATTGAAGATTCTTCATTTGATTTCAATTGTGTCATGATCAATGTTCTTCCATACACTCCAGATTCATGTGTGTCAATGAACCACACTAAAAACATCTTGGGTTTAAATATGTAATTTGTGGAAGATTTAGTAATCCAGATTTTGGATTCAATGTCATAATCCCATATAGGAAATAGGTGTCTATTTTTTACCTGCTTCCATTATTAATGTGTCCACCATTACCCATAGGTAACAACACACTTCCTCCTTCGATATCTGTTGAGATATTCTAGTGAACCAAATTTCTTATATTCTCCATATCTATATGATCAATTATATAGAGCACACCAGTCTTCGAGTTAATTTTATGCCTTAAACCTGTTTCAAAAAAAAATTATTTTAAGGAAAAACTAGTAGCACCATTATATGAAATAATAACTAAATTCATGAATTTCACTACATGCTCCATGAAAAAAGAATTTTTCTATCTCATGATTAGGAAATCCATTGTTCTTCAAATATTGAATGTCTGGGGATTGATTTTTTTGTTTGAATAATTGTTAAAAAACCCTCACATGAAATGATGTGTTATAATTTAAACTAAATTATTAAATCCCACTATTGGAATTCATCATCATCTAACATGTAAGCCACTTTATTAATATTAAACTCTATAGTTGTGCTGATGAAATTTAGGAAATGGTTCAACCTATTCAACCACACCTCTACCTTATCTAGTTCTAAATCACCAAAAAATATAGGTTTCTTCAACTTTTAGAACTAAACGGAATGATCCACTAACCTTGTCCCATTCCTCCTATTCCCTATATCAACATTTTTAAATGCATCGAATTTAATCTGATCTCTCAATGGGTTCACCTATGTCGGAGATGTAATCATGTTCATTATATCCTCTTCCGGTTGATTTTTATGATGTTTACTGGGTTCCATTATGTTGAAACACAACAATAACACATGTCTCACTCAATTAAAACTGAAGGTTTAACAAATCTCATATTCCAGCACATCATACTATCAAAACATTACTTTCCAAAAATAATCATTTTTAATATTCATCGATTTTTGAAAATTAAAATATACTTCTTAACATAAAACCAATTTTCAAAATTCTCAAATCATTATCTGTTTCTAACTATCACATGTAAAAACAATTTCAATATTTATCAACAATACATTTTGACACAACACAGTCATAAATCATTACTCAAAATGAAATATGAAATAATAGTGGGAAGTCATTCTATTTTTGAATTCCACACTAGCCTCATAAGCTAAACCCATGAAAATGAGATTATAAATCCTATAAGATTCTCCAAAACACTTATGTACCCAACTCCATGGTAACATAAAGGACATCCAAAAATGTTCAAATAAGTATTTTTAGGTTTTGAATTTCAAGAAACCACAATCATAATCATTTCCACAAAACCAACTCATAGAATAGACTATAAATAATTTCAACTCCCTAAAAATCAACCTATAATTAGTCAAATACCACTTCTTCCATAATAAATATGGAAAGACCAAGATGATATGACTTGTAACATCCCTCCACATCTCATTATCTTGAGAAGATGGTGGGATGACATATTACCTTAATGACAACCCCCAAGATGCCAAAGGATAGAAATAAATGACAAGGAATTCATTAACAGATGGGGGGGATGGAGAGTTTTACTTTTTAAAATAAAACAACCAAACAAGCATGAAATAATTAAATAAACCACTCTATGATGCATGATATAAATGAAAGATAATTAAAAATTTCATTTATATCATAATGAAACCAAAACCAGGTACTAAAAAATGGAAGGAAATAATATTAGAGTACACAGAAGAAGAAAATATAAAATAACTCAAATACAATAAGGAAAAAGATGAAAACTCCAAATCCAACTCCAGGATATGTAATAATGAATTACCATTAGAGAAGTGAAATATATTACCTTTACATCTGTCCCACAACACAATATTTACAAAATCACATACGTTCTAATGTATTGGTTAGTACTAAAACTCATATGTTTTCCTGAAACGGACTTCCCTACTCAAGCCATAATGATATAACATGTTATCACTTTTATATAAAACAATTTTATATAGTATAACAAAATCAGTACATTTTAACCACAAATTTTTTTAATAAAAACAAATACCATCAAAATCTGTAACAATAGAAAGAACCAAAACAAGTCACACATCGATTTATAATTTATTATTTAGAATAACAAATTCTATTTAAAATCCAAACACTCTTATACACACAAACAAACCATAACAACCACCTTGGTGTTACCATTAATTATGGAACTTTTAGGTCTTAACATATGGTGGTGGAACAATAAAGAAAAAAATCACCCATTTTCTATTGGTGGAAAATTTGTGTCCAAACCCTTTTCTTTGCACGAATAATCATTTAATATAACCACATGAAATTTAATTATTCCAAACCAAATCAACCATTTAAACAAAAGAGAAATATTATTGAAAACCAAATGACACCAAATTTAAAAAAAACTAACATTTTATTGAAAACAACAAGGACACCCAGATTCAATAAAGTAGAATGTTTATATAAATGTTTTATAAATAAAATTCATTAAAACCGAATTTATTTTAAAAAATATTTCAATGCATCAAAACACCTTAAAGTATTTATTTTAAAATCCTAAAACTAATTTCACCTTCTATGAAAACACACAATTTGCAAAATCCATAAAACAACCAATACAGAAGTTTTCTACCAATCATATGAATGAAATTAAAAATAAATTTCACAAAGAATACCAATTTGAAAACAACCCTTCATATTCTAAATAGAGGAGTTAAGAGTGAATCAACCTACATAGGAATTTATGATTAAAATGATGACAAACACTCAAATGAAAATGAAACGGGGTTGAATCTCAAAAATTAAACCTTAGATACATTAACCTATAAACAAGGAAAAAAAATAAACATAATTAACATTCACATCCTTATATCTACCCACATCACGTGTATACTTATGGAACCGAGGGATATGGATAATTATATCTATGGAAAATCATAAAAAACCACCATCAATGGAGGCTTTCCATTTGAATATTTCTTCATAACAGCAAGGAATGCCTTTATATTGCTTCTAAAATTATTGGGGTGGGGGGAGATCATACACCCACTGATATGGAGAAATACCAGGTTAGGGATATATTTTGGGCAATCACGAGTCATTGAAACAATAATACGATATATATACAATTGTTTAGGATTAAATTTTTTAACTACAGACAGTTTAGACACATAGTTAGGTATACCATTCCATAACTATGATCAAGCCACAACATCATGGTTGAAACTCACATGGCTGGATCACACGGTTTATGAACAAGGCACCATCCATGCTAAATCTCACTATCTCAATTTGCATGATTTTTTCCCTAATTATACATTATTTTTATAAACTATACATAGCCCAAACACATTCCACTTATCCAATGTCTCATTATGACCAGTTTCTTGAAGGTATTTCACAATTTTTACGAATCATTCTCCAACCATGAACCTATAGGAAATCCCCCAAAACCCTCCATAAGTTATTCAAACTCTACAAAACAACACCCATATACTATAAATTATTAAAAATAATAAATAAAAGGTTACATACATGAATCTTGGGGTAAGATATAAGGAAAGTCTCATTGCAAAAAATATTTGTCGGTCAGTCCACTTTATGACATATAAATTTATATATGCTTTTTAAATTATGATTATATAAATGATTGAATTATACATAATCCTCTATATAGATAATATTTCAAAAGTTATCTGAATATGTCTTTAAATAAGAAGGAAATATTTATATTTTGAGGAAGATGTAGAATCCCATATATTTAAAGAATTAACCTAATAATCTAATTCTTTTATAGATACACCCCTTATAGTTTTACTAAATTATATTCATGCGGAGTAAGAGAAAAAATAATCTTTTCATGGGGTATGAAATATAGAAAATGAGTATGTACTTATTGTATAGGATTATAATGATTTATTTCGAAGGGATATACTAGGAAATCTTATAAAGTGGGATGTTTATTTTTTATTGATTTAATCGCTGAAGTAACTCCAATATCCAAGAATCCTTATTGAATTTCTATTGTGGAATTAGTTATTATGAAGAAAAAACTAAAGGAGTTGAGTAATAATTGATTTATTCACACTATTATTTCTCCATGGGGAGACCCTATTCTCTTTGTTAATAAGAATGTTTGATCCATGATTTTATGCCATGAATATAGAGAAATCAGTGCCATTAAAATAATGAACAACTTTCTAATACCACACATTGATGGTTTCTTTAATCTTCATCATAGTGCCCGATATTTTATGAATATTGGGAATTATTTTGGATATTATTAATTTCATATAATGAAGAAATATATTCTGAAGAAAAAATTTCAAATTAGGTATCGAAATTACATGTTTAAAACAGTTCTATTTTGACTGGCTAATGCATCCTTTAATTTTTTAAGAGTTATTTTTTCATTTTTGGAAAAATTACCAACATCAAATTAACATGTTTAATATTTTTCATATATTAATTAAAATCTTACCATGAATTATATTATTATGAAAACACAATGCCTATGATAGATAATAATCCATTTAAAATTTTAAAGCAATACATGGAGAAATCAATAGTGTTAACCTATTATTTACTAAATCCAATTTAATCATGGGACAAATATGTTTTCTTTTTATATAATTGGAATGATACCATTTTTTCTATGCTCATTTTGAGTACATTATCCACAACATAACAATATATCCCCTTATTGGTAAAATTTTTTTAAAATTTTTTAAGTTGGGTGTATAATTAGAAATGATCTCACACATGTTATATTACAAAATTCTAGTTATAAGGACAGATAATATCCTTACACAGTTATATATATTGATGATTTCATAACATTATAATAGATGTTATTTTTTGGGTTAGTCCATGTAATCCGTATATAATTACTACCTCATGAATCAATTCTTCCTACATCATATATAGATATTTGTAATGAGTATGGGAATAAATTCAATGTAGTCTTAACATATCCATATAATTTATAATAAATTATTATGATCATATATTAGGGATAAATTAATGTAATTAATAACGGGGATATTATAATTTTACCATTTCTATAAAATAGATGACAACGCCCTTGAACGAATAATATTTTCTTTATATTTATTATAATAATGTTATACATTTATAACCATTACAACCAATATACCATATGACATGAGACTAGATATTATACATGACCTTCTTATTGTTGTTTTGGTAATGGTTTCATCAATATATCTTCTATATTATCTTCTATATCCATCCAATATATCATTAAATCATCCCTCTCAAGGATGTATTATTTGGGTTGGTATTTAAGATGTTTTTTTCTCTTTTGGTGAGACCGATGTTCCTTATCTTGATAAAATATCCCTATTGATGGCCTAATAAAATTTTATTTCTCTTTTAATGAATGGTAGAATACTATGATCAATGATGAACTTATTAATCCAAAATACCATCATTCACAACTTCTAATGCAACAATTTACATTGATTTTATTTTCAAGACACCTATGTTTCATTTTTTTGAAATCAGCCATCATATAATATCAACATATAAGAAAAACATGAATACAAATTGAGATCGAAGATCATTTTTGGGGATTGTGTACTAGAATCAATTTAATCCGTTACAAATATCACATATTACCCACCTAATACCAAGAACATATTCTTACTACTTTTTAACAAATTAGGTATGTTATTTATAGAAATATTGTGAATATCACCTTAGTTAGATTTAAAACTATGAGTTATTCTTATATAATAGGAAACATCGGCTTATGTACATAACATGGATTACATGATAGATCCTATGTAAGATGTATATTAAATATTATGAATCCTATAAAACTCTTTATAAGTATCTTGAATCTTTTTATTATTAATTCAACAAAAAATGGTAAAGATCCCCTTTTAGAGTTCTCCATTAAAAAATTCTTTTGAAATTTTAAAATATACGCGTTCTGACACAATCCATGTAACCACTTAGATATGTCTCTACAGATATAAGTAATCAACTTGTAGTCTACTTAATCCATATATTTCATTAACAATCTTTTACCCAAACACACCATTACAAAATGAAGTGTTAGGAAATAATTTTCATCAAATAGTATTCCACATTAATATTGAATAAAAATTGATACAATGATACAAAATGAACAATTATATACCTAGGAACCAGTCTCGTTTTGAGGAAAATATTCGCTTTTTTACATTTTTAATCAAAATACTTCAACATGTTATATTCAGTGTATAAATAGAACTTGAAAAATTACAAACCATAAAAGACTGGTTTAGAAAAAAATCCCTATGGTATTATCATTTACAAATCCTTAACTAAATTTTCATTACTGAATAAATTTATTACATCTATTTGATATATCTAATAATCATAATTATATATTATATGATGGAAATACAAAGGGAATTTATCATAATAATAAATAAAAAGGACTCATTATAGTCAATTTGATGAACATTTTTACAACCCTTTACCACTAAGATTGTTTTATAGTTTGACACTCAATAATACATTTAGGATTTCTTATGAAAAAACCACATGTATCATATAGGAATTAACCGATTATGTACATCCACGGTGTTCAATAATTGGTTAGTGTAGGTAGATTCTGTCTCTAACTCCATGAATTTTAACAGTTTCCCAAAACCATAACAGTCCATTTAATCTTGGTTAGAAGTAATTTCATATCATATGAGTTAAACTTAATTATCATAAGAAATGATAAATCTATAACTCTTTGTTTAGTAATGTATCAGAAAAACCTTATAGGTTCTTATATAACATGATTTGGTTCTTCTTACAAGAAGCATTGTGAAACCAGACCAACCATCTTCTCATAGACAAAAATTTTATGTTGGTATATAACTCCACCAAGTTCATATTTACGCCCACTATATTATCAATACATGGGTTGGATTTATAGGAAAAAATATAAATCCAAAACCACTCCATGTTCAGATGGGTGGAAGAATCAATATCCCTTAATTGGCATATGATAACAAATTAATAATAATTTTTCTACATTGAGGTCCATCTTATCAGAATATTAACATTTTATGAGTGATTAACAACCCTGAATCCTTAAAAAATAAAAAAAGTTACTTTTCTACATTGACTTGTCATATAGTGAAATTATGTAAACATCATATGCAGTATGGTTCATTAAAAATGAAATAATTTCAAGATCATAAACCCACAATGTGATAGGTTGATCGAATGTACTCATTAATGATCAACTCACGTTCACTAGGCACAATTACTAAAATTTATGAAGAATATTCTATTATGGTGTTCTAGAATGAATGACATAGGAAAGAGTTCCCCATTATATCATATGACATACGAGTTTCTAGATCCGGTATTGATCACCCCATCCTTATTAAAGAATATTAATAATCATTCATTATTGATTTTGAACTTCATTATGAAATACATTGAAAATTAAAAGAGTTTCTTAAGAGTGATTCATTATGTAAAAATCTACATTTATTAAATTAATTGGTTAAGATAACTATGTTTCTAGGAAAAAAGAAACACTTATCAAGGCTGGGGATGACATAATAATTTCTAGATTCAACTAACATTTTATATTGTACATCAAATGGGAAACATTTACAATGTATTTTTTATATGATTATTAACATCTATTCTTTAAACAATGAGATCAATAATGTTAAATTCTTTTATAAAATTAAATATAATTGAAGAAATAATACTTTTTTATTGAGATATTTCTTTGTTTAAACTATTTATCTTTTGGAACCCTTTGGTCAACCATCTCTTCCCCTATAGAAAAAAATTGCAGAATCCCTATAGTGGTGATTCACACATACTAATTTGATCTTCAAACACTTATAATATTATTCTAGGTTCTAGTTGGTTGAATCACTCATCTTACAGTGATCACCATGATCAGTGTCGTGATTCCTTTTGGGATGAATAATAATTCATGAACTCTAGTTATAAATATAATAGAGATGAGAGAATAATATAATATACTCGATAGAATAAACTCTAGATCATTATTCATACATGAGAGATAAATATAGATATTGATATGATTTTTCACAAGGATTCTCCAATTTGATCCACCCTGGATCCATATACATAGAAGCCTATTTATATAGTTATTGTTTAGGGTAATATATTAATAAATTTCACCCACAGAATCAATAATATAATAAATTATTAAATCCACCATGACACATAATACTAATTTTATTATTATCATTGTTTATTATCACTAGTACAATTATAAATATTATTTTATTATCTTTAAAATAGATATATATCCCTAGACAACATTGTGGTTTTCTTTTCCTCTGCAACATTTAATGAATATCCTAATAAATATGTAATTAAATATCAATTCATTTAATAAATTGGTCAAAAATATTATATCTACACATAAATAAATAATTGTGTTATAAATAAACATTTACTAAATTTATAAAATTAATAAATCCAATACAAGTTTATTCTATTGAATTTAGAATAAAATTAATTCTTATTACAAAATTCAAAATATATTTAATTGTGATCAACTGAAATAAGTAGTCTATGACACTATATTATAATTTCTCATTGGTATTTTTGTGTTATATAAATAATATTTTAATTAATTACCACTATTTTTTAATTTATTTAATCCCCACCAATTTGAATTATAATTTAAATTTCATCATTTAATTATTTTAAATTCCTTTATTCTAAATAGTGAAAATTCTTGAATGATTCCCCATTATCTTGTTTTCATATCATTAGTATTTTTTGTATAATGGTTTTAATAAAATAATATATTTATAATTCATTTTTAAGAACAAATGGATTTTTGGTTTCATCTCTTGTAAAGGATAAAAGTGTGGAATTGATCATTTATAGGTCAAAAAAATTACCCAGTATTGGAAAATAATTATTCTGAAAGATTTGATACCATTTTATTAATTGAGAAATAATATAGGATAAAGATGTAAAATTATGGTGATGTATCCTCTAAATGAAATAGGATTCAAATACTAATCTCCATAGTCAATACCCTGAACAAATAAACCAAATAAAATGGTCTAAAGTCACATTAATATGGAAGAATTTGAAGAGTCACATTTTTTAGGAAATTATTTTTTAGTAAATATTAGATAATATTTTAATAGGTGTGAATGGGTGATAATATGTTTTGGGTGAAAATATATGATTTTTCTGAGAAACCATGTTTATGAAACCTCCACAAGATTCATCCAGGAAGAGTTTAAAATTAGATGAAACTATCAGGATAAGAAAATGGATTGAGGATTTTCCACACCATTTTCCAATATATATTCATCATCACCACGTATCAATGGACTGTTATATTGAATATGTGTGTTGTATTGGAGAATATATTCTAGATAAGGGACGTTCCAGTGAATTTAATAAATCCCAAAAGGGATAAAATCGATCTTGTGGTGGGAAATTAAGATCCGCTGACATTTCCTTTTTTCTTTGTTTTCAAATTTCATTATAAACTCATTCATTTAGAATTCACCATGAAATTTTTATCATGAAAAAAGGATGTATCATTCATTTTTTTTTGAATTTTAATATAAATTATTTTTTTTTCATCTTATGAACGTATTGTGGTTAAAATAATAGTTTAATTTTTTTGAGGTCTCACTATTGTATAAGATAATTTTGATCTATTTTGGATCCTTGAAGTGAGTCGGGTAATAAGATATCCTCACAATGGTGAAATCCGCCCATTATTGAGGTCCCAATATGGTATATAGTTAATTTGGGGTTTTACTTGGAGTTATTTAAGTATACATTGGGAAATGTCATTAGAAAATGTTTGTTAAAAATGATAAAATGAGTGCTTGATAAACGAATCACAACTACTCCTGTTGTTGTAACAGTAGAGAATATGACGAAGATAATTTTATTAAATATGTATTTTATTTAGTTTATTTATTTTAAAAAATATATTAAATTTATTATTTTATTTGATTTGATTATAAGTTATTTAAATAATAAATTTTAATGATATTTATATAGTTTTTTAATTAATTTATAGTGTTACATTTTAGCATGAATATATTTAATATTGAATTTGAATAAAATAATTTATCAAAATGGGTGTTTGAGAAAATATGTCAGATAGATAAATTTCAAAAAAAATAATGACTATTTCAATTATAATAACCATGATTATATATTTTTTAATATGAAATAATATATACTACACATGGTATATATTTGGAATGAAAAAATTATAATTTTATAAATAATTTATATACATATATAAAAATTTAAAATAATATGTATTATAATTATGAATTATGAATAGATTTAGAAATTTATTACTATTTTGGAATAATAATTATATTTACATTTTAAATATATAATGAAATTTTAATTATGTTTTAATTAAATCTTGATTTATATAAATATGTATATGAAATGATTTGATTTATAATAATTGAATAAATCATTTCTGAAAAATATTTGAAAGTACATAATTATTAATATGAATTGGTAATTTTAATTTAATTAAAAAAAATATATTATACATATATATATAAACTAATGAATGTTAGTTATAAATTATAAATATCTATTAGAATAATTTTTATAAAAATATTAACATTATTTTGTTTATAATAGTATAAATAATTTAATATTAAAAGTTACACTTATAATACATATATTATCTTAAAATGTTTATAAATTGTATCATATTAATTAATTAAATAATTATAATTATGTAATAATATCAATAAAATAATAATAATAATAATTAAAAAATGATGTAAATTAGGTTAGAGGGGTAATATGGGGTCTCACTTATGGATTTAAAGTGGAGGGGGCTTCAGGTTAAGGTCGAGTATCGTCACATGATGGGAGAGGCTACGTAGGGAGTCCAATTTGGCAAGGGGTATCATCCAGGGAGACCAAGCTAGGGTCTGAGCGGAGTCGCGCAATGGCTGGAGGCATGATCGATAGAGGGGTCGGTCCTAGGATCGGGGATCATCGTTGTCGGGGAGTCTCTATTTCAGGTTTGGGTATTTGGTTTCTAGTAGTAGTGGTTAGATAATTGAAGTTGGGGTTTATGTCAGGCTTCACAGATCTAGAGTGGGGAAGGGACCATATTTGGTGTTTTTATCTGATTTGTTTGTAAATTTCAATTTAACATTGATTTTCATGTTTTATTCTATGTAATTCACCAATCCTTCAGTTTTTTATTCCATACATTGAAACAAATATTTGTGTATTCACTCTATTTATATGAATTTGTTTGGGACTATAGGTGTCCACTTCATCTAACTGCACATCAATTTTATTTTGCTTTATACCTTTTTATGTGTTGTTTTCGGATGTTCTATTTGGTAAATGTGAATTTTATATTCATGGTTTGTCATCTAACACTATTTATCCACCTCGAAAAACAAACTCATGGATTAAGAGTTTCAATAAATGTTATGAAATCCTTATGTATTGTAACACCCCAGGTAAATAAATAATAATACATTTTCATATTTATACATATTTGTGAATAAAATATTAATATTACTTTAAAGGGGACGCTATGCTCGATGGCGTACCCAACACGCAACAATGAGTTTCTTGGGAATCTTACGTTGCACTCTAATAATAAAATAAAATTATTTTAAATGGTAGTTAACATGTATCTATTTTATTGGAGGGAATGGATAGAAATAACTAAAATATGATTATATATGTTTTTAAATGTTTTTACATTTATCCAATAAAAGATAAAGGCTTAAAATAAGGAAAGAATTCAATTTTAGGCGTATATGCCCTAGTTTTCACTAAAGGTTCACTTATCGCTTTTTGATGGAAAACCATCATTAAATATAGTTTTGTTCACTCTTATACATTCTAGTGGACCAAATAAAACTCTTCTTAAAAATTGGGACATCAGAATTTTCATTGTGTAAATTTTTGGTATCTTTCTGATAAAGTTCATTTTTTAATGAATAGTGTAAAATGTTGTATTTTAATTCAAAACCTCTTTTTAATATAATTTATTTATATTATTGGAATACCTTTTGAATTGGTTTTGAAGTGAAATTAGAATATATTTTTACCATTTTATCCAATGGTGGTCATTGGAATCAATTTTACTTTGAAATTGGACTTAAACTAGTGTTAATCTTTTGATACTTATTGTTTTATAAAAACACGCTATTTGCTCTGATAGCGGGAATTAGTTATTAAATTAATTAATGTGACTTATATGTTTTGAATATTGAAAAATGGACTTCATTTTTGAATTCAGAATATCAAATATAGATTAGGGTGAATTTTTGGAAATTTTCTGAAAAACTCCAATATTTTATGAATAGTGAAACCACTATGTGGTAGTCAAGCAAACAAATTTTTCAGTTAAATGAAAGTTTACCACTAATGTGTATTGAATTTTTAAAATCTGACATACATGGTTGTCATTAGTATGTAAAATGTGGTTCAATGGGATGAAAATAATTTTTTTGGTGAATAGTAACTTTTTTTCATTAATCGCGATTAGATGTAATTAGGGTAATTTAAGGTAAAAATGATTTTATAAAAATATTAAAACACCATGAAACTTGTCCTACCCATATTGGATTAGTTATGGCCGACCAAGACAACCCATGGGTCGATTTAGGGGACCCTATGGAGCCTCTTGGGTGAGATAATGAATTTAATGCCTTTTTTTAAATAAAGGTGAAAATTACACTAACATAAATTGTTTTACTAAAACAATTTTTAGAAGGGGTTATACTAATCATATTATTGTCTATAAATACTATTTGGAAAGATAAAAAGATTTCCTACATCAGGATATTTTTTTATAATTTTTAGACATTAAATAAATTAATTTAATTATGACATCATGATGATGCAACAATGACCTCATTAATGAACGGTTTAAATAAAATGAAACGATAATATAAAATATAAGACCTACACTTGTCCAAAAACTATTGGATGGGAATATTTCGATGCCTTTTCATATTATATTAGAAATATATCAATGTGGGTCCTTATAAATTCAAAACACTTTTAAAAATAAAATAATAGTTTCATGATTTCCAGAAGTGCCCCTCCTCTCCTCTTATAAAAGGCCCCCACCTCTACCTCATTTCACACACTCCTCAAGCCTTTGGCTCGGCCATACCCTGCACATTTACTCTCTCCACATCCCTCTCCTCATCCTACAGGATTCCCTTTGGGTAGAATCCTTTAAAAGGAAGCCTTTAGGCTCAAATCAAAAGGAGTTACACTCTTAAAGGTAATTCATTCTCTCATGTTCATTTGTTTTATTTTGCTTCTCCAACCCCCTAAACTATTTTTATTTACTTCTTTTGTAACAACACCGGTATCTTCAATATAGTAGGATGTTTTTATAAGATTTATTCGAGCTAAACTCTCACACAACTACATCAAATGGTTAAAGAACATACGGTTTCCGTGGATGGCGAAATTCTGCCTCCCGAAACGATGATTCATCAATACTCATTTAACACCTTCAAATATGGCCATTATGATGTAAATATTTTTATATATGATATATAATATGATTATTCTTTTTTAAGCTTCTGTATTTTTCATTTATGGCATACCATTATTGTTTCCATTATGGGTAAACATGATATCTTCATTTTAGGAAGTGCGGACTACCGCCCCCTGAAAGTGATTAGATTCATTAATACCATATGTGGGATGTGTAAAGGATAAAGTTAATGATATTATATATGTTATTATACTGTAATTATATAATACTCTTATATCATTATGATTCCATTCCAGAATATACGAAATAGAAATGGAAGTAGCGTTCATGCGTACGTACGACTTACCGTCTCCATGAACGGTGCATTTCATTTCTTACCTATAAATGTGATGTAATATTATAAATACATGTACATGCTGAATATATATGATATATATGTTATCCAAATCATTAATATCATTCTGTATATAACGAACCTATGACCAAATTAACAACATGTAAGTGTAAGAAGTCTATTTTTGACTTAAGAACCAAATACCGAAAAAATGAACATTATTAACTTAAATGATTACATGATGGTATAAAAGGAATAATGAACTTGAAAAAGGTTCTTAGTAAAGTAGAGATTAACTCAAGTTTATTATTCAGGAGATTAAAGAATGGCCGGGTCAAGTCGGATACGAGGTAAGGGATCTTACTCCTCTCTTTCTTTTTAAGTACACTCCCTTATGTCACTTCTTCTAAGATCCTCTTGTTATGATGGGGGATGTTCATTTATATTCACCTTTCTATAAACATTAAGTTAATATAATGAGATACCCTATCTTATCTCATCAATCCATTTTTGTAAGTTTTATGTGGCGCCGTTAGGCTGTCGAGTTTTCGTAAGGGATTTTTCATCTCACTTTTATTCCCGTGAGACTTATGCTACATTTTCCACAATTTCCTTTGAGTGGTGTATGTACTGCCCATTACTCTAATCTTTATGTAATATACTTTCGTTTATGAGTATTTACATCATTGATTTATTGTCCTTCTTTCATGGGGTGTATGTTTTGAAAGATACCCAAGTCGGTAAGGGAACCTTTCACCCTCCTCTTTTTTAAAAGACTTTTTTTGTTGGGTCTTTTAATTTACATATTGTTATGTTGGGATATGTTCTCATATATCCTTATGTATGTAAATTTTATTTCAAAGTGATGAGATAAACTTTTTATCTCTCATCAACGCATTTTCTGAATTTTTGATGTGACGTCGTTAGGCTGTCGAACATTACCAAGGGAACATTTTAACCCAATTTCGATTTCTTTGGGTTCAACATGTAGTTATTGAATATGTCATCCTTTGAATATGTGTGAATGACCTTTTATTATTTTACACTTAATATCCAATTATATTGTGTGTATTAAATTTTTCACACATAGTTTTGGGATTGATTTATCCTTAATTTAAGGATACCTTCTTTATAAGGGATTTCATAACATTTTACATCTATATTGAGACTTCATTGTTGTTATGCACCAATTCACTCTTATATGGTGTATATACTGTCCTTTGGAATAATATATCATGAATCCATTTATTCTCATGATATTATAAAGTTTTGATTAAATGTTATTCCTCAATTATTGTATTCAAGTGTCTCTAATTTTGGTAAAAACCCTTTAACCAAAATATCGCTTTAAATGTTTTAATGATTTGTTCTTATTAATATCCATGTTTTCAAAATGGTTTTAAGGATTTATTTATATGGATACTAATGGTTTAAAATGTTAAAAGCTTCAAGGTGGTATGGGACACTTTGATTCAAAAATCACCTTATTAAATGTTTTAAATGGTTTTGGAAATGGTTTCTTTTTTAACGGATTCATTATTTCAATATACTAAAATTTTATATTTGTGATTGGAAAGTGGAAGTGTTATGTTTCCTTTATGCATGTTTTATGTGATACGTTTACGTTATGGTTCTTGGGCATTGTTATGAAAACGGGTAGTTCCGTGATAAACTATGGGCGGGTGAGCCCGATATAGCTCTCCAATGCATTGGGTAATGCGAAGGAGTGAAACGTTAAGGTTTCTCCGAAGAGATTTAGGGAATATACTGTGATGGGTATTCCAAACGTAACCAAGAGGGTTACTCCCTACGTAAGAATGTTATGAATGCCTCATGTTACCTTTTATGTCTTATGTTTTCTATGATTGATCCATGGTTTGATGTGGTATGTTAAAGTGCCTATGTTTTATGGGTAAAGTATGATTTCATTCTTATGTATATATGAACACATGTTTCCTTTTCCATATTTTTATAACCCTTACTGAGCTTTTTATGCTCATCCCATGTTTTTGAAATGTTTTTCACAGGTCAAGGGAAAGGTACATGATGTGATTATAGTTTCAAGGATGTGTCAAGAATGAATCCATGTTCTATTTTCAATTTGTTTTCGTTGATGGGAAGAATGAATACCGTCTTTTATGTAACCACTTTGTTTAAATGTGGAATGTAATGCACGTTTCATGATCTAATTCTCTAAAACTCTAAACCTGAAAAGATCCTCAATGTGTAATCTTGTAATAACTCAAGATTAAGTATGGTTTAAGGCTGGGGCCTTATAGTTGGTATCAAAGGTCGGTTTAGATAACTTTAGAGGTTAGGGTATTCTTTAAGCATAAGTGACATTACCATAATGGTTAGGATTTCAGAAAGAGCCCTAGTTTTATATAAAGTGAATGAGTAAGTATATCTTAGTGCTTATCTTCCTCATTAGTACAGGATGGTTTTTTTTTGATATACTCACTCTGACCTTTTTGGTTTTAGTAAATGGCTGGATCTAGCAGGTACCAAAGTAACAGTGGATGTGAAGGAAACTGTGACAGTTTTTTGAGCAAGCAACTGAATAATATGGGAGCTGCAATGAGAACTCTTATGATTATCCTCAACCAACTATCTAGGGTCATGATTGACCACCTAAGCCTTGGTGATTTCTCTAAGGCATCATATATGCAAGAAACATACCCCTACGGAAGTACAGGTAATAATCATAAAGGTAAGTGTGTTCAAAAACCTATGTGTCAAAGATGTGGAAAGAAACACCTAGGAAAATGTTTCAAAGGGATAGAAATATGCTATAGATGTGGAAATGAAGGTCATAAAGCAAGAACCTTCCATGGAAAAAGGAAACATCCAGTTGACTCGAGGAAAGGGAAAGAAGTTCATTCTGAGGGATCAATTGAATGTTTTAAATGTGGTGTGCATGGTCATTATGAAAACACATGTCCTATGAAGAAGTTTCGTGAATGGGATCACCAAGAGCGTTCAAATGTTCGTTTACCAATACCTAATGCCATTCCGATTGAGGATGAAGAAACTGACAATGACCAACCAAACGTATGTATTATTTCATGACTATTGCATTCCTATTTTGGAATCTTAGGATATGATTCATGATTTTGTTTGTAAGAAAGTGGTATTTCGGAATAAGTTGGAAAAGAATGGTGAATGGATCATTAAGAATGTTGAATGAGTAAGATGTCAACAGATAAGGGATTCAAGAGTTATGGTGAAATTCTTAAGAGTATTAAGTCTCTTCTGATGATAGGGTTACATTAGAAGGCTTTTTATATTATGTGTAACCCTGATGTTTAGTATATGAAAATTTTATTCAAGGAATAGTTATATTTTCTTTTGTGGACATAGTTATAAAGAACCATTTGGGTTTATATGATCTTTACTTTTGAGGTAATTATGGGTTATTATATGTTATGATTGAAGTGAAAGGAACGAGATAAAATTGAGGTTAAATTATGTTATGGTTATTTTTGATGATTTTTATCCCTTTTGGGGGAATGATTTGAGAATTATATAGTTTTTTAAAAAGGAAAACACGCAGACCGTGTGACTACCCGTCGCATCGGACAAAGCTGCGGGAATCGAACCCACAACCAAAGTGCAACTGGTATTTATCACCTACCACTGGACTACGTGAAGTCCCTGGTTAGTTTAACTAATTCATTTTTTTGATGATCTTATGAATCTAGAATGAGCTGATTTTGGGTTATATATGGAAATTATTAACCTATCATGGAGGATATGTGATTAGGTTAATTACTTTTCAATACGAGACTTTAGGAGCAACTGATGTTGTTTGGAGATAAATGTTACGATTTAACTTGGAAGACTATGTGAATAAATCCATCAAATATTTGGGATTCAATCTTAGTTTGGTTTACTTTGAAGAATTTTATGGACAAATTGTTTATCGGATGGTCCTCGTTGAACTTTGGGTTTTGTTAGACAAAATTTTGGAGATTAAAAATAGATTTTCTTTTTATAAAGGGTTATACTTTTCTGGATTATCTGATCTTGTACTAAACTTTTTGGTTTTGGTTTTTGGATAAAGTCTAAAGACATGGGAAGTATATAGTTCTCTTTTGTGGATTAGGTGACTCTCTAGAAGTTGATTATAGTACTCTTAATGCGAACAAGTCTCCCTAAATACTCGTCTTTTGGAAAAAAATATGAGTTTGATTAAGGAAACTAGTAAATGTTGAAAGTCAACATGATAAGTGATTATGTTTCCTTATGAATAAATTCCTCAATAAAAAGTAACTTAAAACAAAAATGTTGTCTTTTAACTTTTCCTACTGGGGAATCGAATATCGTTTAACCCATCACAAGTTTGTGATTTTCTCATGGTTAACTTTCTCCTAGACATGTTTACTATCACCCTCCCTCAAGAACATGACCCTTTTCTTTTTCTTCCATGTCCATGTTTTTATACATAGAATCCTAGTATGGGTTATCTCGTGTGACCTCTGTACTTATCTTCCTTTATTTTAAAGTGACTGTTTTACCAGCTCTTGTTCCGATGTGGGACTTTCAAGGATGTTTCCATGCTCAATTTTAAAAATTGCAAGGACACAATTACCAAAAGGGGGGAAGGATATAACACCCCAGGTAAATAAAGAATAAGACATTTTCATATTTATAAATATTTGTGAATAAAATATTAATATGACTTTAAAGGGGACGCTATGCTCGATAGAGTACCCAACACGCAACAATGAGTTTCTTGGCAATCTTACGTTGCACTCTAATAATAAAATAATATTATTTTAAATGGTAGTTAACATGTAGCTGTTGTATTGGCGGGAATGGATAGAAATAACTAAAATATTATTATATATGTTTTTAAATGTTTTTACATTTATCCAATAAAAGAGAAAGGCATAAAATACGGAAAGAATTCAATTTTAGGTGTATATTCCCTAGTTTTCACTAAAGGTTCACTTATCGCTTTTTGATGGCGAACCATCATTGAATATAGTTTTGTTCAATCTTATAAATTATATTGGACCAAATAAAACTCTTCTTAAGAATTGGTACATCAAAATTCTCTTTGTGTATATTTTTGGTATCTTTCTGATAAAGTTCATTTTTTAATGAATAGTGTAAAATGTTGTATTTTAATTCAAAACCTCTTTTTAATATAATTTATTTATATGATTGGAATACATTTTGAATTGGTTTTGAAGTGAAATTAGAATATATTCTTACCATTTTATCTAATGGTGGTCATTGGAATCAATTTCACATTGAAATTGGACTTAAACTAGTGTCAATCTTTTGATACTTATTGTTTTATAAAAACACGCTATTTTCTCTGACAGCTGGAATTAGTTATTAAATTAATTAATGTGACTTATATTTTATGAATTTTGTAAAATGGACTTAATTTTTGAATTCGGAATATCAAATATAGCTTATGGTGAATTTTTGGAAATTTTCTGAAAAACTCCAATTTTTGATGAATAGTGAAACCACTAAGTGGTAATCAAGCAAACTGATTTTTCAGTTAAATGCAATTTTACCACTAATGTGTATTGAATTTTGAAAATCCGACATACATGGTTGTCATTAGTATATAAAATGTGGTTCAATGGGATGAAAATAATTTTTTGGTGAATAATAACTTTTTTTCATTAATCGCGATTAGAGGTAATTAGTGTAATTTAAGATAAAAATGATATTATAAAAATATGAAAACAACATGAAACATGTCCTACCCCTATTGGATTAGTAATTTCCGACCAAGAAAACCCATGGGTCGATTTTGGGGACCCTATGGAGCTTCTTGGGTGAGATAATGACTTTAATGCCTTTTTTTTAATAAAGGTGAAAATGACACGAACATAAATTGTTTTACTAAAACAATTTTTAGAAGGGGTTATAATAATCATATTTTTTCCTATAAATACTATTTGGAAATATAAAAAGATTTCCTACATCAGGATATTTTTGTTATAATTTTTAGACATTAAATAAATTAATTTAATTATGAAATCATGATGATGCAGCGATGACCTCATTAATGAACGGTTTAAATAAAATGAAACGATAATATAAAATCTAAGACCTAAAATTGTCCAAAAACTATTGGATGGGAATATTTCGAAGCCTTATCATCTTATCTTAGAAATATATCAATGTGGGACCTTGGAAATTCGAAACACTCTTGAAAATAAAATAATAGTTTCATGATTTCCAATTGTGCCCATCCTCTCCTCTTATAAAAGGCCCCCACCTCTACCTCATTTCGCACACTCCTAAAGACTTTGGCTCATCCATACCCTGCCCATTTACTCTCTCCACATCCCTCTCCCCATCCTAGAGGATTCTCTTTGGGCAGAATCCTTTCAAAGGAAGCCTTTCGGCTCAAATCAAAAAGAGTTACACTTGTAAAGGTAATTCATTCTCTCATGTTCATTTGTTTTATTTTGCTTCTCCAACCCCCTAAACTCTTTTTATTTACTTATTTTGTATCAAAACCAGTATATTAAATATACTTGGATGTTGTTATAAGATTTATTTGAGCTAAACTCTCAAACAACTACATCAAATGGTTAAAGAACATACGGTTTCCGTGGATGGCGAAATTCTGCCTCCCGAAACGATGATAGTTCAATACTCATTTAACACCTTCAAAGGTGGCCATTATGATGTCACTATTTTTATATATTATATATAATATGTTTATTCTTTCCTTAATCTTCTTTATTTTTCATTTATGGCATACCATTATTGTTTCCATTATGGGTAAACACGATATCTTCATTTTAGGAAGTGCGGACTACCACCCCCTGAAAGTGATTTGATTCGTTAATACCATATGTGGGATGTGTAAAGGATAAAGTTAATGTTATTATATATTTTATTATACTGGAATTATAATATAATCTTATATAATTATGATTCCAATCCATAAAATACGAAATAGAAATGGAAGTAGCGTTCATGCATACGTACGGCTTACCGTCTCCATGAACGGTGCATTTCATTTCTTACCTCTAAATCTGATGTAATATTATAAATACGTGTACATGCTGAATATATATGATATATATGTTTTCCAAATCATTAATATCATTCTGGATATAACTAACCTTTGACCAAATTAACAACATGTAAGTGTAAGAAGTATATTTTTGACTTAAGAACCAAATACCGACAAAATAAACATTATTAACTTAAATGATTACATGATGGTATAAAAGGAATAATGAACTTGAAAAGGTTCTTAAGAAAGTATATATTAACTCAATTTTATTATTCAGGAGATTAAAGAACGGTCGGGTCATGTCGGATACGAGGTAAGGGATCTTACTCCTCCCTTTCTTCTTAAGTACTCTCCCTTATGTCACTTCTTTTAAGCTCTTCTTGTTACGTTGGGGGATGTTCTTTTATATTAATATTTCTATAAACTTTAGGTTAATATGATGATATACCCTATCTGATCTCATCAATCCATTTTTGTATGTTTTATGTGGCGCCGTTAGGATGCCAAGTTTTCGTAAGGGATTTTTCATCTCACTTTTATTCCCGTGAGACTTATGCTAAATTTGCCACAATTTCCTTTGAGTGGTGTATGTACTGCCCATTATTATACTCTTTATGTAATATACATTCATTTATGAGTATTTACATCAATGATTTATTGTCCTTCTTTCATGGGGTGTATGTTTTGAAAGATACCCAAGTCGGTAAGGGAACCTTTCACCCTCCTCTTTTTTTAAAAGACTTATTTTGTTGGGTCTTTTAATTTACATATTGTTATGTTGGGATATGTTCTCATATATCTTAATGATGTATATTTTAGTTCCAAGTGATGATATACACTTTTTATCTCTCATCAAGTAATTTTCTGAATTTTTGAAGTGACGCCGTTAGGCTGTCGAACTTTACCAAGGGAACTTTTTAACCCAATTTCGATTTCTTTGGGTTCAACATCTAGTTATTGAATATGTCATCCTTTGAATATGTGTGAATGACCTTTTATTGTTTTACACTTAATATCCAATTATATTGGGTGTATTTATATTTGTCACACATAATTTTGAGATTTATTTATACTTAATTTAAGGATACCTTCTTTATAAGGGATTTCATCACATTTTACATCTCTATTGAGACTTCATTGTTGTTATGTAACAATTCACACTTATATGGTGTATATACTGTCCTTTGGAATATTATATCATGAATCCATTTATTCCCATGATATTATAAAGTTAGGATTAAATGTTATTCCTCAATTATTGTATTCAAGTGTCTCTAATTTTGGTAAAAACCCTTTAACCAAAATATCACGTTAAATGTTTTAATGGTTTGTTCTTATTAATATCCATGTTTTCAAAATGGTTTTAAGGATTTATTAATATGGATATTAATGGTTTAAAATGTTAAAAGCTTCAAGGTGGTATGGGACACTTTGATTCAAAAATCTCCTTATAAAATGTTTTAAATGGTTTTGGAAATGGTTTATTTTTGAACTGATTCATTATTTCAATATACTAAAATGTTATATTGTGATTGAAATGTGGAAATGTTATTTTTTCTTTTATGCATGTTTTATGTGATACGTTTACGTTATGGTTATTGGGCATTGTTATGAAAACGGGTACTTCTGTGATAAACTAAGGGCGGGTGAGCCCGATATAGCTCTCCAATGCATTGGGTAACGTGAAGGAGTGAAACGTTAAGGTTTCTCCGAAGAGATTTAGGGAATATACTGTGATGGGTATTCCAAACGTAACCAAGAGGGTTACTCCCTATGTAAGAATGTTATGAATGCCTCATGTTACCTTTTATGTCTTATGTTTTCTATGATTGATCCATGGTTTGATGAGGTATGTTAAAGTGCCTATGTTTTATGGGTAAAGTATGATTTCATTCTTATGTATATATGAACTCATGTTTCCTTTTCCATATTTTTATAACCCTTACTGAGCTTTTTATGCTCATCCCAAGTTTTTGAAATGTTTTCCACTGGTCAAGGGAAAGGTACATGATGTGATGATAGTTTCAAGGATGTGTCAAGAATGAATCCATGTGCTATTTTCAATTTGTTTTCGTTGATGGGAAGAATGAATACTGTCTTTTATGTAACCACTTTGTTTAAATGTGGAATGTAATGCAAGTTTCATGATCTAATTCTCTAAAACTCTAAACCTGAAAAGATCCTCAATGTGTAATCTTGTAATAACTCAAGATTAAGTAAGGTTTAAGGCTGGGGCCTCATATGTTTAGTGACATGTCATTTATTTATATACATATACATTCAAGGTCATTTATGTTCTTATGAATAGTGTTATTTTTAAGGGTATCAATCATTGTTCTAATTCATGTAAAATATGGATATTCTACATTTATCAATGATTTCATTAAATATGAATTTATACCATGAAATATAGTGTTATAAATACTATGTCCTATACATGTATATATAAAATATTTATATATATTCATATATTCATATATGGGAAACATTGGATTATTTTATTTTAATAGTTAAATAGATGGTATGTATATATATGTGTTTGTATATATAGATAGACAAACAATATAATATTTAATGAGGTGTTATAATACTTAACATCAAATTTTAAAAAATGTGCAAAACATGTCATCAAGTTATTTTAAACTTGAAAATGTCACATCTTCATACAGGCATGCTCATGCATCTAGCCTAACATCAACTCATCTTTCATTCATAATAAACTAAGGGTTTCAATTAAATTTACCGATATTTTCAAGAACATGTATTTCATTATGAATATGAATGTTTTATTTATAATTTTTTGTGTGAAACATAATTGTTCATTGTAAAATATTATTTTGAGATGAAAAAAATATATATGTATTTTTGATTAAAAGCGCATTTATTTCAGTATTCTTTTTTTGATTAATTATACATAAAGACATTCAATTTAAGTATTAAATGATTCTTTTTATAATTTAATAGAAACTATAATTTTCAAGTTGGTATGGGAAACTTTTTATCATTTAATGAATTCATTTCATCTTTGAATATGATTTAAATAAATTGTAGTGGTATGGGACACATTGAATTATCAAATGAATTAATTTCACCTATGATAATGATTCAAATAAAATAATCTGGTATGGGACACTTAAATTTTAATACATTAATTTTATTAGACATATATGGAATGCATATTACTTATTATGGGATTGATGAGGCCCACTATAGCCTCTTGATGCATCAGTAGGTGTCATGAGACAAGCTAGGTATTGGAATGCGCCTTTGACCGAATTATTATGTATGGTCTTGGAATAAGGCCTTGAATGAATGTTTATTATTTTCATACATTATTTATTCACTCAGAAAGATCCCAGTAAGTGAATGTACATTTGATTATTTGGATAGTAAAATATCCATGGCTAATGATCAAACTCTTATGAACCAGTATTAACCCGTTATGTATTTACAAGTGAAAATGGATTAAATTTATATATATATATATATTCATTTTTAAAAGAATGAATTAATATTGAAGATTCCAAGACACAATGATAATTGAAATAATTTTATGTGTAGTTCTAATTAAGTAATATTTCATGTGTAAATTTTATCCTCACCTATGGAATGACATAGAATGTTTATGTATGTTCACAAGCTAACTTATAGTTGGAACTTCATGGATTTTTTTCCAATTGGAGGCTTATTTAATAATTAATTTTAGTAACTTTAAAATACGAACAATGATTATTGATCATGGGTTTCCCCATGAACTGATATTTTGTATCAATAAAAAATTGTGATGACTTGCTATGTGAATTATTATTTTCATGATTTTAATGTATGAGTTTCAATGAAATTTTTTAACAATAAATTATTATATTAATTGTTTTTTTAAAAACCCTTACGGGTCATTTTTGTTATCACCATACGTTTCATAGACACTATTCTAGGTTAATGCGAAATGCGATGATGTTTTTATAATGTGGAAGAATTTATTTGATCATTCATTGCTTTATGTTTATTCGAAACATTACATTTATATGTGAATGTATTATTGGATTATAATTCTCCAAATACTGGGATATTAAATGATCCTGTGTATGTAGTATGTTGTGTAAATATTTAGTTACTTTTTCAAACAAAATTACACACAGTTTTTTTAGCAGAGACTCCGGGCAACTGGGGTCTGGGTTCTTACAGTTGATATTAGTGGAGCAGTGTAGATAACTATTGAGATTAGATGTTTTCATTAAAAAATTATAGTTTAGAATTCTTGCAATCCTTGTTTTCATAGTCCTGAAGGTGGAAATTCTGAATTATTATTATTTCGATGAAATAAATTTCTAGTATTCAATTCTATTTAGTGGGGGGGGGGGGTTATTTAAAATCCAAAAATATTCTAAACTTAATTTTATAAAAAATATTTTAAGTTAGTTTATTTAATTAATCAATAATTATTTAAATTAACTACTTCAATTAAAATGATCATATGTTAATTAAATAATAATTTTTATAATTAATTATATGGTGTTAAAATTTAATTTATTATGTTATATTTTGACATGATTATATTTATTAATTAATTTGAACAATAAAATTTGTTGAAATGAGTGTTAATTTAAATATTTTAAATAAATAAATTACAAGAAAAAACAAATATATAGACTATTCAAATTATTATTAATATGATAAAAAATATTTAATATGAAAAAATAAATACTACACATTGAATATATTTGGATGTATAAATTTAGATTTTTTAAAAATAATATATATATGAAAAGTTATAATTATTTGTTTTGAAATTGTGAACTAATATTACATTTAAAAAATTATTACTATATTAAATTTATGAACTATATTTATATTTTAATAAGATGATGAAATTATGGATGTTGTTTATTTGAAACCTGATATATATATATATATATATATATATGAAATGATTTCAATTAGAAATTTTGAATAAACCATTTCTTAAAACTAATTGAAAATTAATTATCAATAATATAATATGGTAATTTTAATTTTATTAAAAAAATTAATAGTTTACATATATAAAATTTAATAATTACTAGTTTTATATTATAAATTTTTCTAAGATTATTTTTTATAATATTATTAATATTATGATTTTTATAACATTATAAATATTAAAATATTAAAAGTTAAACATATAATAAATATATTATGATAAAAATAATATAAATTATAGCTTGGGAATTAATTAAATAATGATAATGACGTAATAATAGAAAAATAAATAAAGAAGAAAAAATTTTAAAAAAAAGATCAAAATTGGGTTAGAAGGGAAATTACCAGGGGGTACACTTAGGGTTTTCGAGTGGAGGGGGATTCAGGTTGAGGTCAAGAGGCATCACAGGAAGGAAGAGGCCCTGTGAAATGATTGATCCAACAAGGGGTATTGTCTAGGGAGACAGATCTTAGTTCTGAGTTGAGTTTCATTATGACTGGAGGCGTGACCGATAGAGGTTTCGAGGCCGAGGTTCAGGGATCATCACTTCCAGGAAGGCACTATTTTTGTCTTGGGTATCTATTTAACAATTGTAACAGTAAAGGCATTAAAGTTGTGTTTCATGCCTAGTTTTTAATATCTATTGTGGTGTAGGGTTATTTATTTGGTATTTTTATCTGATTTATTTGTGTATTTGGGATTAAATTTTGTATGCACATTATATTTCATGTTTTCCACCTTTGTGTCCTTTTATTTTTTAGTTACTTAAAACCATTTTCTATGTATTTACTCTATTTATTTGCATTTTTTTAGTATGTAGGTGTCCTATTCATCCAATTTCACTTCAATTTTGTATTGTTTATTAACCTTTTCTGTGTTGTTTTTAAATGTTCTATTTCATAAATGTGAATTATATTTTCTTGCTTTGCTGCCAAAAAATATTTCTTTAGCTACCACTGCAAGATCATGGATAATTATTTACTTGTATGTCATTAAAATTCTTATGTTAGTGTGTGAATGAGATTGGTTAAAATCCAATTTCAATACTAAAGTCTAAAAAATGATCCTGTTCCCATCAAATAATTTTCTAATGGAGAATTATCTGTTATTTTTAGATTTTATTGGTTTGGTTTCTTTTTTTACTATGTAAATAGGAACATATTCTATGATGTTTTACAAACACATTCATGTAATTTGTTTTCTTTCAAAAAAAATATGTGACTGTATTAAATATATTTGTTATGTTCATTTCTTTTTACAACACAAACAATTGTATTTTTTTTAAATTACTTATAATGAATCCGTGCTTATAATTTTTAATGTAATTCATGGAATATCATATTTTATTTGTTGAATTTGTTTATTAAAACTATATAAATGAAATATTTAATTCACATACATGAATACATAGGTTTTTCAAGAATATACATAAAATTATTATAAGAAATCAAGTCTTTACTTTAGGTTCATATAGTCATGTAATGTGTATGAATAAATATTTGGTGTTATGAACAAATTAAATTATGAATTTTTTTATTTTAAATTTTATTTTACAATGGTTTCATTTATCATAACAACTAATCTTATATTCATTTATAATGATTATTAAGAAGTAATATGTAAATGTATATATATATATCAACCAATATATGTTTTTCTCTTGTAAGGGATAAATAATTTTATTTTCAATAAATTCTATTGTTTCACATTTAATTTAAAGTGATAATTTTATGTATCAAATAATTTTTTGATCATTTTATTAATATATTAATATATATATATCATTGTGTGTGATTATTTTGAAATAACAGGTTCATTAAATATTAATTCAAATTAATTGTATATATATACATATAAGATGTTTAACAACTTTCTATTTATTAGTTTATATATATATATACTTTAATTCATTTATATTGTTATGAAAATTGTGTTTTTTTGGAATCGATCAATTTTCTAATTCTTGTTAAATATAGATATTGTAATTTTTCAACTTTTTCAATAAATATGAATTTATCCTATGAGTTATATTATTATAAATACCATATAATATTATTGTATATATATATATATGGGAAACATTATGTTAATTTATTTTAAAAGATAAACTCATGGTTTATATATGTGTGTATATACACACAAAGGATATAAGTTAATTTACATGTTATAATACTTAACGTCATATTCTTAAAAATGTTCATAACATGTCGTCATGTAATTTTAATCTTATGTATATTGCATCTGCATACAATTATATTAATTCATCAAGAGTAACTTTGGCACATCATTAAATCATAACAAACACATGGTTTCAAAAAAAATTTATGAGATTTTCAGGAGCAAGGATTTCATTATTAATTGAATTGTTTTATTTATAATTTAATTTATGAAACATATTTATTTATGATAAAGGATTATTTTGTGAATAAAAAACTATATATACATTTTTTATTATATGTGATTTTATATCTTTATTCATTTTATCGATGAATTATAAATAAATAAAATAAATTTCGGAATGAGATGAGTCTTTTTATGATGTAGTAGAAACTAAAATTTTCAAGGCGGTATGGGACACTTTGGATTGTTTAATGAATTTATTTCATCTGGGAATATGATGTGTACAAATGAATTTTGTAGTGGACATATTGGTTTGTTTACTGAATTTATTTCACCTATCATAAATATTCAAATAAATCGATGTGGTATGGGGAAATTGGATTTAATTACGTAATTTTTATTTTGAATGTGTGGAATGCATATGACATATTATATGATGAGTGAGGGCTGTTATAACCCATCAATGCATCAGTAGGTCTCATGAGACATGCTAGGGCTCTGCACGAGGCCTTGAAGGAAGCGTAATGTATTGTCCTTACACAAGGCCTTGGCATAATGTTTATGATGGTCCATCATTATTCATTGCCTCATAATGATCCCAGTATGTGGAAGTCAATGTGTAACACCCTAGGTAAATAAAGAATATGACATTTTTATATTTATCCATATTTTTGAATAAAATATTAATAATACTTTAAAGGGAATGCTATGCTCGAGGGTCTACCCAATACGCAACAACGAGTTTCTTTGAAATCTTAAATTGCACTCTAATAAAAAAATAATATTATTTTAAAAGGTAGTTAACGCCAAGCTGTTGTAATGGAGGGAATGAATGGATCTAACTAAAATATGATTATATATGTTTTTCAAATATTTTTACTTTTATCCAATAAATGTTGGAGGCTTAAAATGCAAATGAATCCAATTTTAAGCATAAATCTTCTAATATTCTTTAAAAGGTCGATTAACCGCCTTTTGATGGAGAACCCTTTTTAAATATAATTTTGACAATTTTATATGTTTTATTTGAAATAATAAAATCCTTCTTTAGAATCGGGACATCAAAATATACATTGTGTAAAATTCTGGTCTTTTTCTGATAAAGTTCATTTTTTAATGAATTGTGAAAAATGTGTTATTTTAATTCAAACCTCTTTTTAATCTAATTTATTTATATTATTAGATTATATTTTGAATTGGTTTTAAAGTGAAATTAGAATATATTTTTACCATTTAATACAATAGTGGTCATTGAAAATAATTTCACTTTGAAATTGGACTTAAACTAGTGTCAATCTTTTACTAAATATTATTTCTTAAAAACACGCTATTTGTTTTGACAGCAGAAATTAATTATTAAATTAATTAATGCAACTTATATGTTTTGAATTTTTTAAAATATACATCATTTTTTAATTCGGAATATCAAATATATCGTCGGGGGAATTTTCGGTATTTTTCTGAAAAACGTCAATTTTTGATGAATAGTGAAACCACTAAGTGGTAGTTTAAAAACTCATTTTTCGTTTAAATGAAACTTTACCACATCTGTGATTTGAATTTCAAAAATCCGACATACATGGATGTAATTAGGATCTACAATTGGGTTTAATGGGATTTAAATAATTTTTTGGTGAATAGTAACTTTTACGTTTTTAATTGTGATTAGAGGTAATTAGTGTAATTTAAGGTAAAAATAATGTTTCAGTTATATGAAATGACATTTACACATGTCCTACCCTTATTGGTTGAGTCATGGTCGAACAAGACAATCCATGGTTCAACTTGGGGACCCCATGGAGCAACTTTGGAAGGAAAATGACATTAATACTTTTTTATTTAAAGTTAAAATTAAAAGGTCACAAACATGTGTTGTTTTACTAAAACAATTTTTACATGGGGTTATACAAGTGATATTTTTGACTATAAATATTCATTAGAAAGCTAAAATGATTTCCTACATCATGATATTTGTTTTATAATTTTTATACTATTATATAAATTAAATTATTTATGACATCATAATGATGCAGCGATTACCTCATTAATAAAGGATTTAAATAAAATGAAAAGATAATGTTAAAACTATAACTTTCATTTGTCAAAGACCTATTGGATGAGTATATTTCTAACCCTTACCACCTTATCCTCGAAATAAATCAATGTGGGACCTTTAAAATGTCACGACCCGTCCTCGGGGCCCGTGCCGTGACTACCCCAAGCCCGCCTTCCATAGGCCAGGGGCGGGCATCTAGCACCAAGGAGTAATTCCAAGTAAAAGGGAAGGCAATGCCATTTTAAAGTAAACAAACACCTCAGAGCAATCAAGCAGTAGAAGTAAACACTAAGTAAAAACTGGGTACAACAGTAGGTGCAGAAAAGAAAGTAGGCCAGTATACAAACCCAAACTGAAAGTAAAGTACAACTGGAAGGGAAAACAACAACTGAAAAGTAAGGCCACAATGTCGAGCTACCCACTAGAAATCCCACCTAAAGGGTGAGTACAGATAGCCTCCATAGCTCCTCGGGTCCAGCCGTCCGCTCCGAGAATGTCCCGCCCACTGGTCCACCTCCAGGTATCGTCCTGCTCTGCAAGCATCAACCACGATCAGTGTCGTCCGTCATCTGCAACCAACACAACGTAGTGCAGGAATAGCCCGTGCAGGGGTGAGTATAAGCTACTCAGTAGGGACCCCAAGACCCCAGAAGGTCTCCCAGAATCCACAAAGGATAATCCACAAAGGAAAGATACAATAACGAAATAACATTCGACACTGCATAGTTATATCCCCATACATATACCTAAGTCATCAATTCTCTTTTGGATCCAACATCCGATCCCAAGTACAACCCAGTCCACCCAAGAAAGAAAAACGTAAATCCACACATGATATCACAACACAATCCACATAGGAATGAAAAACGAGATTCATCTCACACATGTATACTTCTTCGTATGACGATAGAGTTGATCAGATATAGCCACTGATTCATCTAAGCCGTCATACCCACAAAGGATCGATATGTACTAACCCCCGAAATGACCCACAAAGGATCCGACCCACAAAGATCGTTAGGTACCTAACCCCCAAAATGACCCACAAAGGATCTGACCCACAAAGGATCGATAGGTAGCTAACCCCTGCAATGACTCACAAAGGATCTGAGGCACACACGATCGATAGGTAACTAACCCCCGCAAAAACCCACAGAGGATCGGACCCACAAAGGACATGTAGGCGCTGGCCCACATAGGACCGCTGAGAGCTGACCCACACAGGATCGGACCCACACAGGATCTGTGGCACTGATCCACGTAGGATCGCTGAGTGTCGTAGTCGTCGCCGTCGAGTCCACTGAGGATCTCTGTATAGTCGTCGTCGTCGTTGCAGCCAGCTCTAGGGTTCCCGCACACATCAAGCTCATTCAGGAGGGTCCGCTCCACAAGCCGAGAGGTTGATACATCAACTGACACATAGTCTAGAGTTTATGTATCCAAATGTTCCATTTCGTCAACAGGAACAAAACGTCGTAGACGGCGCGTCAATCAGACGCCCGGTCTGACAGTTATTGGTGTTTTCGTTCGAGGGCCCCGGTTGGTTTTTAAGGCAATACCAACCCGACTATACTCCACCTGCATCCAAACCTCAGGAGGAGTAATCCAAATGATCCGTCTCACTTAGAGGAATCCAACAAAGTCGACGACACGTCAATCAGACGTCCGGAGCTCAAGTTATAAGTGTTTCCGCTCCAAGGGCCCGGTTGGATTCCTGTACGAATCAACCCGGAAGAACACAATGTTCTCCAAAAAACATGAGTGTAATATGTCGAAATGACCGTCTCGATCCAAGGATCACATCTCCACTGACAGTGTGTCGATCGGAGGTTCGCTGCCCATGATATTAGCAAAAGACCGAAGAGGTCCGAAAACGAGGGGTCTAGGCCCCGACCGACCCGGATGGCGCGACCCGGGCCGACCGGCATGGGCCGGCACGGCCTGGGAAACACCCGGCTGGCGCTGGCCGGGTGGCCGGTAGGTTCGCTCGGCCGTTACGGCCGAGCAAAGTGGGGGCCGCGCGGCCCCCGCGTGAAGGAGCTGCGGCCCCGCGTGGGGCCGCCCTTGCCAGCGGACGTGGACGGCTGCCGCATCATATCCCCCTCCGGCCCCGCTCGGTCGAGGGACCACGCCCTGCGCCGCGGATTCAGTCGCGACAGCTCCATCCGGCGGGCCGCCTGGCGCCGCCGCCACCTGGCGCTGACACCGCCGTGCCAGCGAGGTGCACCGGCGGGCTGCTTCGCGGACCCCTGGACAAGTTCTGGTGGTCGGAATTGCGTTTTGTCTTTGCCAAAAGCCTTCCCGGGGTCCTTCCTTCACTGCGAGGACCTCACATTGCCCGTGCGGATTACTTTATCATCGCCCTCCAATCCGAACACAAAAAACGAAAGGACGGTGGGTTCAGACTTGTTTGTTGGTCCGCACCCACTACGTCAGTGCTTTTAAAAGTCTCAAAAAAATATTTATACAAACCGTGGATATAATCACATAGATTAAAAATTTACAAAACCCCTATATCAACATTGTCGCCAAATGTGACTTCGTCGCGGAATTTACCATCACGGAAGAAGAGGATCGTCGCGTCGCGGAAGGGGGAACGTCGCGGAAGAAACGTCGCGGAAGGAGGATCGTCAGTGTCGCGGTACACGGCGTCACGTCATCGGTCTCTGAGGGTTCGGAGTTCTTCGTCACCCTTCATCGAAGGCCGGCTTTTTTCGTCGGTGACGATGCGTTTTTCACGTTCTTCACGTTCTTCGCGTTTTTCAATGAAGGAGGATGAAGATCTTCAAGCTTTAGAGTTTCTCCAAAACCTCTCAACAAGAAACCCATCAACAAACCTAGTGTTGGTCTTATTTTATTTCCATGCCAAAAATTAGAAATTCAATGTTAAGAAATGAACAATTAATTCGATGATTTAATTGCAACGACTTAACTGCCTGATTAATAGTGGCGTTTAGAATTTAAGAAAACGCACCAGTTGACTTTATTAAAAAGAGGTTTTCATGGGTGCGTTACTTAGAGGGAATGAAATGGTGGGGCTCGTGTGGGCCCCACCTCAAAAATATACTACCAAGTCGGTAGGATATCGTGGGTCCCACCTTATCCGCTTAACCTAGCTTAAGTGGATTTAAGTGGATTTAAGTGAAATAAAATAAAGTGTCGCACCACCTTTATTTTATTTCTTAACTTAACCCCAAAAATTAAAAACCACACCCGAGAAAACGCAACTCCGGAAAAGGCATTTATAAGCAAATACCAGCGCTACGATTCCATCAGTTCCCTAGGAATTCGATTCTGAGCACCGGTTCAAAAGTTAGAAAAACCCATTCGTTCATTCACTGAATGTACTAGAGCCAAACTTCAGAAAATGATTCTGGGCACACCCGGCCTTGGAATAAGGTTTCGTCAGAAACTGCGTTCTTGTAAAATTCCAATGAAAATCAAGAAAAATGTTTCCTTGATTTTTACGGGACTTTAAATCACTCCCACCTCAGGGGTTTACGTCCCCATAAAGATACATCATAAACTAAGGAAAAAAAAGTTGGTACTGAGCACGCATCTAAGCCTCCCGCTCCCAAGTGATCTCTTGGAGGTTCCAATGCTTCCATCTGATGCGCACTAGTGGAATAGACCGTCCAAATAGGACCCGCTCTTGTCGATCCTCTATCTCCACCGGGACCTCCGCAAAAGTCGCCCCATCATCAACGTCCAGCTCCCCATGGACAATGATATGGATCAGGTCATGCGCGTATCTCCTCAGTTGGGATATGTGGAAGACGTCGTGCACCTGGTGCAATTGAGGTGGTAGAGCCAGGCGATAAGCCACCTCACCAATCCTGCTGAGGACCAGTAATGGTCCGATGAAGCGTGGAGACAACTTTCCGCCTCATCCAAAAATCCATAATCCACGTCATGGTGAGACACAAAAGAAGACGTGGTCTCCATCCTGGAACTCTAGTGGCCTCTGCCTCCTGTCAGCAAAAGACTACTGCCGGCTCTGAGCTGTCCTCATCCACTCCTAGATGACCTGGACCTTCTTTGTTGTGGCTTGGACCATCTCCAGTCTCATGAGTGCTGACACCCAAGGGTTTGTCCAGCACAAAGGAGATCTGCATGGTCGGCAGTACAACGCCTCGTATGGTCCCATCCCGATGGTGGAGTGGTAGGTATTGTTGTACGAAAACTCCACCAAGGGTAGGTGGTCCTCCCAGTTGCGACCAAATTCAAGAACACATGTGTGGAGAATGTCCTCGAGAGTCTGTATGGTCCTCTCCGTGTGACCATCTGTCTGAGGGAGAAAGGTTGTGCTCAGACGTAGCTGTGTCCCGAATGCCTCCTGCAACCCCTTCCAAAGCCAGGAAGTAAAGCGAGCATCTCGATCAGAGACGATAGATGATGGCACACCGTGAAGACGTACAATCTCTTGAACGTAGATACGTCCCAAGATCTCCATTGACCCCTCCACTCTGATGGGTTAGAAGTGAGCCGACATGGTGAGTCGGTCGACAAACACCCTAATGGTGTCGTGGCCTATGGAAGTGTGTGGAAGTCCAGTCACTAAGTCCATAGATATCCCGTCCCACTTCCACTCCAGGACCTCCAAGGGATGTACCAAGCATGCTAGTACCTGATGCTCTGCCTTCACCTGCTGGAAGGTGAGGAATCGAGAAACGAACTCCGCCACAGCCTTCTTCATTCCCGGCCACCAGTGCTATCGTCTGAGATCCTGGTAAATCTTCGCCACTCAAGGATGTACCGCGAAGGGAGACGTGCGAAAATCTCTCAGAAACTCCTCCTGTAAAGCAACCGGTACCAAGGTACGTCCTCATAATAGGACGTCGTGATCTGCTCCAAAGGAGAAACCATCAGGTGCCTGTCCTGAGGATATCTGTGCATGCCACGTCTCACAGTCAGTGTCCCCACGATGTTCCTCTCTGACCCACTGCAGTAGTGGAGGGGTGACTGTAAGAGACTGAAGGAAGGATTCCCCATCTCTATCCACGAAGGATATCTGCAAAGAGGCTATCTTCTCTGTCTCCTCCTCAAGTAGCTGAACGCCCATCCTCCTACTGAGAGCATCGGCTACTACGTTCCCCTTCCCAAGAGTATAGACTATCTCAATTTCATAGTCCTGGAGAAACTCGATCCATCGCCGCTGTCTCAGGTTGAGGTCCTTCTGAGAGAAGATGTACATGAGACTCTGATGGTCAGAAAAAACTGCAAAGCGCACGCCCATTAGGTAGTGCCACCATGTCTTCAGAGCGAATACCACTGCTGCTAACTCCAGGACATGGGTAGCTTAGTTCAGCTCATGCGGCCTCAACTGACATGATCCATAGGCGATCACTACCCTCTCCTACATCAGGAAACATCTGAGTCCGGTCCATGGTGCATCACAGTAGACTACGTACCCTACTCCCTCCTCCGGAAACCTCAAGATAGGGGCACTGGTCAATCTCTGTCTCACCTCGTGGAAGCTCTGCTGACATCTGTCTGACAACACAAAGGGTTTCCCCTTCTTCGTCAAACCTGAGAGTGGTGCCGCAACACTGGAGAAGTTTGACACAAATCTCTGATAGTATCCATCTAGTCCCATGAAACTCCGCTCCTCTGTCATGCTCCTAGGTGGATCCAAAGCTAGCACTACCTCTTCTTCACAGGATCCACTGCAACTCCCGCCTCAGAGATGACGTGCCCCATGAAGTGGACCTCACGTATCCAGAACTGACACTTCGAGAGATTTCCATAATGCTGGTTCTCTTGGAGTGTGTCTAGTATAACCTGAAAGTGGTAGGCGTGCTCCTCCTCAGTCGTCGAGTATATCAAAATGTCATTGATGAAGACTATGAAAAATCAATCGATTTATGGCTGAATGATCTTGTTCATGAGGCCCATGAACACTGCTGGAGCATTGGTTACGCCGAATAGAATAACCAAGAACTCATAGTTGCCAAACTGACATCTGAAGGCCTTCTTCTGCATGTCCTCGTCCCGAACTCTGAGCTGATGATAGCCTGACCTGAGGTCTATCTTTGAGAACCACCGTGCTCCCTCGATCTGATCGAAGAGGTCATCAATCCTCAGTAGAGGATACTTGTTCCTCATTGTCACCTGGTTCATGCGACGATAGTCGACACAAACTTGCAAGCTCTTGTCCGCCTTCTTGGCGAACAATATCGGGGAAGCCGAGGGTGAAACACTGGGTCAGATGAATCCCTTTCCCTGCAAGTCCTCCAACTTTACCCGTAGCTCTCGAAGCTCGGCGGGATCCATTCAATACAATGGGGTGGATATCGGGGCTTTCCGGGGTACATATCAATATAAAAGTCTACCTCTCTGCGAGGAGGTAGTCCAAGAACGTCTTCGGGAAAAACGTCCGCATACTGATCCACCACTGCAGGAAAACTAGGACTCCGCACGTCAACTGCTCCTAGGATGAGGCTAGCCAACTTATTAGTTATGGGCTGTCCTCTCCTCTACGGAAGTCCATCCTATGCTGCGAAGGCTCCCTTCTTGACGGTGAAGGTGAACCTGCTCCCGTCGGTGCGTGCACATTGCACCTTCGCCTAATACAGTAAATCTGTCCATGGACTGTAGATAACCAATCCATGCCCAAGATGACGTCGTAAGGCCTCGACGCCGCTAAAAGAAGATCCCGGCCTGGGCTCTCGCTTCCTAGAGTAAGATCACACTGCTGGCACCAGTGCGTAATCTTCGAGTCTGCTCCCGTAGGAGTCTCTAGCCTTAAGGATCGAGCCAACGACACTGTCAGAATCTCCGAGCTCCAAACAAGGGTAGCGGCTATGAATGATTGACTTGATCTTGTGTCTATAAGAACTGAATCAAGGGCGGAATAGACAAAGATAGTACCTCGATTCATCTCGGGCGTGCCATGGTCATAGGCCTCCCCTGCCTGGAGATGTGCCTGTCTTTTCTCGCCAGATCCCTGTGGTTGGGGTGGACCTCCTGGTTGTGGTGGTGGTAGAGCCTCAAAGCATCACCCACCACCTACTGTGCGGCCAGCTCCTCTGCCTCGTCCGCCTGCTCCATGCAGACCACCACGATCAACCCTCTGCCTCTACCTGGGTCGGAATGCTGAGGGAGATCAGCAATGCCCTGATCTAATGTCTCAATCCCTGCTCAACGGTTTGGGCCCGGATGAATGGGTCTCGTCCCATGTCTGTCGAGTAGTGCGTGAGATCGGTTAATCTCGCCGAGTACTAGGTGACCGTCAAGCTACCCTGCAACAGTAGAAGAAGCTCCTGGATGTGCACCGCACGGAGGGTGGCTGGGATGAACTCTGAGCGGAAGAGGCTCTAAAAGTACGTCCAGAGAAGTAATGCCTCATCGTGCACCTGAAGCATCAAGCCCCAACATCGGCCCACTGTCGGGTGCAGTAGGCTCGCTACGAGGATCACCATGAGGTCTTCTGGTGTCCTTACTAACCTGAAATCCCGTATGACTGCCTCCATCCAGTCCTCGGCTGCCTGGGGGTCCATCTCCCCATGGAACCTGGGCGGTCACTGGTGATGGAACTCGTGTAGTGCACTAAGGCGACATGCATCATTTGCGGCCGGGGCTGGTAGCATCGGTGGCTCGGCTATCAAAGGGCCTTGTACCGAGGTCTCGTCGCTCGGTGGGCTGTCGTCACACACAACTATCGAAACCCTAGATGGGTGCCGTCATGGGGCCATCCTGAAAAGGAAAAAGATGCACCACCCTCAGAATAGTATACCTGGGGAGCTTACACAATGTAATAACAATGAAAACATGAAACACACATGCAATCAATGTTTTTGTGCATTAAGTTGGAATTCAGAATTCAGGGTCCTGGTGTACGGATACGTCGGCCGCCACACCAACACTGGACTCCCTGGATAGATAACCACACTCAATACACTTAACACTATTTCTTCACTTAGAAAAAAGATCAGATTCCAAAGTGCTGCAGTAGAACCAAACTCCTCTGATACCAATTTGTCACGACCCATCATCGGGGCCCGTAACGTGACTACCCCAAGCCCGCCTTCTATAGGCCAGGGGTTGGTGACTAGAACCAAGGCGTAATTACTGGTAAAAGCGAAGGAATTGCCTTTTTAAAGTAAAAAAACACCACAGAGAAAGCAAGCAGTAGAAGTAAACACTAAGTAAAAACTGGGTACAATAGTAGGTGCGAAAAAGTAAGTGGGCCAGTATATACAAACCCAAACTGAAAGTAAAGTACAACTGGAAGGGAAAACAGCAACTGAAAAGTAAGGCCGCAACGTCGAGCTGTCCACTCGAAATTCCACCTGAAGTGTGAGTACAGATAGCCTCCACAACTTCTCGGGTCCAGCCGTCCGCTCCGAGAACGTCCCGCCCAGTGGTCCACCTCCACGTACAGTCCTGCTCTGCAAGCCTCAACCACGATCAGCGTTGTCCGTCGTCTGCAACCAAGACAATGTAGTGCGGGCATAGCCCGTACAGGGGTGAGTATAAGCTACTCAGTAGGGACCCCAAGACCCCTGAAGGTCTCCTAGAATCCACAAAGGATAATCAACAAAGGAAAGATACAATCATGAAATAACATTCGACACTGCATAGATATATTCACATACATATACCTAAGTCATCAATTCTCGTTCGGCTCCAACATCCGAGCCCAAGTACAACCCAATCCACACAGGAAAGAAAAACGTAAATCCACACAGGATAGCACAACACAATCCACATAGGAAAGAAAAACGTGATTCAGCTCACACAGTTATACTTCTTCTTATGACGATAGAGATGATCATATATATCCACTGATTCATCTAAGCCGTCGAACCCACAAAGGATCGATAGGTACTAACCCCCGCAATGACCCACAAACAATTTGACACATAAAGGATCGATAGGTAACTAACCCCTGCAATGACCCACAAAGGATATGACCCACAAAGGATCGATAGGTAACTAACCCCCGCAATGACCCACAAAGGATTTGACCCACACATGATCGATAGGTAACTAACCCCGGCAAAGACCCACACATGATTGGACCAACACAAGATCTGTAGGAGCTAGCCCACACAGGACCGATGAGCGCTGACCCACACAGGATCAGACCCACACAAGATCTGTGGCACTGATCCACGTAGGATCGCTGAGTGCCGTAGTCGTCGCCCATCGAATCCACTGAGGATCTCTGTACAGTCGTCATCGTCGTCGCAGCCCGCTCTAGGGTTCCCGCACACAGCATGCTCGTTCAGGAGGGTCCACTCCACGAGCCGAGAGGCTGATACATCAAATGACATGTATTCTGGAGTTGATGTATCCAAATGTTCCATTTCGTCAATAGGAACTCAACGTCGCAGACGACACGTCAATCGGACGCCCGGTCTGAGAGTTATTGGCTTTTTCGTTCCAGGGGCCCGGTTGGTTTTTAAGGAAAAACCAACCCGACTGTACTCCACCTGCATCCAAACCTTGGGCGGAGTAAGCCAAAAGATATGTCTCACTTAGAGGAATCCAACAATGTCGATGACATGTCAATCGGACGCCCGGAGCTCAAGTTATAAGTGTTTCTGCTCCGAGGGCCCAGTTGGTTTCGTGTACGAACCAACCTGGCCGAACACAAAGTTCCCCGAAACCATCAGTGTAATATGTAAAAACTACCATCCCGATCCAAGGATCACATCTCCGCTGACGGTGTGTCGATCGGAGGTCTGCAACCCATGATATGGGCAAAAGACAGAATAGGTCCGAAAACGGGGGGTCTGGGCCCGGACCGACCCGACACAACCCCCCCTTGGGTCCGTCCGAACCGGGAGGAACCGACCCGGGTCCGGGGTCCGACCCGTATGGTGCGACCCGGCCTGGACCGGCCTGGGCGCGACCCGGCTGGCGCTGGCCGGGAGGCCAACGGGTCGGCTCGTCCGTTACGGCCGAGCGAAGCGGGGGGCGCGCTGCCCCCGCGTGAAGGAGCCGCGGCCCTGCGTGGGGCCGCTCTTGCCAGCGGATGCTGACGGCTACCACGTCTTGTCCCCCTCTGGTCCCGTACAGTCGCGGGGCCGTGCCCTGCGGCCGCGGCTTCATCCGACGACGCGCCGGGCGCCGCCGCCTCTGCCGCTGGCGCCGCGGTGCCGGCGCGGTGCGCCAGCGGGCTGCTCCGCGGACCCCCGGACGGGTTCTGGTGGTCAGAATTTTGTGCCATTTTCACCAAAGATCCTCCCATGGTCTGTCCTTCAGTGTGAGGACCTCACATCGCCCGTGCGGCTTACTTTACCGTAGCCCACCAATCTGGACACCAAGAACGAAAGGACGGTGGGTTCGGACTTGTTTGTTGGTCCGCACCCACCGCATTAGTGGTTTTAAAAGTCTCAGAAAAAATATTTAAACAAACTGCAGATATAATCACATAGATTAAAAATGAACAAAACCCCTGCTTAAACGTTTTCACCAAACATGAGTTCGTTGCGGAATTGACCATCGCGGAAGAAGAGGATCGTCGCGTTGCGGAAGGGGGAACGTTGTGGATGAAACATCACGGAAGGAGGATCGTCGGTGTCGCGGTACACGACGTCGTGTCGTCAATCTCTGAGGGTTAGGCATTCTTCATCGCCCTTCGTCGAAGGCCTACGTTCTTCGTCGGCGACGATGCATTCTTCGCGTTCTTCGCGTTCTTCGTGTTCTTCAACGAAGGAGGATGAAGATCTTCAAGCTTTAGAGTTTCTCCAAAACATCTCAACAAGAGACACCTCAACAAACCTAGTGTTGGTCTAATTTTATTCCCATGCTAATAATTAGAAATTCTAAGTTAAGAAACGAACAATTAATTCGATGAATTAATTGCAACGACTTAACTTCCCAATTAATAGGGGTATTTAGAATTTAAGAAAACGCACCGGTTGACATTATTTAAAAGAGATTTTCGTAGGTGCGTTACTTAGAGGGAAAGAAACGGTGGGACTCGTGCGGTCCCCACCTCAAAAATATCCTACCAAGTGGATAGGATATCATGGGTCCCACCTTATCTGCTTAAAATGGCTTAAGTGGCTTTAAGTGGCTTTAAGTGAAATAAAATAAAGTGTCGCACCATCTTTATATTATTTCTTAACTTAACCCCAAAAATTAAAAACCACACCTGAGAAAACGCAACTCTGGAAAAAGAGTTTCTAAGAAAATACCGGCACTGCGATTCTATCAGTGCCCTCAGAATTCGATTCCGAGCACCGGTTCAAATGTTAGAAAAACCCGCTCGTTCGTTCACGGAACGTACCAGAGCCAAACTTCGGAAAATGATTTCAGGCACACAGGGCCTCAGAATCAGGTGCCGTTAGAAACTGCGTTGTTGTAAAATTACAAAGAAAATTAAGAAAAAAATTTCCTTGATTTTTATTTGTCTTTACATAAAATCCGAAACTCATTTGAAAATAAAGTAACATTTTGTAACATTCCAAGAGTTCCCCTCCTCTCCTCTTATAAAAGCCCCCCACCACTACCACCTTACCCACACCTCTAAAGCCTTTGGCTCGGCCAACCCCTGCTCATTTTGTCTCTCTAAATCCCTCTCCTACTCCTAGAAGCCTCACTTTGGGCAGAAGTCTTCCCAAGGAACCCTTTGAGCTCAAATCAAAGAGAGATAGCCGATTTTAAGGTAATGTCTTCACTTGTGTTCTTTTGTATTATTTTTCTTCTCCAACCCCCTAAACTCTTTTTATTTATTTATTTTGAAACAACTCTAGTATATTTATTATACTAGGATGTTGTTATAAGAATTATCCGAGCTACACTTACACACACCTACATCTAATGGTTAAAGAACATGCTTTTTCTGTGGATGGTGAATTTCTGCCTCATGAAACGATGATTGTTCAATATTATTTTAACACCCTAAATGGTGGACATTAAGATGTAACTATATTTATATATGATATATAATATGTTTATGTTTTACTTAAGCTTATGTATTTTTCATTTATGAAATACCTTTATGGTTAAACGCGATATCTTCATTTTAGGAAGTGCGGACTACCGCCCCCTCAAAGTGATTTGATTTGTTAATACCATATGTGGTACATATAAAGGAAATATTTAATAATATTATATATGATACCATACTGGAATTATAATACTATTATGTATCACTATGTTTTAATTCCATTAAATAATAAATAGAAATGGAAGTAGCGTTCATGCGTACGTACGGCTTACCATCTCCATGAACGGTGCATTTAATTTCATACCTCTAAATGTTATGTAATATTATAAATTCATTTATATAATGGATATATATGATATATATGATATCTACATAATCAATATAATTCTGGATATAATATATATTTTACCTCATGAACAACTTCTAATTATAATGAGTTTATTTTTTACTCAAGTAGAAATGATCTACAAAATGACCATTATTAACTTAAATAATTACATAGTGTTCATAGAATGGTAGTAAGTGATATAAAAGGAATATTGAACTTGAAAAAGGTTTTTAAGCAAGTAGAAATTAACTCAAGTTTATTATTATAGAGGTTAAAGAATGATCGAGTCAAGTCGGACCCGAGGTAAGGGATCCTACCTCTCTCTTTCTTTTTAAGTACTCTCTTTTATGTCATTTCCTTGAAGCTCATATTTATTATGATTGGGGATGTTATTTTATATTCCTAATTCTGTACTTTTTATGTTTATATAATTAGAGACCCTATTTTATCTCATAAATCCATTTTTGGATGTTTTAATTGCCATCTTTAGGCTGCCGAAATTTCGTAAGGGGCTTTTTATCTCACTTTGTGTTTTCGTGAGATTCATGATACATTTGACAATATTTTATTTTTAGTGGTGTATGTACTATACATTATTCTACTCTTTCTGTGACATAAATTTGTTTATGAGTATTTACATCAATGTTTTATAGTCCTTCATTCATGGGGTGTACGTTTCAAAAGTTACCCAAATCAGAAATGGAACCTTTCACCGTCCCCTCTTTAAAAGACCTCTATTGTTATGTCTTTTAATTTTCATCTTATTATGTGGGGATATATTCTTATATATAATTATTGGCATAAATTTTATGTCCATGTGATGAGATACCCTTTATCTATTTCATCAACTCTTTTTCTAAAATTTGATGTGACGCTGTTAGGATGTCAAGGGAACTTCTAAACCCAATTTCGATTTCTTTGGGTTCAACATGTAGTTATTGAATATGTCATCCTTTGAATATGTGTGAATTACCTTTGATTAATTTACACTTAATATCCACTTATATTTGGTGTATTTATATTTTTCACACATTTTTATGAGATTGATTTATCCTTAATTTAAGGATACCTTCTTTATAATGGATTTCATCTCATTTTACATTTCTATTGGGACTTCATTGTTGTTATGCAGTAGTTCACTCTTATATAGTGTATATACTGTCCTTTGGATTATTATATCATTAATCCCTATATTCTCATGATATTATAATGTTTTTATTAAATGTTTTTTTTCAATTATTGTATTCAAGTGTCTCTCATTTTGTTAAAACCCCTTTAACTAAAATATCGGTATAAATGTTTTAATGATTTATTCTTATAAATATTTCTCATTAATATCCATGTTTTCAAAATGGTTTTAAGGATTTATTTATATATATATTAATGGTTTAAAATGTTAAAAGCTTCAATGTTGTATGGGACACATTTATTTAAAAATATCTTTATTAAATGTTTTAAATGGATTTGAAAATGGTTTTTAGAATGGATTCATTATTTCAATATCTTAAAATTTTATATTTATATTGCAATGTTGGAATGTTTTCTTTCGTTTATGCTTAAGTTATGTTCCATGATTATGTTATGATTCATGAGAATTGTTATGAAGACGGGTGGTTCCGTGATAAACTATGGGCAGGTGAGCTAGATATAGCACTCCAATACATTGGGTAATACGAAGGAGTTAAATGTTAAGGTTTCTCAGAAGAGATTTAGGGAATATACTGTGATGGATATTCCAAATGTAACCAAGAGGGTTACTCCCTACGTAAGAATGTTATGAATGGTCAAGTTACCTTTATGTCTTTTGATTTCTATGGTTTATTCATGATTTTATGAGGTATGTTAAAGTGCTTATGTTTTATGGGTAAAGTATGATTTCATTCTTATGTATATATGTACTCATGTTTCCCTTCCATACATTTTATAACCCTTACTAAGCTATTTATGCTCATCCCAAGTTTTTGAAATGTTTTTCACAGGTCAAGGGAATGGTACATTGTAACATCCCAAGTAATTAATGAATAATATATATTTCTATCTATGTCTATTAATGAATTATATAGTGTTTTAGAGGCTTAAAATGAAAATAAAACCAATCTTAAGCATGGAATACACTAATATTCTTAAAAGATTGTTTTACTGCCTTTTGATGGAAAACCCTTTTTAAATCTATCTTTTGACAATTTTATAAGCTATGTTTGTCAAAATAAACTTATTATTTATGATTGGAACATCAAAATTTACTTTGTGTGAAATTTTGGTATTTTTCCGATAAAGTCCTTTTTTTAATGAATAGTGAAAAATGTTGTATTTTAATTCAAAACCTCTTTTTTAATCTAATTTATTTATATGATTAGATTATATTTTGAATTGGATTTGAAGTGAAATTAGAATTTATTTTTACCATTTTATCCAATGGTGGTCATTGGAATCAATTTCACTTTGAAATTGGACTTAAACTAGTGTCAATCTTTTGATACTTATTGTTTCATAAAAACACGCTATTTGTCATGACAACGGGAATTAATTATTAAATTAATTAATGTGACTTATATGATTTGACTTTTGTAAAATAGACTTCATTTTTGAATTCGGAATATCAAATATAGCTTAGAGTGAATTTTTGGTAATTTTCTGAAAAACATCAATTTTTGATGAATAGTGAAACCACTAAGTGGTACTTATAAAAACAGATTTTTCCGTTTAAATGAAATTTTTCCATCATTCTGTTTTGAATTCCCAAAATCCGACATAAATGGTTGTCATTAATAAGTAAAATTTGGTTCAATGAGAATAAAATTATTTTTTGGTGAATAGTAACTTATTAAGTTTTTAATTGCGATTAGTGGTAATTAGTGTAGTTTGAGGTAAAAATGATGTTTTAATAGTATGAGATGAGCTTGACACATGTTCTAAACTCATTGGTTGTGTCATGGCCGACCAAGACAAGCCATGGGTCATCTTGGGGACCCCATGGAGCCACTTTGGTTGGTAAATGACATAAATAACTTTTTATTTATTGTAAAAGTAAAAATGAAACAAACATAATTTGTTTTACGAAAACAATTTTTACATGAGGTTTTAAAGATCATATTTTTGACTATAAGTATTAATTAGAAAGCTAAAAAGATTTCGTACATCATAGTATTTTTTCAATAATTTTTAGACATTATATAAATTAAATTATTTATGACATCATGATGATGCAGCGATGACCTCATTATTTAACGATTTAAATAAAATGGAAAGATAATGTAAAATCTAAAACTTACACATGTCCAAAACCTATTGGACGAGTGTATTTCGAACCCTTACCACCTTAGACTTGAATTATATCAATGTGGGACCTTTTGAATCCGAAACGCTTTTTAAAATAAAGTAACTTATCTTTACTTTCCAAGAGTGCCCCTCCTCTCCTCTTATAAAAGGCCCCCACCTCTACCTCATTTAACACACTCCTCAAGCCTTTGGCTCGGCCATCACCTACACATTTACTCTCTCCACATCCCTCTCCTCATCCTAGTGGATTCCCTTTGGGCATAATCCTTTCAAAGGAAGCCTTTAGGCTCAAATCAAAAGGAGTTACACTTTTAAAGGTAATTCTTTCTCTCGTGTTCATTTGTTTTATTTTGCTTCTCCAACCCCCTAAACTCTTTTTATTTACTTATTTTGTAACAAAAACATTTTATTCAATATACTAGGATGTTGTTATAAGATTTATTCGAGCTACACTCTCACACAACTACATCAAATGGTTAAAGAATATATGGTTTCCGTGGATGGCGAAATTCTGCCTCCCGAAACGATGATTGTTCAATACTAATTTAACACCTTCAAAGGTGGCCATTATGATGTCACTATTTTTATATATGATATATAAAATGTTTATTCTTTCCTTAAGCTTCTGTATTTTTCATTTATGGCATACCATTATTGTTTCCATTATAGGTAAACACGATATCTTCATTTTAGGAAGTGCGGACTACCGCCCCCTGAAAGTGATTTGATTCGTTAATACCATATGTGGGATGTGTAAAGGATAAAGTTAATGATATTATATATGTTATTATACTGGAATTATAATATACTCTTACATCATTACTATTCCATTCCAGAAAATATGAAATAGAGATGGAAGTAGCGTTCATGCGTACGTACGGCTTACCGTCTCTATGAACGGTGCATTTCATTTCTTACCTCTAAATGTGATGTAATATTATAAATACATGTATATGATGAATATATATGATATATATGTTATCCAAATCATTAATATCATTCTGTATATAACGAACCTTTGACCAAATTAACAACATCTAAGTGTAAGAAGTCTATTTTTGACTTAAGAACCAAATACCGACAAAATGAACATAATTAACTTAAATGATGACATGATGTTCATAACATGGTATAAAAGGAATAATAAACTTTAAAAAGGTTCTTAAACAAGTATAAATTAACTCAAGTTTATTATTCAGGAGATTAAAGAACGGTCGGGTCAAGTTGGATACGAGGTATGGGACTTCGTCTCAATCTCCTTTCATTGAGGCATATTTTATTTTATACACGACCTTATTTTATATGGTGTATAAACCCCATTAACATTTATGTTTATTCAAAAGGAATCTTTTTTATATTAAGCGTTTACTAAATGACAAAATGGAATGTTTTTGTCATACGTATGCGGTGACAACTACTTCTCCACCACCGTGACCATTATTTGAGTTTCGGCTTCCTCTACAAGCCATACATTTTTTTAAAAGAAAAATAAATACCTTGTTTTACTTTTCTTTTATTTTGGTATTGAAAATGGTTTTCATAATGTTTTTATATCAATGTGTTGTATTGATATCTTGTGATTGAAAGGTGGAAATTTTATGTTTCCTTTATGCATGTTTTATGTGATACGATTATGTTGAGGTTCTTGGGCATTATTATGAAGACGGGTGGTTCCGTGATAAACTAAGGGCGGGTGAGCCCGATATAGCTCTCCAATGCATTGGGTAACGCGAAGGAGTGAAACGTTATGGTTTCTCCGAGGAGATTTAGGGAATATACTGTGATGGGTATTTCAAACATAACCAAGAGGGTTACTCCCTACGTAAGAATGTTATGAATGCCTCAAGTTACCTTTATGTCTTATGATTTCAATGACTTATTCATGATTTTATGAGGTATGTTAAAGTGACTATGTTTTATGGGAAAATTATGATTTCATTATTATGTATATATGAACTCATTTTTCCTTTCCATGTTTTTTTATAACCCATACTGAGTTTTTATGGTCATCCCAAGTTTTTGAAATGTTTTTCACAGGTCAAGGGAAAGGTACATGATAAGATGATAGAGTCAAGGATGTGTCAAGAAAGAATCCATGTTTTATTTTCAATATGTTCCATTGATGGAAAAAAAGAATACTATCTTTTATTGTAACCACTTTGTTTAAATGTGGGTTGTAATTCATGTTTTAAGATCTAATTCTCTAAAACTCTAAACCTGAAATGATCCTCAACGTGTAATCTTGTGATAACTCAAGATTATGTAAGGTTTAAGGCTAGGGCCTTATAGTTGGTATCAGAGGTCGGTTTAGATAACTTTAGGAGTTAGAATTCTATTAAATGATTATCCAAATATATATATATATATTTTTAAATGATATAGCATTTGAAGATTACCATGTTTCTTCATCTAAGACATGATTGTTCAGAATGGTTTTCCATAGAAGAAACAAGGAAGAAGTGCGAGGAAGGCATGCAGAAGGAAATGACCTTCCAAATCAGCATACTGAGATGGTCAGAATCAAAATTGAGTAGTTTACTGCAGTGATGGCTCAGTTGAAAATGGTGATAAGTGGTGGTTTTCATTGATGATATTTTTGTGTTTTCTAAAAGTAAAGAAGATCATGAATGACATATAAGGGTAATCTTGCAAACCATAAAAGAAAAGAAATTTTATGGGAAATTCAGAAAGTGTGAGTTTTGGTTGCAACAAATTTCATTTCTTGGTCATATTGTTTCTAAAGATGGGATAACTGTTGATCCTGAAAAAACAAAAGTTTTTGAAGAATGGCCAAGACCCACAAATGTAACTGTGATTCGTAGCTTCCTTGGTTTGGCAGGATATTACCGAAGGTTTGTTAGAAATTTTTCACGGTTATCTAGTCCAATGACTATGCTAACTCGGAAGGGTGTTAAGTTTATCTGGACAAAAGAATGTGATGATTGTTTTCAGGAATTGAAAAGAAGATTGGTGAATGCTCCAGTTTTGGCACTACCTTCCAGAAATGGTGAGTTTGTTATCTAAAGTGATGCTTCATTGAAAGGACTTGGTTGCGTCCTAATGCAGAATGATCAGGTAATTGCTTATGCTTCACGACAGTTGAAGAATCATGAGGTAAATTACCCTACACATGATTTGGAATTAGCTGTTGTTGTTTTTGCTTTAAAAATTTGGAGGCATCATTTGTAGGAGTAAAGTGTGAAATATATACCGATCACAAATGATTAAAGTATATATTCACTCAGAAAGAGTTAAATATGAGACAGAGGAGATGGCTGGAATTAATCAAAGATTATGATTGTACAATTCATTACCATCCGGGAAAAGTAAATAAAGTGCCTGATGCTTTGAGTCGAAAAAGTAATGCTTCATTAGAAATGTTGTGTTTGGAACATGATCCTCTAGTTACGGATTTGATGAACATTGGCATAGAAGTTTTGGGTTTAGGAAGTTCTTCTGTTTTGTTTCAGGTATCAGTGAGATCATCTCTATCAGATAGAATCAAGCAAGCACAGAAGCAAGACAGTGAGTTGCAGAAAAAGGTGGAGATGGTTCAGAAAGATATGTTGCCTAAATTCAACATTGATAATGATTGCATTTTGAGATTTGGGAAGAGATTGTGTGTGCCTTTTGATTCACAGTTGAAGAGAGAGTTGTTATGTGAATCTCATAGTTCTCTGTTTTCAGTTCATCCAGGCAGTACTAAGATGTACAGAGATCTGCGGGAGTATTACTGGTGGGATGGAATGAAAAGAGATATTGCTGATTTTACTATGAAGTGTTTGGCTTGTCAGCAGGTTAAAGCAGAGCGGCAGTTACCGAAAGGGATGCTTCAGCCATTACCGGTACTAGAGTGGAAATGGGAGAATATATCCATGGACCTTGTTGTGGGATTACCGAATACATCTCGAGGTAATAATGCAATCTGGGTTATTGTTGATCGCTTGACCAAGTCTGCTCATTTCCTTTCTATACGAGATACTTTTTCCCTAGATCAACTTTCCCATTTGTATTTTAAAGTTATAGTTAGGTTACATGGAGTTCCTCTCTCCATTGTATCTGATCGTGATCCCAGGTTTACTTCTATCTTTTAGAAAGGATTTCAGAAGTCGTTGGGTACTGAATTAAATTTTAGTACACAATTTCATCCTCAATCGGATGGGCAGTCAGAATGAACAATTCAGACCTTGGAGGATATGCTACGTTCTTGTTGTATGGATTGTCAGGGAAGTTGGGACCAACATCTTTCTTTGGTTGAATTTTCATATAATAACAGTTTTCATTCTAGTATACAGATGGCACCATTTCAGGCATTATATGGGAAGCGGTGTCGAACTCCAGCTTTCTGGGATGAAGTGGGTGAAAGGAAGTTGATGGGACCAGAATTTGTAGATGAGATGGCAGAAAAAGTTTAGCTGATTTAGAAGCACATGAGAACAGCTCAGAGCAGGCAGAAGAGTTTTGCGGATAACCAGAGGAAGGATCTATCTTTCGAGGTAGGTGATCATGTATTTTTCAAGGTTTCACCTTGGAAAAGTGTGATGAGATTTGGTAAGAAAGGAAAGATGAGTCCAAGGTTCATTGGACCATATGAAATTCTGGAGAGAGTTGGATCAGTTGCATACCAGGTGGCTTTACCTCCAAGTTTATCTCAGGTACACAATGTTTTTCATGTTTCGATGTTGATAAAGTACATGCCAGATCCATCTCATGTTTTGAGTCCAGAGGTAGTTCAGCTGGAAGAGAACCTATCTTATGAGGAACAACCGGTCCAGATTCTTGACCACACGGAGCAAGTGTTACGGAATAAGGTGATTAACCATATAATGGTTTTGTGGAAAAACCACATGATTGAAGAGGCAACATGGAAATCTGAAAATCCAATGAGGGATTAGTACCCCCATTTATTTGATAAGTAAATAAATTGCGGGGATGCAATTTTCTAAAGGGGGGAAGGATGTAACATCCCATGTAAGTAATAAATAATAGATATTTTTATCTATGTCTATTAATGAATTATATAGTGTTTTAGAGGCTTAAACTGAAAATAAAACCAATCTTAAGCATGGAATACACTAATATTCTTAAAAGATTGTTTTACTGCCTTTTGATGGAAAACCCTTTTTAAATCTATCTTTTGACAATTTTATAAGCTATGTTTGTCAAAATAAACTTATTATTTATGATTGGGACATCAAAATTTACTTTGTGTTAATTTTTGGTATTTTTCCGATAAAGTTTTTTTTAATGAATAGTGAAAAATGTTGTATTTTAATTCAAAACCTCTTTTTAATATAATTTTTTTATATGATTAGATTATCTTTTGAATTGGTTTTGAAGTGAAATTAGAATATATTTTTACCATTTTATCCAATGGTGGTCATTGGAATTAATTTCACTTTGAAATTGGACTTAAACTAGTGTGAATCTTTGGATACTTATTGTTCCATAAAAACACGCTATTTGTCATGACAACGAGAATTAATTATTAAATTAATTAATGTGACTTATATGTTTTTAATTTTGTAAAATAGACTTCATTTTTGAATTCGGAATATCAAATATAGCTTATGGTGAATATTTGGTAATTTTCTGACAAACTTCAATTTTTGATGAATAGTGATACCACTAAGTGGTACTTATAAAAACAGATTATTCCGTTTAAATGAAATTTTGCCATCATTGTGTTTTGAATTTCAAAAATCCGACATACATGGTTGTCATTAAGAAGTAAATTGTGGTTCAATGAGATTAAAATAATTTTTTGGTGAATAGTAACTTATTAAGTTTTTAATCGTGATTAGTGGTAATTAGTGTAGTTTAAGGTAAAAATGATGTTTTAATAGTATGAGATGAGCTTGACACAAGTCCTACCCCCATTGGTTGTGTCATGACCGACCAAGAAAAGCCATGGGTCAACTTGAGAACCCCATGGAGCCACTTTGGTTGGGAAATGACATAAATAACTTTTTATTTAATTTAAAAGTAAAAATGACACAAACATAATATGTTTTACGAAAACAATTTTTACATGGGGATATAAAGATCCGATTTTTGACCATAAATATTCATTCGAAATCTAAAAATATCTCTTACATCATAATATTTTTTTTATAATTTTTAGACATTAAATAAATTATATTATTTATGACATCATGATGATGCAGTGATGACCTCATTATTTAACGATTTAAATAAAATGGAAAGATAATGTAAAATCTAAAACCTACACATGTCCAAATCTTATTGGATGAGTTGATTTCAAACCCTTACCACCTTATCCTAGAATTATATCAATGTGGGACCTTTTTAATCTGAAACTCTCTTTAAAATAAAGTAACTTATCTTTACTTTCCAAGAGTGCCCCTCCTCTCCTCTTATAAAAGGCCCCCACCTCTACCTCATTTCACACACTCCTCAAGCCTTTGGCTCGGACATCCCCTGCCCATTTACTCTCTACACATCCCGCTCCTCGTCCTAGAGGATTCCCTTTGGGCATAATCCTTTCAAAGGAAGCCTTTAGGCTCAAATCAAAAGGAGTTACACTTTTAAAGGTAATTCTTTCTCTCATGTTCATTTGTTTTATTTTTCTTATCCAACCCCCTATACTCTTTTTATTTACTTCTTTTGTAACAACACCAGTATCTTCAATATACTAGGATGTTGTTATAAGATTTATTAGAGCTAAAATCTCACACAACTACATCAAATGGTTAAAGAACATACAGTTTCCGTGGATGGCGAAATTCTGCATCCCGAAACGATGATTGTTCAATACTCATTTAACACCTTCAAAGGTGGACATTATGATGTCACTATTTTTATATATGATATATAATATGTTTATTCTTTCCTTATTCTTCTGTATTTTTCATTTATGGCATACCATTATTGTTTCCATTAGGGGTAAAGACGATATCTTCATTTTAGAAAATGCGGACTACCGCCCCCTGAAAGTGATTTGATTCGTTAATACCATATGTGGGATGTGTAAATGATAAATTTTATGATATTATATATTTTATTATACTGGAATTATAATATACTCTTATATCATTATGATTCCATTCCAGAAAATACGAAATAGAAATGGATGTAGCCTTCATGCGTACGTACGGCTTACCGTCTCCATGAACGGTGCATTTCATTTCATACCTCTAAATGTGATGTAATATATAAATACATGTATATGCTGAATATATATGATATATATGTTATCAAAATCATTAATATCATTATGGATAAAATGAACCTTTGACCAAATTAACAACATGTAAGTGTAAGAAGTCTATTTTTGACTTAAGAACCAAATACCGACAAAATGAACATTATTAACTTAAATGATTACATGATGTTCATAACATGGTATAAAAGTAATAATGAACTTTAAAAAGGTTCTTAAACAAGTATAAATTAACTCAAGTTTATTATTCCGGATATTAAAGAACGGTCGGGTCATGTCGGATACGAGGTATGGGACTTCGTCTCAATCTCCTTTCATTGAGGCATATTTTGTTTTATACACAACCTTCTTTTATACGGTGTATAAACCCCTTCGACTTTTACGTTTATTCAAAAGGAATCTTATTTATACGAAGCGTTTACTAAACGACAAAAGTGGATGTTTTTTTCGTACGTATGCGGCGACAACGACTTCTCCGCCGCCATGACCATTATTTGAGTTTCGACTTCCTATACCAGCCATACTTTTTTTAAAAGAAAAATAAATACCATGTTTTACTTTTCTTTTATTTTGGTATTGAATATGGTTTTCATAATTTTTTTATATCAATGTGTTGTATTGATATCTTGTGATTGAAAGGTGGAAATGTTATGTTTCCTTTATGCATGTTTTATGTGATACGATTATGTTGAGGTTCTTGGGAATTATTATGAAGACGGGTGGTTCTGTGATAAACTAAGGGCGGGTGAGCCCGATATAGCTCTCCAATGCATTGGGTAACATGATGGAGTGAAACGTTAAGGTTTCTCCAAAGATACGTAGGGAATATACTATGATGGGTACTCAAAACATAACCAAGATGGTTACTCCCTACGTAAGAATGTTATGAATGTCTCAAGTTACCTTTATGTCTTATGATTTCTATGATTTATTCATGATTTTATGAGGTATGTTAAAGTGTCTATGTTTTATGGGTAATGTATGTTTTCATTCTTATGTATATATGAACTCATGTTTCCTTTCCATGTTTTTTTTATAACCCATACTGAGTTTTTATGCTCATCCCAAGTTTTTGAAATGTTTTTTACGGGTCAAGGGAAAGGTACATGATAAGATGATAGAGTCAAGGATGTGTCAAGAAAGAATCCATGTTTTATTTTCAATATTTTCCATTAATGGAAAAAAAGAATACTATCTTTTATTGTAACCACTTTGTTTAAATGTGGGTTGTAATGCATGTTTTAAGATCTAATTCTCTAAAACTCTAAACCGGAAAAGATCCTCAACGTGTAATCTTGTGATAACTCAAGATTATGTAAGGTTTAAGGCTGGGGCCTTATATACATGATATGATGATAGTGTCAAAAAAGTGTCATGAAAGAATCCATGTTTTATTTTAAATATGTTTACATTGATGGGATAAATCAATACTATCTTTTTTGTAACCACTTTGTTTAAATGTAGAATTTAATCCATGTTTTATGATCTAATTCTCTAAAACTCTAAACATGAAAAGATCCTCAATGTGTAATCATGTAATAACTCAAGATTAAGTAAGGTTTAAGGCCAGGGCCTTATAGTTGGTATCAATGGTCTGTTTAGATTACTTTAGTGGTTAGAGTGTTGTTTAAGAAAAAGTGAAAAGTTGAATATAACCACAATGATTAGTATATTAGATGGATTCATCGTTTTTTTGAAAGTTATAATGAGTCTGAGATAACTTGGATAAGTATATCTTGGTCTTTATCTTCCTCTTTTTTATTTGGTTATTTTAATAATATACTCACACTGACCTTTTTGGTTTTAGTAAATGGATGGATCTAGCGGGGACCAATGTAATAGTGGATTTGAAGAAAACTGTGATGGTTTTATGAAAGAACAACTAAATGATATGGGAGCTGCAATGAGAACTCTTGTGGTTTTCCTCAACCAACTATCTGGAGTCATTAATGACCACCTGAACCTTAGTGATTTTTATAAGGAATCGTATATGAGAGAAAAAAATCCCTACGGATGTTCAGGTAGTAAACATAATGGTAAGTATGTTAATAACCTATGTGTCAAATATGTGGAAAGAAACACATAGGAAAATGTTTCAAAGGGACCGAATGATTCTATGGATGTGGAAATGAAGGTCATAAAGCAAGAACATTCCATGGAAAAAGGAAGCATCTAGTTGACTCTAGGAAAGCGAAAGAAGTTATTTCTGAAGGTTCAATGGGATGTTTAAAATGTGGTGTGCATGGTCATTATGAAAACACATGTCCTACGAAGAAGTTTCGGGAATGAGGTCAGCAAGATCGTACAAATATCCATTTACCAATACCTAATGCCATTCCGGTTGAGGATAAAGAAACTGACAATGAAGAATGAAAGGTATGGATTATTTCTTAACATATGTTTTCCTATTGTTGGAATCTTAGGATATCATTCATGATTTTTTTTGTAGGAAAGAAGTATTTCAGAATAAGTTGAAAAGGAATGGATAATGGATCAAGAAGAATTTTGAATGAGTAAGAAGTCATCATATAAGGGATTGAAGAGTTATGGTATCTTTTAGGATGGTGAAATTCTTAGATATATTAAGTCTCTTTTGATGATGGAGTTACTTTATAAGACTTTTTATAGTAACCCTGATGTTTGTTATATGAAAATTTTATTCATGGAATAATTATCCTTTCTTTTGTGGATATAGTTATAAAAACCCATTTGGGTTTATATGATCCTTGAATTTGAGGAAATTACGGGTTAATACATTTTGGGTTGCAAAATGGAAGTTATCAGATAACCTTTGTGGTTAAAATATGTTATGGTTATTTTTGATGAATTTATCTCTTTTTGAGGAATGTTATAAATTTATATAGTTTTTGAAAAGGGACAACAGGTAGACCGTGTGACAACCCGTCGTGTCGGACGAAGCTGTGGGAATCGAACCCACAAAAAAAGTGCAACTGGTATTTGTCGCTTAACACTGGACTAGGTGAATTCCCTGGTCAGTATGACGTATTCATTTTAGTTAGATGATTTTATGAAATAAGAGTAAGTTGATTTTGTGTTATCTATGGAAATTATTAACCTATCATGGAGGATATGTGATTAGGTTAATTACTTTTCAATATGAGTCTTTAAGAGCAACTGATGTTATTTGGAGATAAGTGATAATTTATACCTTGTGACAATGTGATTAAATCCTTAAAATATTTGGGTTTCAATCTTAGTTTGTTTTAATTTGAAGAATTTTATGGACAAATTTTTTTTTGAATGGTCTTTGTTGAACTTTGGGTTTTGGTTGACATTTTTTGGTGATTAAGAATAGATTTTTTTCTATAAAGGATTATCCTTTTTGGGTATTATCTGATCTCATACTAACCTTTTTGGTTTTAGTTTTGGTTAAGGTATAAATACATGGGAAGTATATAGTTCTCTTTTGTGGATTAGGTGATTCTCTAGATGTTGATTATAGCTCTCTTAATGTGAACAAGTCATCTTAAATACTTGTCTTTTGGAGAAAATATGAGTTCGTGTAAGAAATCTAGTAAAAGTTGAAAGTCAACATGACAATTAAGTATGTTTTCTTATGTATTATTTAAGCTCATAAATAAATTCCTCAATGAAGAGTAACTAAAATAAAAAATGTTTTCTGTTAATTTTTCCTACCGGGTAATCAAATACCGTTTAACCCATCACAAGTTTGTGATTTTATTGTTGTTAACTTTCTCCTAGACATGTTTACTATCACTCTCCATCAGAACATGACCCTTTATTTTTTCCTCCATATCCATATTTTCATACTTGGAATCCTATTATTGGTTAACTCGGGTGACATTTGTACTTCTCTCCCATTCTTTTAAAGTGATAGTTTTACTGATTCTTATTCTGATGTGGGATTTTCAATGAAGCTTCCAAGTCCAATTGTAAAATTGCGAGAATGCAATTCTCAAAAGGGGGGAAGGATGTAACACCCCAGGAAAATAAAGAATATGACATTTTCATATTTATCCATATTTTTTAATAAAATATTAATATTACTTTAAAGGGAATTCTATGCTCGAGGGCGTACCCAATACGCAACAACAAGTTTCTTTGAAATCATACGTTGCACTCTAATAATAAAATAATATTATTTTAAAATGTATTTAACGCCTAGCCGTTGTAATGGCAGGAATGAATGGAACTAACCAAAAAATGATTATATATATTTGTCAAATATTTTTACTTTTATCCAATAAATGTTAGAGGCTTAAAATGCAAATGAATCCAATTTTAATCATAAATCTTCTAATATTTTTTAAAAGGTCAATTAACCACCTTTTGATGGAGAACCCTTTTTAGATATACTTTTTACTATTTTATATGTTTTATTTGAAAAAATAAAATCCTTATTTAGAATTGGGACATCAAAATATACATTGTGTAAATAGTTGGTCTTTTTCCGATAAAGTTCATTTTTTAATGAATAGTGAAAAATGTTTTATTTTAATTCAAAACCACTTTATTATATAATTTATTTATATGATTAGATTATCTTTTTAATTGGTTTTAATGTGAAATTAAAATATTTTTTTTTTCATTTAATCCAATAGTGGTCATTGGAATTAATTTTACTTTGAAATTGGACTTAAACTACTGTCAATCTTTTAATAGATATTATTTCATAAAAACACGCTTTTTGTTTTGACAGTGAGAATTATTTATTAAATTAATTAATGAAACTTATATGTTTTGAATTTTTTAAAATATACATCATTTTTGAATTTGGAATATCAATATACCTTATGGTGAATTTTTGGTATTTTTCTGAAAATATCAATTTTTGATGAATAGTGAAACCATGTAGTGGTAGTTTAAAAACTGATTTTTCATTTTAATGAAACTATACCACATATGTGATTTTAATTTAAAAAATCCGACATACATGTTTTTCATTATGATGTAAAATGTGGTATAATGGGATTAAAATAATTTTTTGGTGAATAGTAACTTTTAAGTTTTTAATCGCTATTAGAGATAATTAGTGTAATTTAAGGTAAAAATAATGTTTTTTAATATTAAATGACCTTGACACAAGTCCTACCCTTATTGGTTGAGTCATGGTCGACCAAGACAATCCATGAGTCAACTTTGGGACCCCATGGAGCCACATTGGTAGGAAAATGACAATAAAACCATTTTATTTAAAGTTAAAATTAAAAGGTTACAAACATGTGTTGTTTTACTAAAGCAATTTTTACATGGGGTTATACAAGTAATATTTTTTACTATAAATATTTATTAGAAATATAAAAATATTTCCTACATCCTGATATTTTTTTTAATAATTTTTAGTCATTAAATAAATTAAATTATTAATGACATCATGATGATGCAGCGATTACCTCATTAATAAAGGATTTAAATAAAATGAAACGATAATTTTAAAACTATAGCATACACTAGTCAAAGACCTATTTTATGTGTATATTTCGAAACCTTACCAACATATACACGAAATAAATCAATCTGGGACCTTTAAAATTCGAATCTCATTTGAAAATAAAGTAACATTTTGTAACTTTCCAAGAGTGCCCCTCGTCTCCTCTTATAAAAGGCCCCCACCTCTACCACATTACCCACACCTCTAAAGCCTTTGGCTCAGACTAACCCTGATCATTTTGTCTCTCCAAATCACTCTCATACTCCTAGAAGCCTCACATTGGGTATAAGTCTTCCCAAGGAAGCCTTTGAGCTCAAATCAAAGAGAGATACCTCATTTTAAGGTAATGTCTTCACTTGTGTTCTTTTGTTTTATTTTGCTTCTCCAACACCCTAAACACTTTTTATTAATTTATTTTGTAACAAATCCAGTATCACTAATATACTAGGATGATGTTATAAGAATTATTCGAGCTACACTAACAATCACCTACATCTAATTGTTAATGAACATATTGTTTCTGTGGATGGTGAATTTCTGCCTCACGAAACGATGATTTTTCAATATTCTTTTAACACCCTCAAATGTGTCCATTAAGATGTCACTATATTTATATAAGATATATAATATGTTTATATTTTACTTAAGCTTCTGTATTTTTAATTTATCACATACCTTTATGGTTTCCATTATGGTTAAACACGATATCTTCATTTTAGGAAGTGCGGACTACGACACCCTCAAAGTGATGTGATTCGTTAATACCACAAGTGGTACATATAAAGGATAGATTTAGTGATATTATATATGATACCATACTGTAATTATAATAATATTTTGCATCACTATGTTTTAATTCCATTAAATATGAAATAGAAATGGAAGTAGCGTTCATGTGTACGTACGACTTTCCGTCTCCATGAACGGTGCATTTCATTTCTTACCTCTAAATGTTATTTAATATTATAAATTCATGTATATAATGGATATATATGATATATATGATATCTACATAATGAATATAATTCAGGATATAATATATGTTTTACCACATGAACAACTTGTAATTATAAAGAGTTTATTTTTTACTCAAGTAGCAATGATCTACAAAACGACCATTATTATCTTAAATAATTACATAGTGTTCATAGAATGGTAGTAATTGATATAAAAGAAATAATTAACTTGAAAAAGGTTCTTAAGAAAGTATAAATTAACTAATGTTTATTATTCAGGAGGTTAATGAACGATCGAGTCAAGTCGGACCCGAGGTAAGGGATCCTACCTCTCTCTTTCTTTTTAAGTAATCTCTTTTATGTCATTTCTTTTAAGCTCAGATTTCTTATGTTTGGGAATGTTTTTTATATTAATACTTCTGTACTTTTTATGTTTATATTATGAGAGACCCTATTTGATCTCATAAATCCATTTTTGGAAGTTTTAATTGGCGTTGTTAGGCTGCCAAAATTTCGTAAGGGGCTTTTTATCTCACTTTGTGTTTTCGTGAGATTCATGCTACATATGCCAATATTTCCATTTAAGTGGTGTATGTACTGTCCATTATTCTAATCTTTGTGTAACATAATTTTGTTTATGATTATTTACATCAATGTTGTATAGCCCTTCTTTCATGGGGTGTACGTTTCAAAAGTTACCCAAATCGGAAAGGGAACCTTTCACCCTCCTCTCTTTAAAAGACTTCTTTTGATATGTCTTTTAATTTACATCTTATTATGTGGGTATATGTTCTTATATATCCCTATTGACGTAATTTTCTTCCAAGTGATGAGATACCCTTTATCTCTCTCATCAACTCTTTTTGTAAAATTTGATGTGACACCGTTAGGCGATCAAGGGAACTTCTTAACCCAGTATCGATTTCTTTGGGTTCAACATGTAGTTATTGAATAAGTCATCCCTTGAATATGTGTGAATGACCATTTATTATTTTACACTTAATATCCAGTTATATTGGGTGTATTTATATTTGTCACACATAGTTATGAGATTGATTTATCCTTAATTTAAGGATACCTTCTTTATAATGGATTTCATCTCATTTTACATTTCTATTGAAATTTCATTGTTGTTATGCACCAGTTCACTCTTATATGTTGTATATAATGTCCTTTAGAATATTATATCATGAATCCATTTATTCTCAAGATATTATAATGTTTTTATTATATGTTATTCCTCAATTATTGTATTCAAGTTTCTCTCATTTTGTTAAAGACCCTATAACTAAAATATCGGTTTAAATGTTTTAATGATTTATTCTTATAAATATTTCTCATTAATATCCATGTTTTCAAAATGGTTTTAAGGATTTATTTATATGGATATTAATGGTCTAAAATGTTAAAAGATTCAATGTGGTACGGGACACTTTGATTTAAAAATCTCTTTATTAAATGTTTTAAATGGTTTTGAAAATGGTTTTTAGAATGGATTCATTATTTCAATATCTGAAAATGTTATATTGTTATTGCAATGTGGGAATGTTATCTTTACTTTATGCTTAAGTTATGTGATATTATTATGTTATGGTTCTTGGGCATTTTTATGAAGACGGATTGTTCCGTGATAAACTAAGGGTGGCTAAGCCCGATATAGCTCTCCAATGCATTGGGTAACACGAAGGAGTTAAACGTTAAGGATTCTCCAAAGAGGTTTAGGGAATATACTGTGATGGGCATTCCAAACGTAACCAATAGGGTTACTCCCTACGTAAGAATGTTATGAATGCCTCAAGTTACCTTTATGTCTTATAATTTCTATGGTTTATTCATGATTTTATGAGGTATGTTAAAGTGGTTATGTTTTATGGGTAAAGTATGATTTAATTATTATGTATATATGTATTCATGTTTCCTTTCCATACTGTTTATAACCCTTACTGAGCTTTTTATGCTCATCCCATGTTTTTGAAATGTTTTTCACAGGACAAGGGAATGGTACATGATATGATGATAGTGTCAAGGAAGTGTCAAGAAAGAATCCATGTTTTATTTTAAATATATTTCTTTTGATGGGATAAATGAATACTATCGTTTATGTAACCACTTTGTTTAAATGTGGAATGTATTGCTAGTTTTATGATCTAATTCTCTAAAACTCTAAACAGGAAAATATCCTTAATGTGTAATCATGTAATAAATCAAGATTAAGTAAAGTTTAAGGCTGAGGCCTTATACAATGTGATTATTTAGCTAGTACAATATCCATGTCTAATGAATAAACTCTTATGAACTAGTATTTACATGTTATGTTTTTTCTTGTGAGAAAGTTTTAATGTTTTATATACATTCACTTATTAAAAGAATGAATTAATATTTATGTTTCTATACCACAAAAAATGACATCATTTTATGTTCAAGTCTTAATTTGTAATATTACGTGTGTAAATTTTCTCCTCAGATATGGAAGGATATAAAATGTATTATTATGGTCATAATCTAACACATAAGTGTCAGTTCATGAATTTTTGTTTAGTTATGTGCTTATTTTATAGTGTAATTTATTTTTTACTTTTATGTAAGAAAAAAGATTCTTGATCATGGGATTTACCCATGAAATTATTCTCTATCAAAAACTAGGTGACGACATGTTATGTGAATTGTGATTTTTATGATTTTAGTGAAGGAATTTTAAAGTAATGTTATAAATAAATATTATTTTTTTAAAATTGTTAACCCCTAACTTGGAGTTTTTTTTCACATCCTACATTTCATAAGCTCTTTTATAGGTTTAGGGGACATGTAATGATGATTTTCTAATAAGGAAGTGTTCCTCTGATGTGTCATTGCATAATGCTTATTTGAAATTATACATTTATATTTTAATGTAATATTGGATTCTAATTCTCCAAAACATGGGCTGGTAAAATATCCCTTGTATGTAGTATATTGTGTAAATGATCAGTTGAATTTTCCAAAAATAGTTGTACAATATATTTTTATCACAAACTTCAGGAAACTGTTGTTTGGGTTCTTACAGTTACTTTTAAAATTTATTTTTTCTACAATATAATTTTCATATGATTTAAAATATCCAATGTATAATTATCATTATAATATTTTTTATTTAGCATAGTTTAAATCCTTTTAAATAACCATTTATAGTTATAATCATAACAAAAACAAATTAACAGTGTGATTTTTTGACAACATAGACTACAAAGACTTCATCAAAAAACCGCATGGTACCCAATATACTATATCAATAAAGGGAATATTTTTTATTTGTGTATCATGATGAAAACACCAAAAATAAATATAGATTTCTTTAAATGGAGGATTTTTTTAATTTATTTATGAATTATTTAGATTTTAGCCACTAATTTTTATTCACATAAAAAATATATTTTCATATTTAACACTCTTATGCTTGGCTATATTTTCAAGAATGTGGGAATACTAGTGATGAGTAATATTTATAATTTGAACTACATAAATTTTTTTTCGATTTCCAAAAAAATTAATTCATGATTCAATTTAATTTTAAATAATTATAAAATTTAATAGAAATTATTTTAAATGTATTAAAATAATTTAAAGAGTTAAAATGTAAAAATAATGCTAAGGAAATATAAAATATATTGCAAAAAACAATTGAAATTAATAAATATTTTGGGGGTGAGATGAAAAATGAGTAGGATATTAATTTTAAAACTTTTATACTAGAAATTTTCATTAACTTACAAATTGATTTATCCTAATGAAATCAAATTTATTTGGAAAATTATTGTTCAGGCTCTGTTGAAAATGAAATTCCATGTGAAATCTAAATTGAATTTTCAAAACCTTTTTATGATTATTTATCCATATAAGAATATAAATCTTATCCATTTACTCTTTAATAGAATATGATGTATTATTATATTCAATATAAATTTAATAAAAATTTATCCACTCTATAAGAGAGTTGAATAATATAAATCCATATGCTTAAGTCTCAAATTTTGATTAAATATTTCATGATAATTTTTACAATAACATGATAAATATTTTACCTGTGTAGATTTAAAACCAATTACAGATGAGTGTTTTCATATTTCAAATGAATAATAATTCCCGGTTGATATTGATGAAGAAATGGTCATCCAATTTAAGAGTATAATGATATAAAATAGGATGGTGGTAACGAGTCGATTTTGAAAAAAGGAATCATTTTTTATGATAAACATTAAGATGGACCAAATATTTCAATTCATTTTCAACAACCATTGGAGATTGTTTTTTGATGATAAATTGTTCGGAAGTGACTTCTATATTTTTTCCTTCTTCCAATGAATAAATATAACCTCAATATCATAGAGGGGAACCTAAAAAACTCTATTTTTTGCGAGATTCTATATAATGTTTTAGGAGAATAAGAATAGAGAAATATTTTTCAGGGTTTCATGATGAAGAAACTACACTAACCTCTGTATTAGGAATGATCTATTGATACTTCATGACCAGGGTAAGTTAATTACTTGTGATAACTCAAGATTATGTAAGTTTTAAGGCTGGGGCCTTATATACATGATATGATGATAGTGTCAAAAATGTGTCATGAAAGAATCCATGTTTTATTTTAAATATGTTTCCATTAATGGGATAAATCAATACTATCTTTTATGTAACCACTTTGTTTAAATGTGGAATTTAATCCATGTTTTATGATCTAATTCTCTAAAACTCTAAACAAGAAAAGATCCTCAATGTGTAATCTTGTAATAACTCAAGATTAAGTAAGGTTTAAGGTCGGGGCCTTATAGTTGGTATCAATGGTCTGTTTAGATTACTTTAGTGGTTAGAGTGTTGTTTAAGAAAAAGTGAAAAGTTGTATATAACCACAATGGTTAGTATATTAGATGGATTCATCATTTTTTTGAATGTTATAATGAGTCTGAGATAACTTGGATAAGTATATCTTGGTCTTTATCTTCCTCTTTTTTATTTGGTGATTTTACTAATATACTCACACTGACCTTTTTGGCTTTAGTAAATGGATGGATCTAGCGGGGACCAATGTAATAGTGGATTCAAAGAAAACTGTGACGATTTTATGAATGAACAACTAAATGATATGGTATCTGCAATGAGAACTCTTGTGGTTATCCTCAACCAACTATCTGGAGTCATTAATGACCACCTGAACCTTAGTGATTTTTATACGACATCGTATATGAGAGAAACAAATCCCTACGGATGTTCAGGTAGTAAAAATAAAGGTAAGTATGTTAAAAAACCTATGTGTCAAATATGTGGAAAGAAACACATAGGAAAATGTTTCAAAGGGACCGAAAGATGCTATAGATGTGGAAATGATGGTCATAAAGCAAGAACATTCCATGGAAAAAGGAAGCATCTAGTTGACTCTAGGAAAGGGAAAGAAGTTCTTTCTGAAGGTTCAATTGGATGTCTAAAATGTGGTATGCATGGTCATTATGAAAACACATGTCCTACGAAGAAGTTTCGGGAATGAGGTCACCAAGATCGTACAAATATCCATTTACCAATACCTAATGCCATTCCGGTTGAGGATGAAGAAACTGACAATGAAGAATGAAAGGTATGGATTATTTCTTAACATATGTTTTCCTATTGTTGGAATATTAGGTTATCATTCATGATTTTGTTTGTAGGAAAGAAGTATTTCAGAATTAGTTGAAAAGGAATGGATAATGGATCAAGAAGAATTTTGAATGAGTAAGAAGTCAACATATAAGGGATTGAATAGTTATGGTAGATTTTAGGATGGTGAAAATCTTAAATATATTAAGTCTCATTTGATGATGGGGTTACTTTATAAGACTTTTTATAGTAACCCTGATGTTTGTTATATGAAAATTTTATTCATGGAATAATTATCCTTTTTTTGTGGATATAGTTATAAAGAACCATTTGGGTTTATATGATCCTTGAATTTGAGGCAATTACGGGTTAATACATTTTGGGTTGCAAAATAGAAGTTATCAGATAAGCTTTGTGGTTAAAATATCTTATGGTTACATTGGATGAATTTATCTCTTTTTGAGGAATGTTATAAATTTATATAGTTTTTGAAAAGGGACAACAGGTAGACCGTGTGACAACCCGTCGTGTCGGACGAAGTTGTGGGAATCGAACCCTAAAAAAAAGTGCAACTGGTATTTGTCGCTTAACACTGGACTAGGTGAATTCCTTGGTCAGTATGAGTTATTCTTTTTAGTTAGATGATTTTATGAAATAAGAGAAATTTGATTTTGTGTTATCTATGGAAATTATTAACCTATCATGGAGGATATGTGATTAGGTTAATTACTTTTCAATATGAGTCTTTAAGAGAAACTGATGTTATTTGGAGATAAGTGATAATTTATACCTTGTGACAATGTGATTACATCCTTCAAATATTTGGGTTTCAATATTAGTTTGTTTTAATTTGAAGAATTTTATGGACAAATTTTTTATTGAATGGTCTTCGTTGAACTTTGGGTTTTGGTTGACATTTTTTGGAGATTATGAATAGATTTTTTTCTATAAAGGATTATCCTTTATGGGTATAATCTGATCTCATACTAACCTTTTTGGTTTTAGATTTTGTTAAGGTCTAAATACATGGGAAGTATATAGTTCTCTTTTGTGTATTAGGCGATTCTCTAGATGTTGATTATAGCTCTCTTAATGTGAACAAGTCATCTTAAATACTTGTCTTTTGGAGAAAATATGAGTTCGTGTAAGAAATCTAGTAAAAGTTGAAAGTCAACATGACAATTAAGTATGTTTCCTTATGTTTTAGTTAAGCTCATAAATAAATTCTTCAATGAAGAGTAACTAAAATAAAAAATGTTTTCTGTTAATTTTTCCTACCGGGGAATCAAATACCGTTTAACCCATCACAAGTTTGTGATTTTCTTATTGTTAACTTTATCCTAGACATGTTTACTATCACTCTCCATCAGAACATGACCCTTTGTTTTTTCCTCCATATCCATATTTTCATACTTGGAATTCTATTATTGGTTAACTCGGGTGACATTTGTACTTCTCTCCCATTCTTTTAAAGTGATAGTTTTACTGATTCTTATTCTGATGTGGGATTTTCAATGAAGCTTCCAAGTCCAATTTTAAAATTGCGAGAATGAAATTCTCAAAAGGGGGGAAGGATGTAACACCCCAGGTAAATAATGAATATGACATTTTCATATTTATCCATAATTTATAATAAAATATTAATATTACTTTAAAGGAAATTCTATGCTCGAGGGCGTACCCAATACGCAACAACGAGTTTCTTTGAAATCATACGTTGGACTCTAATAATAAAATAATATTATTTTAAAATTTAGTTAACGCCTAGCCGTTTTAATGGCAAGAATGAATGGAACTAACCAAAAAATGATTATATATATTTGTCAAATATTTTTACTTTTATCCAATAAATGTTAGAGGCTTAAAATGCAAATGAATCCAATTTTAATCATAAATCTTCTAATATTTTTTAAAAGTTCGATTAACCACCTTTTGATGGAAACCCTTTTTAAATATACTTTTTACAATTTTATATGTTTTATTTGACAAAATAAAATCCTTCTTTAGAATTGGGACATCAAAATATACATTGTGTAAATATTTGGTCTTTTTCCGATAAAGTTCATTTTTAATGAATAGTGAAAAATGTTTTATTTTAATTCAAAACCACTTTATTATGTAATTTATTTATATGATTTGATTATCTTTTTAATTGGTTTTAATGTGAAATTAAAATATATTTTTTTCATTTAATCCAATAGTGGTCATTGGAATTAATTTTACTTTGAAATTGAACTTAAACTACTGTCAATCTTTTAATAGATATTATTTCATAAAAACACGCTTTTTGTTTTGACAGCGAGAATTAATTATTAAATTAATTAATGAAACATATATGTTTTGAATTTTTTAAAATATACATCATTTTTGAATTTGGAATATCAAATATATCTTATGGTGAATTTTTTGTATTTTTCTGAAAATATCAATTTTTGAGAAATATTGAAACCACGTAGTGGTAGTTTAAAAACTGAATTTTCATTTTAATGAAACTATACCACATCTGTGATTTTAATTTCAAAAATCCGACAAACATGGTTGTCATTATTATGTAAAATGTGGTACAATGGGATTAAAATAATTTTTTGGTGAATAGTAACTTTTAAGTTTTTAATCGCGATTAGAGATAATTAGTGTAATATAAGGTAAAAATAATGTTTTATTAATATTAAATGACTTTTACACATGTCATACCCTTATTGGTTGAGTCATGGTAGACAAAGAAAATCCATTGGTCAACTTGGGGACCCCATGGAGCCACTTTGGTAGGAAAATGACATTAAAACCATTTTATTTAAAGTTAAAATTAAAAGGTCACAAACATGTGTTGTTTTACTAAAGCAATTTTTACATGGGGTTATGCAAGTAATATTTTTTACTATAAATATTCATTAGAAATATAAAAAGATTTCCTACATCCTGATATTTTTTTTTATAATTTTTATTCATTAAAAAATTAAATTATTTATGACATCATGATGATGCAGCGATTACCTCATTAATAAAGGATTTAAATAAAATGAAAAGATAATGTTAAAAATATAGCATACACTAGTAAAAGACCTATTTTATGTATATATTTCGAACCCTTTCCAACATATACACGAAATAAATCAATCTGGGACCTTTAAAATTCGAATCTCATTTGAAAATAAAGTAGCATTTTGTAACATTCCAAGAGTGCCCCTCGTCTCCTCTTATAAAAGGCCCCCGCCTCTACCACATTAACCACACATCTAAAGCATTTGGCTCAGAATAACCCTGATCATTTTGTCTCCACAAATAACTCTCATACTCCTAGAAGCCTCACATTGGGTATAAGTCTTCCCAAGGAAGCCTTTGAGCTCAAATCAAAGAGAGATACCTGATTTTAAGGTAATGTCTTCACTTGTGTTCTTTTGTTTTATTTTGCTTCTCCAACACCCTAAACTCTTTTTATTCATTTCTTTTGTAACAAATACAGTATCATTAATATACTAGGATGTTGTTATAAGAATTATTCGAGCTACACTTACACACACCTACATCTAATGGTTAAAGAACATATTGTTTCGAGGGATGGTGAATTTCTGCCTCACGAAACGATGATTTTTCAATATTCTTTTAACACCCTCAAAGGTGTCCATTAAGATGTCACTATATTTATATAAGATATATAATATGTTTATATTTTACTTAAGCTTATTTATTTTTAATTTATGACATACCTTTATGGTTTCCATTATTGTTAAACGCGATATCTTCATTTTAGGAATTGCGGACTACGACACCCTCAAAGTGATTTGATTCGTTAATACCATATGTGGTACATATAAAGGATAGATTTAGTGATATTATATATGATACCATACTGTAATTATAATACTATTTTTCATCACTATGTTTTAATTCCATTAAATATGATATAGAAATGGAAGTAGCGTTCATGTGTACGTACGACTTTCCGTCTCCATGAACGGTGCATTTCATTTCTTACCTCTAAATGTTATGTAATATTATAAATTCATGTATATAATGGATATATATGATATATATTATATCTATATAATGAATATAATTCAGGATATAATATATGTTTTACCACATGAACAACTTGTAATTATAAAGAGTTTATTTTTTACTCAAGTAGCAATGATCTACAAAACGACCATTATTATCTTAAATAATTACATAGTGTTCATAGAATGATAGTAAGTGATATAAAAGAAATAATTAACTTGAAAAAGGTTCTTAAGAAATTTTAAATACACTCAAGTTTATTATTCAGGAGGTTAAACAACGATCGAGTCAAGTCGGACCCGAGGTAAGGGATCCTACCTCTCTCTTTCTTTTTAAGTAATCTTTTTTATGTCATTTCTTTTAAGATCATATTTCTTATGTTTGGGAATGTTTTTTATATTAATAATTCTGTACTTTTTATGTTTATATTATGAGAGAACCTATTTGATCTCATAAATCCATTTTTGGAAGTTTTAATTGGCGCCGTTAGGCTGCCAAAATTTCGTAAGGGGCTTTTTATCTCACTTTGTGTTTTCGTGAGATTCATGCTACATTTGCCAATATTTCCATTTGAGTGGTGTATGTACTGTCCATTATTCTACTCTTTGTGTAACATACTTTTGTTTATGAGTATTTACATCAATGTTGTATAGCCCTTCTTTCATGGGGTGTACGTTTCAAAAGTTACCCAAATCGGAAAGGGAACCTTTCACCATCCTCTCTTTAAAAGACTTCTTTTGATATGTCTTTTAATTTACATCTTATTATGTGGGTATATGTTCTTATATATCCCTATTGACGTAATTTTTTTCCAAGTGATGAGATACCCTTTATCTCTCTCATCAACTCTTTTTGTAAAATTTTATGTGACACCGTTAGGCGGTCAAGGGAACTTCTTAACCCAATGTCGATTTCTTTGGGTTCAACATGTAGTTATTGAATAAGTCATCCTTTGAATATGTGTGAATGACCATTTATTATTTTACACTTAATATCCAGTTATATTGGGTGTATTTATATTTGTCACACATAGTTATGAGATTGATTTATCCTTAATTTAAGGATACCTTCTTTATAATGGATTTCATCTCATTTTACATTTCTATTGAGACTTCATTGTTGTTATGCACCAGTTCACTCTTATATGGTGTATATAATGTCCTTTAGAATATTATATCATGAATCCCTTTATTCTCAAGATATTATAATGTTTTTATTAAATGTTATTCCTCAATTATTGTATTCAAGTTTTCTCTCATTTTGTTAAAGACCCTATAACTAAAATATCGATTTAAATGTTTTATTGATTTATTCTTATAAATATTTCTCATTAATATCCATGTTTTCAAAATGGTTTTAAGGATTTATTTATATGGATATTAATGGTCTAAAATGTTAAAAGATTCAATGTGGTATGGGACACTTTGATTTAAAATATCTTTATTAAATGTTTTAAATGGTTTTGAAAATGGTTTTTAGAATGGATTCATTATTTCAATATCTGAAAATGTTATATTGTTATTGCAATGTGGGAATGTTATCTTTACTTTATGCTTAAGTTATGTGATATTATTATGTTATGGTTCTTGGGCATTGTTATGAAGACGGATTGTTCCGTGATAAACTAAGGGCGGCTGAGCCCGATATAGCTCTCCAATGCATTGGGTAACACGAAGGAGTTAAACGTTAAGGTTTCTCCAAAGAGGTTTAGGGAATATACTGTGATGGGCATTCCAAACGTAACCAATAGGGTTACCCCTACGTAAGAATGTTATGAATGCCTCAATTTACCTTTATGTCTTATAATTTCTATGGTTTATTCATGATTTTATGAGGTATGTTAAAGTGATTATGTTTTATGGGTAAAGTATGATTTAATTCTTATGTATATATGTATTCATGTTTCCTTTCCATACTGTTTATAACCCTTACTGAGATTTTTATGCTCATCCCATGTTTTTGAAATGTTTTTCACAGGACAAGGGAATGGTACATGATATGATGATAGTGTCAAGGAAGTGTCAAGAAAGAATCCATGTTTTATTTTAAATATATTTCTTTTGATGGGATAAATGAATACTATCGTTTATGTAACCACTTTGTTTAAATGTGGAATGTAATTCTAGTTTTATGATCTAATTCTCTAAAACTCTAAACATGAAAATTTTCGTTATGCGTAATCATGTAATAAATCAAGATTAAGTAAGGTTTAAGGCTGGGGCTTTATACAATGTGATTATTTAGCTAGTACAATATCCATGTCTAATGAATAAACTCTTATGAACTAGTATTTACAAGTTATGTTTTTCCTTGTGAGAAAGTTTTAATGTTTTATATACATTCACTTATAAAAAGAATGAATTAATATTTATTTTTCTATACCACAAAAAATGACATCATTTTATGTTCAAGTCTTAATTTGTAATATTACATGTGTAAATTTTCTCCTCAGATATGGAAGGATATAAAATGTATTATTATGGTCATAATCTAACACATAAGTGTCAGTTCATGAATTTTTGTTTAGTTATGTGCTTATTTTATAGTGTAATTTATTTTTTACTTTTATGTAAGAAAAAATATTCTTGATCATGGGATTTACCCATGAAATTATTCTCAATCAAAAACTTGGTGACGACATGTTATGTGAATTTTGATTTTTATGATTTTAGTGAAGGAGTTTTAAAGTAATGTTATAAATAAATATTATTTTTTTAAAATTGTTAACCCCTAACTTGGAGTTTTTTTGCCCAGCCTACATTTCATAAGCTCTTTTATAGGTTTAGGGGACATGTAATTATGATTTTCTAATAAGGAAGTGTTCCTCTGATGTGTCATTGCTTAATGCTTATTTGAAATTATACATTTATATTTTAATGTAATATTGGATTCTAATTCTCCAAAACATGGGACGGTAAAATATCCCTTGTATGTAGTATATTGTGTAAATGATCAGTTGAATTTTCCAAAAATAGTTGTACAATATATACTTTTATCACAAACTTCAGGAAACTGGTGTTTGGGTTCTTACAGTTAGTTTTAAAATTTATTTTTTCTACAATATAATTTTCATATGATTTAAAATATCCAATGTATAATTATCATTATAATATTTTTTATTTAGCATAGTTTAAATCCTTTTAAATAACCATTTATAGTTATAATCATAACAAAAACAAATTAACAGTGTGATTTTTTGACAACATAGACTACAACGACTTCATCAAAAAACCGCATGGTACCCAATATACTATATCAATATAGGGAATATTTTTTATTTGTGTATCATGATAAAAACACCAAAAATAAATATAGATTTCTTTATATGGATGATTTTTTTAATTTATTTATGAATTATTTAGATTTTAGCCACTAATTTTTATTCACATAAAAAATTTATTTTCATATTTAACACTCTCATGCTTGGATATATTTTCATAAATATGTGAATACTACTGATGAGTAATATTTATAATTTGAACTCCATAAATTTTTTTTTCGATTTCCAAAAAAATTAATTCATGATTCAATTTAATTTTAAATAATTATAAAATTTAATAGAAATTATTTTAAATGTTTTAAAATAATTTAAAGAGTTAAAATGTAAAAATAATGCTAAATAAATAGAAAATATATTGCAAAATACTATTGAAATTAATAAATATTTTGGGGGTGAGATGAAAAATGAGTAGGATATTAATTTTAAAACTTTTATACTAGAAATTTTCATTATCTTACAAATTTATTTATCCTAATGAAATCAAATGTATTTGGAAAATTATTGTTCAGGCTCTGTTGAAAATGAAATTCCATATGAAATCTAAATTGAATTTTCAAAACCTTTTTATGAGTATTTATCCATATAAGAATATAAATCTTATCCATTTACTCTTTAATAGAATATGGTGTATTATTATATTCAATATACATTTAATAAAAATTTATCCACTCTATAAGAGAGTTGAATAATATCAATCCATATGCTTAAGTCTCAAATTTTGATTAAATATTTCATGATAATTTTTACAATAACATGATAAATATTTTACCTGTGTATATTTAAAACCAATTACAAATGAGTGTTTTCATATTTCAAACGAATAATAATTCCAGGTTGATATTGATGATGAAATGGTCATCCAATTTAAGAGTATAATGATATAAAATAGGATGGTGGTAACGAGTCGATTTTGAAAAAAGGAATCATTTTTATGATAAACATTAAGATGGACCAAATATTTGAATTCATTTTCAACAACCATTGGAGATTGTTTTTTGATGATATATTGTTCGGAAGTGACTTCGACATTTTTTGCTTCTTCCACTGAATAATTATAACCTCAATAACATGGAGGGGAACCTAAAAAACTCTATTTTTTGTGAGATTCTATATAATGTTTTAGGAGAATAAGAATGGAGAAATATTTTTCAGGGTTTCATGATGAAGAAACTACACTATCCTCTGTATTAGGAATGATCTATTGATACTTCATGACCAGGGTAAGTTAATTCCTTGTGATAACTCAAGATTATGTAAGGTTTAAGGCTGGGGACTTATATACATGATATGATGATAGTGTCAAAAATGTGTCATGAAAGAACCATGTTTTATTTTAAATATGTTTCCATTGATGGGATAAATCAATACTATCTTTTATGTAACCACTTTGTTTAAATGTGGAATTTCATCCATGTTTTATGATCTAATTCTCTAAAACTCTAAACCTGAAAAGATCCTCAATGTGTAATCTTGTAATAACTCAATATTAAGTAAGGTTTAAGGCCGGGTCCTTATAGTTGGTATCAATGGTCTGTTTAGATTACTTTAGTGGTTAGAGTGTTGTTTAATAAAAAGTGAAAAGTTGTATATAACCACAATGGTTAGTATATTAGATGGATTCATCGTTTTTTTGAAAGTTATAATGAGTCGGAGATAACTTGGATAAGTATATCTTGATCTTTTTCTTCCTCTTTTTTATTTGGTGATTTTACTAATATACTCACACTGACCTTTTTGGTTTTAGTAAATGGATGGATCTAGCAGGGACCAATGTAATAGTGGATTTGAAGAAAACTGTGACGGTTTTATGAAAGAACAACTAAATGATATGGGAGCTACAATGAGAACTCATGTGGTTATCCTCAACCAACTATCTGGAGTCATTAATGACCACATGAACCTTAGTGATTTTTATAAGGCATCGTATATGAGAGAAACAAATCCCTACGGATGTTCAGGTAGTAAACATAAAGGTAAGTATGTTGAAAAACCTATGTGTCAAATATGTGGAAAGAAACACATAGGAAAATGTTTCAAAGGGACTGAAAGATGCTATAGATGTGGAAATGAAGGTCATAAAGCAAGAACATTCCATGTAAAAAGGAAGCATCTAGTTGACTCTAGGAAAGGGAAAGAAGTTCTTTCTGAAGGTTCAATTGGATGTTTAGAATGTGGTGTGCATGGTCATTATGCAAACACATGTCCTACAAAGAAGTTTCGGGAATGAGGTCACCATGATCGTACAAATATCCATTTACCAATACCTAATTCCATTCCGGTTGAGGATGAAGAAACTGACAATGAAGAATGAAAGGTATGGATTATTTCTTAACATATGTTTTCCTATTGTTGGAATCTTAGGATATCATTCATGATTTTGTTTGTAGGAAAGAATAATTTCAGAATAAGTTGAAAAGGAATGGATAATGGATCAAGAAGAATTTTGAATGAGTAAGAAGTCATCATATAAGGGATTGAAGAGTTATGGTAGATTTTAGGATGGTGAAATTCTTAGATATATTAAGTCTCTTTTGATGACGGGGTTACTTTATAAGACTTTTTATAGTAACCCTGATGTTTGTTATATGAAAATTTTATTCATGGAATAATTATCCTTTCTTTTGTGGAAATAGTTATAAAGAACCATTTGGGTTTATATGATCCTTGAATTTGAGGCAATTACGGCTTAATACATTTTGGGTTGCAAAATGGAAGTTATCAGATAACCTTTGTGGTTAAAATATGTTATGGTTATTTTTGATGAATTTCTCTCTTTTTGAGGAATGATATAAATTTATATAGTTTTTGAAAAGGGACAACAGGTAGACCGTGTGACAACCCGTCGTGTCGGACGAAGCTGTGTGAATCGAACCCACAAAAAAAGTGCAACTGGTATTTGTCGCTTAACACTGGACTAGGTGAATTCCCTGGTCAGTATGAATTATTATTTTTAGTTAGATAATTTTATGAAATAATAGTAAGTTGATTTTGTGTTATCAATGGAAATTATTAACCTATCATGGAGGATATGTGATTAGGTTAATTACTTTTCAATATGAGTCTTTAAGAGAAACTGATGTTATTTGGAGATAAGTGATAATTTATACCTTGTGACAATGTGATTAAATCCTTCAAATATTTGGGTTTCAATCTTAGTTTGTTTTAATTTGAAGAATTTTATGGACAAATTTTTTATTGAATGGTCTTCGTTGAACTTTGGGTTTTGGTTGACATTTTTTGGAGATTAAGAATAGATTTTTTTCTATAAAGGATTATCCTTTTTGTGTATTATCTGATCTCATAATAACCTTTTTGGTTTTAGTTTTGGTTAAGGTCTAAATACATGGGAAGTATATAGTTCTCTTTTGTGGATTAGGTGATTCTATAGATGTTTATTATAGCTCTCTTAATGTGAACAAGTCATCTTAAATACTTGTCTTTTGGAGAAAATATGAGTTCGTGTAAGAAATCTAGTAAAAGTTGAAAGTCAACATGACAATTAAGTATGTTTCCTTATGTTTTAGTTAAGCTCATAAATAAATTCCTCAATGAAGAGTAACTAAAATAAAAAATGTTTTCTGTTAATTTTTCCTACCGGGGAATCAAATACCGTTTAACCCATCACAAGTTTGTGATTTTCTTATTGTTAACTTTCTCCTAGACACGTTTACTATCACTCTCCATCAGAACATGACCCTTTGTTTTTTCCTCCATATCCATATTTTCATACTTGGAATCCTATTATTGGTTAACTCGGGTGACATTTGTACTTCTCTTCCATTCTTTTAAAGTGATAGTTTTACTGATTGTTATTCTGATGTGGGATTTTCAATGAAGCTTCCAAGTCCAATTTTAAAATTGCGAGAATGCAATTCTCAAAAGGGGGGAAGGATGTAACACCCCAGGTAAATAAAGAATATGACATTTTCATATTTATCCATATTTTTTAATAAAATATTAATAGTACTTTAAAGGGAATTCTATGCTCGAGGGCATACCCAATACGCAACAACGAGTTTCTTTGAAATCATACGTTGCACTCTAATAATAAAATAATATTATTTTAAAATGTAGTTAACGCCTAGACGTTGTAATGGCAGGAATGAATGGAACTAACCAAAAAATGATTATATATATTTGTCAAATATTTTTACTTTTATCCAATAAATGTTAGAGGCTTAAAATGCAAATGAATCCAATTTTAATCATAAATCTTCTAATATTTTTTAAAAGGTCGATTAACCACATTTTGATGGAGAACCCTTTTTAAATATACTTTTTACAATTTTATATGTTTTATTTGACAAAATAAAATCCTTCTTTAGAATTGGGACATCAAAATATACATTTTGTAAATATTTGGTCTTTTTCTGATAAAGTTCATTTTTTAATGAACAGTGAAAAATGTTTTATTTTAATTCAAAACCACTTTATTATATAATTTATTTATATGATTAGATTATCTTTTTAATTGGTTTTAATGTGAAATTAAAATATATTTTTTTCATTTAATCCAACAGTGGTCATTGGAATTAATTTTACTTTGAAATTGGACTCAAACTAATGTCAATCTTTTAATAGATATTATTTCATAAAAACACGCTTTTTGTTTTGACAGTGAGAATTAATTATTAAATTAATTAATGAAACTTATATGTTTTGAATTTTGTAAAATATACATTATTTTTGAATTTGGAATATCAAATATACCTTATGGTGAATTTTTGGTATTTTTCTGAAAATATCAATTTTTTATGAATAGTGAAACCACGTAGTGGTAGTTTAAAAACTGATTTTTCATTTTAATGAAACTATACCACATCTGTGATTTTAATTTCAAAAATCCAACATACATTTTTGTCATTATGATGTAAAATTTGGTACAATGGGATTAAAATAATTTTTTGGTGAATAGTAACTTTTAAGATTTTAATCGCGATTAGAGATAATTAGTGTAATTTAAGGTAAAAATAATGTTTTATTAATATTAAATGACCTTGACACATGTCCTACCCTTATTGGTTGAGTCATGGTCGACCAAGACAATCCATGGGTCAACTTGGGGACCCCATGGAGCCACTTTGGTAGGAAAATGACATTAAAACCATTTTATTTAAAGTTAAAATTAAAAGGTTACAAACATGTGTTGTTTTACTAAAGTAATTTTTACATGGGGTTATACTTGTAATATTTTTTACTATAAATATTCATTAGAAATATAAAAAGATTTCATACATCCTGATATTTTTTTTATAATTTGTAGTCATTAAATAAATTAAATTATTTATGACATCATGATGATGAAGCGATTACCTCATTAACAAAGGATTTAAATAAAATGAAACGATAATGATAAAACTATAGCATACACTAGTCAAAGACCTATTTTATGTTTATATTTCGAACCCTTACCAACATATACACGAAATAAATCAATCTGGGACCTTTAAAATTCGAATATCATTTGAAAATAAAGTAACATTTTGTAACTTTCCAAGAGTGCCCCTCGTCTCCTCTTATAAAAGGCCCCCGCCTCTACCACATTACCCACACCTATAAAGCCTTTGGCTCAGACTAACCCTGATCATTTTGTCTCTCCAAATCACTCTCATACTCCTAGAAGCCTCACTTTGGGTATAAGTCTTCCCATGGAATCCTTTGAGCTCAAATCAAAGAGAGATACCTGATTTTAAGGTAATGTCTTCACTTGTGTTCTTTTGTTTTATTTTTCTTATCCAACACCCTAAACTCTTTTTATTCATTTCTTTTGTAACAAATCCAGTATCATTAATAAACTATAAAGTTGTTATAAGAGTTATTCGAGCTACACTTACACACACCTACATCTAATGGTTAAAGAACATATTGTTTCCGTGGATGGTGAATTTCTGCCTCACGAAACGATGATTTTTCAATATTCTTTTAACACCCTCAAATGAGTCCATTAAGATGTCACTATATTTATATAATATATATAATATGTTTATATTTTACTTAAGATTCTGTATTTTTAATTTATGACTTACCTTTATGGTTTCCATTATGGTTAAACGCGATATCTTCATTTTAGGAAGTGCGGACTACGACACCCTCAAAGTGATTTGATTCGTTAATACCATATGTTGTACATATAAAGGATAGATTTAGTGATATTATATATGATACCATACTGTAATTATAATACTATTTTGCATCACTATGTTTTAATTCCATTAAATATGAAATAGAAATGGAAGTAGCGTTCATGCGTACGTACGACTTTCCGTCTCCATGAACGGTGCATTTCATTTCTTACCTCTAAATGTTATGTAATATTATAAATTCATGTATATAATGGATATATATGATATATAAGATATCTACATAATGAATATAATTCAGGATATAATATATGTTTTACCACATGAACAACTTGTAATTATAAAGAGTTTATTTTTTACTCAAGTAGTAATGATCTACAAAACGACCATTATTATCTTAAATAATTACATAGTGTTCATAGAATGGTAGTAAGTTATATAAAAGAAATAATTAACTTGAAAAAGGTTCTTAAGAAAGTATAAATTAACTCAAGTTTATTATTCAGGAGGTTAAAGAACGATCGAGTCAAGTCGGACCCGAGGTAAGGGATCCTACCTCTCTCTTTCTTTTTAAGTAATCTCTTTTATGTCATTTCTTTTAAGCTCATATTTCTTATGTTTGGGAATGTTTTTTATATTAATAATTCTTAAATTTTTATGTTTATATTATGATAGACCCCATTTGATCTCATAAATCCATTTTTGGAAGTCTTAATTGGCGCTGTTAGGCTGCCAAAACTTCGTAAGGGGCTTTTTATCTCACTTTGTGTTTTCGTGAGATTCATGCTACATTTTCCAATATTTCCATTTGAGTGGTGTATGTACTATCCATTATTCTACTATTTGTGTAACATACTTTTGTTAATGAGTATTTACATCAATGTTTTATAGCCCTTCTTTTATGGGGTGTACGTTTCAAAAGTTACCCAAATCGGAAAGGGAACCTTTCACCCTCCTCTCTTTAAAAGACTTCTTTTGATATGTATTTTAATTTACATCTTATTATGTGGGTATATGTTCTTATATATCCCTATTGAAGTAATTTTTTTCCAAGTGATGAGATACCCTTTATCTCTCTCATCAACTCTTTTTGTAAAATTTTATGTGACACCGTTAGGCGGTCAAGGGAACTTCTTAACCCAATGTCGATTTCTTTGGGTTCAACATGTAGTTATTGAATAAGTCATCCTTTGAATATGTGTGAATGACCATTTATTATTTTACACTTAATATCCAGTTATATTGGGTGTATTTATATTTTTCACACATAGTTATGAGATTTATTTATCCTTAATTTAAGGATACCTTCTTTATAATGGATTTCATCTCATTTTACATTTCTATTGAGACTTCATTGTTGTTATGCACCAGTTCACTCTCATATGGTGTATATAATGTCCTTTATAATATTATATCATGAATACCTATATTCTCAAGATATTATAATGTTTTGATTAAATGTTATTCATCAATTATTGTATTCAAGTTTCTCTCATTTTGTTAAAGACCCTATAACTAAAATATCGGTTTAACTGTTTTAATGATTTATTCTTATAAATATTTCTCATTAATATCCATGTTTTCAAAATGGTTTTAAGGATTTATTTATATGGATATTAATGGTCTAAAATGTTAAAAGATTCAATGTGGTATGGGACACTTTGATTTAAAAATCTCTTTATTAAATGTTTTAAATGGTTTTGGAAATGGTTTTTAGAATGGATTCATTATTTCAATATCTGAAAATGTTATATTGTTATTGCAATGTGGGAATGTTATCTTTACTTTATGCTTAAGTTATGTGATATTATTATGTTATGGTTCTTGGGCATTGTTATTAAGACGGATTGTTCCGTGATAAACTAAGGGCGGCTGAGCCCGATATAGATCTCCAATGCATTGGGTAACACGAAGGTGTTAAACGTTAAGGTTTCTCCAAAGAGGTTTAGGGAATATACTGTGATGGGCATTCGAAACGTAGCCAATAGGGTTACTCCCTACGTAAGAATGTTATGAATGCCTCAAGTTACCTTTATGTCTTATAATTTCTATTGTTTATTCATGATTTTATGAGGTATGTTAAAGTGATTATGTTTTATGGGTAAAGTATGATTTAATTCTTATGTATATAAGTATTCATGTTTCCTTTCCATACTTTTTATAACCCTTACTGAGATTTTTATGCTCATCCCATGTTTTTGAAATGTTTTTCACAGGACAAGGGAATGGTACATGATATGATGATAGTGTCAAGGAAGTGTCAAGAAAGAATCCCTGTTTTATTTTAAATATATTTCTTTTGATGGGATAAGTGAATACTATCGTTTATGTAACCACTTTGTTTAAATGTCGAATGTAATGCTAGTTTTATGATCTAATTCTCTAAAAATCTAAACATGAAAATATCCTTAATGTGTAATCATGTAATAAATCAAGATTAAGTAAAGTTTAAGGCTGGGGCCTTATACAATGTGATTATTTAGCTAGTACAATATCCATGTCTAATGAATAAACTCTTATGAACTAGTATTTACAAGTTATGTTTTTCCTTGTGAGAAAGTTTTAATGTTTTATATACATTCCCTTATAAAAAGAATGAATTAATATTTATGTTTCTATACCACAAAAAATGACATCATTTTATGTTCAAGTCTTAATTTGTAATATTACGTGTGTAAATTTTCTCCTCAGATATGGAAGGATATAAAATGTATTATTATGGTCATAATCTAACACATAAGTGTCAGTTCATTAATTTTTGTTTAGTTATGTGCTTATTTTATAGTGTAATTTATTTTTTACTTTTATGTAAGAAAAAAGATTCTTGATCATGGGATTTACCCATGAAATTATTCTCTATCAAAAACTAGGTGACGACATGTTATGTGAATTGTGATTTTTATGATTTTAGTGAAGGAGTTTTAAAGTAATGTTATAAATAAATATTATTTTTTTAAAATTGTTAACCCCTAACATGGAGTTTTTTTGCCCAGCCTACATTTCATATGCTCTTTTATAGGTTTAGGGGACATGTAATGATGGTTTTCTAATAAGGAAGTGTTCCTCTGATGTGTCATTGCTTAATGCTTATTTGAAATTATACATTTATATTTTAATGTAATATTGGATTCTAATTCTCTAAAACATGGACCGGTAAAATATCCCTTGTATGTAGTATATTGTGTAAATGATCAGTTGAATTTTCCAAAAATAGTTGTACAATATATTTTTATCACAAACTTCAGGAAACTGGTGTTTGGGTTCTTACAGTTACTTTTAAAATTTATATTTTCTACAATATAATTTTCATATGATTTAAAATATCCAATTTATAATTATCATTATAATATTTTTTATTTAGCATAGTTTAAATCCTTTCAAATAACCATTTATAGTTATAATCATAACAAAAACAAATTAACAGTGTGACTTTTTGACAACATAGACTACAACGACTTCATCAAAAAACCGCATGGTACCCAATATACTATATCAATAAAGGGAATATTTTTTATTTGTGTATCATGATAAAAACACCAAAAATAAATATAGATTTCTTTATATGGAGGATTTTTTTAATTTATTTATGAATTATTTAGATTTTAGCCACTAATTTTTATTCACATAAAAAATGTATTTTCATATTTAACACTCTTATGCTTGGCTATATTTTCAAGAATATGTGAATACTAGTGATGAGTAATATTTATAATTTGAACTCCATAAAATTTTTTTCGATTTCCAAAAAAATTAATTCATGATTCAATTTAATTTTAAATAATTATAAAATTTAATAGAAATTACTTTAAATGTATTAAAATAATTTAAAGAGTTAAAATGTAAAAATAATGCTAAGGAAATAGAAAATATATTACAAAAAACTATTGAAATTAATAAATATTTTGGGGGTGAGTTGAAAAATGAGTAGGATATTAATTTTAAAACTTTTATACTAGAAATTTTCATTAACTTACAAATTGATTTATCCTAATAAAATCAAATGTATTTGGAAAATTATTGTTCATGCTCTGTTGAAAATGAAATTCCATGTGAAATCTAAATTGAATTTTCAAAACCTTTTTATGAGTATTTATCCATATAGGAATATAAATCTTATCCATTTACTCTTTAATAGAATATGATGTATTATTATATTCAATATACATTTAATAAAAATTTATCCACTCTATAAGAGAGTTGAATAATATCAATCCATATGCTTAAGTCTCAAATTTTGATTAAATATTTCATGATAATTTTTACAATAACATGATAAATATTTTACCTGTGTAGATTTAAAACCAATTACAGATGAGTGTTTTCATATTTCAAATGAATAATAATTCCAGGTTGATATTGATGAAGAAATGGTCATCCAATTTTAGAGTATAATGATATAAAATAGGATGGTGGTAACAAGTTGATTTTGAAAAAAGGAATCATTTTTATGATAAACATTAAGATGGACCAAATATTTGAATTCATTTTCAACAACCATTGGAGATTGTTTTTTGATGATAAATTGTTTGCGAGATTCTATATAATGTTTTAGGAGAATAAGAATGGAGAAATATTTTTCAGGGTTTCATGATGATGAAACTACACTAACCTCTGTATTAGGAATGATCTATTGATACTTCATGACCAGGGTAAGTTAATTCATTTATCCCACATTGGAGTTCATACAAAGTACCTTTTTAATTATATTTATTTTTTATTTTCATGTATTAATTTTTATAAAATTTTGTTACTTTTTTTTTGTTTTTTTTGAAATAGGTTTCTATGTTTTTTATTTTAAGAGGCTAGCCTAAGGCTACTAGTGATAAATCAAATCAATTATTTTCATTCCTTAACACTCTTTTTCCATGTCATATCTTCTTAATTTCCACATTTGATGTAAAATATGTAGAATGCATACATTATAAAAAATATATGTGGGGGGATTAAGATACATGGTATATTATGATTTTTTGTGTTTTTGATTTTGTGTATTTTCTTTACAAATATGTTTTTCGATTTTTTGTTTTAAATTATGAGTATTGTATTTAATAGTTTTGGAAAAAAAATTGAGCATCAATTTTATAATATATATAAGATATTTTCTCAGTGAATTGATCAAAATTGATTCATTAAAAACAGTATATTTCATATTTTAAATATTATATATTCCAAATTACAAATTGTGTAAATCCATGAAAATTCCATACAATTGTAAATTCCATTCACAGGAAACTACTTATAATTTTAAATCACCTTAATATGAAGATCTCAAAACCATTTTTCATATTTTTAATATCATTACTTATTTAGGGAACCAAATAATAAATATATTAACCATAAGATTAAATTTTTATTTCAAAACACTATGATATTTAAGGAATTCATGCTTAAATTATTTTGGAAAGTTCATTTGTGGGATTGAAATACCCTATTTCTTGACAGTATTTCTTTATTTTGTCATGACATTAAATTTAACCCTTATTAGACAATAATATAAATGAACTACTTATTAGTTGGCCTCATAAAAATCCACATATTCATACCTAACATTCTATTAATGTGAAAATGAAATATCTTGAAAGACATGTGTTTAGTGGAAACAATCATGGGGTGTAATAAATTAGGATGTGAAACCTTTAAAGGAAATAAAATTTATGAATAGATATATTTTTATGAAAAAAATAGTTTTTTAAAATCGATTAATTTATTGGGAATTCAATGTGATCAAATTTTTTACATTCAATAAATTCCAATGAAAAAAATGATACCTTGATAATTTTGGAAATAAATTATTATGACAATTTTGTTGAATTACAGATGTTGTGGGTGTCTAAGAATGAAAATTTTAAGATACATTGGAGATGATGTTATGTCATGAATAAATAATATAAGATCATGATTGAGAGGAAACTAAGAGTTTATGAATTTTATTAAAAAATGTTGAAAGACATCTCTATGTAGCTCATAATTATGGATATTTGATATCCACATACACCTTTATGGGGAATGATATGTTATGTGACTAGATTTTAATATTTTTAACATCATTGAAAGGATATTTTAATTTGTATTTTAATTTTTAATACTAACTTGTCTAGTATTATAAATCTAAAGATTGAGGGAATTGATAGATTTAAAAATTTTAATATTTTTACATTTATATTAAGGATTTAATATCAACAATTTTTTTAAAATAAGTAAAATTTAATCATTGTAAATACTATATATTTCTACAATTTTATTTTTTTTATCTCATTGGTATTTTGATAATAACACATTTAATACTAATTTTACATTCTAAATCCATTTCTAAGAACCCTTGGATTTTGTGTTTTAACGTTATTAACAAGTAAAAGTGTTGAATCGATCATTCCGTGGCCCATATAATCACTCAATTTAGAAAATAATTTCTCATATATAATTGATACTCTCTTAGTTAATGATGCATAAATAAAACTATTGGTGCTTAATTGAGGAAATTACACAAGTAAATGAAAATAAAATTTATTCTAGATATCCAAAATTAAATACCATGATTAAATCAGTTTATTCATATGTTTAGTGGGTACATGAATATGGAAAGGATAAAGAGTCACTTTTTCTAGAGAATGTTTATATTAAGAATCCACAATACAATTTTAAAAAGAATCTAAAAGGATACAATATTTTGTGTGTGAAATTTTAATATTCAAAACAATATTTATAAAGACTCCTAAAAAATATTTGGCATAGAAGAGTTTGAAATTAGAAAAATAATTTTAAATAATGTAAATGGATGAAGTATTTTCCTCACCATTTTTATTATATAATTCCACTTCACTTTATTTTATAGGATGGTTATAATGAATATGTTTGATGATCTAGATAAGATTTTAGTGGTAAGAGGATATTAATTTAATAAAATCAATAAATTAAGTGTTATACTCAACGAAGAGGTGGGAATTAATGACCAAATGACTTTTCCCATTTTGTGTTTATATTTTTATTGTAAACACTATGATTTTAAATTATCCTGGATACTATTTTTATTGAAGTTTTTATACTTCATAATCATTTTTTATTATAAATTAGTCTGTATTTTTTATATCTTATGAAAATAAATGGTTACTCTAGTATTTTACGTTTATATAGGAAGGTATCTCCTTTGAGCATGATGAGTTTAAACTATTTAGTTTTCTCAGATGTCTTTGGGTAATAAGATCACAATTTTATTAGATTTAAACCCATAGTTGAGGAAATAAAATTGTATCTAGTAATGTAAAAGATTATTTGATTCCTTGATATATAAATTGTGTTACTAAAATGGAAAATAGTTGTTTATAATAATAAATGGAGTGAACAATGATCAAATCATGTCTTCAAATTCACCATCAGCCTTAATTTTTTTTGGCCAATATTCTTCCAATTTCTCTAATATTCTGTATAAAACCATCTTTAAACTAATTATATGTAATTTATAATTCATAAATTATTTTAAATAAACAGTTTTATATTTAATCAAATCAAAAATAAAATAAAAAATATGATATTTTGACAAATTGGACTACAACCTCTTGGTTATTCAACCATATGGACACCAATATACAACAATTTTTATGGGGAAGTAACTGATAGTGGTCTTATGATAAACATAAAAATCCAGACATGGATTCACAAAATCTCAATATTACTATCTATATTTTATTCTTGTTACCAAATAATAATTTAATATCTCTATATCGATAACCATATATTTATATAGAGTATGTAATATAATTCCTTTGACTCGATATCTCATCAAGAATGTTTCAAAATTGTATTATCAACAATAATTGTTGATATTTAATCTTTTGATTATCAAAAAATGAACCTGTATACATAACAATTGTCATGTTATTAATTTCAATGGATTCATTCCCACATGAAGGATTAGATATGAACTGCAATAAATGGGAGGCATAAATACTTCCTCAAAATATTCATTAATAAAATACAAGATATGAGATATCCAACATATGTTAATTAGTTTTATCATATTGAATCACATGTTTTGTAAGTACATCTTTGTTAATGAGTCATGAAAATTATAAATGATATTCATAAATTCTTGAGATGGTTAAACACTCAAAGAGATTTTAATATTCGATGAGACACAAACATTCTAAATTCCTTTTGGTGGTTATTTGGACAATATTTCGTATCTTGGTGATCACTAAGTTTGAATTCAATGAGATAAAAACTCATTCTATTAAGATAAATCAATAAATAAAATCTATAAACTATGGTCCGCATCAATGTTCATCATAATGACAATAAGGAAAATATTTAAGAGATATCTTCATAGTATATCAGGTTTCTCATCATAGTAGGGAACTATCATGATCTATTTTTATATTTTAGATTCTATAATAAATTATAAAATTAAATTACGAAAAAATAATTATCAATATATATTAAAATATATTTTATATTAAATTAATTTAATATATTCGGTAATCTAATGTACAAACAAGTTAGATCACGGAAAATAACTCCAATAAATTCTCTGTCGGACAAGATCAAACTACTAATAAATTATAGTATTCTATATCACACATAATTATCATGTATCTTATGATACATTGTTTTTTTGAGGGATACACAATGTTTTCTACCATTTAAAATATTCTCATTTAAAGTTTATCTCATTGAGAAAAATAACTAATGATATAATACTTTAATGGTATGTGTTTTTCTTGAATGCCACATGGTTATTTAGTTACAAACAATATCGTAGTATTATCACAATAAAATATTATAGGTTATTTACTAAGAGGTAAAATGTTTTTCCATTGAATGAAATTTAATTTCTATACTACTTAAATAGCTTCATTAGAAGACACAATGTACTCTAAATCAACTATAGAATTGACAACTAATTTCTTTGGCATCATCATCATCACAACTAATTTTTTTATGAAGAAGTTGTTTACCAAATATGAATTGAAATCACCTTAATTTATTTATAAATTGGAATCATCATATAAACTTAAGACTATCTCATTATTTTGTCCATATAATGGGAACATATCATTAGTTCACCTCATACACATAATTGATGTTATAATATTAATCCAATCATGGTATCTTGGATCTTCATGATATTTTCGTACAACACTTAATGTGTAAAAAATGTAGAACCTGATATACAACATGAAATAAATGACTACCCAAATTTTAAATGCATATATAATTATTTCCATTCTTCTTATTTATTGATATGTTTAAAAAATTAATAGAAATATGAATATCATGTGAAATAAGAAACAATATTATCTTAAAATATTCCATACTAAATATATTTACTATCTATTCAATATATGTACAAGGACTCACACTGAGCAATCTCATGAATATATAATTATGGATCTTTATTCCTATACTTCGCTAAATTTTTCTAAAACTTTTATGTAAAATCATTCATTTAAATGCCTCTCAATGGTTTGTAAAACTCATCTCTAATTTCCCAAAAGGATAATTCTATTGATATTAAATATTATGAAAATTACAACACTACCACTAAACCATTTATAGGCTCATGGATAAAATTCATATAATATGAAGCAGAATTCTATTTTGGGTTCAAATAAATGAATGTTCTATGACATGGATGATTTCGTTAATCCATATATAGATATATAAAATTCTATTACTTTATATTATTTACATTGATCCACAAACACTTCTATTTGTGTCATATAATGATCATCCTAAACATTAAAATTATGGAAGGTTGTTTTGATATCCATATGTCAAATCTTATATTCATGTTATTTTTCAATGGTAAGTAGAATTCGAATGGATTTAGTAACAATGAATGGTGAAATGGTTTTTTGACAGTATATTAAATGAATATAGTTGTTATATTTTGTAAAAATTCATTGTCTATAGGTACGAACCTGACCATCCATATCTATTTTATAATTGAATACCCATTTGGGACTAATAATCATTACTTCAACAAGAGGATCCATCAATATCTAGAAATTCTGTTGGTATGTCTAATCTATTTCAAAATTTATTTCCTCATTCCATTTGGAATGAACCTAAGGAAGTTAAATCATCCATTGAGGTTAAAAGATATTTTTTATCGACTAATAATGAGTCACAATATGTAGTGAAAATATGATCAATTTTTTTGAATATTCTATCATCTCTTATACTCATATGAAGTACTTGTGTCTATTGAAGAGTTTATTCCATGGGGATTTATGGATGATGTTATAATACCAATTTATATGGATCATAATTCTAGGCATCATTAATTTCTATCTCACTCCTACTATATCTTTTTAATTTGTTCATCCTCTCATGGAACAATGAATGTTTTAATATAATTACTATTCTATTTATGTTTATTATTTTTAATATCCAATATTTTATTGGGAAACCATAAAAAATTACACATGGGACTAATCGTGAACATTTTATTCATGAAGAGGACTTAAAATATACATCACATTCCCACACATATATGTTTGACAACACAGGTTTCCTTCCACTATATAGTTCCTATGGTATTACCTGTAATAGTGTTGTTAGTAATTTTTTTATTATGCGTATTTATATATGTAATGAAAACCCCCAAATTGATAATGGAATATTTTCATGATTCATAATTGAAATCACTATATCCAAAATGATTAAATTCACCCATTAAATTAGACCATTTCAATGGGTTGTAGAAGGATAAGTGAGACGAGATAAAAATCCAAAAATACCATAAATATTGAATTATGTTTTGATTATGAAATTATTTAATATAGCCTAATAATAGTTTCTTATTCAAATTACCAATATGTTTCTAAATCTCATTGTTGAATGATTTGAAATTATAAATGGATTCTAGGTAATACCTCATTTAGTTGGTATATCTATACCTAGTTGAATCAATAATAAATGTTATGAAGAATGAGTTTACACCCCTTTGTTCATCCTCTAATGGTCAAAATACATCAGTTTGAGCCAACTACAATATATATATGGTTATTTCACCTTTTCAACTAATTGGATCTCTTTTAATTATTTTTTGAAAACATGCTTGACTAATACACGTGTTTTTAATTCTAATGAATCTCAATAACCATATTGATGTAACATAGTTAAACATTATTCATTTATATGACCTAAAAATTATCCATAGATTGGTGTGGTATGAGTCATGTGAATTAGATTCATTATCTATTACTAAAAAATGGTTACAATAATCTAAAATATAATGACAAATAATTAAATTATCATTTCCATAAAATAATATTTATTTGAATAATTTGAAACATTATTTTTATAACATGAAAATAGTTTCAACAATATATAATTTAGATATATAATTTTTTTTATTCTTTACTCACATATTATAATAATTATAAATAATAAATACTATATTACAATTGACAATGTGATGTGGTAGTCACCAACTGATTGTGATACCAACATAGATCCATTTTCATCACACAAATCAACCTCATCAAAAAAAAATTAAAATATAAAATTATAATTTTTTTATTCAAAATCTCATAAACATATTTGGTATCTAATACCTATTTTTTGAAATTGAAATGAAATACCCATTAATGAACACACATGAAGTGTCACCTTTCTTTCTTCAAACTATATGATTTTTCTTCCAGTGACCCTTCATACCACACTAGAAACAGACGACACCCTAATCCCATGATTTCAATTTGATATTTATCTTCTTGAAAGGATGATGTATATAATCATTATAATTAGGTTTAATCAAGGTTATATTTCAATTTCCATTCCACTTATTTACCATAACTACATAATAAATTCTCGGATTCATATTTTTATTCATCTTGAGAATTTAGGTGAGGATATCGAGGAGTGACTTATCTATATTTATCACGTTAATATTCAAAATATATAAGGATAATATTTTATAAATATGGGTGATAATGAGATTATTACACAACAAAATAGGTTGTTTAAACAATAAAATTTCATTATGGTTGATGTATCCAATAAATTATTCTTCATTTGTTCCAACTAGTGTTCTTACTCCAATATTTAATGTAAAGAGTTCGTTGGTGATATAATTTTTTTTTCATTTAACTCATATGATAATGATCACATAGATGAATGATATTTTAATTTCATAATACAACTTCACTATATATTTTTTCTATTTCTCATGAAATCAATAATATCATCCATGAGATCATTTTAGAAATTTATATCATTCGAACTCAACTCTATAGTAGGAAAATCAAAAACTAGGGTCTCCATAACATATAACATCTATTACTATCATATTATGATACACATGTCCATATAACATTTCTAAATGTTTTATCCTATAAGTATAATTTCATTATATAGGATTTATCTCAAGGATAATTTTGTGGAAGTTGATCAATCTAGAAAATCTTATATAACTTTAGTGATTTTTTTACCATATATGATTACCCAAAGTTAGATGGAATAAATTTAATTATTTAACTCATGAATTTTTGAAATATCAAAAAACCATAACCATTAGACTCAGAATATCTTGATGGATACATATTCTAGAGAAACATATTTATATATCTATAATCACACCCTATGAAAATGATTGGTTGATTACTCGATGGTATTTTGGCAGGTGATTCTTTTCTAATGGTTTAGTTGTTGATTCATAAATCAATGAGTGGACTCACCAATCTAGAAACCCCTTCCTAGGTATCTATAACAATATCCTCCATGATAAATCAAGTATATCAAGGATTAATATTATTTACATAAAACTATTAAGACAACCCAAACTCTCATACCAAATGTATGATAAATTTATGTGACCCAATAATGGATGGAATGACATATATTTTTATTCATTCATTCCTAGTCAGGTAATGGAAGGAATAATATTACTTCATATTAAATTAATGTATTTTATTTAGTATGAATTTTTTTTATTATATTTATAATTTAAAAGTATGGTTAACATTATGTGTATTTTACATTCGGTATTAACTGTGTCTTGTTAAAACATTAGTACATAATATATTTATTTTAATTAAATATTTTCATATTAGTCAATTTATTTATGTTTTCTCTATATTGAATCTATAAAAATTAATTTTTAGTACACAAATAAAATTAATAATTATATGGTACAATCCTTTCCTTTAACTAACAGGTAATTTTTTAGATTAAAATAAATCAACCGACAAACTTCGGGATAAAATACTTATATTATTCCAAGCCTGAGTGAAAACATCCGACATATCCGCTAATGTACTTAATTTGTTTATTTTACATCATTTCCATACATTCACCACCTCCACCTTGAATCTACTTTTTAACTCATTCCATGCTACATTAAATAATCCTTATATTGAATATTATTTATAACTCACATGTATTTGAGGGGAACCAAAATTTGGTTAAGGGGAATTAGAAAAAACAACCTCGGACTATTTGGATCTAAATAATAATTGGGGGAAGGATTACCACATTCTATCATATATTATTAAATAATAAAAATATGAAAAACTAGGTAATGATATAAAACTCAATAAACCCATCATATACATAGTCTTCATCCATGAAAATTATTTATCATACAAATTCATTGACTACGCATTAAAATAACCACTTAATATTCATTCTAATACATTCATCGGTATGTTAAAATGCACATGAATTAATCTAATTATTTATCTTATTAATAAATTTATTAATTTTGCCTTATGATATACCATATTCCAAGAGAATCTCGACCACTATGATTTTGAATAAAATATATAATTTAGTTAAATTTTCTTTAAAAACAAGTACACGAAATTGTAATTTAAATTAACTCGCTAAGTACCTTTCTAAACTACCCAGCATGTTCTTTAGTATATATAGTGGACTAAAAAATAATTCATACACAAAAAATTTCATTATTTAGAATTGTTTTTTATAAAATTAATGTTTCAAAAAATACATGAAATTTAAATTTCTTGTAAAATTTATTGCACACTGATCATTTAGAATGCAATAGCCATAAATGAAATTTAGTTTATAATATAAAATATAAATATTTAATAATTTAATATAATATTAAACCTAAATAAATTTTTATAATATAAATAATAAAAATCACAGATCATTGGTTGATGATGTGTAATGGATTATTTAATTAAATATAATATTTCTATAAAAATAGGTAATGAACATTGTGTGTGATAGACAGATAAAAAATGTGATCTTTTTTAACCAGATGTATATAGTGACTCAAAGGGACTTATAATTTACACTCTATGTAATTATATGAGGTACAAAATATTCAGTAAGGATACACAGTTTTAACATCATGTTTCAATATTAATATGTTATATATTATGACTATTAAATACAGTAGGTGTATTTGTCAAACATGAAAACTTTACCCATGTTATCTGGTATAAAAATTAACAGTCTATATGATGTATAGAAAAATTTAAATATTATTTAGTCTAGAATAAATTTGTGTCAACCTAACGTGTCTTCATATGGGGAATTTAATTTCCATGATGCAAATTCATCACAAAATGACCCATAGTCTATATGGTGGTGGTGTTGATATGAACATTAATATGTTAAATGTTTCTAATGATTATTCTCCTTGTAACCCAGTTTTATCATACCAATGCTCATGGAACCAATATATTTGTTCTTTAGATTAATTCATCATTAAATATTAAAATATCCTATTCATGCGAGATTGAAATAAAGAGAAGGAAAAAAAGATATCTCAATAACATATTATGAAAAAAAAATTAAATTGAAATAAAAAGTATCTCCAAAAAAATAAATAATAACAAATTTTAATTATACATTTCTAATACAATTTGAATATTTCAGGATCCTCGATGGTTCTTTTTTGTATGGGTATAACTCATAAAATTTTATATTCATGGGATTTTCTCATGATGTGCATGATGAGAGAACAATGAAGAATGAAAATTTTCAAATAAAACTTCTTAGACATGCTTGAATTGAAAGGATATTTCATGTTAAATGTATAATAAGTAAAAATGTATTGTAAAAATCAACACATCAATCATTTTATTTTAATTTGATTAATATATTGATCATATGAAACGCTTTATGTTACCATACTTGTTCATATATTATCCAATTGTTGAATCCCTCAAGCGGAGATACCCAAATATTCATTTAATCTATGAATAATGTTAATGGATTTGTTAGGTTCTACCATAGTAAAATTATCATCTTGTTGTGTTGGAATTTATAACATTGAATATTCCATAGGGTTTGATGAATAGTAATTTCACTCCCATTCTTGATAAATGTACGAGGGAATGAATTTTTGTGGGCATGAGATAACCGACTCTATAGAATTATTATGGCATGAGATAGGATATATATTTCATTATAAAAAATGATTCTATAATTTTATCATCCCTAAGACGATAGATACAATAGTCTATTTATATAGTAATGGGTTGGGGTTAAATTTTTTTACACTTATGTCCCTTATAATATATTAATCCCTTAATTGACCCAATTATATGTAATAATAATTTGACTATTTTTTTCATAGCGTACGATTTCTAGTGAAATGATAAATTTTATTTTGTGATATTAAAATTTAATATTTATAATATAACACCATTTCACTCTTATTGTTCCCATCTTTATTTTCAAAATTCATGAATACATATTTATGTAAACATTTAGTAATTAAATGTAAAAAAAATAAAAAATATAAATCCATGTAATTTAAAAATTACCTTTTCAAAAAATATTTATTTAATTTGTGTGATAAAAAATCATTAATATAGTATTTAATTGATATCAATGGAAAATCATATTGTGTGACCCTCTATGTTTGCTCATCGTTGGAATTAGGGGAGATGTTTGATGGTCTGTGATACGAATTAGGAATTGATTTATTGGCATTAGGGGAGATGTTCGATGGTCTGTGATTAGTATTTAGGAATTGATTTAGTCACCCAAGTCGAATAATTTAATGTTGAAACATTAGTGACCAAAGACAAGTGTAGAATGTGTAATAAATTTATTTTTCTATATTTTTCATCATGAAATGTTCATACATGCATTATCAGCATTATTTTTTGACTCATCATTCTTGTTTTTTCTTGATAAAACATGTATATATCATTATGTTCATCGAATTTATTTCAAAAATTCTATTCTAATCAGTGAGATAAGATATTATATTACATAATTGGAAGGGAAAAATCCCTCCATGGAAAATTCATTAAGAAAATATTCATCATGAGGTACCAAATATATCATAATTAGCATGGTAAAAGGGTGTCACATGTTATTTCAATTCATTTATGTAAATAAGTCCATATATTTATTTATAATAATAATAATAAATTCCAACGACCATTATATAAACTCAAAGGTAGGAATATCCAATGACGCAAAAATAAAAAGAATTCTTTTTAGCATATATATACTAATAATCTTTGATCTAGTAGATCAGCAAAGGAAAACTTCATGATATAAAGCCTAATCCTCTTATAAGCACTATAACCTAAAAAAATTTGTTCCCCCATAAAATGTATTCACTTTTACTATAGGAAAAATATTTATGTGATATGATCATAGAATCACCAATTTCTCATTATATTGTGGATCTTCTATGAACAATTTTGATGGAACATTGATCCCATAATATGAAAACACTTAATTATTGAATAAAAACAATCATCATGTGATTATATATATATAATATTCACTTAATTGAATTTATTTGGAAATATAAAGTATTAAAATGTTTTTTCTAATAAACCATCTCCAATAGTAAATATGTAGATAAAACCACCACATTGTCATGTACTAATTTGACACCACACATCACTATATATTTGATTCATTAGTCGACTATCCCTATCATTTTTTCTCTAATAAAATTATTTGATCAATTTTCCGAATAAAAAATATTCAATAGTATCAAATGATTCAATATATACAAACTATAATATTCGATCCTTAAGGATACTTTGAATGAATTTCACATATATATATTTATTTAAACAATGAAAAAGTATATTGGGTTAAAAATTGACCATGAAATTTTTATTTTGATTGTTATAAATATGATTATACTAGTCTATAATTGTTAAATACTTCATTATATTCCCTATTCCATATAATTTTTCATCCATATATATAGATCACCCATTATTCATAATAATCAATTAAAACACTATTATTTCCTATGAAGGTATATAAATAAATTTACAAACTATGATGGGAAGATAATAAATTTTTTTTAATTCTATGATAAAACCAATAGTTAAAAATAGATCATATGTTATGAAATAATTTATTCATAAATGTTCTAATGAAATAATGTTTTCTCCATTACTGACATGAATATATAATTATCCATCACTACAATCTTTGAATAATTGCTCGTCAACAGAAATGTGTGACACACACAAATTATCTAATATCTATAACTTTCATCTAGTGGAATTAACCACTAAACATTCATATTCAGATAACCAAAATGCTTCTCCTTGTGAAATTTTTTCAATCCCACATACCAATCTTTATCTATTTTATAGTTCATACATATTAGAGATATCAAAATTATTTTAATTAAGTATATCATTATCCTCCACAAATATATATCACTTGGTGAATTTATGTATTATATCATTTCACTAAGGACATAAAAATGAATTTTTTCCCACTAAAAATGATTACTGTAAACATTAAATACATTTAATCATGCTAAATTTTTTTACTAAAACATTACCACGATTTGGCATAAAACACATAGATTTATCCATTTAGGCAAAGATTCATCTAAATAATAATTGTTTTGATTCATGTATAGTTCATTGTATAAGTATATATCGAAATAAATCAATAGATTCAATCAGAAGTATTTCTCTGGGATCCAAATACTTTTGGTTTAATAGCTATGTGTAACCAAAATCAAATTGACAGAAATAAATCAAAACCATCCAATAGAACAAATATTTGGACTGAAACAATTAGTAAGATAACCTAGATTCAGTTATTACTTATTTTCCTCATAAAAAATAATATAGGGGAACCATTCGTTTTCATAAAACAACTAAATTGGTCGATATAGTCCTTGAAAAGTGTTTCTTTTTATTGGATCTCATTCTTAGTATTTGTGGAGTTTTATAGTCCCACTAATTTAATATAAAACACGCTGATATTAATTTCATAATTTTTACATCATATTTAATATTTATCTTACAATGTTTCATTCATTTTTTTTATTTCTTGATTCTAGTGATTTATTTTTGGAACAGAAATCCTATCCACTACATTAATGTTTTAAAACCACATTAATGATTATATCTATAAACATCCATCAGGGTTTTTGTTACAAACACTGAAAATAGATGTCAAATATACTAATTAATATCTAAATGTATGATATGTTGATGGTGCATGAACAATTCATGTAAATAAATAGTTTTATACCTGATTTACAATATCCACATGAGTATTAAGAATGTGTAATATATAAAACACTTATAACCTTTCTAGGTAAGGCATAGTCTCTAGGCTAATTGGTGGTCTCAACCAAAGCCCCTTTACCTAGGGAGAATTTACTCAAGAGTGTACGCAATTCATTATATTAATAAAACCTAAAATGCACCAACTATTTTTAAAAACTATTCTCTGAATCAAAACTATAGGTACAAACTATGGTAAAATTTGATGCATAAAAATTCTATAGAGTCATACATATAATGTAATTGTAGAACGTAGGTTTATACTTAATTTAATAGTTAATCTAAGAATACATATTTTTTAAATTTCTTATGTAATTTAATAATAATTTATATAAAATGAATTTAACAAATAATTAAACATTGAATTTATTTTAAAAAAATGAGATAATAATTAATGAACATTTTATAAATTAGAGATAACTATAAATTTTTTATAAATTATAATATCATTATGGACATTCCATGAATATAAATAAATTATACTCATTTTTATATGAAATCATTGACATTTTTATTATATAACTTTTATATGATATTTCTAGAATTATTAAAATTTTATAATTGAATTTCTAATCTATAAGTTTTTTATATAATCTAAATATCACACATTTTATAATTTGATAATTACTTTATAAAACTAGCATTGTTATTTATAAATGAAATTTATATTCATAGATCATTTAACATTGAATAATATTAGATACAATTAATTTTTAATAATAACATTTAATATTTTGGAATAAATGTTTTGATAAAATTTATTTAATAAATTATACAAATATAAATTATATTTAAATAATATTTAAATTTTTTATATATTAAATAATATAAAAATACCTATTATTATGATTTACCCAAATTTTATAAACTTTTAAAATAACATATATGTTTGAAGATAATATTAAATTAATTTTATTTTTACCCTTACACGTATCGCTACTTTATGTAAGGGTTTCCCTAATTTACCGTTATACAATCACTTTGAATAATGATAACTAACTATTTACATCTTATAAATACTCTGTGAACGATTTAAAGGATATGACACTTAAGTAGTGGAAATATATGTAGGGGTCTGGAAGAAAAAACCCTTACTCTCTTCATCATTTATAAGTAACATTTTTATATAAAACCACTTTCATATATGTAATAAAATTACCCATTCCCTTTGTGAATAGGTAATCACAAGATTTCATTTATGCGAGATGGTAATGCATGTGACTACCCATACATTAACTCTTAATGTATAGGCATGTATTTTAGATTTCCTTACATATAAGGATAAAGTACAGTTTTACATTATGTATTATTATTTGGCTTAACGGGTGGTAATTTTTATACATTATAAAGTAAAAAAACATAATTTTTATAATTAGATAACATTTATTTACCCTCCTTTAGTTAGGAAAAAACATTGTTCAACCTCCCTACATAAAAAAATCATATATTCTATTACATATCTCAAATTAAGGAATTTAACTTCAATTAATATTCTGAAAATATGATTATTTGGTTCTTAAAAAACTAGAGAATAAACATTAATATATCATGAGTAATAGATCCATTAGTACACCAATGGGGTTTATTTAAGAATCATATGATTAATGGTATTGATAAACAACCCATACCCATGTGATATATTCTTATTAAAGTCAATATGTAAATAATATATTGAAACAAAGTGGTTGGAAATAGTGAAGCGTAACATCTTCCTTATTCTAACATGATATAAAAAATTTGATTTAAATCAAAACAATTAGTGATATAAATCATCCTCTAAATAAGATGATATATAGAGAAATGAATCAAAAAGAGAGTTATGAGTATAGCCATACTCATAAAGGGGTTCTAGAACTTTTTTAGGATAGTTGATTGGGAGTATTTGAGGAATAAATTTTCAATATCTTTTAGGGAAAGTTTTCGTCTAAAAGGCGTGAAAAGATATTTATCAGTGCACACACATGCACGTGACCAAAAGTTAAGAAATATTCTCTTTTATATGTAGTTATTGAGTTTATTACATTGATAATTCACCTCATTCATTACTATATTTTTGAAACATTATTCATTTAACAGTTCAATGAATATATTAAAATATCATTAAATGATAAACATTCTATTTTAAACTAATGAATTCATGTGTGTGAAGTGGAAACACACATGATATTATGCATCGCTGGAATATTTAATATAATATTTACATATTATATTTATTATAAATTGACCACATAGATCTATTTATAGTACACATTATATTATTAATCTCACAGGATAGAAGTATAAACCCACAGGAGAAACACAATTACACTTAAACATAGTATAATGTTATTTCTAATGTCTTCCAGATCAAATGTGTCAAAAATATCACGCCTATTGAGAAATTGAAATAATATATCTTAAAAACATTGAATAACTGTTTTATCATTCCTAGTGTTCAAAAGATACCCCTCATCACATATATAACAATTTCTGATATGTTTGTACTTTAGTCCTAATCCAGAATTGTTTTTAAATTAATGATTTTTCAAAAACAAAACACCAATTCTGATGATTTAAACCTATAAATTATTTCAAAATTTAACATATCCACTACTAAATTTTTAGAAGCATAAGAGTAATTTATTTTATCAGAGAATATGTTAAAAAACTACTTCTCATGTAATTCAATTAGAGCATCTGGTTAGTCTCTTTTCAAGAAATTAATATAACTATGCTGTTGGTACCATAACAATTTTGGTATAGTTAAGTTATCTACAAACACATTAATAATTGACATATATAAATATAAATTATATTTAATGTCTCTAATATCAGAGAAAAAATATGATTTAAAAACAAAATATTTTCATTTTTTAAAGAACAGATAGTTTTTTAGTTACCACAGCAGTGATATATCATGAAAATTGGTCAACATATAAGAACAAAGTATTAAAATTAAAATTTTTGTTTTTATGGAATTATGACCACTTACATTTGGTGTTATTTATTATTTTACCTTATTTTACATATTATTAATTTGTTTCCAAATTAAACTAAATTAGAAAAAAATTTCTCAAATTTGTTACTTAATATTCTAGTTTGACAGGTAATTTTTGTATCACCATTAATCAATATAGAACAACGATTAGACAATAATTTTTTTTGAATTATAAAAAATTTAAAAAATATTTTCTTATAAACTATTTTTTAATTTTAAATTTTCAAGTTTGTTACAATCATAGTTATTTTTAAAATTTTAATTTCCCATTTCCAAAAGATACTAAAATATTTCAATATCCTTATAGGTAGGAAAATCATCTTCATTATCGAAAAAAACCAAAAACTTCATCTTATATAAAAGATAAATAATCATTATCTATAGCATATGAAAAATAATATTTTGAGATTATTTTTCAGATAGATTCAGCAGTTAAAATTTCCAAGAGGCACTTTTAAACCTTATGAATATTCTCATAGGATTCAACAACATTTTATCAACCATCATTATCTTTCGATTAAATATATAAAGTTATTTCTCCCATACATTCTATCCATGTATATAATGACTTTGAAATTTTATTGACATTACATTTAAAATTTTAATTATTATTTTTTTCTTTCATCTTCAATATTTTATAATACAATTTTAAATAACCATCATTATTAAATCAAAAATTCATAACATCTGAAGAATCGTTATTCAATTTTCTTTACCTTATATCATTTATGTAATCATATTAGAAGTTAATCTTTCTAGTAGTATAATTTATTTTACTATTATGTTGATAAAATCCATTCCCATTGTTATTAATATCAGTATAATTTATATGATCCATACAAATATTCTTATTATTATTCACATGAATTTCACCATAATTAAGAATACTTTAAATAATATTATCAAAAGGAAAAAAATACACCCTTATTTTTATTCTATTTAGAGTTTTATATTTTTAATCAAATTTATTATTTTATGATAGTTCAAATTAAATCATCAAGACTTATCATTGTAAAATACATATTATCATTAATCATAATTCATTTAGACTTTCATTCCATTAGATTTATATAAATAATTTTCTCAACAATTTTAATATAAACTATTTCTATCTCTAAAAATAATCCAAACTATAAAGTATAGAAATAAAATTATTTATTATTTGAGAAATAGATTTCCAAATAATAATATAAAAATCATGATAATTTATATGAATCGTATATTTCATTGTTTATTTAAATTTTGATGTTCTAATGTTTTAAATCTTCTACTTCAACTAAATTCTATTTTCTATTTTAGTAAAAGATATAAGACTATATATATTTCTCATCACTGAGCATAAAAAATATAATTTTATAATTATTGAATTACTAATTATTCGAATATACGATATGTTTATAATCATCATTTTTAATAATTATGGAATTTTAGATCATAATCATATATTTTTTTAATGCCTCATATTAATACATGTTCTCATAAAAATGAATAGAAATTTGAAATTTTAATTTAGTTGCTTATTCAATTTCTGAATAATTCATTATAACTAAATTTCATAGTTTGGGAACCCAAAAATTTAGTTCATTAGATGGAAAATGGGATTAATTATTGTCAATGGGATTTGAGTCAGATTCAGAGGTTATCTGGGGTGGTCGGGCTACTATAGTGGGAACTCCATCATTCACCAATTAAATGATGATATACCACCAACTAGCCATTTCTAGGAGAATATTCCAAGATTCCATTGTAGGTACCCAAGACAAACTACTTTCCATGTACCAACTAGATTTTGACCAATTAAAAAGGGTAAATTTCATTTATTTCCCTTCATGTTTTTAAGGGGATGAGGCCCTCTATCCCCCATTATATTCTCTCACATGGATGGGGGATATGAATCCATTTCTCCTCATTTATCCCCCTTTATGGGGTGGTGGTGAGGGTTCTTTCAGTGATTTCATGTAAAACACTTCCTATAGGGTTCTTCACATGTCTCCTTTTTACATTTTTAAAATTTTGAGATATTTAGTTAGAGTTTTTAATTCTTACTTCACTAAAGCATGGTGCAATTAGAGATTGATAATGAGGTTTCAAATTTTCATAAAAAATATGGGGACACAAGTTTTCATTTTCATTTTGTGGATCATATTCATAGAACAGGTAGGAAATGTCAACATTTATTTGTGTTTTGATTCATATTATATTGATATTTTTATTAATTTGAATTTTTTTAATTTTTACTTTAACTATATGTTGTGTAAGGTATGCGAGATGGATTCATAAATTTATAAGGGGTTTGATTACAGTAGGGAGCCTTTTCTCACTTAAAAAAATCAGTATTATAAATTTTTTTAAAATATAATTAATTAACTATAATTATTTATAAATAATAGTTCTATGGTGTTACACAGGTTATCGATAGATTGTGAAGTGGTCTGTTGAGATAATGATAGATTTAGTGAGGCTAGGAAGTGAGTTTTCGGGCAGTGTAAAATGGAAAAGGCTTATAAAAAGGTAATTGGTATCATGTACTGGCCCCATGTATTATGATTCTTTATTTTCATTCTTAGGGATACTTATGCTCTTCATAGAGGGTGAAGAATAATGTTTAATTTAATAATGTGTAGTGATTTAATTAAATTAAAACATTTAATTTAATCAAATAGCAAAAACTATAGTTATAATAAAATTAGTAGACCAATTTTCAAAGGCTATGTTTGTCTTAGGAAATTAGCTTGAAACATCAGTCATAAATGGTCAATGCCCCAACATGATAACTTACCTTAGAATTCTGAACCCCCATTAGGTGAGTGACCTATCTATGTTAAATGAATTGAAAAAAGATGTGAAACCCTTATCCAGTATTATTGGACACCCAAAGTTGGGATGTATAGTGATTGTTACATATACAACCCTTATGGGACATTGGTATATCTGCAGATGATATAGATCCATTAGGATGTTAAAACAACCACATGGAGAGTGATACTACCCCGTTTGTTATGAATAGTACTTCATGGACATAACATAGCCAAAACAATTTTGGTTTAGGGGAACATACAGATGCATAGTTAACTTTAGTGTCAATAAATTCCATGGGACATCACTTGAATGTTATCTATTTGAATAATTCTTGTTTAGAGAGTGAGGTTCTGACACCATATTTAAAATTGATACGTAATGTCCTTCGAGTTCCAAGTGTTTACTAAAGACCTAGCTAAGATTAAGGACCATTGAAATATTCCATCCACTACACTAATGCTATTCCAGAAGTCCTCTTTTAACATTTATGACTTGTTTTGGAAATCAAAAATATTTTTATATTATTCTATCGTACTGACTATGTTTATTGTAATGACTATGTTTACCGTACTTACTTTGTTTATTTTACTTACTACGTTTATCATACTAACTATGTGTATCATACTGACTATGTTTGTCATACTGAATATGTTTATCGTACTGACTATGTTTATCGGAATGACTATATTTATCATAATTTCTATGTGTATCATACTTGCTATGTTTCTCATAATAACTATGTTTCTCATCATGGCTATTTTTATCATACTGACTATGTTTATTGTACTGTTTATGTTAATCATAATAACTATGTCAATCGTTATGACTCAGTCAATCATACCGACTATTGGGAATCATACTCACTTTATTTCATATCAATACTTTGAACTAAGTAATACTAATAGTACACATATTTTACATTTATCACATCCATGTTTTTATCCTATATTAAAACACATGTTTTATATCAATCATACTCGTGGATAACATTTTCATATATCTTTTACATTAACAGAAAAAATTTCATGGAGTAAGTTATAAAATAATCAAAATGATGTCATGTTTTCTATTTTAATATGATCATTAAACTGTTAGGTGTCCAAGTCCCTTAGAGTTTTCCAGAGAAATATGACTGTTGGAGAAAATATGACTGTTGGTACCTGAGGCCAATAAATAGGATGTCATTTGAATCTATGAAGAAAAACATAGATATATTGATCATTCTTTGCTTATATAAAGTTCAATAGAGGTACGATGTGACTTATCTCTTTCTTCATGTGAAAGCCTTCATATTAAAAAATTTGATATGTTCCTTCATAGTTTTTTTTATTTCAATAAGTGCTTTGTTTTGATTTTTGTGACCGATCAGGTGTTGACTATAGAGGGCTACTGAGGATAGGCATATGGTTCATTTGATATTTGTATCTATGGATTTTAAGTGTTTGAAAGACAGAGGTACTGATTACCTGCAAAATTGAGGGCTTATGGGGATAGAAAGACAGACATGTGATCATCATATCGAGGGCAAGTGGGGATATAAAGAGATATGTACTGATCATTGTATCGAGGTCTTGCGTGGATAATATGACAAATGTACCAATCATCGTATTGAGTATTTACCAAGTTGGTGCTAAGACATACCTCTTATCCTAGGTGAAAGCATAGCATTCTATTTTTGATAAATGAATTGTAATAATTTTACATTTCCACAGTTGTTTGAATTAGAAAGGAAATTGTATTGTTTCCTTTATTCATATAATATTCAATTTTAATTTTTCCAATTATAATTATTTTTTTACATTCTATGTTAATAGATTCTATACACTTTACGGTATAATATTTCACATTTGTATTACTTTGATTATTGTATTCATTTTGAATAATTTTTTTTATATTTATTATATTATCGCATTGTATCGTACCTGTTATATTCAAGGGTATTGTGGTTAATTGTATTGATTGTGTATTGTATTAGTTTAATAATTTCACAATAATATATTTATTAAGTGTTTAAATAAAATAGTTTTATTCTACAATTAACCCCCCCCCCCCCCCCGCCTCTTGTAATGTTCCATCTAATATAAATATACATCTATAACGATCCAATAATTGATATCAGAGGGCTTTCAGGGATAGCAAGACAGACATACTAGTCATCGTATCGAGGACATACCAAGGTGGTGGTAAGATATACCTCTTTTCCTATGTCAAAGGATACCCTTCTCATTTGGATGAAATAATTGTAATACTTTTACATTTATGCTGCTATTTGTATTAGAAAGAATAATATATTGTTTTCATTCTTCATTTCATATTCAATTGTAATTGTGTCAATTGTGATTATTTTGTTACATTTTATATTAATAGATTCTATACGCTATATGTTAGAATCTTTAACATCTGTATTACTCTGATTATTGTATTCGTTTTGAATACAATAGTTTTATATTTCATATATTATTACATCATATATTACATATTATATTCAAGGCTATTGTGGTTAATTGAATTTATTGTTTATAGTAATAGTTTATTACTATTAAACTAATATCTTTATTATGTGTTTAAATACAATTTATTTAATATAAAATTCACCCCCTCTTCTATTGTTCCATCTAATATAAATATACATTTATAACAACCCAACAATTCGTATCAGTGATGGTTTCCACTGATTTGTTTTTACAATATTTATTTGTTTTGAAATTTCAATTGGCATGTCAAGAATAAATTTTTTTACAGTTACTTACTACACTAACGTGTGGAGTGGAAATGTTTTTTTATTAGATAGAAGGAATGAATATTGGATCAATAGACAATCTGAATCCAACTAGACCACCTATCATTGATTGTAATGATTATGAGTACTAGAGAAATTGAATGAAGACAGTTTTCATTAATACTGGGGTAGATAATTTTATTATGCTTAATTGAGGTTACAAAATCTCTAACAAAGAAGTTAGTACTTTCACCTATCAAGAGAAGCAAGAATATCAACTGAATTACAAGGTAAAAAAATACTCTGTTGTGTTCCATGACCAGGAATATATATAGTTAAATATCATCTTGTGAAGCATCCAATTGTATTTGAAATAAATTTTAAGTCGCACATTTTGGTACATCGAATGTTACAGAAGCAATAAGAGCAATGCTTCGAGCAGAGTATCATGGATTTATTTTTCTTATGGAGAGTTAGTTTGTAAGGTGCAACAAATAATTATGAAAATTTTCAACAGTATATAATCTATGGGAGAAAAAGATCTTGATGATGATTCTCTTGTATAATAGATTATTGATATAATTCCAAATGATTGGGATTCAAAATGGACTGTTGTTGATGAAAAAAACAATTTTTCTCATATTACTCTGGATGAAATTTGTGGAACTCTTCTACAACACGAGAGAAGAATGAAAATATATGCTGATTTCAATTAGTAGAAAAATGGAAATGAAAGTTTATATTTTACTTCTAAATCTAAATCTAAAACACCTGAATAAACAAAAATATCCAAATTTAAGAAAGTTGTTATGACAGATTCAAGTGATAGTGATCACTCTGATAATGAGTTACCAAATCTTGCTCGAAGGATGGACAAGATTGTGGGAAAGAAATAAAACATTACTACCATTGCTAACTATCCATAGTGACCATGTAAGTAAATTTCAAAATTATGATTTTGAAACATTAGGTTGTAAGAAAGGTATTACTCAAAACGTCTCATCTCCAAGAAACCCTAAGAAAAATGGTGGTGTTGAGAGGTGAAATCGTATTCTTCAAGAAATGACCATAACTATGTTGAGTGAATACTCAATTGCTATGCATTTTGAGTTGATGTTTTTTGTACTTCTTGTTATACTATAAAAAATATTTAACTAGACCTTTTCATATAAAACACCGACTGAATTTTGGACTTGTCGAAAACATAATGTTCCATAATTCATTGTTTTTGGATGCAAAGTATTCATATTTAATACAAAAGATAATAAACATAAATTTTCACCCAAATCAGATGAAGGAATATTTTTAGGTTATTCTACAACATCTTAGTCTTATAGAGTTTTCAACAAAAACACATGTACTATTGAAGAAACATTGAATGTTAAATTTGATGAAACTAAACCCTTTATTTTTTAAATACTTCAACATAAATCCTTAGATGTGTTTTCAAAAGATGATTATCCACCCATGATAGATAATTATTCTGAAAAAGAAAAATTTTCAAGAAATTATTTCTGAAACATTTACCCCAAAATATTTCTTACCATATATTGATGAAAAAGTTTTAAGAAAACCATATAAATTGTTTCTCAAGAATAATACCAATGGTAATATCATTGGTGATGTAAATAAACCTGTAAAAACATGAAATGACCTGAGAAATGAAATAGAACTCCTTGATTTTTCTTCCGAATTCAAAACTAAAAGCCAAAGTGTTTCCCTATGTGATGAATATTGGATTAGAGAAACACAAGATGAACTAAATGAATTTGAAAGGAATAAATTCTAGAATTTAGTGGAAAACCTAAATAAACAACTCTCATTGGTGTAAAATGGGTCGTTAAAATAAGTGTGATGAAAATTGAATCATAGTAATAAATAAATAAAGACTTTTTGATAAAGGCTATAATCAACAATAGGGAATATAATATGAAGAAACATATGCTCCGATAGCAATACATGAATATATTCGCATTCTATTATCCTTTGCAGCATACTTTAATTTCAAAATATTTCAAATGGAAGTTACATGCTCTTTTCTAAATAGTTTTTTTATGAATAAGTTTTTGTTGAAATACCTACTAGTTTTATAGATTCCAAATTTCGTATTCATGTTTTTAAAGATAACAAATATTTATAAGGCCTTAATCAAGACCCTAGTGTATGGTATGATAGACTTACATGTATTCATTTTCAAAAAAACTATCCAAAAGGTACAGAGTATCCAACTTTTTTATAAAAATAGAAAATAAAAATGTTTTGATTGTTCAAATCTATGTTGATGACATCATATTTTGGTCAACTCAACATTCACTAACTGATTCCATTGAAAATTTAATGAACTATGAATTTTAAATTAGTATGATGGGTGAGTTAAAATTATTTTTAGGTTTTAAAATTTCTCAAAAACTAGAAGGATCTTATATACCTCAAAATCTGTATATCAAATATTTACTCAAATAGTATGGATAAAAAAAATACTAAAAGTATTAGCACCCCAATTGGTACTTGCAATTCACTTGATCTTGATGGAACAGGGAAACAATTAGACCAAACAACTTTTAGAGGTATGATAGGCAGTTTTTTTACTTAACAGCTAGTCGACCAGACATAATGTTTTTCGTATGCTTATGTGCAAGATACCAATAAAATCCAAAAGAGTCTCATTTAAATTCAGTGAAAAGTCTTTTCAGAATATAAAAATGGACTTTGTATTTAGGTCTTTTTTATTCTTCTGGAAATGATCTTGTTTAAAAAAAATTCGAATCCTGACTTTTGAGTTTTTAGAATGGATAGAAAGTGTATATCTGGAACATGTCATTTCATAAGAGATTCCTTAGATTCTTGGTCATGCATTATAGAACACAATGTATCACTTTCCACTGCTGGAGCTGAATATGTAGCAGCTGGAAGTTATTGTGCTCAAGTGTTGTGGATGCAACACACACTCACTGATTATGGATTGAGATTTTCCAAAACTCAAATTATATGTGTTAATACTAGTTCTATATCCCTTATTAAAAACCCAGAACATCAAGCTCATGAAAAACACATATATATTAGTCATTAACTTCTTATGGATCACACAAAAAAATGAGATATTATTTTAAAATTCATCAAAATGCAAGAACATCTTGCTAACATTTTTACAAAACCATTATCTTCTGACAGATTTGAATTCATTAAACTGATGCCAGGAATGATTAAACTAAAATAATCATTCATATCTACTTCATGTTTTACAATTCTACTTACATTAAAAAAACTCTTCTTAAAAGGAGAACCTCTTTTCACATGATGTATTTCATAACCGTTTTTTGTTATGACTTTATTTATATGTTGATTTCCTATTCTATCCTTCTAATTTTTGTATTGTCATGTTATCGTCTTGTTTTTATCGTCCTATCATCCTAGTTACCGCTTTGAATTTCTATCAATTGGCACGTCATCCAATGGTAACAAATTTGTTTTACATCAGCAAGTCAACCTATGGTAACAACTTTGTTTTTCATCGGCACGTCAACCTATGGTGTCAACTTTGTTTTCCATCGGCACCTCAACCTATGGAAACAAAATTGTTTTCCATAAACACATCAACCTATTGTAATGACATTGTTTTCCATCGGCATTACAGCATATGGTAATGAATTAGTTTTCCATCAGCATGAAAACCTATGGTAATGAAATTGTTTTCCATCAGCATTACAACCTATGGTAATGACTTTTTTTTCCATTGACATGAAAACCATTGGTAATGACTTTGTTTCCCATCACCATCAAAACCTATTTAAATGACTTTTTTTCCATCAACATGACAACCTCTGGTAAAGAGATGGTTTTCTATAGGCATGAAAACCTATGGTAATGACTTTGTTTTCCATCGATCTCATAATTGATTGTTTTTTTCCATGAATTCTTGTTTTATCTTTTTTATTGTATTATACTATGTTAATACTATTAAACCGAAGATTTCCTTATAATCTATGATAGGTATATTATTTTATTCTTTTGTTTTGTCTTTCGTACATTTTTTCGTTTCACATTTATTAAAAAAATACCTTTAAATCGCCACCATTTGATTATTTATCTTTCAATATCAACTATAGAAGACCAACTATCATATTTCTTATCCTACAAATAGTGACCCCCTCCCTTAACCCACTCTGGTTTTCCCATTTTCTTGGCGATGCTCTGTCTCTTTGTTTTAAGACTCTGTTCGATCTTCATTTTGTTCCACCTATATGTGTCAGTCCTCTCCCAACACTCCTGCTGAAATTTCTTCGAAGACATTTTCAAAGAATGATTTCTTCAAAGAAAGGTTAGTTTCTCAGGATTTCCATGACTCATATGATTCAACAATCAAGAGTATTATTTTTTTTCAAGTATGGGAACATATATGTGTTGAGAAACCTATATCTCAAGTCCCAATTCTTGTTGAAGATGTCTGTCAATTCTACAAAACGGTATCATTTGACAAAAATATGATGATCAACTTTTATGTGTACAATAGAAAAATTTCAATGTCTGTGAAACAAGAAGTTCACTTTCTCAATGTTTCAATGGATGGTGATTCTTTTTGTCCACCTCATAAACTACTAGAGGAAGCTAGAATGTTTAATAGAGAGAGAGCTGAATATTCACTATTACTCATAAATGAAGAGAAGAGAAATGTATCACATTTATCTCTAGATAACAGGTGTGTAGTGCTTCAGATGCAAGGATTTCTTATCTCAAGGAAAGGGTATAAGGAAACCCTTAATTTTTCAAACATCTTTATACTGGACTATCTTATAAACATGAGAATGGTAAATCTCATGGGGTAAATTTTTGAAAGAATCAAGAATATCACGTGAGGAGTGATCAAGTATCATATGATTATGTATCCCTTCATTCTTATAAGTTTCATTCATGAGAGTCTAATGTTTTTTAATATTCCTCTAAAAGGTCAGTTGAAAGAATTAAAGCCTTCATGGATCAGTAAGAATACACTGAAGAAGTTTTATATTTGTTTTGATAATGATTAAAAGCTTTTTCTTAACGATGTAGATCCTAAATCAGAAAAATATCAATCGAAACCTATATCAATTGAATAAATTCGAACTATTGTTTCTCCTTAAAATCTAGATCTGCAAATCAATACTATGCCAAAAAAAAAGAAAAATACAGTTAGGAGGTTGTAGCCAAGTGGAGGAAAGACATAGAACAAATAAAAGAATGTGATACTAAGTTCTACCTTGATCTATCAGAATCCATAACTGTGAAAACAATCATATAAGATACATTACAAGATGATAAGAAAACGATGACTCTCTTGAAAAGGAAATCCCATGATTTTGATGTCACTAAAATCATGAAAGCGGTTGAGATGGCTAATGCTCATCTAATGGAAGATGTACATAAAGTATGTATTGTAGAGAATCTTCCAGAAAAAGAGAAAGGGAAACAACTATTAAAATAAGTTCATGAAGTTTAAGAAGATGAAGAAGATGTTATTTTTAAATTTCATCATAGTTCAAAAACTAGTAGAGAATAATCTTTTCAAAAGTAATGTGAAGGTATTCAACAAGTTCCTCATGATGATCAAGCACCTGCTAAATATCTTTGGAAATTATTTCAGATATATTTCTATCTCGAATAAAAGAGCGTGCTAAAACTTCTCATACTAATGAATTAATTGTTATCAGTGACAAAGTGGAAGAAGACAGAAATTGAAAACAAAAAGAAAAAGGAAAACACCCAGTTAAAGACTCAAGCCAATCAAATGAACTGGATTCATACGATGAGGATACTGATTCAGAACAAAAAATTTCACTCTATAAAAGTGATTACATTGTTCATTTATTGAGGATAATTTAGAAGACTATACCTTATTTCAATAGAATATAAGGGAAAATTTTTATCATCATAGACAATCAAACAAAGATTTTTGGTTCTATAAGGGAGCATAGAAAATGAGGTTTGTCAATTGAAGCTGATTTAATTATTTTGTCTGAATGATTGGTTTCCCACCAAAAGGCTTGAAATAAGATGACTAAGTGGCAATAAAAAATAGAAAGCTCAGTGAATGAACATGAGGTTTAAATTGAATAAATAAGGAGGATTTAAAATGATCTTGTTATTTCTTTTAACAATCTTTACTGAGAAACTATTGAAAAGGTGAATCAGATATAAAAAAATCATGGAGATGATACTCCATCAATAAATGATTTAGAAGAAAGAATGATTGATTTACAGTCATAATTTTTAAAGATTCATCTTTCAATGATGAAATAGATTTGTTAAAGAAGCAAAATTCTGTGTTGTCTCAAGACAATGAGAATTTTGAAGACAGAATTAATACTCTTTAAGAAGTAATCAGCGATCTAGAAGACACTATAAAAAAGGATATGTATTTTTCCGATCAACAATAGCATCTAGAATCCCAAGAAGATTCTATTTCAGAAGACAAGAAAGAAATAAAGAAGATGAAAGGTGTTCTATATGATATGATCAAGAATGAATAAGAAAGAGAAAAAATGAATGTTTTGTTTTATTTCTATTTCATGATTCACTCTTCGAACTCTTTAGACATTTGTTTTCATAATGTGTTCTATGTTCTCATTCCCATTGCCATGCATTTCTGTTTCTCTCTAACCTTTTCAGAAAAATCATAATTACCCTGTTCTTTTTGTAAATAACAACGTCAGAGAATGTTTCATAAGTGAATGAATTTTTTAAATACATCGAAATCAATTAAAATATAACAATACAATCCTTTGGAATGTATATACCTAAGGCAGAGTTAGTTGTATTAAATCTCATATTCATAAGAGTTTTCATAACTCAATGGGGGTTACATATTTCATTACTAGTTTTACTTTACGTTTTGTGTTTTCCAAAAAGGTGGATCTTGTAAAGTCAAAAGTCCTCTTTTTAATTTTATGACTTGATTTGGAAATCACAAGTCTCTTTATATTCTTCTCTTGTACTGACTGTGTTTATCATATTTAATGTGTTTATCATATTGACTATGTTTATCTTACTTACTATGTTTATCATACTAACTATGTGTATTGTACTGACTATGTTTGTCGTACTGACTATGTCTATCGTACAGACTATGATTATTATACTGACTATGTTTATCGTACTAACTATGTGTACTGTACTAACTATGATTATCTTATTGACTATGTTTATCATACTGACTACATTTATCGTACTGAATATTTTAATCATAAAAACTCTATCAATCGTATAGACTCCATAATTCGTACTGACTAATGGGCATCATACTCAATTTATATAATATCAATACTTTTCACTAATTAATACTAATAGTACTCATATTTTACTTTTATCACATGCATGTTTATATCATTTAACAAAATTCATGTTTTGTATCAATTGTACTCATGGTTATCATTTTCATATATCATTTACATTAACCAAAATTATGTTGTTGATTTATTTATAAACTAATAAAAATTATGTCCTATATTATGTTTTAATATAACTTTTATAATTCCAGGTGTCCAAGTCCCTCCTATTTTTCTAGTTAATTATGACCATTGGAGGAAATATAAACATTGGAACCTAAGGCCTATAAATAAGAGTTCATTTGAAGCTGTTGAGAACAATGTAGAGACTTTGATCATTATTTTCTTCTATCAAGTTCTAGAGGAACATGTTGTGACTTATCTCTTGCTTCATGCAAAAGTTGTCAGATAACAAAATGTGAACGACTCGTTCTTAGTTTTTTTATTTCAATAAGTGCTTTCTTTTTCTTTGTGCGATCGATCAGGTGATAACGATTGAGGGTTTCTAGGGATAGGAAGACAGTGCATCTGATCTTTGTATCAAGGGATTTCAATTGTTTGAAAGATAGAGGTACTAATTACCTGCAAAACCTAGGGCTTGTGGGGATAGCAAGAGAGACTTACTGATCATTGTATCGAGGGCTTGAAGGGATAACAAGACAGACATACCGATCATCATATTGAGGGCTTTCCAAGGTGGTGGTAAGAAGAACCACTTATCCTAGGTGAAAGGATTCAGTTGTCTTTGGGATAAAATTATTTTAATACTTTTACATTTCCTATATTGTTTGTATTAGAAAGACAATTATATATTTTTTTTATTTCTTCATTTCATATTCATTTTTAATTTCATCAATTATTATTATTTTGTTACATTTTTATTAATATATTCAATATTCTATATGATAGAATCTTTCAAATTTTTATTGATTTGTTTATTTTAATCATTTTGAATAGAACTATTTTATATTTCTTATAGTATTAAATCGTATCATACTTATTATATTCAATGATATTGTGGTTAATTATATTTATTGTGTATTATATTAGTTTAATATTAATAAACTAATATCCTTATGAAGTGTTCAAATAAAATTTTTTATCTACAATTCACCCCATCATGTATTATTTAATCTAATATACACATACCCCTATAATGATAAAACACATAAAACTTTTGATACCCATTTGGAATCCTTTGGATATATAAACCAAGCGCAGCTTCATGTTTGATGTTCTAATAGTGTCACTATAAAACCCATAATGAACGTGTGATCATGAGGGGATATGGATAGTGGTATTAGGCATGGGTGTAAGACTAATGTTGAATGGTGCACCACTAGTTTTTTCTGATCTACTAAGAATATATAGGCCAAATATATCATTTGATATTGTGCAGTGCCACTAGATTTCTATTGTATCTGATTGGCCAGTTGGTGGGAAGGGAAATTGCATGGTAAATACTTAATAGTTTAACTATCTAACTAGTGAGGATGAAAACTATTCTAATGGGACACTAGTATAATGGATCTCTTATACGAGAACCATCAACTAGACCACGAGGTTCCCAAAAAATTAAGGGCACTGGTGGGAACCACAAAAAATCTAGTGGTACCCACTCGCCAACTGATGGCTCCCTGCTAGGCCAACAAAACAAGAGGAAATGTCATATTTTTATTATTTATTAATATTTTAAACTAATAATTAATAATAATTTTACCCTAATATGGTAATATATAATGTTAAGGATTCTACAAGGATCTTGAGGCTGTTATAGCACCATTTCTTGGTCATTTGATACATGATTCATTCTAGAAAACATAAATTAGTGAATTCCTCTAGGAATTATTGTTTTCCTCATATTTTCATCTTATATACTATTCTAACACCATATAACAGTAGTGATTATTACTGTCCATAGATTATTGTGGTGTTTTATTGTCTTTAGAATCTTGATCTTTCTTTCTTCATCAATGTTTCTTGAGGTTGGTGGTATAAAACAAATCTCTAGTGCTTGTTTGGTTTCTTTGGTACACACTACCTATATGGTATCTTTATCATTACTTAAACGTGACCATAATTAATTTGAATTGATAAATTTCTTAGTCATAGTCCTCCCATGGATCGAGTTGGGTCTATGGGAATAGATATTAGGTCTTCGGATAAGTATGACCTTAGGATGAAACATGGAACATATGAACCAACAACCCTATGATAAATGAAATTTTTCATAGATTGGATCAGTAATGTGAATTGCATTAGCATGTGAATTGATGTAATTGGTATAATGAATAATAATTTTTCGAGAATGTGGTTCGTTATATTGAAATTTGAATTGCTTTTGTGGAATGATGGAATTTGGACATATTGATATGTTAAACATTATTTAAGAATATCTATAATGTGAAATAGAATTATTATAATTATTTTAAATTATTTTAATTTATACAATAGAATCAATGATGGATAATTCCTAATTTTTATAAAATAAACAATATAACATATGAGAAATCGTTAATAATGTGGGGTAATTGAATTCATTTTCACTATTTTCATTAAATTATTAAATCACCCTTGCCATGTTTAACGTACCATGGGAACATGTAAGTACCACTAGAAAATATATACACACTAGGACTAGTTATCTTTAACATGGAATAATAAATGATCCAAAGTGAAATATAAACATATATAGCATGGAATTTATCCATATTCCCATATTCATGGTCACTTGATACTTATAAATGGTCATGGGTAAAATCCATTGGAGAGATATAAGTGACTGTATTATAAGAATTCATAACAGTGTCAATTTATGATGTTGGAGGGACAAATTTATTTTTACTTGGACCTCAAATGTGAGATACATGATATTTGTGATTTAACCTTGGTAGGAAAATTTGAAAATAATATGAGTTATTCATCCACGGAAGGAGAATCCATAAATATATTGAGATATTTGTCTTAGCATCGATGCAGTTTTGGATGACCAAATCTGTCAACATTGATATCTAGGGTTAGAAAGGCGTTTTTATTTTCCATAATAATTTAGGAATTAGTTCCCCAGTTTATCAAAATATTTCATAAACTATCTATTCATACAAAATTATTAATTCACTATCAAAGTTGTCATATTCGTCTTTCCTCATACCATGATCAGACCACTGGTTGGTACTTAGATTGAATTTCATGATATAGGTCTTGACTAGATTAGGTCTCTCTGATTAATATTAAATGATTTACAATAAGAGATTGGATAATGGATTTGGGACCAAGATGGAGTTCAGAACTATGATTTTTTCATCATTTATTATGGAGTTTATTTTATATTTTTCTATATAACATTGAACATGATATTTAGTTGTACACACATTATTTAATGACATGGTTAACTACTAATATATGGATTATTCTTATTCAAATATTATCTTATTTTGTATTATTTCAGGATTGAATTATCAACTTTTTGTAATGATTTATTATCTTTTAAAGAGTTTATTTTCTTCCTAATGCATTCCATTGAACCTCGCTACTAGTCGTATGCCTCTAGTGTACTATGAGGCATGATTATGTTAATTTATTGAACTATCTAAATAATTTCTCAGATAAATAAGATTGGGATGTTTCAATGTGGTTTCATAGATAAGATATTTTATTTTACTTTACTATTTGGGTTTGACATAAACAATACTATTTTGTGTTAGGGCTTGAGGTGATGTCAATCATGGGAGTAGTTAAACCATGGGTGTAGGAAAACCATGTTTCCTGGGACAATACTTCTATTCTTGATATTCACTTATTAAAATTGTGATGTTATTTTACCTTGGGTGATGCACAGATTCTATGTTGTTACTAATTTTTTTATTTTAATCATGGATTGGTATGCAATGTGGTTAGTATGCATGCATCTTCTTAGGAATGGATAGAAATTTTTCCACATGGATTGTCCATACTATGGGCATATTTATAACATGTGACATAACTGCATATCTATGTTGTGAAATATAATACATGATATATTTTATAAAAATTAATGAATATAACTATTATAGAATTTAAATTAACTTATTAACACACGTTTTTGTGTTACATTGTGTTAGTGTTTCTATGGATCCATGCTAACCTTTTTATGTTGAAATTATTATGTATGTTGTGATCGAAGTAGTGTGTTGACCATTTTATAGAACATTAATTCTCATCATCTTTAGGTTGAGTGGTTGTAGTGTGGTACACAACACACCCATCACTCAACTGAGACAAAACATCCTTAGAATCTTAGGAACTAGATTGGAATATATATTTTCAAAACTTTACTATATTAATGGAATTTATGTAGAGGGAAACTAATCATTCAATGAATTTTATATTTTATATAATTATAGTGTTCCAGATACCAACCCCATACTTTTCACTAAGGAGGTAGGACACTAGGTGTCATAGTTATGGATCGAGTCCATCAATATGATCTTCAAACACCTTGAGACACCCATAAGTATGAGGATTAATATAGCTAATTTAATTATACAAGGACTAGCCATGATTTGGATGAATATCATAGATAAATACAAATAATATTTGTATCTATCTATAATAGACTTCAAGGTTAATTTTCTAGGAAACTGTAATAAAAAACATAGATGGATGAGTGGTATCCAGAATTTATAAAACTCACATAGGTAATCATGTTAGTGAAATTCTATGCAGATATTTTTATAGACCTATATTTTTTTGAACCATATTTTGTAATAGATGTGATTACATAAGTGAAGTTGTTTATAGACATGATTTATTATGAGATAATTTAAGAGGTTATTCTATTTTTCTTGAGAAACATATCTGACGTTATGAATTAGAACCACATTATTGATGGGTGTTTTTTTATTCCCTCAGTGACAGGCATGCATTATTTTTTGGAAAATTGAGGGGATCTTTTTAAAAAATTATCAAGATAAACAATTATATTTTCCACTAGGGATGTATCATGAAGAGTAGTCAGGGGACTTGAAGGATTCATCTGAAATGTTTCCAGTGAAATTGATTTTAGGGTTGCAAGGATGGCCATAAGAATATCCAATTTCCATTCCCTACTATAGAGTAACATGATTTTTAGGAGGTTCCATGTATTTAGGTTTTGTAGAGTAATTAATAATGAAAAAGTGATAATATATGAAGGTATGAACCAATATCTAGAAAATAATCTACTACCCCTCAGTATATAAGTAGTTGGTCTTCCACAAATGATTCGAACCGGGGTAGTGGATGTGTACCCCAAAATAAGAGTGACAATATCAGCATGAGGTAGCATTACAGTGGTGTTAGAATAGAGCCCAACGATGGGTGGATAAGCAGACATGTATTAATATCTAATTTTATCAGGCTGGATACAAGATTTTCTAAATTTTTTGGTATGATTATTGTATTTACTATAGTTTCCTACATTTTTCTGATATAGGGGAAGAACACTATGTTATATTTTATCATTTTTTCAATGGCATTGATTTTGATATAGAGATATTGGATGGTTTTATAACTAGGAAAACACCATTAGAGGTGTGATCCGTTGGTATTTGAAACTGAATATAGTTTTCTATTGAAATTGTTGGAAATAGTTTTTGTTTTCATGTAGTTTATTCTTGAAATGATAGGATTGAAATTAATTGTGGGTGTGGATTGCCTACTTATATACCAGGATCATATAAAATATCATCAAAGGAGAGTTAATTTTTTATACCAGTAATATTTAGATTATTATGTCCAATCCATTACATGAAAATCAATATATTATAAATGGGGGACTTCAATACAATATCTATTTTTATCAAAAAAAATTCAAAATGATATACGTTTTCATTTCATGAGATATATTTATGAATTCCAAAATAACTTCCCATTATTTCATAACTATTCTTAAACCTTGTGAATTTTTACAAATTTTGGATAGGCATAATAATATGAGTAAGGGACAAAAAATTAAGAATGAGACTTGTTTTTCCATTTTAAAACCATTAGAAGAAAACGGAAGTTTTCCATTAAATAATTAACCTTGATCACAAAAAATACTTTACCTACAAATGAAAATATATTTTTACAATGTTTTTCATGAAATTCATTAAAAGGAAAAATTAACTAAAAATAATAATAATGAGGGTTAAAAATAAGGAAAGATAACTAATGAATTTTATTTCATAGAGAAATAACTTTTTACCCTAGAAGGAATAATAATTCTTTTAAAAAATGATTATTATCATACCTTACAAATGAAAGGAATCTATATAATCTCTATTTTATTAAAATAAACATAATTTCAATTATATGGGACATTATATATAAATAATATATATAGAACTCATACACTTGGAAAAACAAAATGTATATCTTATAACGTAATTTTATTGAGGACACAATCGTTATAGAATGCATTGGAATGATATTTTGGCAATCCCATATTTTAATCCATATCAGGCTCAACCAAAATCAAAAATACTTTAAGATGACTATATCTTGAATGAAACCTTAGAAAAATAGTTTTAAAAACAAATTCCAAAAATATTGGATATTTAAAGAAACATTATTTTTAAAATTCCATTGTTAAAACTAAAATTCCAAGATATAAATATAAATGAGTATTATTATTTTATGGAAATATTAAAACTTATAATGGAAGGAAAATATCAAATAACAATTTTGATTTCAATAAATGTCATTATTATGAAATGAAATGTAATAGAACATTCCTTTTGGTTATCTTGGCCAGAAGGCCTTCAAGTTTTTTAAATTATTTTTTGTATACAATATATTTTATATGTTAATGGGGAACCATTACATGAATCTTATCCCTAAAAAAACATGGGAAATTACATGACCAAAAGGCCCATTTTACAAAACATAATACATGACTGAAAGGCCAAATAAATAACACCGAAAGACTTGCCCCTTCCTATAATTTGTGTTATTGAAGGTGTCGTAATCCCCCAAATTCGTGGATGATCGACTAGAATTGGCCCATGAAGAGTTTAATGGTACTAGATACCAATTTAAATTATAATAACCTTTTGTCTTTTCAAAATAGTTAGATATTCTCCAGTGGATAATACATTCTCTAAATCCTCATCTAATATTCCATTTTTCATTATATAGATTGTCCAAAAATTATATAAAAATATATTTTTTGAAACCATTGAAAGAAAGTACAATTATTTTTAAAATTTATATTATATTTATTTTCTCCATAATAATAATTAAATAAGATTATTTTAGAATCATGGTTGTGGAATACAAATTGTATGAAGATAAACCTTAAAATGGGTTTAAATAGAAATTAAATTACATTGAGTCCAACCCATAATGTTTCTTTATCATTATGAATAATAAAAATATGTTAATTAGTTACCTTCAAAAGAATGTTTTTATTTTAAATTATTATTTTATATTATGTCATAACATGTTATATATAATTACTTAATAAATTATGTCACAATCATATGTTTTTATGATATCCATCTCATATGTAAAACAAAACATTGATAGGATGAATATGGTCATTATACTAATTATTCCATCAACTCAAAAATAATAATGATGAAAAAATAATCATTTTTATAAAAAAATTATAATTTTAAAACAAACTATGAAATATGTGTTCTAAAAATGAACTACACCATAATCATTGAGATGTGAGGTTGTACGCACACATGAGTAACATTTCCATTGTTCAAAAATATTTACAGAATAAAGGTAAGTATTCATTATACATTAAATAATGGTAATTATATCATTAATATCTTATTATTTTTTCACATACATACACATACATAATCTATGTGATGTGGTGATGAAAAAATACATCGGTTCATATAGGTGGTAGCGTAGACATATGAACGAATGATGTTATTATTTCTTATTGAATGGAAGGGTTTGTATGTAAATGGTATTTTATATTTTCCAAATGAAAAATATGTAATTAATATAATATATTTATATTAAATATTCCATTAAAATCATCTACTATAGGTGGTGATAGATAAATAATTACACTCGTTCATGAGGTGGTAGTCTATCAAATACACGAATAATGTTTTGGGTTCAAATTTTATGGATGTGGTGATATAAATGTGAGATTCTAATAACATAATATAATTTAATAATATAAAATATATTTCGGTTATTATTTAACCATGATTTAAGATGTTTTCAAGGATTTAGATGATGAATTAAATGAATATTTTTGATTAATAACTATATCTCTTCTTTGGAAATCCTCTTTAGGATTACACATAAATATTCCCTAAGTTAGTTTTATGATAAAAATATATTATAGGATTATTTTAGTATTTAAATAAAGTATTTCATCATGAATTGATAGAACAAAATTAAGTTCCATGTTTGTAGAATAATTGAGATTATTTTTTATATATATGAGGGGGGAGGGGTACTTTTTAAAATTTATTAATCTATTAAATTAATATAAATTAATTTCTATATTTTAATAGATAAAAATTGATAATATTTGTTGATTAAATTCTAATTTGTATAAATAATATAATAAAATATAATTTTGGATATTTTTTTATTATATTTTTACATTTAATTTTTGTTTTAACTCCCATTTAACCCTTTTTGAAAATTAACGTAGTATTAATGATTTTAATCTTTATTGAAAAATAGAGTCAATGTTAATGATAAATCATACAATTAAGGGATATTTGTTGATATTATAAACAACATCAAAATAACTTGGATTTACATTGGTTTTTTAGATCTGAATCATTTAACGAAATATTATTTAATATAAAATAAATTTTCTGTCTATTTTCGAAATATTCATTTAATATTAATTTTAAAGATACACGAGAATAATTGAATTAATATATAATACATTAGCATTGCTATAATATGTAAATTTTATAGAAATATGTTTTTGGCAAAAAAACCCCATTAAAATATTATTAATTTAAATATTTTTAATATAATTTATATTATATTCATACTAAATGAATAAACATTTTATTAGGGATTCATATGCATTTAAGATAATTATTTCGTCACTATAATTTAAAAAAATACAATAATAAATAAAAATAATTTATGTTTAAAGTGCATATTTATAACCAAACATACCTTCTTTTTTCCCTATGTATATAATTGTAATATAATAAAACAAATCAAAATACATTATTTACCTCTAATTCCATAAAATATTATAAACGTCAAAATAATTCAATTATGTAAACAAAATTTATATATTCATAGTTTGAATTATTTGGGAATAAATATTATCATATAATAAATATATCTAATGTTTTACATTAAGATGATATCAATTTTTTACTATTAATAAATCTCTTTTAACATTTCCATGGTAAAAATATTTACTATAATTAAATTCATAATGACTAAAAATAATGTTTCAAAACATAGAAGTGAAATAGAAGGGAAAAAATATTAACCATATAAATAAAAATATTTAATACATTTTTAATGTTAAATTCGTATTAGTGAAAGAATTTATTTTAGAATTACACTGACAAAACATAATTAAAAAACATTAATTAGAAAAAATGGATTCTTTACGTATGAATGAATATTTAATTCTAAATGCATGAAAAAAATTAATTCAAATGATTATAATTATATAATTTTTAACTAAAATTAACTAAATAAACCTTAAATCTATCTAAAAAATATTTTCATTTTAGAGAAACATTAAATGATTATTCATTTTTAATAAAAATAAAATTCCTCACTATTAATTAACAAACCAAACTGCCATGAAAATTCTGAAAATGTTATCATATGAAAGTATTTACATTGTGAATTTAAAAAACAAATTCTAATTTTTTTTATTTTAAAATTATTCATTTTATTAATACCATATAATAAAATAATCTAATAAATTATTTCCTTTTATATTTTATTATTACATAAATTTTTTAAAATAAAAATGCCTATCTATATCTTGAATAATAATGAAAAATTGTTAATTTCTATCATTTATTAGGATTTAATAATCTTCATTATTTTGGAAGTTTCATCCTCATAATTTCATTCATTTCATACATAAGAATGGATATTTTTACCTGATATCATTTTTAGATTATCATGTTTCTTCTTCAACATGAAGGGTTTTCTAGAATACCTTAACTGGGCATGTGAATTTATTTTAAAAAAAAATCATTCTATGATCAAGAATACAAACATGATATTCCTTAAAAAAAGTTTACCATACAACTAGACTACGATTGGGATCAAAACATGAGGTTAATATGACTTATATTACATAACATTAGAACATGAAATATGATATGTTCCATAGATAAAATCATAATAATGGCCACCCAGTATGAAACTGATCCATGTTTCTCAAGGATTTCAATTGTGAAAATAAACCTCCAACATAGCTTCAATTTTTCATAAAAATGTAATATTTTAACATGTATATATAATTTTAAAAACAATATCAACATCGTCATAAGAAATTCGCCTCCATTAGTTATCCACATAACTTTTCATCCAATCATGAACTACCATATATGTGTCTGAATCATCTATAACTTCCAATCAATTTCCCCTTACAAATTTGTCCAATTAAATTCTTTTCTCCTTATTCATCACAAAATGATGTATTCTAACACTTCTATCCATATAATTCCTCAAAGGTATCAATCCAAATATTGGGATGGAATCATATTTTATATAAAAATCAAACTAGTGAAATATATTGATCCCAAATTCTATAATATTCTATTCAAAAAACATGAATAATACCTTTCATGGGCTAAATCTTTTCCTCGGTCTATCTAGAAATTTTATGATGAATATATCTATTTAAATTTAATTTAACACTGAAATATTTTTTATTTCATTCTAAAAATATTTATGTTTCATAAGATCATAATTATCTTTAATTGAGAGCGAAAATCTATGTAACATGATGATCTTTTTGATGTATAATAAAGTATATTTATCTAAGGACCTAATATCACAGATGGTATGGAAAAGTGAATATTTAGTTTAACTATTAATAATATCCCAAATAATATTATTGAATTTTGATGTATTTAGTAATACCATCATGAAATAAAAATATATATTTCCTCATTTCAACTCTATAACTAAAAAGGGTGAAGTATCCTCTCAATAATTATTCTTCTACTTTAACCTATTAAGAATTTATACATTTCATAGTAAATGAAATGAAATCTATTTTCATTCATTCACACCAGTAATACACTCAAAGGTCTATATACATCTTAGTTATTCTTGGATGTATGGAGAATGGGGAACTATGAACTTCATTCAAAAATTATACTTTCTACTAGGAGTCACATGGAACACATAATCGTTTTTCTATAGATGAAAAATCCATCATCATCAACATAGAACTCTGTAATGTTACAGTAAGTATTTTTTTTATCTTTTCTTATAATACATCATGCTCCTCTTTATAATTTTTAATTCTTTCATATTGATATAACTTTAATAGGACATAAAACAATGTAAATTATGTTCCAACAAGAATCATTTATAGGTAAATATTTTCCAAATAATTAACTAAATGTTAATTTTATAAATTTAATTTGATTAATGAATCATTAGTTTTCTGACTCATATCATGGAATATTTTATTTAAAATTCCAGGATGAAAATAAAACATGCATTCACACTCTTTAATTAGTTATAGCTAATTCTCTTCACCCTGTTCGACTATTTATATGTAAATATCTACATCAGAATTTTGTGATCTATATATATTTCACATTATAATCCACATAACTGATGATATAATTTTTTTACAAAAATCACCAATATACATAATACCTAATCTTATATCGGAAAATTTAACACATGATGTCCTAGTTTCTATTAAACATAAGAAATTAAATGAACTTTTTTCATAGTGCCAAATCCAAGACCCATTAATGAAGAATCATTATAGATGAATAATTCAAAATTTATAAATGGTAGGGCTAAAACTATTGTATTCAAAAATCTTCATTTTAGTTCCATAAATTAATCATCACATTAATTCTTCCAAATTAATTTAACTCATTTTTGAGTAAACTTGGACATTCAGATATACAAATATGAAAAATTCTCAACAAAATTACACTAATAACCTATTAATATAATAAATTTATGAATCCTGAGGAAATGTTTTTGTTCATGGACACACTTAAAAAACAATATTTTTAGCAGGTTAAATATTTTTTCCATTTTTAGATATAATATGGGAATAAAAATCTATTTTGAAAATAAAATTCACATTTTAAAACGTTCCATACAACTACTTTTCATTTATGTTTTTAAATAATACTTATTCATTCTTCATGATTCCCCTGATATTTAGAATATACAAAAATTTCAACAATAGAAACAATCACAAACATCTATAAATAGTCATGATGAACTCGATTTATAATTTATATTAATATATATAGTTAATTAGACAACCCTAGTTTATTAAATACATACTAATTATGCCCATATCCAGTCTGAAATTCCATGAAGATAATATCTTTCTCCATTAACATCAAATGATGATACACAAATCTAATATCAATGATTGAATTGTACTATTCTCCCATGACCTGGTCAAACACATAATAAATAGGTGTAAAATTATATTATTGTTTATAGTTATGTTATTAATGTCTCTATAACCATTTAAAAGTAACATTGAACAATCAATCATTTGATAAAACAAAAATAGTGCATTCAAAGTTGAAGTGTTAAAAGTGATGAAACCATAATCTTGGAACTATATCAACAAATTTTTTAGTTCCATATATTCTACATGATCAATTATATATGGTTTTTTAAATTTTATTAGTATAGGGGACTAATTCAATATTAAATTGATCCTCTTGAACAATAATGAAACCAAAAAATCATCATGAATTACATTCACATATTGATTTACATCTAGTATTTCACTAATCATAACAAGATCCCTTTTCTCAAAAATATTATATATGTAACCTTAACATCCAAAAATAACCAAATTTTTATTTTCATCATATATTATTAGAATTTTTATATTAATAATAAACATTATCTCATCTAGAATATATTCTATCGTGATAAACTAAAAGATAATATAATCATAGAATTACACAAAAACTATAATGTTGACATCAATATGATATCAATAAAATACCATCATAATAATAAAAAGAATAATATTTTTATAAATCATATTTTCTTTTATTTTTCCCTGATAGTATAAAGAAAAAGTTGTATATTCTTTTCAAGAGGTAATATTTGAATCTAAATTGTATATTTTATCTAAATTAAGGAATAAAAATGTCTATACTCAAGCATTGTATAGGAATTAGTCGAATAAAAAAATAACATTATTTTGAAAACTTTAATAGATAGACCAAATTCAACTATATTAGTAGTAACATATTTTCATCATATTATTGTATTATTTCCGGATGCCTCCTACCCCAAGTTACTAATTTTTTATTGCACCATTTTATAATGACCCAATTCATTTCAAATAAAACATCTTACCAATAAATTATCCTTATTATATTTTCCATTTAACTTACATTCATAAGCCACATATATTAAAATTCATCATTAGAAACATGAACCAAATTTTAAATAAGTCTTCTAGGATACATTTTACCAAACATATCATAATATGGTAACTTTATTTATTTACTTATATGTTTTTTTGAATAATATTTCTCCATTTCATGAAATATAATAATTTTATTATTCAAGTTTTTTTATGATACATGATCATCAACAATCTCCATTTCTATCTTCTATTAATATATAATATGTATTCTAATAAAGTGTAAAATAATTGGAAGATAAATCTATTCAATATAATGATTATAATCCTGGGTAAAATTGTTTAGTATTACTATCAATAACATCGATAAATTTTTTGATGTACATTACAAATAGGGTGTGGATTTTTCCCATATAGTACCACAAAATATTCTAAAAATTATCTAAATTACATTGATTTTTATTCTACCCTATGATTAAATGTACTATAAAAATATTAATATAGGTATGTATTCATAAATTTAACTCATTCCATGGAATTTATCTCTTCTATTTCTTTTATATTCTGGATTATTGAAAAACTCTAGTCGTCTTCACTATCAAAAAGATAAATTTAAATGGTTAATTTTTATTCTCTATACAACCCACGACATCAAATATCTTATATAAGTATTTAATCAATCATTAGTCTACCAAAGGGTCATATGATTCACAAAATATTTTAGGGGTTTTTAATGAAATGATCCACTATATACATATTCCTATATAGTGAACATTGTTTCCCCATCACATGAATTCCATGACCATTTAAAACATATTTCAACTAATACATCACTAGAAAAAACTAATTTGTTCTAATTCAATCCATTGTAGTTTTATAATTTGGAAGGATATCATACGCTCAGGTCCATCCTTCTTCAGCTTCTTATATTTCATATATGAATTGTTTTTCGACTATACATATTTTAGATGATGAAAATTATAAACTTTATAGTTCTAAATCACGTCAACCTAACTATAAAGAGAACTATTTTTGGTTTATAATATTAACATTACCCTAATCGATAAATTAATTTCATTCTCAAACTGAAACTATAGATAAAGAATAATACACAAACATAACATACTATAGTGTATTTAGACTATAATTCTGCTTTTTTACATTCCCATATATAATTATAAAATAGAGTTTTATAATTTTAGTTCATAACCCATAAATAAAAAAAATATTATAAAGTGGAAACATCTTTTATGTATCAATTTTTCTCAATAAATAGAACATTAAATAAGAAACATTTTGCCATTTCATGGTATATCCTCACGACATTTAAAATTATTTATTCATCATTTATACTCATCATTAAATCCAATTATTTCATTTAACAAAATTTTGATGAGCACACAATGGTAAAAAAGTTATATAAATAGATAAAATATGTAACACCCCAAGATTTCATAGTGTGTTATTTCTTCAAAATAATTCAATAACTTGCACTATACGTAACACCAAGTTCAAGCGCACAATGACATACCAAACAAGCAGTTAAAAAAAGGTTTTGAATAATATTAACTAAATTTTGAACCTTATATAATCCTTATAATTTTATAATCCATATTATGAGTTTCTTAGACATAATATAAGAACAATTTCCTTTTTTTAAAGACAAAAGAAGTATTTTTTGAAAATGCACTTTTACTAACTTTAATAGTGAACCCTTTTTAAATACAATATTTTAAACTTTTATATATTCAATTTGACTAAAAAACTTTATTCTTTATAATTGGAACATAAAAATATTTACAATGTTACACCACAAGATTCCACGGTACGCTTCTCCTTGAATAATATCGTAGCGTGTATTGTACGCAACTTCGAGTTCTAACACACACTACAACCAATCAAACTAGCTGTAATGAATAGTAATACCTAATTTTTAAAATTTTATAATTTTTATCTCTCAAAATGGACTTCATTTTTAGATTTGGAATATCGAATTTTTCCTAGGGTGAAATTTTCGTACTTTTCGGACAACTTTTATATTTTGATGAATAGTGAAAATTACTAAATTTTAATTAAAAACAACTTATTTAATAAAAATAATTGGTAGTGATAAATTATGAATTATAGTGATTTTAAAGTATATTTAGAATATATTTTTACCATGTAACACAATTTTGGTCATTGGATAACATTTCACAATTATACCGGACATAAACAAGTGTCAATCTTTTGATAGTTTTTATATCTTAAGATCCATTATTTTATTTTAACAACGTGAATTAATTTTAATTTAATTTCTGCCACTTTTGTGTTTTGAATATGAAAAAATTGATTCCATATTTGGGTTCAGGATGTTCAAATTGTGTAAATAGGTAACTTTTATTTTTAGACATTTTTAATAATTACTTCGGTAAATATTTTATTTACCATGGTTAAAGGGTAAATACGGTAAATAAGGGTTAAACAATAATATTATAATAATACCAAATGACCCTAAAATGTGTCTTAGCTTTATTTTTTTATACATGTCCGATCCTGGGCATCTTTGGGTTGATTTTGGGACCCCATGGAACCACTTGTAAGTGATAGGAACACATAATTAAAATTAAGATAAAATGAATACAAAAATGACACAAGGATATATCTTTTAGAAAAACAATTTTTACACATGGTTATATATGTTGGATTTATGACTATGAATATTCATTAGAAATATAAAACGATTTACTACAGAATGGTATTTTATTTATAAATTTTAGACATTAAATAATTTAATTTATTTATGACACAATGGTGATGCAGTAATTACCATAATAGTGAAAAATTAGAATAATTTATACTATAAATAACCAAATAAATTTAATTTGAGATTTTTTATAAATACCAATAATTTTCTAGTTTAATATGGAATGTTAGTATTGAGTGAAATAACATATTTCGAAGTAATCATTCTGTAATGAGTTTTACAAAACTCAATTATTGAATAGTGTCAAAATTGACATAAAAGAGTTTTTAAAACAAATATTATATTTTTAATTGATATTAAATTCTTAAAAATCTAATGTTCGTCCAGGAGACTTATATCATGATATTTTTATCATTAATGGGACATTTTGGGGTCGCTTGAATGTATATTTATGTTTATTAACCATATAATATAAAAATGCAAAGAGACATTGTAAAAGTGAAACTAATTAACTAAGAGTTAATACTTAAAGATAAGGTTAATATAGTGACCCAAACCTGTCTAAATTATATTGGTTGAGTGGTTTTCGACCCTTTCACACCTTAACCTTTAAATATACCACTTTGGAGCCATTATAAACCGAATATGAATTTATTATAAAATAATATTTATAGATTTTCAAAAGGTTCCCCTCACCCCTCTTATAAAAGGGCACTCCCCCTTCTCACTAATTCACACATTAAAAGAATTTTGATTTGGCCAAAACCTTCCCAAATACTCTCTCAACTTCCCTCAATTCATCATAGAGGCCTTACATTAGTCAAGAATCCATCCTAAGGAGCCCTTTTGATCAAATCAAAAGGAAGCAATTGAAGCAGAGGTAATGATTTCACCACCTCTTTTCAAGTTCCTTTCTTCTTCCACTTTTTCTTTATTTGTTATTACCATTCTAATAAAATAACTACAGTATATTATATATACAATGATGTCATTATGAACATGGTACAAGCATATTTCAGTATTCTATCCATCCTTTTAATGACATGTCACCATACGCGCGTTCGTACGACTTACCGTCTCTATGTCGTGGTGTAATTGTTATTCAAAACATTATTATATGGATGGGTATAATGATGATGTATATTTCATGTAAATAATAAATATAACATGATAATTATTCTGTATATATTATATACCAACCAATTATATATTATTTTAATATCAAAAGAACGATATTTTCGCTCGTGCGCGCGTACGGACTACCGTCTCCACGAACGCGATGAGATTCATTCTCCATCGTATCCATTCAAGTATAATTATAATTTTATAATTTAAAAATAATGTTTAAGGACTTGATATTATTCTGTATATGAATAAGATACAACTTATCCATGACAACCACAGTTTACGTAACAAAACATATAAAAGAAAACGAGTAAGTTAACACCTGAAACGACGATAATACTAAGATTTTATTAACAAAGAAACATTAAAAGATCATATATTATATCATATTAATGTATATGATTATTGTATAATTTAATAAGAATTATTTAACCATTATACAAGAGTTTAACCTACCCCATCCATGGAAAAGTACATGGTAAGGGTTTATTTCGCAATCTCTTCATTATCCGAGGTTGTTTATACATAATAATCTACTGGGACTTCTTTATCATCCACATCCTTGTTTCATAAAAATGTATTTCAAAACATTTTTTATATTTACTAGAATATGGGTTAAATTCATTTATAAACTTTTTTTACTTTTTATATGAGGTTTATAATGGAATATTTCCGTTGTATTCCAAACAAGGTACTTTTTAACCTTTTTGAAAAAATTAAGGTAAGAATTTTTTTTAACTTATACGGCTGGTGTGGCTATTTTCTGTCATTATAAAATCTTCAAAGATTCCCTTACAAGATTATAAGAATATTTTCAAAGTAAATGTTTTATTTTATAATTATGTTACCTTTAAATGATTTCAAAATGAATATTTTAAGAATTTGTAAAAGGTACTCTTTATCAATATCAGAATTTTAAATGTTATAAAGATTTATATTTCTAAATCTTTTTAATTAATGTCCATTTTTTCAAAATGATTTTAAGGATCTATTTATATGGATATTAATCTTTTAAAATGATATTTCTTTTCAGAAGTTTCAATGTGGTATGAGACACTTTGATTCAAAAATATCTTTTAAATTACTTCTTTTATAAATGTGTGGCTTCTAAATGATTTAAAAAAGAAAAGAGATATTTCTCATAAATTGTTTTGATTTCATCTATGTCAACATCCTTTGGGGGATTTTAATCTTATTTGAAATTTATGTATTATGATACAAAACTTCCATATTGTATTGAAGGTTTTGTGATATGGTTGTCTGTGGATGTGTTATTTTTATACCATTCATGGTTTTTGGAGAAAGTATTGACATTTCGTATGATAATATTAATACAAATGTTTATTTTATGTTTAAACCTGTTAATATGTGGAATGAATTGGACTTAATAAGTGACGGGTGGATCCCTCTATAGCTCCTCGATGCATCAGTAGGTCTCATGAGACAAACTACTGTCTCGGCACAAGGCCTTGACAAAATCTTATTTGTAGTCTTGGCACGAGGCCTTGGCTATGTGGTTATGATAGTCTAGAATTATTAATTCCATTATTATGAAAGTGGTTATTGATATTTCATGTTATTATTCGATTAGTAGATTATCCATGTGACTAAGTAAAAGGCTTTATTTCATTTTATTTTTTCCATACTATGTTGAAGTTTAAGTTTAAAAGGCTTTTGTTTTAGTTATACATTGACTTAAATGTTTATGCTTATTTATGAATGTTTATATTGTATTTCTTAACCTTACAAAGAATTTGACCTTACCCCTTTCTATGTTTTATTTTTTCCCAGGATTCCAAGAAGTATATTGTGATTGATATGCAAGGTTAAGACAAGGGAATAATGGCATTCATAAAATATTATTTATGTTGTTTTGTATGTTATGAAGTGTATTGTAACATTAATGTATGTAATCTATTTTCCAAGACTGCTAAACTAATCGGTCCTTTGGGACTTGATTCCTTATAATCATACCAATGTATTAATATAATGCACCGAATCTGGGTAACTGGGGGCGGGGTGTTACAGTTCGTATCAGAGGAAGTTTAGCAATATCCTTGGAAACTAGATTTAGATAAACTCTAAATATAGAACATAGCCCTAAGATAGAATTTGAAGATTAGTATAGAAGAACTTCCTACAACTTTGGTATTGTGGAGATTTTTTGAGTTTTCTGAGCAATACATCCTTGTCTGTATACGAGCATGTAGAGGCGGCTCTCGAACGGATGTACCTAGGGGTAAAATCTGAAAACACCTCTTTGAGATAGACTCGAACGAGAATTGGTGCACAACAACGGGCCTTGCTACACTCTTGGTTACGACACTCCTAAGGGATATTCTTAGGATAATTCTCATTTTCTTTAAAAACCATTATGAAGGGCTCATGAGAATATACCTACTCAAAGAAAACATTTTTATGATTATGGATTATATACATAAACTTTTCAATTAGTGTTAGGTATTTTACAAGTTTGGAATTATTCATTTCAATTCATAAACTGAACTAATTTAATCTATCGTATAGAAATGGTGCTCATTAGATGGAATGGGAACTCCTGTAATACGTATGATCCATAGAGTAATAAAGATCGTATATTTCATGGTATAAAGCCATCATTTAGAAGGGAAATAGTCTCCCACATATTATCATCATATGAAGAAATAATATCATGTGTGGATAAGATAAGTAAAGAATTTACTGAGTCCTATGGCTTTGAAGGGAAGCAAAAGAAAAAAGTATGGAAGAGAGAAAGATGGATAAAGGGAAGGGGGAAAAAAAGAATCTCCCCATATGTGATAACTGTGGGAAGAAACACCCTGGAACTTGCCTGGATTTAATGAGAGTTTTTTATAAGTGTGTAGGAAAAAGGGCACCAAGTAATGACTAAAGGGGTAAGAAAATGGATTCAAATGTACAATGCCTCATTTTCAAGGAGGTTAGACACTACATGAACCTATAATCAGACTATGTCACAAATGATGCTATTGGATAATAATCCTGTTATGATACTACCACAGATGAAGATGAAATATTAGTGTTCTTATGTTGATTATGTCATTTGAGTGTTGTATCAAAAATGTACTTGTTATAATAATTACGGAGTATAAAAGGATTGTATTGTAGTACTATTTCATGAAGGACTTGAGATTGTGTGGAACACAGAAAAGTGACTCAATAACATGTTAAATTTTTGGAAAATATATGGTTGAGAAAAAGATAAACCATAATATGGTTCTGATACCAAGGTAGTGATTTTAGAATAATACATGATTGATTTGGATAAATTATATTGGATATTCTTGACTACATAGAAACTGATTAATGATATGTATATTCCATCATTATTGGGGTTTAAAAGATTTTTGTATTGAAGGAGTATATCCATTATTCAATAGGGAATAAGAGATCATGAATGTAATCCATAAGTTTTTATGGTAATTCAGGATGTTGTAGTGTTTTAAAAGAATACATGATGAAGGTGTCTACATGATATTATGCGGAAAAAAGGATCTTCATTGTGTTTACCTTCCTTATAAATTTTGGACTGATGTATTTTGGATACATCTAGTTTGGATTATTTTGGATTGCCATAAAAGGACAACACGGAGGTCGGGCGGCAACCCGTCGCATCTGGCAAGGCCATGAGACTTGAACCCACATACGAAGGGAGACAAGGGTGTATCAACTACCACTGACCCATGTGATTTCCTAGATTGAATAATTAAGTTTTTTTAATGGTTCTTCTAGATGATTAATAAATTCATTTTTTAACCCTATACAAATAGGATAAATAGAATATTATTTTTACGTTCTATTATCTTTTAGAGTGAAAGATGGGTTCGTGGTAGAACATAGTTAAAGGATGAGACTCTACTTTTAAAGTATATATTTTTCTAATTTTCTTATTCAATGAAGAAATTAATTCTTATACTTTAGTGAATGGATCTTAAAATAAAAAAATGTGTTATCCTAATACTATATGTTTTTCTGAACCGATGGTATTTTAAATAATCATAGATTGATGAATTTAAGGCCCTAAATTTTACACTTGTTTGTGATTGATGACCTCAATCAATACCTATAAATATTTATGTTTTCCCTCCAATTATATGTCTCTAATTTCTACCAATGTTCTTCTAATCGAGATCATAATTTGGTGGTGACCCTTTCATTTTCCTTTTCCACATATTAAGAATAAATTTTAGTAACCCAATTTCTGATGTGGGTTTTCCCACAAAGATATTTTCTATTTTCGACATTTTATTTATGAAGAAAAATTTCAAATTAAGTGGATGAAATTTATTGAAGGAGGGGAGAATGTAACACTCCAAGATTTCATAGTGTGTTATTTTTTCAAAATATTTCAATAACTTGTACTACACGTAACACCGAGTTCAAGCGCACCATGACTTACCAAACAAGCCGTTCAAAAGCGGTTATGAATAGTATTAACTATATTTTGAACCTTATATAATCCATATAATTTTATAATCCATATTATGTGTTTCTTAGACATAAAATAAGAACAAATTCCTTTTTTTCAGATAAAAGAAGTATTTTTCAAAAATGCACTTTTACCAACATTAATAGTGAACCCTTTTTAAATCCAATATTTTAAACTTTTATATTTTCAATTTGACAAAATAAATTTATTTGTTATAATGTGGACATAAAAAAATTTACAATTTAACACCCCAAGCATCCACGTTACACTTTTCTTTGAATAATACAGTAGCATGTGTTGTACGCAACTTCGAGTTCTAACATACACTACAACTAATCAAACTAGCCGTAATGAATAGTAATATCTACTTTTTGAAATTTTATAAATTTTATCTGTCATAATGGACTTCATTTTTGGATTCAAAATATCGAATTTATCCTAGGGTGAAACTTTGGTACTTTTCGGATAACTTTTATATTTTGATGATTAGTGAAAATTACTAAATTTTAATTAAGAAAACCTTTTAATAAAAATAATTGGAATTGATAAATTATGAATTTGAGTGGTTTTAAAGTATATTTAGAATATATTTTTTCCATGTAATACAATTTTGGTCATTGTACAAAATATCACAATGAAACTGGACATAAACAAGTGTCAATATTTTGATAGTTATTATCTCTTAAAAACACGTTTTTTGTTTTAAAAACGAGAATTAATTTTAAATTAATTTCTACCACTTCGGTGTTTTGAATTTGGAAAAATGGATTCCATATTTGGAATCTGGATGATCAAATTGTTTAAATAGGAAAATTTTATTTTTACACATTTTGAATAATTACTTCGGTAAATATTTTACTTACCATGGTTAAAGGGTAAATCCGATAAATAAGGGTTAAAAAATAATATTATAATAATAAATAATTAACCTAAAACGTTCCATAACCTTATTGGTTAATACATGTACGACTATGGGAATCTTTGGTTCGATTTTGGGACCTTATGGAACCACTTGTAAGTGATAGGGACACTTTATTTTAATTATGTTAAAATGAATACAAAAATGACACAAGCATATATATTTTAGAAAATCAATTTTTACATAGGGGTATATATGTTGTATTTTCGACTATAAATATTCATTAGAAATATAAAAAGATTTCCTACTTAATGGTATTTTATTTATAATTTCTATACATTAAATAATTTAATTTATTTATGACACAATGGTGATGCAGTAATTAACATAATAGTGAAAAATTAAAATAATTGATATTATAAATACCCAAATAAATTTAATTTGAGACTTTTTATAAATAAAAATAATTTTATATTTAATATGGAATGTTAGTATTGATTTAACTACCTTTTTAGAAGTAATCATTCTATTTTATGTTTTAAAAAAATCAATTATTCAATAGTGTCAAAATTGATATAAAAGAGTTTTTAAAACAAATATTATATTATTAATTGATATTAAATTCATAAAAATCTAAGGTTTGTCCAAGAGACTTATATCATGATAGGTGTATCATTAATGGACAACTTGGGGGTCTATTGGATGTATAAAGTAAGTTTATTAACCATATAATATAAAAATACAAAGAGACATTGTAAAAGTGAAACTAATTAACTATGAGTTAATACATAAATATAAGGTTAATATAGTGACCCAAACCTGTCAAAATTCTATTTGTTGATTGGTTTTCGACCCATACCCACCTTAACCATGAAATAATACACTTTTTAGCCATTATAAACCGAATATGAAATTATTATAAAATAATATTTCTATATTTTTTAAAGGATCCCCTCACCCCTCTTATAAAAGGGAACTCCCCCTTCTCACAAATTCACACATTCAATGGCTTTTTTTCGGCCAAAACCAGCCCAAATACTCTCTCAACTTCCCTCAATTAATCTTAGATGCCTTCCTTTAGTCAGAAATCCAACTTAAGGTGCCCTTTTGATCTAATAAAAAGGAAGAACTTGAAGAAGAGGTAATGATTTCACCACCCTTTTTCAAGTTCCTTTATTTTTCCACTTCTTATTTCTTTGTTATTACTATTATTAAATAATAACTGTAGTATATTATATATAAATTGATGTTATTATAAACATGGTAAAGCCAAATTTCAGTATTCTATCCATCATTTGAATGATGTGTCTCCATACGTGCGTACGTACGACTTACCGTGCCCACGTCGTGGTGTAATAGTTTTTCAAAAAATTAATATTTGGATGGGTATAATAATGATGATTAATTCATGTAAATAATAAATATAACATGATAATTATTCTGTATATATGATATACCATCCAAATATATATTATTTTAATATCAAAAAAATGATATTATCGCTCGTGCGTATGTACAGACTACCATCTGCACGAACGCGATTAGATTCATTCTCCATCGTATCCATTAAAGTATAATTATCATTTGATGATTTAAAAATAATTTTTAAGGACTTGATATAATTCTGGATATGAATAAGATACAACCTATCCATGGAAACCACAACTTAAATAACAAAACATATAAAATAAAATGAGTAAGTTAACGCCCGAATCGATGATAATACTAAGATATTATTAACAAAGCAATGTTAAAAGATCATATATGATATCATATTAATGAATATGATTATTTTATAATTTAATAAAAATTAATTCACCATTATACATGAGGTTAACCTACCCCCAACCAAGTAAATGTACAAGGTAAGGGTTTATTTCACAATCTCTTCATTATCCGAGTTGTTTATACGTAATAATCTACTGGGACTTCTTTATCATCCACATCCATGTTTCTTAAAAAAAGTATTTCAAAACATTTTTACTATTTACAAGAATATGGGTTAAAGTCATTTATACCATTGTTTGACTTTTTATAATAGGTTTATAATTGAATCATTCTGTCGTTTTCCAAACAAGGTACTTTTAAACCTTTTCGACAAAATGAAGGTAAGAATGTTTTTTAACTTATATGGCGGGTGCAGCTATTTTATGCCGTTATAAAATCTTCAAAACTTCCCTTACAAGCTTATAAGAATATTTTCAATGTAAATTTTTTATTTTATAATTATGTGACCTTTAAATGATTTCAAAATGAATATTTTAAGAACTTTTGAAAGGTACTCTTTATCAAGATCATAATTTTAAATGTTTTAATGATTTATCTTTATAAATATTTTTAGTTAATGTCCATGTTTTTAAAATGATTTTCAGGATTTATTTATATGGACATGAATCTTTTTAAATGATATTTCTTTTCAAAAGTTTCAATGTTGTATGGGACACTTTGATTCAAAAAACTCTTTTAAATTACATCCATTATAAATGTGGTACTTTTAAATGATTTCAAAATGAAAAGAGATATTTATCTAAAATAGTTTTGATTTTCTCTATGTCAACACCCTTTGATGGATTTTAAGCTTATTTGAAGTTTATTTATTATGATACAAAACTTTCATATTGTATTTAAGGTTTTGTGATATACTTGACTGTGGATGTGTTAATTTAATACCATTCATGGTTTTTAAAGAAAGTATTGACATTTCGTATGATAATTTTAATACAAATGTTTATGTTATTTGAAAACCTGTTCATATGAGGAATGCATTGAACTTAATAAGTGACGGGTGGAGCCCGCTATAGCTCCTCGATGCATAGGTAGGTCTCATGAGACAAACTAGTGTCTTGGCACAAGTCCTTGAAAAAATCATATTTGTAGTCATAGCACGAGGCCTTGGCAATGTGGTTATGATAGACTGGCATTATGCATTCCATCATTATGAAAGTTGTTATTGATATTTCATGCGATTATTCGATTAGTAGAATATCCATGTGAGTAAGTAAATATATTTATTTCATTTTATTTTTTTCATACTATGTTGAAGTTTAAGTTTAAAAGGCTTTTTTTAGTTATACATTGCCTTCAATGTTTATGCTTATTTATGAAAGTTTTCGCTGTATTGCTTACCCTTACAGAGAATTTGAGCTCACCTCTTTCTATGTTTTATTTTTTCCATGGATTACAAGAAGTATATTGTGATTGATATTCAGGGTTAAGACAAGGGAATAATGTCATTCATAAAGGATTATTTATGTTGTTTTGTATGTTATGAAGTGTAATGTAACATTCATGTATGTAATCTATTTTCAAGACTGCTAAAATAATCGGTCCTTTGGGACTTGATTCCTTGTAATCATGCCAATGTATTAAAATAATGCACTGACTCTGGGTAACTGGGGTTGGGGTGTTACATTTGGTATCAGAGCAGGTTTAGTAATAAACTTGGAAAGTAGATTTAGATAAACTCTGATTAGAGCACATAGTTAAAAGATAGACTTTGATGATTAGTATAGAATAACTTCCTAGAATTTCGGTATTGTAGAGATTTTGTGAATTTTCCGAGCAATACATCCCTGTCTGGATACGAGCAGGTAGAGGCGGCTCTGGCACAGATGTACCTAGGGGTAAAACCCGAAAACAACACTTTGAGATAGACTCGAATGGGAACTGGTGCACGACAATGGGTCTTGATGTACTCTTGGTTACAACACTCCCAGGTGATATGCTTTGTATAATTCTCATTTTCTTAACAATCCATTATGAAGGGATCATGAGAATATACTTACTGAAAGAAAACATTTTTATGATTATGGACTATATACATAAACTTTTCAATTTGAGTTAGGTATTTTACAAGTTTGGAATTATTCATTGCAATTCATAAACTGGCCTAGTTTATGCTATTGTATAGAAATGGTGCCCAGTAGAAGGAATGTAAACTCCAGTAATATGTATGATCCATAGAGTAATAAGGATAATATCATTCATGGTATTAAGTCATCATTTAAAAGGGAAATAGTCTCCCATGTATTATCATCATATGAAGAAATAGTATCATGTGTGGATATGATAACTAAAGACTTTACAGAGTCCTATGGCTTTGAAGGGAAGCAAAAGAAGAAAAGGATAGAACAGATAATGATGGATAATGGGAAGGGGGAAAAGAAGAATTCCCCATATGTGATAAATGTGAGAAGAAACACCCTGGAACATGCCTAAAAGGAATGGGAGTTTGTTATAAGTGTGTAGGAAAAAGGGCACCAAGTACACGACTACAAGGGTAAGAAAATGGTTTCAAATGTATAATGCTTCATTTTCAAAGAGTTTGGACACTACACGAACCTATCATCAGACTATGCCACAAATGATGCAATTGGATAATAATCAATTTATGATACTACCATAGATGAATAGGAATTATTAGTGTTCATTTGTTGATTATGTCATTTGAGTGTTGTATCAACAAAGTACTTGTTATAATAATTTTGGAATATATAATGATTGTACTTCAGTACTATTTCATTAAGGACATGAGATTGTGAGGAATAATGAAAAGTGACTCAATAACAGGTTAAATTTTTCGAAAATATATGGTTGAGAAAGTGATAAACCATAATATGGTTCTAATACCGAGGTAGTGATTTTAGAATAATACATGATTGATTTGGATAAATTATATGGGATATTCTTGACTACCTGGAAAATGATTAATCGTTTTTATATTCCATCTCTGTTGGGGTTTACAACATTTTTGGATTAAAGGAGAATATCCATTATTCATTAAGGAATAAGGGATCATGAATGTAATCAATAATGTTTTATGGTAATTCAGGATGTTGTAGTGCTTTAAAAGAATACATGATGAGGGTGTTCACATGTTATTACACGGAAAAAAGGATATTCATTGTGTTTACCTTCCTTATAAATTTTGGACTGATGTATTTTGGATAGTTCAAGTTCGTATTATTTTGGATTTCCATAAAAGGACAACCCGAAGGTTGGGCGGTAACCCGTCGCGTCCGACAAGGCCGTGAGACTTGAACCCACAACCGAAGTGCGACAAGAGTGTATCACCTACCACTGACCTACGTGATGTTCTAGATTGAATAATGTCATTTTTTAATGGTTATTCTAGATGAATTATAAATTCATTTTTAACCCTATACGAATAGGATAAATAGAATATTATTTTTATGTTCTATTATCTTTTAGAGTGAAAGATGAGTTTGTGGTAGAACATAGTTAAAGGATGAGAATCTACTTGTCAAGTATATATTTTTCTTCTTCTCTTTTTAAATGAAGAAATTATTTCTTATACTTTAGTGAATTTATCTTAAAACAAAAAAATGTGTTATCTTAATACTATATGTTTTGCTAAACCGATGGTATTTTAAATCATCATAGATTGATGAATTTATGGCCCTCAATTTTACACAAGTTTTTGATTGATGACCTCAATCACTACCTATAAATATTTAAGTTTTCTCTAATTATATGTCCTTAATTTCCACCAATGTTCTCATAATCTAGATCATAATTTGGTGGTGACCCTTTCATTTCCCTTTTCCTCATATTAAGACTAAATTTTAGTAACCCAATTTCTGATGTGGGTTTTCCCACAAAGATATTTTCTATTTTCAACCTTTTATTTTTGAAAAACAATTTCAAATTTAGGGGATGAAATTTATTTAAGGAGGGGAGAATTTAACACCCCAAGATTTCATAGTGTGTTATTTCTTCAAAATAATTCAATAACTTGCACTACATGTAACACCGAGTTCAAGCGCGCCATGACTTACAAAACAAGCCATTCAAAAGAGGTTATGAATAGTATTAACTAAATTTTAAACCTTATATAATCCTTATAATTATAGAATCCATATTATAAGTTTCATAGACATAATGTTAGAACGAATTCCTTTTTTTCAGAGAAAATATGTATTTTTCAAAAATTCACTTTTACCAACTTTAATAGTGAACCCTTTTTAAATCCAATATTTAAAACTTTTTTATATTCAATTTGAAAAAATAGATTTATTCTTTAGAATGGGGACATAAAAGAATTTACAATTTAACACGCCAAGCTTCTATGGTACGCTTCTCTTTGAATAATACAGTAGCGTGTGTTGTACGCCACTTCGAGTTCAACCCACACTACAACCAATCAAACTAACCGTAATGAATATTAATAACTATTTTTTAAAATTTTATAAATTTTACCTCTCAAAATGGACTTCATTTTTGGATTCGGAATATTGAATTTATCCTAGGGTGAAATTTTGGTACTTTTCGGATAACTTTTATATTTTGATTAATAGTGAAAATTACTAAATTTTAATTAAAAACAACTTTTTTAATCAAAATATTTGGTTATAATAAATTATGAATTTGAGTGGTTTTAAAGTATATTTAGAATATATTTTTACCATGTAATAAAATGTTGGTTATTGGACAAAATATCACAATTAAACTGGACATAAAAAAGTGTCAATCTTTTGATATTTATTATCTCTTAAAAGCAAGCTTTTTGTTTTAACAACGGGAATTAATATTAAATTAATTTCTGCCACTTCTGTGTTTTGAATTTGGAAAAATGGATTCCATATTTGGAATCGGGATGTTCAAATTGTGTACATAGGTAACTTTTATTTTTAGACATTTTTAATAATTACTTCGGTAAATATTTTATTTACCATTGATAAAGGGTAAATCCCGTAAATAAGGGTTAAAAAATTATATTATAATAATAAACAATTATCCTAAAACGTTTCAAAACCTTATTGGTTTGTAAATTTCCGACCATGGTCATCTTTGGGTCGATTTTTAGACCCCATGGAACCACTTGTATGTGATAGGGACACTTTATTTTAATTAAATTAAAATGAAAACAAAAATGACACAAGCATATATATTTTAGAAAAACAATTTTTACATAGGGTTATATATGTTTTATTTTATAATATAAATATTCAATAGAAATATAAAAACATTTTCTACATAATGGTATTTTATTTATAATTTTTAGACATTAAATATTTTAATTTATTTATCACACAATGGTGATGCAGTAATTACCGTAATAGTGAAAAATTAGAATAATTGATATCATAAATACCCAAATAAATTTAATTTTAGTCTTTTTATAAATAAAAATAATTTTCTAGGTTAATATGGAATGTTAGTATTTATTTAATTAACTTTTTTTGATGTAATCATTCTGTTATGAGTTTTACAAAAATCAATTATTCAATAGTGTAAAAATTGACAAAAAAGAGTTTTTAAAACAAATATTATATTATTAATTGATATTAAATTCCTAAAAATCTAAGGATCGCCCAAGAGACTTATATAATGATTGTTGTATCATTAATGGACCACTTTGGGGTATCTTGGATGTATATAGTAAGTTTATTAACCATATAATATAAAAATACAAATAGACATTTTAAAAGTGAAACTAATTAACTAAGAGTTAATACTTAAAGATAAGGTTAATATAGTGACACAAACCTGTATAAATTCTATTTGTTCAGTGGTTTTCAACCCATACCCATATTAACCATTAAATAATCTACTTTGAATCCATTAAAAACTGAATATGATTTTATTATAAAATAATATTTCTAGCTCTTCCAAAGGTGCCCCTCACCCCTCTTATAAAAGAGAACTCACCCTTCTCACTAATTCACACATTCAAAGCATTTTGGTTCAGCCAACCCCAGACCTAATACTTTATCATCTACCCTCAATTCATCCTAGAGGCCTTAATTTAGTCAGAAAGCCAACCGAAGGAGCCCTTTTGATCAAATCAAAATGACGAACCCGATGAAGAGGTAATGATTTAATCACCCTTTTTCAAGTTCCTTTCTTCTTCCACTTCTTCTTTATTTGTAATTACCATTATAAAATAATAACTCCAGTATATTATATATACTTTTATGTTATTATAAATATGGTACAACCTTATTTTAGTATTCTATCCATCCTTTTAATGACAAGTCACCATACGTGTGTACTTACTGCTTACCGTCTCCACGTCGTGGTGTAATTGTTATTCAAAACATTATTATTTGGATGGATATAATAATGATGCGTAATTAATGTAAATAATAAATATAACTTGATAATTATTCTGTATATATGATATAACATCCAATTATATATTATTTTAATATCAAAATAATGATATTGTTGCTCGTGGGTACGTACGGACTACTGTCTCCACGAACACGATGAGATTCATTCTCCATCGTATCCATTCAAGTATAATTATCATTTGATGATTTAAAAATAATTTTTAATTACATGATTTAATTAGGGATATGAATAATATACAACCTATCCATGTCAACCACGTCTTACGTAACAAAACATATAAAATAAAACGAGTAAGTTAACACCTGAAACGACGATAATACTAAGATATTATTAACAATGCAATGTTAAAAGATCATATATGATATCATATTAATGTATATTATTATTTTCTAATTTAATAACAAATATTTCACCATTATAAAGGAGGTTACCCTACCCCAAACCAAGGAAAATTACAAGGTAAGCGTTTATTTCGCAATCTCTTCATTATCCGAGGTTGTTTATACGTAATAATCTACTGGGACTTCTTTATCATCCACATCCATGTTTCTTAAAATTTTATTTCAAAACATTTTTACTATTTACTAGAATATGGGTTAAAGTAATTAATACCCTTGTTTGAATTTTTAAAAGAGGTTTATAAACGTATCTTTCTGTCATTTTCCAAACAAGGTACTTTTTATCCTTTTCGACAAAATTAAGGTAAAAATGTTTTTTAACTTATACGGCGGGTGCAGCTATTTTCCGCCATTATATAATCTTTGAAGCTTCCCTTACAATATTATTAGAATATTTTCAAATTAAATGTTTAATTTATAATTATGTGATCTTTAAATGATTTCAAAAGGAATATTTTATGAATTTGTGAAAGGTACTCTTTATCAAGATCAGAATTTTAAATGTTTTAAAGATTTATCTTTCTAAATAATTTTAATCAATGTCCATGTTTTCAAAATGATTTTAAAGATTTTTTTATATGGACATTAATCTTTTGAAATGACATTTCTTTTCAAATGTTTCAAAGTGGTATGGGAAACTTTGATTCAAAAATCTATTTTTAAATTACTTACTTTATAAATGTGGGACTTTTAAATGATTTCCAAAATAAAAGATATATTTCTCTCAAATAGTTCTGATTTCATCTATGTTAACATCCTTTGATGGATTTTAATCTTATTTGATATTTATTTATTATGATACAAAACTTTCATATTGTATTGAAGGTTTTCTGATATGCTTGACTATGGATGTGTTATTTTTATACCATTCATGGTTTATGGAGAAAGTATAGACATTTCGTATGATAATTTTAATAAAAATTTTTATGTTATGTTTAAAACTATTCGTATGAGGAGTGCATTGGACTTAATAAGGGACGGGTGGATCCCGCTATAGCTCCTCGATGCATCGGTAGGTATCATGAGACAAAATAGTGTCTTGGCACAAGGCCTTGACAAAATATTATTTATAGTCTTGGCACAAGGCCTTGTCAATGTTGTTATGATACTCTGGCATTATGCATTCCACCATTATGAATGTGGTTATTGATATTTCATGTGATTATTCGATTTGTAGAATATCCATGTGAATAAGTAAATGGATTTATTTCATTTTATTTTTTCCATACTATGTTGAAGTGTTTGTTTAAAAGGATCTTGTTTTAGTTATACATAGACTTAAATGTTTATGCTTATTTATGAAAGTTTCTGCTTTATTTCATACCCTTACGGAGTGTTTGAGATCACCCCTTTCTATGTTTTATTTTTTCCTAGGATTCCAAGAAGTATATTGTGATTGATATGTAGGGTTAAGGCAAGGGAATAATGGCATTCATAAGGGATTATTTATGTTGTTTTGTATGTTATGAAGTGTAATGTAACATTCATGTATATAATCTATTTCCCATGACTGCTAAACTAATCGGTCCTTCGGGACATGGTTCCTTGTAATCATGCCAATGTATTAAAATAATGCACCATCTCTGGGTAATAGGGGTCGGGGTGTTACAGTTGATATTAGAGGATGTTTAGCAATAACCTTTGAAACTAGATTTAGATAAACTCTGATTAGAGCACATAGCCCTAAGATAGACTTTGAGGGTTAGTATAGAAGGACTTCCAAGAATTTTGGTTTTGTAGAGATTTTGTGAGTTTTCCAAGCAATACATCCCTATCTGGATACGAGCAGGTAGAGGTGGCTCTGGCACAGATGTACCTAGGGGTAAAACCCAAAAACACCGCTTTTAACTAGACTCAAACGGGAACTGGTTCACGACAACGGGCCTTGCTGCACTCTTGGTTACGACACTCCTGGGGGATATGCTTATTATAATTCTAATTTTATTTACAAACCATTATGAAGGGCTCAAGAGTATATACCTACTCAAAGAAAACATTTTTATGACTATGGATTATATCCATAAACTGTTCAATTTACGTTAGGTATTTTACAAGTTTTGAATTATTCATTTCAATTCATAAACTGACCTAGTTTATGCTATTGTATAGAAATGGCGCCCAGTAGAAGGAATGTGAATTCCAGTAATACATATGATCCAAAGAGTAATAAGGATCATATATTTCCTAGTATTAAGCCATCATTTAGAAGGGAAATATTCTCCCACATATTATCATCATGTGAAGAAATAGTATCATGTGTGGATAAGAAAACTAAAGATTTTACTGAGTCCTATGGATTTGAAGGGAAGAAAAAGAAGAAAAGGATGGAATAGAGATAGATGGATAAAGAGAAGTGGGAAAAGAATAATTTCCCTATATGTGATAATTGTGGGAAGAAACACACCGAAACATGCCTGAATTGAATGAGAGTTTTTTATAAGCATGTATGAAAAAGGGCACCATGTACTTGACTACAAGGGTAAGAAAATGGTTTGAAATGTACAATGCTTCATTTTCAAAGAGTTTGTACACTATGAGAACTTATCATCAGACTATGCTGCAAATGATGGTATTGGATAATAATCAATTTATAATACTACAACAGATGAAGAGGAATGATTAGAGTTCTTATGTTGATTATGTCATTTGAGTGTTGTACGAACAATGTACTTGTTATAATAATTATTGAGTATATAAGGATTGTACTGTATTACTATTTCATTAAGTACTTGAGATTGTGTGGAACAATGAAAAGTGACTCAATATAAGGTTAAATTTTAGGAAAATATATGGTTGATAGAAAGATAAACCATAATATGGTTCTGATACCGAGGTAGTGATTTTATAATAATACATTATTGATTTGGATAAATTACATTGGATATTGTTTATTACCTGTGTAACGCCCCAGGTAAATAAAGAATATGAAATTTTCATATTTATCCATACTTGTGAATAAAATATTAATATGACTATAAAGGGGACGCTATGCTCGATGGCGTACTCAACACGCAACAACGAGTTTCTTGGGAATCTTTCGTTGCACTCTAATAATAAAATAATATTATTTTAAATGGTAGTTAACATGTAACCGTTGTATTGGCATGAATGGATAGAAATAACTAAAATATGATTATATATGTTTTTAAATGTTTTTACATTTATCCAATAAAAGATAAAGGCATAAAATATGGAATGAATTCAATTTTAGGCGTATATGCCCTAGTTTTCACTAAAGGTTCACTTATCACCTTTTGATGGAGAACGGTCATTAAATATAGTTTTGTTCACTCTTATACACCCTTTTGGACCAAATAAAACTCTTCTTACGAATTGGGACATCAAAATTTACTTTGTGTAAATTTTTGGTATCTTTCTGATAAAGTTCATTTTTTTAATGAATAGTGTAAAATGTTGTATTTTAATTCAAAACCTCTTTTTAATCTAATTTATTTATATGATTAGATTATATTTTGAATTGTTTTTAAAGTGAAAATAGATTATATTTTTACCACTAAATCCAATAGTGGTCATTGGAATTAATTTCACTTTGAAATCAGACTTAAACTAGTGTTTTGATACTTATTGTTTCATAAAAACACGCTATTTGCTCTTACAGCGGGAATTAATTATTAAATTAATTAATGAGACTTATATGTTTTGAATTTTTTAAAATAGAATTAATTTTTTAATTCGGAATATCAAATATAACTTAGGGTGAATTTTTGGGATTTTTATGAAAAACTTCAATTTTTGATCAATAGTGAAACCACTAAGTGGTACTTATAAAAACTGATTTTTTCGTTTAAATGATATTTTGTCATATTTGTGTTTTTAAATTCAAAAATCAGACATACATGGTTGTCAATAAGATGTAAAATGTGGTTCAATGGGATAAAAATAATTTTTTTGGTGAATAGTAACTTATTAAGTTTTTAATCGCGATTAGAGGTAATTAGTGTAGTTTTAGGTAAAAATAATGTTTTAATAATATGAAATGAACTTGAAACATGTCCTAACCTCATTGGATGTGTCATGGCCGACCCAGAAAACCCATGGGTCAACTTGGGGACCCCATGGAGCCACTTTGGATGGGAAATGACATAAATAACTTTTTATTTAATGTTAAAGTAAAAATGACACAAACATGAGATGTTTTACTAAAACAATTTTTATATGGGGTTATACAAGTCATAATTTTGACTATAAATATTCAGTAGAAATATAAAAAGATTTCCTACATCATAGTAGTTTTTTTATAATTTTTAGACATTTAATAAAGTAAATTATTTATGACATCATGATGATGCGGTGATGACCTCATTATTTAACGATTTAAATAAAATGGAAAGATAATGTAATATCATAGACCAAAACATGTCCAAAACATATTGGATGAGTGGATTTTGAACCATTATCACCTTAGCCTCGAAAAACATCAATGTGGGACCATTAAAATCTGAAACGCATTGTTAAATAATGTAACCTTTTCTTACTTTACAAGAGTGCCCCTCCTCTCCTCTTATAAAAGGCCCCCACCTCTACCTCCTTACCCACACTCCCAAAGCTTTTGGCTCGGCCAACCTCTACCCATTTTGTCTCTCCACTTCCCTATATTACTCCTTGAATCCTCACTTTGTTCAGAAGTCTTCCCAAGGAATCCTTTGAGCTCAAACCAATGGGAGTTACCCGATTTTAAGGTAATGTCTTCACTTGAGTCCTTTTGTTTTATTTTGCTTCTCCAACCCCCTAAACTCTTTTTATTCATTTATTTTGTAACAAATACAGTATATTAAATATAATAGGATGTTTTTATAAGATGTATTCGAGCTACACTTACACACCCCTACATCTAATGGTAAAAGAACATACCGTTTTCGTGGATGGTGAATTTCTGCCTCCCGAAACGATGATTGTTCAACATTCTTCTGACACCTTCAAAGGTGGCCATTAAGATGACACTATATTTATATATGAAATCTAATATGTTTATGTTTTACTTAATATTCTGTATTTTTAATTTATGGAATACCTTTATGGTTTCCATTATGGGTAAATGCGATATCTTCATTTAAGGAAGTGCGGACTACCGCCCCTCAAAGTGATTTGATTCATTAATACCATATGTGGTAAGTATAAATGATATATTTAATGATTTTATATATGATACCATACTGGAATTAAAATACTATTATGTATCATTATGTTTTAATTCCATTAAATATGAAATAGAAATGGAAGTAGCGTTCATGCGTACGTACGGCTTACCATCTCCATGAACGGTACATTTCATTTCTTATCTCAAAATGTTATGTAATATTATAAGTACATATATATAATGGATGTATATGTAATATATTACATCTAAATTATGTATATAATTCTGGAATTATAACATATATATATCTTATTCATTTTGTTTAAATTCCATTAATATGACAAAAAGTGAAAGTAGCGTTCATGCGTACGTACGACCTACCGTCTCCATGAATGATGCTTTTCGTTTTTTATCTCCAAATGATATGGAATAGTATAAAATGAATATTTACTGGATATATATGATATTGTAATCATTAATACTATTCTAGAAATTATTTACATATAACTACATGGGAAATCGTTTTTCAAACATGTTCATTTTTGACTCATGTACCAAACATCGGCAAAAACATCTGATATGAACTAACATTATTAAAAAATTATTATAACATTATAATATGTGATATGAACTGAATAATAATCTCTAAAGGAGGTACTTAGGCTATTATTAATTGACCTAAGTTTATTATTTAGTAATAAAAAGAAACGAACAAGACAGGTTGGACTTGAGGTAAGGGATCCTACTCCTCTCTTTCTTTTTAAGTACACTCTTTTATGTCATTCCTTTTAAAGTTCATCTTTATTGTTATTGGGATGTTCTTTTATATTAATCTTTCTATAATTTTTATGTTCTTGTGATGAGAGACCCTATTCTCTCTCATCAATCCATTTTGGAAGTTTTGAGTGGCACCGTTAGGCTGCAAAATTTTCGTAAGAGATATAACCACTCTCTTTCTTTTTAAGTACTCTCCTTTATGTAACATCACTTAAGGTCCACTTTTTTATGTTGGGGTATTTTCTTTTATATTCCTCTTTCTATAAAATTTATGTTAATATGATGATATACCCTATTTGATCTCATCAATCCATTTTTGTAAGTTTTATGTGGCGTCGTTAGGCTGCCGAGTTTTCGTAAGAGATTTTTCATCTCACTTTTATTCCTGTGAGATTTATGCTACATTTGCCATAATTTCCATTGAGTGGTGTATGTACTACCCATTATTTTACTCATTCTGTAATATAATTTCTTTTATGGGTATTTACATCTATGTTGTATTGTCCTTCTTTCACGAGGTGTATGTTTCGAAAGATACCCATGTCGGTAAGGGAACCTTTCACCCTCCTCTTTTTAAAAGACATATTTTGTTGGGTCTTTTAATTTACATACTGTTATGTTGGGATATGTTCTCATATATCCTTATTGGTGTAAATTTTATGTCCAAGTGATGAGATACTTTTTTTTATCTGTCATCAACTCATTTTGATGTGATGCCGTTAGGCTCTCAAGGGAACTTCTTAACCCAATTTCGATTTCTTAGGGTTCAACATGTAGTTATTGAATATGCCATCCTTTGAATATGTGTGAATAACCTTTGATTATTTTACACTTAATATCCACTTATATTTTGCGTATTAGTTTGTCACACATAATTATGTAATTGATTTATCCTTAGACCAAGGATACCGTCTTTTTAAGGGACTTCGTCTCAATCTCCTTTCATTGAGGAATATTCTGTTTTATACACAACCTTCTTTTATATGGTGTATAAAGACCTTTGACTTTTAAGTTTATTCAGAATGAATATTTTTATATGAAGTGTTTATTAAACGACAAAATGGAATGTTTTTGTCGTACGTATGCGGCGACAATGACTTCTCCGCCGTCGTGACAATTATTGGAGTTTCGGCTTCCTCTACAAGCCATACTTTATTTTTAAAAGAAAAAAAATACCTTGTTTTAATTTTTTTTATTATGGTATTGAAAATGGATTTCATAATGTTTTTTATCAATGTGTTATATTGATATCTTGTGATTGAAAGGTGGAAATTTTATGTTTCCTTTATGCATGTTTTATGTGATACGATTATGTTGAGGTTTTTGGGCATTATTATGAAGACGGGTGGTTTCGTGATAAACTAAGGGAGGGTGTGCCCGATATAGCTCTCCAATGTATTGGGTAACGCGAAGGAGTGAAACATTAAGGTTTCTCTGAAGAGATTTAGGGAATATACTTTGATGGGTATTCCAAATGTAACCAAGAGGGTTACTCCCAACGTATGAATGTTATGAATGCCTCAAGTTACCTTTTATGTCTTATGATTTATATGATTTATTCCTGATTTTATGAGGTATGTTAAAGTGCCTATGTTTTATGGGTAAATTATGATTTCTTTCTTATGTATATATGAACTCATGTTTCCTTCCCATATTTTTATAACCCTTACTGAGCTTTTTATGCTCATCCCAAGTTTTTGAAATGTTTTTCACAAGTCAAGGGAATGGTACATGATGTGATGATAGTGTCAAGGATGTGTCAAGAAAGAATCCATGTTTTATTTTAAAAATGTTTCCGTTGATGGGAAGAATGAATACTGTCTTTTATGTAACCACTTTGTTTAAATGTGGAATGTAATGCATGTTTCATGATCTAATTCTCTAAAACTCTGAACCTAAAAAGATCTTCAATGTGTAATCTTTTAATAACTCAAGATTAAGTAAGGTTAAAGTCTGGGGCCTTATAACCTAGAAACTGATTAATGATTTGTATATTCCATCATTTTTGGGGTTTACAAAAATTATTGGATTGAAGGAGTATATCCATTATTCTTTAAGGAATAAGGGATCATGAATGTAATCAATAAGGTTTTATGGTAATTTAGGATGTTGCAGTATTTTAAAAGAATACATGATGAAGGTGTTCTCATGTTTTTACATGGCAAAAAGGATCTTCATTTTTTTTACCTTCCTTATAAATTTTGGACTGAATTATTTTTGATAGTTCTAGTTTGGATTATATTTGGATTGCCATAAAAGGACAACTCAGAGGTCGGGAGACAACCCGTCGAGTCTGGAAAGGCCGTGAGACTTGAACACACAACCGAAGGGCGACAAGGGTGTATCACCTACCACTTACCCACGTGATGTCCTGGATTGAATAATGTCGTTTTTAAGGGTTCTTCTTGATGAATTATAAATTCATTTTTTTAACCCTATACAAATAGGATAAATAGAATATTATTTTTAAGTTTTATTAACTTTTAGAGTGAAAGATGAGTTTGTGGTAGATATTAGTTAAATGATGAGACACTACTTGTCAAGTGTATATTTTTTTCTTCTCTTATTAAATGTAGAAATTAATTCTTATACTTTATTGAAGGTATATTAAAACAAAAAAATGTGTTATCCTAATACCATATGTTTTGCTGAACCGATGGTATTTTAAATCATCATAGATTGATGAATTTAAGGCCCTCAATTTTATACTTGTTTGTGAATGATGACCTCAATCACTACCTATAAACATTTATGTTTTTCCTCCAATTTTATGTCTCTAATTTCCACCAATGTTCTCTTAATCTAGATCATAATTAGGTGGTGACCCTTTCATTTCCCTTTTCCTTATAGTAAGACTAAATTTTAGTAACCCAATTTTCGATGTGGGTTTTCCGACAAAGATATTTTCTATTTTCAACCTTTTTTATCAAAGAACCATTTAAAATAGAGAGGACACAATTTATTGAAGTGGGGAGAATGTAACACCCCAATATTTCATATTGTGTTATTTCTTCAAAATAATTCAATAAATTTCATTACACATAACACCGAGTTCAAGCGCACCATGACTTACCAAACAAGCCGTTCAAAAGTGGTTATGAATAGTACTAACTAAATTTTGAACCTTATATAATCCTTATAATTTTAGAATCCATATTATGAGTTTCATAGACATAATGTAATAACAAATTCCTTTTTTAGATAAAAGAAGCATTTTTCAAAAATGCACTTTTACCCACTTTAATTGTGAACCCGTTTTAATTCCCATATTTTAAACATTTATATATTCAATTTGACTAAATAAATTTATTCTTTAGAATGGGGAAAAAATTTCAATGTAACACCCCAAGCTTACACGGTACGCTTCTCTTTGAATAATACAGTAGCGTGTGTTTTACCCAACATCGAGTTCTAACACACACTACAATCAATCAAACTAGCCATAATGTATAGTAATACCTGATTTTTACAATTTTATAAATTTTATATATCAAAATAGACTTCATTTTTGGATTCAGAATATCTAATTTAGCCTAGGATGAAATTTTGGTACTTTTCGGATAACTTTTATATTTTGATGAATAGTGAAAATTACTAAACTTTAATTAAAAACAACTTTTTTAATCAAAATAATTGGTAGTGATAAATTATGAATTTGAGTGGTTTTGAATAATATTTATCATATATTTTTACTATTTAATACAATGTTGGTCATTATACAAAATTTCACAATTAAACCGGACATAAACATGTGTCAATCTTTTGATAGTTATTATCTCTTTAAAACAAGCTTTTTGTTTTAACAACTGGAATTAATATTAAATAAATTTTTCCACTTATGTGTTTTGAATTTGGAAAAATGGATTCCATTTTTGGAATCAGGATGTTCAACTTGTGTAAATAGGTAACTTTTATTTTTAGACATTTTCAATAATTACTTCGGTAAATATTTTATTTACCATGGTTAAAGGTTAAATCCGATAAATAAGGGTTAAAAAATAACATTATAATAATACAAAATTACCCTAAAACGTGTATTAACTTTATTGGTTGATACATGTCCGACCATGGGCATATTTGGGTCGATTTTGGGACCCCATGGAACCACTTATAAGTTATAGGGACACTTTATTTTAATTAAGTTAAAATGAATACAAAAATAACACAAGCATATATCTTTTAGAAAAACAATTTTTAAATAGGGTTATATATGTTGGACTTGATATAATTCTGGATATGAATAAGATACAACCTATCCATGAAAACCATGTCTTATGTAACATAACATATAAAAGAAAACGAGTATGTTAACACCCGAAACGACGATAATACTAAGATATTATTAACAAAGCAATGTTAAAAGAACATATATGATATCATATTAATGTATATAATTCTTCTATAATTTAATAAAAATTATTTCACCAATATACAAGAGTTTAAACTACCCCCAACCACGGAAAAGTACAAGGTAAGGGTTTATTTCGCAATCTCTTCATTATCTGAGGTTGTTTATACGTAATAATCTACAGAGACTTCTTTATCATCCACATTCATGTTTGTTAAAAATGTATTTCAAAACATTTTTACAATTTACTAGAATATGGGTTAAAGTCATTTATAACCTTAATTGAATTTTTATAAAAGGTTTATAAAGGAATCTTTCCGTCGTTTTCCAGACAAGGTACTTTTTAACCTTTTTGACAAAATTAAGGTAAGATTGTTTTTTTAACTTATACGGTGGGTGCATCCATTTTACGCAATTATAAAATCACCTAAGCTTACCTTAGAAGCTTATAATAATATTTTCAAAGTAAATGTTTTATTTTATAATTATGTGACCTTTAAATGATTTCAAAATGAATATTTTACGAATTTATGGAAGGTACTCTTTATCAAGATCATAATTTTAAATGTTTTAATGATTTATCTTTATAAATATTTTTAATTAATGTCCATGCTTTCAAAATGATTTTAATGATTTGTTTATATAGACATTAATCTTTTGAAATGATATTTCTTTTCAAAAGTTTCAATGTGTTATGGGACACTTTGATTCAAAAATCTCATTTAAATTACATACTTTATAAATGTGGGAGTTTTAAATGATTTCAAAAAGAAAAGAGATATTTCTCTCAAATAGTTTTGATTTCATCTATGTAAACATTATTTGATGGATTTTAAGATTATTTGAATTTTATTTATTATGATACAAAACTTCCATATTGTATTGATGGTTTTGTGATATGCATGACTGTGGATGTGTTATTTTTATACCTTTCATGGTTTATGGAGAAAGTATTATCATTTTTATGATAATTTTAATACAAATGTTTATGTTATGTTTAAACCTATTCATATGAGGAATTCATTGGACTTAATAAGTGACGAGTGGCGTCCTCTCTAGCTCCTCGATGCATCAATAGGTATCATGAGACCAACTAGTGTCTTGGCACAAGGCCTTGACAAAATCTTATTTGTAGTCTTGGCAGGAGGCCTTGGCTATGTGGTTATGACAGTCTGGCATTATGCATTCGATCATTATGAAAGTGGTTATTGATATTGAATGTGATTTTTCGATTAGTAGAATATCCATGTGAATAAGTAAATGGATTTATTTCATTTAATTTTTTCCATACTATGTTGATGTTTATGATTAAAAGGCTTTTGTTTTAGTTATACATTGCCTTAAATGTTTATACTTATTTATGAAAGTTTCCGCTGTATTGATTACCCTTACGGAGCATTTGAGCTCATCCCTTTCTAGGTATTATTTTTCCCAGGATTCCATGAAGTATATTGTGATTGATATATAGGGTTAAGACAAGGGAATAATGGCATTCATAAAGGATTATTTATGTTGTTTTGTATGTTATGAAGTGTAATGTAACATTCATGTATGCAATCAATTTTCCAAGACAACTAAACTAATCGGTCCTTCAGGACTTGATTCCTTGTAATCATTCCAATGTATTAAAATAATGCACCGACTCTGGGTAACTGGGGTTGGGGTGTTACAAAAGAAACCTATTATTCGATTGTAAAAATATGTTATAAAAAAATGTGTTTCCAATTAACATAATAATTTTTAGATCAAATTATAATTTAATTAAAAACTTAAATTTATTTTTAGCCCAATTTTTTTCTTAAAATATATTAAAATAAATCATTAAGACAAGATCATAGTAAAAATGGTTTCATAGAAATTAAATTAAATAATTAAAAACAATTTCATAAAAACATACATTTTAATATAAAAAGGCATACTCATTCATTTAGAAAATGAATATTAGATTATCTATAAAAAATATAATTTTCATAGAAATTTATTTTTATGTATAGAAATTAATGTAGGTTCATTGGAACATCATCATCATCATAATATACTTACACAACTTGTAGAATTGTAATAACTATGAAGCCATCTTCTAGTATAAATCCCATGAGAACATAACAATTAAACAATGAATTAGAGAGAACCCTAGGTGCACCCATTGTGTAAGATATATCAGGATCACCAATCTTGATGAGTTATAATGTGATCAATTGTTATCATAATTAATTTAAATGGACTATATGATGAATAAAATCGTTGAAAATGTCTTCATAATTCATATGTAACACAATTTCAGATTATGAAATACCATTTCATTTTAAAATATATTTTTTTAATATAAAATACAAAAATTGTGAATAGAGGTTTTTTATTTTTTGAAAAACTAAATTTGATAATGAATTAGAAAATATAACAGTTGTCTTGGAATGACATGTCATTGTAATAATATACATTAAAATACTCATATTCATATTGTTCTTATAAATAAAGTCAAAAAACTTATATGAGATATCATTTTGAGAACCATTTTAAAAATGCCATAACATACATTAAAATACCATTTTAATTATTTTTTGTCCATATAAAGATTTTAATTTCATATTTTTAGAAAATGGTCATGGAAGAAAAACATTTTGGATAGAAACACAAAAGTGTATTTAAAAAAAATTATATCACATTGAGTATGACTTATCAGATATGTTATTTATCTTCATGAAAAACAATAATATGTTAATTATTTATTTTATAATGAATATTTTTAAATCTCATAATTATATTATATTATTTAATACCATGTTATATATTTTTACATAATAAACTACGTTCAAATAATAATTTTTGATTATTTAAGAGTCATATGTCAAAATGACTTCTATAGGATGACTCTTATCATATATGTTTTTATTCCATTATCACTAAAATTGTATTAATTGAAAAAATATATTTTTTATAAATAAATTTTAATTTTAAATCCATCCATTAATGAATGTTTTTCATAATGAAATATTCTTTAATCTGGACATGGTTGGGTGTACCTATGCTTGGGTAACGGTTTAATTTTTAATGATCATTACAAAAAGAAAGAAATAAGTATTTAATACTTCTAAAAATTATAATTATATAATTAATATAATATTATTTATTTAAAAAAACATAATTATGATAACTGTGTTATGTAGTGATAAATAAAAATCACATTGATTCTTGGAGGTGGTAGCCCACAGGTTCGCACGAACACATTTATTATCTTTCAATGAACATAAATTTAAGAAATAAAATAATATATTATAATTTAAGAAATAATTTTTTTGCTGAATATATATATATATAATCCAAAAGTAATATCAGAAATTATTGGTCTTGATGGAATATAAATTTCACTAGTTCATGATTTGGTGGCCCTCAGTATACAAAAATGATTTTTTTCATTTCCCATTTGATGGAAGATGAGATAGATATATGTGATTCCATTAAGATAATAATTTTTTTATATAAGTTATAATTTGAGAATAATTTCATCATGTATGAATATGATTTTATGGTGGTGGGAGAAGAAATAATATTAAAAGTATTGGTTAAGAACAAAAAATCTCCTTTAAATAACTTTCTAATGATTACAACGAAATATTTCTAAGATGATTTTATATTAAAATATGCCTAAAACACATTATGATTGATGTATGCAATTGGGTAGTGCAGATAATGGAATAATATAAAGGTCTCTAAATGTTAATAAATGAGGAGTGGATTTACTCTTATATAGAAAAGAAAAATGAAACTATAAAGATTTCATAATGTATTAAATAAATATACTTTAATTTTCACATTAAAATGTATAATATTTAATAATATTATAATATAAGATGATTATTACCAAAATATTTTAATTCAAAAAAATTTGAAAATTGAATATCCTTTTTTACACTTACTTTTTTGAGATAACACTATACTATCCTTTGTGACAATTAGAGTGATAATAACGATTATACACTTTAGCGGTAAATTAACATACTATTGAAGTATATTTGTAAAATAAATAGACCAAGATTATAATTTTCAACCATATTCTCATAAAATTACAAAAAATATTATTTTTTGTTTTTTAAATAAATTATAAAAATCATATTTATTATAAAATAACATTAATTTCAATTTTGGAAATATTCAGGTAATTTGACATATAAAACTACAATAATACAATGTAATTAAACTATAATTCATTATAAATAATATAATATTTCATTTTAATGAATACTATTAATGAAACAAAAATAATTCTCTCTAATGATATTAATTTCTAAAAACATTAATTCATTTTTTTTATTTCCCAGTTAATTGAATAAAAACTGGATCAATTTTCTATAAGAATTTAATGTAAATATTTAATATCTAAAATTTATTTATAAATTAACATGAAAAAGTTATTTTTATTTCAATGTATTATTTATAATAAAAAAAACTCGTTTGTATCACTTAAAAATTTTAAATAAAATAAAACAAAGTGAATTATATTTCTAAATTTTATATTACAGAAAATATTATATTGGTAAAAATCAAATAAAAATGTCAAAAATGTAATATCACTATAATTTGGAATAAATTTAATCATTAGATAAAAATTTTGAAGGTTTTTTTGTTATTTCTAGTCCTTATGACATTTTTTACCCTTAATTAACCCAGTTTATATTTAATGTGGTGAAAAAAAATGATTAATATTTATAACGACTAAATCTAAAAGTGAAATATTTATAAAGTGGTAACCCATTGATTCAATGTATGGAATCCATATTTCAATTTTAAATTTTCTAATTTTTTCAAATTTAATTCAACATTAAACACCAAAACATGATGAAATTTCTCTTAGAAATATGCTTTTTTTGTAACTAAAGGGTGTTTTATAATAAATAATAGAATAAAATTTATTTGATGAAAATTAATGGATTATGTATTTTTATTATAGGATAATAAAAATTTAATAAAAATCCTATATATTATTCTATTTTATATATAATTTAAATGAATGTAATTTTTTTCTATAAAAATCTACATTTATCAATATTAATAGAAAACTAAAACTTCACTAAAAATTGATCAAAATTAATTTTATGATAATATTCACATGATAATCTATAAAATGATTTTAAATTTTTTGAAACAAAATTCTTTAATTATAAGATTAAACATTTCATTAACATTTTTCAAGGAAATAGTTTAATTATATTATTTCCTTTTTGATTTAAAAATAACATGTATTTTAATTAATACTGATGTATTTAATTAATAATAATATTAAAAGGATTGTTTCTATAATTAAATCTATTGATAGATAAAAGTTTTTATATTGAAAGATTATGCTTTGTAGTATACAATTTTTCCTCTTGTATTCGAGCACTATTAGGGTGAATTTTATGAATCATTCTTCAATATAAAAAGTGTACGAGAGATTGATTTTACTATAAAGAACATTCCACATTCATAAAATCATTATATTTCTCCTTACATGACATCAACATTGGATTATCAAGTGTTTATTGTGTAGCTGGAAGATCTTGAATGTCATGAATTGAGATAACCCATACATCAACATGGGGTTCTTGAATTCATTTTTTTAGATGGGTGGTCATATTTTATGTCTATGTGTGGATTAAATATAAATGAACAAGATGATTTTATATAACCAAAATCCCCTTCTATTTATTGTTCACATAATTAATTAACTAAGAGTTTCCCTGATTTTTTTTTCAATCAATCAATTGAGGTTTGCGTATCATCAGTTGAGGGTGGGTCTATATGACATACCCTAAAAAATATTTAATTATGGGTATGGATTGTATGAGTTTTTCATGATTCAAATTAGTTTGTTGAATTTACCACCATATTTTATACCCTTGATGAATCAGATCAGTCATCGTTTTATACATCAATTTTTGTTGTTTTTCATGGATAAAATATTAGTGTACTGCCATTAGAGATATGATGATAGATAATATGATAACACAATACCAAGGAAATTGATAGATCATTAGATATATGTTACTTTATCTGTGATTCATTTATCTAATTAAAAAGTTAAATTATTCAGACACATTATCCCAAATGATTGATTGAAAGTGGACCCAGAGAAGCTGACATACCGGGAATCTTGGGAACAAATGAAAAATAGTTTCTATATTTGGATCATTCATGATCTGTTAGTATATTATTTTTGTTTCATCCATGAAAACTATTTTTGGGTTGAACAAATTCGTAGAATGACCAATAATGTGGGTATGTTTTTTTGGTTTGATTCATGTGATGAAACATTCTAGGATTTGATTAGAATGTGGACCCCATCATCGATTATCAAATTAAATCTACAATGTAGGGAGTATACCGTTTATTACAAAAATACATAGTCAGATTCAGATCTATTATAATACATGTATGTTGATTGATTTTGTATGCCTCTAGATAGTTAAGGCCACATCAGAGGAGTTACACTACCAAATATCTAGAATTTTCTTATGTGGTAAATGTATTAAAATGTTGGATGCATTATCTATTTAATGATAGGTATTTGTTATACACATATTATAAGAGCATAATATACATATTTTAATATTTGTAATTAAACCTTATATAATGGATTTGGTGTAAGTATCTATAGTATTTAGAAAACATGTTTGAAAAAAATTTGGAACAAGAAATTTCATTAATGATCTCTTGAGTAAGAAAACATAGATTGAGTGAGTGTGAGAATCCTATGGTGACTGGTGAATGATGAATCTATATGCTAATATGGATTTTTATTGTTTTTAGTCCTATAGTTGAGTGAATATGAAATCAAAATACTATGTTCATATTATTTTCAATCAAATAATGAGACAAACATTATGGGACAATAATGTTTTTTCATTGACGTAAACTAATGTGGTTTGAAGAAACCATGAGGTCCCTCTCTTGGAAGGGATTAGGTACATCTTATCCTTATCTATTTCTGGTATTATATTTGTTATCATGACTAAAATTTGAGGGAATTTTATTCATTTAAATTGTGGTACAACAAAATTTGATAGTTATGAATCGTGATATATACATTAAATACATGTTTCAACAGATTAATATGAATATAGAGGGACTTATGGAATAATTTTTCTATTGTGTGTAATTGTGGACCAATCATCAGAGGATTTCTAGGTTACTATAGGGTTTTCACATTCAAATAGCATATAGGGTATACTTCACCATGTATTTTCAGATAACATTACCCTAGACAACGTCGATACATGATTCAAGGTGGGTTATTATGTACGGAATAAAAAAGTTATACCTCAAAAATCCCATAGAGACCACCAATATTGATGAATTTGGTAATATTTATGTGTGGGAGAGAGATTAATTTCATTTTGTTTTAAGTAGTAATGTTTTTATCTTGATCCTTGTTTCACTTCATGGTTCTAATAGGTACATCATATGGAATTAAGATAACTATTTCTTCATAGGATAAAATATCTTCCTAAATTTGATAACTAATCTGAGTAGACACTCTATATTTTGGAGGATATGTTTCAAACCTCATTTTAGATTATGGAGGTTCTTTAGATCATAATTTTGTGGCCATTGAGAAAATTTATTATAAATTATTCCATGAATCAATCTACATGGATCCTTTTTAGTTATTTTTTATAAGGACTTGTTTTTCCTAAATATTCTTGTTAGATCTAGGTGAGTAAATTATCATGGGTCCTAGTCTCATACAGAAGACATCTGAGTTAGTTTTTTTGATCAAAAAGTTATTTATAATTAAGTTGATTCACAAGAAACCATATGATAACAATTATAAAAAAACCTATCAAGTTCAGTGTTAGCCACTAGGCTTTTCATCGGATTTTAAATAAGAGAGAAAAACACCGTTTTTATATGTAGTTAAAGATACTACCTAGGTTAGTTAGACCGTTTGCAATATTGGAGTTTTTCTATATAGTGGAATAATGAGTAGACCATCAACATGGATATATCTCCATTCATGACTTGTTTATTATCTTACAAAATCAAATATATCACACCAACCCTTCTCACGCGATAGTAGTTTTTGAAATTGATCAACATGTAGATGCTTATTTTTACTACCAGAAGATCTATATTATTGACCACAATGAGATGAATATTTGAAGAAAAAGCATTCTTATAGAGAGAGTTTAGTGGAATCATTTTTATGATCAATAAAATACATGGTAGAAGTATTATAATATGTATGTTTAATTTCCTAGTTTTTTCAATGATACTTAGTACTGATTCTTGTGAGAACATCTTTAGGATGAGTTGATATATTTGGGGGAGGTTATAAGATCCCCTATTTTTAAGGTACATTGATCATTATGTTTTTGTTTAAGAATTATTCATAATTTTAATCATGCCTCATTATTAGATTAATGTGTTGTTTAAGATGAGATATAAGGATTAACACATATGATTTAGTGAAGCGATAGTAGTGGTATATTGTAATGAAGATACTATAGTTCCATTGGATAGCTGATGCAAACAATTTTCCATGTGGTGATGTTCCCAATAGATACATAAATCATCATGAGACACAATATCAAGCTAGTGAGATCCACCATCCATACCCTGACAAATGGGTCTCTTATATGATACACAATAGAATTATGATGGGGTTCCCTGCCATGTTGTATCATTAGTGGAAATGACCATCTTCTTGGTGGATCCAACTAGCCAGCCGATTGTACCTGGCCTGGTTGGAATAACAAATGTTAATTTCATATACCCTAACAATTGTTTTAAATTTTAAATTAATCATAAATAATCTCCTATATTCAATTTTTTAATGTGATGGTTTATCTAAATTCCATGAGGCTTCTATACCACCTTTTATAGTCCCAATGTGCATATTTGTACATGGTGTTTAAAAGTTTATATAAAACTCGATCATTGTCCCTTCTTCTACAACGCTTAATGCAGGTGGTCTAAAACATCTCCCTAATTTCTGTTTCAATTCTCTATTGAGAGAAAGCTACAAGATCACAGTGGTACGCCAAGAAATAAACATTATTAATTGTAATTGTAAAACGATTTGTACCTAGACATCCCATAGACCCCAATCGGTCTATGGTAATTAATATTATGAATTTTGTCCCCTCGAATAGGTGAATCTACTTTTCGAGTAATGTTAGAACATTGAATAATTGATCATAGAGCCCTATGATGAATTGAAAAACAATTTTGGATTGAAATAATGATTTCAATTAGATGAACTTGAGAATTGATGTCCTTGTAATAATAAATCACCACTTGGATTGAATATGGTTAATTTGAAATGAATTATAATTTACATCATTGAATGAAATATTATGGATATAAGTTGATGTGGAATTGTAATTTGGGAAATTTTTATTGGAAATGGAACATTGTTATTATTTTGAAAATTGGTAACTCTTTATAATTTAATAAATGGTTTAAATTAATAATTATTCAACATAATTTTTTTTTCACGTTTTTCATGATTTGAATATTAATACATTAACTATTGTTGATTTTTTTGTCAAAAGATTACATCAAACTTGGCATGGGTAATGTGCTCTAGGAACATGTATATATCCCTAGCATGGGAACACACATGGGGTAAAATTATACATTTCCCATGGCATGGTTAATGTTTCAAGGGAACGTGTAAGAAGATATAGAATGATAATTCACAAAGAGTTTGGTTTTTAAATTACTTAATACTTTTCCACAAGTATGGTAGTGTGACATGGTGTTTCATAACTAAATCTAGCATAAAATTACACATAGATTCAATTATTGATATTTAAGGGAATGCTGTTTTTTAGATTGATAAGGGTGAGATACATGATATGGGTTATTCATCCTAAGAATTAGAATCCACCAACTATACAGGAGATTCATCATAGGCTGGTAAATCTACAATACAAAGAGATATATGCCATTGTGATAAAGTATGTTTGGATGACCCCATGTGTTAACCCTTAGCTTGAGGGTCGATAGGGTTATTAGTTACTATGCATTAATTTATGAATTAATTCCCATGTTTATAATACTATTGACACCATTGGGAATTTATTAAATTTTTAAAAATTTAAAACAATATTAATACATCAGTTTACATAAAATACCTTTATTTATAATATCAAAATTTTAATATAATTTAATTTTTACTGTAAAATATTTTTTTAATGTTTTAATTCTATTTAAAAATTTTATTTTTGATAATTTTCTGTTTACAAATTGTTTATTTTTTATATTGAAAATTTTATTGCTTTACTATTTTTGTTTTATTAATTTTCAAATACGTTATATTTTTAATATAATAAATTTTCTATGTTTTACCTATTATCATGATAGTATTTTTATAACATATTTATTAATCAATTTCAATTTTATTCATAATTATATCAATTTTTATGAAAAATGTTTCAAAATGTAAATTTTTAAATATATACTTTATATCATGATTAACTTCCTTATTTTATATTTTTTATTTAATATATATTTCAATATATAAATATAAAAATATATTAATACTCTCTCTCTCACACATATATATATACACTATTCATATTCTCTCATGAGAAGAAACTCTATTGAAGTGGCTCAACTAGTTTTGTGACAATAAAAACACACAACTTCGACTACACATCATAACAACTCCATAAATCAACTACAAGACTCATGATAGAAACACATCATAGATCATTCTCATGAGACCATAAAACACCTCATCATATTATAAGTTCTCCACTATCTTAGAAGAATGTACAACAAAATTTTCTTCACCTATGAAACACCATTGCTTCACCCAGTGTCGAACCATCAATGTTCGATTGATTTCGACTTCAGAATTTATGTATTAATCCAAGATGATTAGACCAAAAACATGAGAATAGTTCAAATCCACTATTATGGTAGGTAATTTCTCAAACTACTAGTTCTTATGTGTATTTCATTCATGCCATATAATCACTCCATGCAAGAAAAATGTTAATCTTTACCTAGTTTGTATTCATTCATATCTCTAGTAGCACATATCACAATTTCCCGGGAATTAGTGTGATAATATCCTAAATATATTATTATAGAAACCCTTTTGTTTTGGATATTAGATACCACAAATATTAGTTACAACATACCATGAAGTGATATGAAAAGCTAACATGAAACCATTTCTACCTAATGTGTGTTAATTTGTTGGAACGTATTATGCCTCTCTAGGTAAACCATCCATTTGTAAATTAATCTATCTATGATATATTTTTTAAAACAAAAAACAAAGAGAATTTAATTTACCATATATATGTTCCAACTTACCATAAGCTCTTTATCATGTTGTCATGACGATTATTTTCTAACTACTATGCATTTAAAAATGTTATTATGAATAGTACATACTGTCCTGAGGGACTACAATATACCATAAAGTTCGATTTTTAAGTAATTATTGTAGGAATTTTTATACATACAATGAATATTTAATTTTTATTCTTGAGTTATATTTCTAGTGAACATGTGAATAATTCGTTCACATGATAAATTTGTTGAATTAATGTGATGGCATTATATGTATACTGACCGCAGAACTTATTTCCCACAAAGGCAGTTAAAATTTTTTATTTTTAAAAATATATATTTATCTATGGAACAAAATTTTTATTATCTATTTATATATATTTCTTAAATAAAATATTATTTACTTATTTTTAATTATATTACTTCATTATAAAATAAATAAATATCATGTCTACTGTGCCTAATCATTTTAGTTCAAAATAATTTCATGTAAGTATTTTATTAATTAACGGGTTTCATATTATTATACAATACTATATTTTTTACTACTATAAAAAATCAATTAAATATATTATTATTATTTTTTTAATTTTGATAATAATTTATAAAATAATAATAATTATAATGATTATATTGTAAAAAATTTGATAAAAAATTCTTATGGATAATTATGGTAATAATAGATTCTATATTATTAGTTTCATATTATATTTTTTATAGTTCACAAATAAATAATTTTATAAATTTTTATAAGATAGAATATAAATATATTATTCTATTTAATAATTATCAAATGTACAAATGATGGTATTATATGATTTTAGAACTAGTTTCATTGAAAAATAAGAAGTCTGTGGGAACTCTCTGATAAAGTTTATGAAAATATATATTATTGGTAAGAGTATTATTATAAATATTTTTTTATATAATGCATTGAATATTATTATTGGTGAATTAGACACTCAGTCGAAATCATATAGGTCTTTGAATTAAATATTTTGGATTAATCTATTTCAATGAAATCATAGATAACAACGTTAAATAAACAAAACATATTTTATTAAACATGATATAAAATTATCTAGATGCCCAATTGAGTTATTCCTCTACTTATGTTCCATTGATTTTTTAATTAATGAACCTCAACTTTCAACTCACCACTATATAAGTGATAAAATATCATCCAGATGATTAAATTTTCATCATTTTCTAATCTATTTCTATTCTATAATTTCATTATTTTTAATATTTTTTAACATTTTTTGTAATAATTTATATAAATTTATTCATTTGTTAAATAAATATAATGTTTTCTTGTCTATTATACAAAAACAAAATAAAGATTACTTGGTTGTTAAATCTAGTCGTATTACAGGTTCAAGGGATTTGATACTCTATCAATGTCAGTTTAGACTAGGTGGGGACTCTTGAAAAAAGTTAGAGTTGTTCATTTGTATATTATGAAAGGTAGTTTATTTAGATCGGTTATTAAAGCATTTAATTTTTCAATTGGCCTATACTAATATTCTTTCTATGTTTAGAAGATTGAAGAGTATGCTAGGATCCTGGAGAATGTTAACACTATACAAATAATGTGTTAACATTTTAGTTTCTACTACACTGAATCATGAACATAGTTCTACATTATTGGTTATTCATTAATAAAAAACAAATTTATTATCTATTTTTTTATTTTTAAAATTACTAGTCACCACATCTAGTATATTTTTCCAAATATATCGACAAAAAAAATTGTGTTAGAGCATTGCCTCTAATTATTTAGCAACATGATAGAAAAATATTTTTGGAAATTAATGTTATGTAAATAATTTTATTTTAAAAAATTAAAGGATTTATTTTACTAACATTAATTTTTTTTAATATATAAAATTTTATAATTAATTATATGCAAGGATTCAATAATATTGAATTGATGAAAAAAGTGATGTTTGCAAAAAATAATAAATAACTAATGCTAAGAGAATGAAACTAATGAACCCAGTGAAAACAGATCCAAACATACTATAAATTTATGATTTGTGTCATAAATTAGTAATTTACAACGTAGGATACATCAGAAAGAAGGAATAATTAAATAAATTATGAAATGAAAATTTAGATGTTTTTCTATATATATCATGGCATGCCAAAACTGTGCCATTCCATGCACACCGTTTTTATTAAGCACAACATTGTCACTCTATTATGCCTTGTTACCACATGAGACTCATTTATCTAGAAATTTTGACACCCAAGGGTTGGATTTATTACTACAAAACGTTTTAGTTTGTGGATTTAATAGGGTCAGTTCCTTTGGATATGCATTTGGGATTTAGAATAGGGATTCCATTGCAACATTTTAGGTTATATTTTTTCTTTTAGCTTTAAATTTGTTTACCAATTATAAAAATATTTCATATTTTAATTTAATTGTTTTCTTAATGTTCCAATCACAATGTAGTAATCCAATATCAATTTATTTATCTCTATAATATTCCCCCATGATCTCTTTCACATAGTACTGATAAGTGAATAACTTGAGCATTGACCTTTGTGTATGTTTCTAGATGCTCTTAATTATTTTCCATCAATTTTTAAATGTTATATTTTAAATTTGGGCTAATAATATGTATGTTTACATGTATAAAAAATATAAAAAATGTATTGAAACCCACATTCGTTGTTATTTTCTACAATTATCTGGGGAACATGGGTGTGTAAAAGTGGTTTTCTATGAATGTTAAAATTAAATCTCACGGAAGGGAATATAAATTCACATATGATGGAATATATTGTTTAATTCAATTTAATAATTAAGGAAGAAAAATAATTATACCACAAACCTAATGTTTTTCCTAACCTTCGCTCTATCATCAACTATTTTAGATTTTCAATGTATTTAATTTTATTTTTTCCCAAACTAAAAAAAATACTGATTTTATAAAAAAATTATTGAAGTGATTTAAAAATTATTTATTTATCAAATAAGATGATTCTTTAGTGACATGACCCTAGTCATACATTGTGATAAATTAGGAAAAATAAATTTTTTATTTGCACCACCATATGATTAAAACATAAAAAATTGTGTCAATTTCAAGGAGATGGTAGAATTTATTTTTATTTTTATACATTCATGTTTCATGAAAATATTTTACTTTATTTATTTCAAAAAATAAAATATAAAAAATATTCCCATGATGTATTCAAAATTAAATTATTATTCATTGTTGGATTGCTCATAAGTGAAATAATAATAAGAAGAAGTAGCATTAGAGTATAATATATCAAATTTTAATAACATAAGGAAGATATAGAATAACTAATGATCCAGGTTGAAAAGGTGTATTAGTATTTTTATCCACCAGTAGAGGAAAATAAACTATAATTATTGGATTAAACATTTTTATTTCATAAATTTTATTTGAAAATACATGATGTAAATGCCCTACTTCAAAAAACTAAACAACAAATCTATTTGATGATCCAAATCAAAATCTATATTAAAGGGCTTGAGGGTGTATATGTTGACACATTTGGTGATAAACATTTTAAAGAATAATTCATACTAGATAAGTATTTGAGTGGTTTTTAAAATAATGAAATTAAATAAGATCTTCTTATATGCATGTTATAACAATGAGAACCTTTATACATTACATTGTCCAAGGAAGTAGACACCACTAATGTAGAAGAGTTTCAAGAGAATCCTAATTAGAATTAAAACCTCTGTCCATCTTTTACTACATAACATCAAAAGGAAATTTTCATATAAGTATTAACTGAAGTCGATACAACTCAGAGAGAATATTCTTTATTTAACACTATCTCATCTATTTTCATAAAAATCAAAAAAATTCATCACCCATTATTTTTATTTTCTAGATTCATATCAATCTTATTTTTCTTAATGGAAGATTAATAAAAAACAAACCACCATTGAGGATTGGATTGAGCCTTGAGAATATACTAAAATGTTATTGGAGGACTTCCATGTAGGGATCAAAGTGAATACTATAGAAAACCAAAGAAAAACACTACTTACACTATATGTGTTATTTTTCTACTAATTATTATTTTTTTAATTTAATTCAAATTTAAATTCATTCTAAATTTCTTATTAATCATTTAATTTTTTATGGTTGTCTAGATAAATCCTTAAATGAAGAATAATATGTTTCATATATAGAAACTGATGTGGAGGAGTACAATTCTTAATCCTTCAACTACCATGCATGTTGTATATCATTGCGATGTAGGTGGACCTATTTTTCTCTATCCATTGGGAACTCCACAAAAATGAATACTAAGGGAAATATGCAATGAAAAAGTTTTCTTTTAAGTCTATATAACTCAACCTATGAACAAATTATGGATAAATATTAGTGTAAACCATTTTATGATAGTAAAAACATATCAATCACCATGTGGATTAAACCAATATTTATATTTGTTTTATTTAATTGGTTACAAGGATTTAAAAATAAATTTATTATTCAATTTATTTTCGGAATATATTTGGAGGTTTTTTACTCTCTACATATTTTTATGTTTACCATTAAACTTTACTTATAAAAAAGGATTTTTTTATTATAGGCCCACAATATTGATGGAACAATGAAGAAAAAAAACAAAAAAATATATATTTTTAGATCAAACTACAAATGAGTTTTTATGGCTTAAAGGGAAGTTATTATTTATAGGATAATTTATTTCATAAGGATTCTATTAAACAAAAATCTAAAAATAAAATCTATAAAATGAAAATTAGGTTTCAATACAAGGGAATTATTTGTTTGAATATTTTGTTTTCTGGAACCCTAATAATTTTTAATTATGGTTTATATCTTCAAAATATTAATGTGCCACACATTTTACTCTTTCAATATATTGTTGTTTGTAGAGATATAATTTTATTTTAATAATCAATATTATTGGTTTTAATATTCATTTTTACATGAATATATAATTAAAATAGAAAATTGAATATTTAGAGTTATGAAATAGTGGAAAATTTTTAAAATTTACGATTTTTTTTATTAGGTTTTTCTTATAAAACAATGACTTCATATCTATATTATTTTATAAATTTATAAAATTGAAATTCATTGGTTTATTATTTTTAGGAATATGAATGCATAATTTTCCCAATATATATATTATCATCCCTTAGAAAACATTAGAACCAAAAATTTCAATTGTTTTCATAGTAAATTTCATTCGAGGCCCATGAATGCTATCTTATAGATTTTTTTTTGGAATCCTAAAAATGTTTTCACTAAAAAAAATGATTTTTAATATTATTGATGAATTTTATATTTATTCCTTTATCATCTTACTAATATTGAAATTTAATATTAGTTTATCTTGTGTAATCCAAGAATGAAATTAGAAGGAAATGATATTCCTTATATGCCCATTTAATTTGATTCATACACTACTTATTATATATTTCATGATATTCAATAGAATAATAGTGTAAGAATGGTTTTCATTATAGATGTATATATACATTATTTTTCGAGGCCTTTTTAGTGATATTTTTGGATAGTATATGTTCCATTCATTGTATCATGCTTTTCACCAATCTATCAGAAAACATAAAATATATATAAAATGTAAAAATAAATGTAAAAATATGTTGCATCATGGGAGGATGAAAAATAACCATTTCCAAACTGACAACGTTTTATCGTACGTGGTTAGGCAGTGGATGTGAGGTTTTTCTACATAAAAAATTACTAAAAATAATAAAAAATGAGTGTGATTTATTCATTATTTTGGTTTTTATCATTTCTTACCTTGATATTTATAAATGAGGAGATCAATTTTTAAGAGTTTTATATTATTTTAAAATACTAAATATTTAAAGAGGCTTGAATTCCTTAAATTTTTAGTAAACACATATTTATTTTTTCCATATATCATATAACTTGGTGTCTGAGAAATTAGTCATGTTGGTATTCATTTGAGAAGATATTAGTATGTGGTAAGTAGGCTCTCTTCATTCGAAATACTTGACATGTTTTCAATACATTAATGTGTTAACTAAAATATGTTTAATGGGTTGGACATACCCCTTTCATGTCTAGATAATTTATTTGTTTGGGAGGAAAAAACATGGGCTTTTAAATGTGTGTAATTTTTACATTTCTTAAAATATCTGAGACTGTTTTTAGAGGACAATTGATTCTTTCTACTATGTACTATATTTTTTATGCAGTTTTAGAAATGTGAGAGTCCCCTCAATTCTATCCACCATGGATTTGAATGGATTCCTTCATTTGAGAAGCATGACTGTTGTCATCGATAAAATTGGATCTATAACCATAAACATGTTATTCCTCTTCATTTAATCCATTGTTTGACTCACCACAACTCATTCTATTTTGGTGTTAACTAATAAGCTATATTTTCTTGAATTTTATCAATTATTCAATTTTCTTCTATTCTATCTTGATTCAATCGCCAATAAAACACGATTATAGTATAACACGCCTATTTTTGGAGGTCTAGTCCATTTCCCTAGAATTATTTAGAATATTGTTTTGTTTCATTTTCCACACACTAAACTCCTTATATTATACACCCAATAAGATAAATAAATTGAATTAAATGATAATACAATCATATTTTAATTCTATAAGCTCATTTAGTGATGTCATAGGAAATTTTACAATGATTGAATCCACCCCCATGGGTGTGATTTCCTTAATTTATAAGAGACTTGTTCCATGTATTTGATTTTATAATTTGGAAAATGATGTCTCATGAATAGATTTAATTTTTTAAATGGTATGTTGTATTAATGTATAAATCCAACCATCATGTCAAGATTGGGTAAATAAAAGGTTTATAAATTAATAACTCTTTGGATGGGAACACATTTGTTTATAATTAAAATGTTTTACATGGATTTCAATACACTACGAGAGATATATGGATTCATTATCATATGACTTGAGTGGGCTCAGTGAAGAGATAGTGTACATAACTATGATTGATAATGGTTCCCTATGGGAGATAAATTGGGATGAATTGGTGGTTGCTACAGTAACACCATGCCATGAGTGATACATACCCCCCTACGTGGTTTTCGATGGACTTGCTCATAGGGTCATACATTACACCATGTCTAGAGTGATAGTTAAGAGTTGTTTTATCATGGCAATGAGATGGACTATTACAGTGATAGTTATTTATAATGATCCCGGAGTGATACTTATTTTCCTCTTTATTAATTACCTTGTATGGGAACATGATGCAATTTATTAAATTCTAAGGATGTATTTTATATCAAAATTTAAGAATAGAAATTGTTTTTATCGGGGATACATCATATAATAGAAATAACATGTTTATATTCATTCCAGTTTTTTATAAATGATATTTTTTGACCAATTAATTCCACAATATTGTGTCATTAAATGTTGATCATGGTTCATAGATACCTGATTTTGCCAAAGTAAGTACTGTTTGTCTTGGGTCCATTGTGGAACTCAGTCAAACATGGTTTATTTCATTATTTATTTATATTACCTACACAATATAGGTTCTAGGTGCAATTGATGTGTGTGATGAGTTTTACCCAACATTTTGTTTTTACAGGATTAATTATCAATCCGAGATTTAAATGAATATGAAATTTTTAATTAGTAGAGTTGAATCAAATAATACATTAAAGGTATAGTACTCTATATCCAATAAAATGAATACCACATATTATTTATAATCATCTAATTCAATTAAAGAATTAAATTTATTGATTTTTTTGTTATTGATGTATTTAAAAGAAAATATATGTTGCACAAATTATGTTTTTTAGGAATAAATAGTAGATTCTATCTAGTGGTGATCCACATGGGTTTCACAAAGCTCTAAACATCGTTGTAGGAATATCTGGATGCTTACATGAAAGATAATGTTGCTTGTGACATTCACCATTGATCACCTTGAGAATCACTTTCAATGTGTTCTCCTTCATCTATATATACTCGGGAATAGATGGTGGAGGAGGATCTCTCTCCTTTATTGGATTCATTATTTGGGAGGGAGATCTATATGGAATGAGGGGATTCTCTCCAGTAATCATTTTTTACAAAAAATCAATTCTCTCCCTAAGATTTTAATATAAGTTAATTTAAATACATCATTGGTTTATAAATAAAATCTTTGAAAAGTGTACATTAATATTTATTTAATCCCTTGTAGAACCCAAAGTCTTAATATAATATTAGTTTAATAATTTCCTTAACGTGGGCATAACATTTGAATTAAATGATATATTAATTATTCAAATATTATTAATTATATATTATTACTCACTATACATAAAAACAATGTATTCCAATCACTGAGAATATTTATCAGGATCTGAATAATGATTATTTATTTTGTAAATAAATATCAATGAATTATTATCTAATAAATAAATAAAATTAAATTCAATAAATATAAAAAATATATTTTCTATATATTCTATCACAAATTTTTTTTAGAATAATTGTTTATAGAATATATGTGACCACAGATATATGAATTATTATAAAAAATTATATGGGAATGATAGTTATTCCACATGTTAAATAATAAATAATAACAAATTATATAATTGTGATTATAGATACAGATAGTGTGTGATACTCTGTGCATCTTTCTTAGTGTCATTATTAGAATAAGAGTAGAGTCCAAGGATAGAATCTAGAGACACGCCGATGCACCTTTATAGAATGACGTTAGTTCATAAATGACATAATGCACCATACAAATGTTTACTATGTAATTCAATCCCTTTAATGTAATATCTCTATTCATGCCGGTTGCACGCTAGTTTTATAAACCTATGTGAGGGATATACATTTTATTAACATATTAGAAATCAAACATCCCTATATAACAACAGTTCCATGAACTTATCCGGGCATCATAATTTCTATAAAATAGAATGATTTATCAAATTTTATTAAATAACAGAAGGGAAAATGCTTTCTTACAATATTCATTAATGCGACATTACTCATGTTGAACCCAATGTATAATACCTTATTTTCAGAATATTTCATCGTAGTTTTCACTAATACATTAAAGTGAATTATTTATAATACAAATAAATAATAACCATGTATTCTAAAGATCAATACACAGATTAGTATATTATAATGAAAAATAAAACATATTAATGTTGATTTCCTGTTGGTGGGTCTCATTCTCATAATATCATAGAATGGAATTTATCATGGGTGTATACCATGTTATGTTTTTTCAATGTACAATGAGTCTCTTCCCCTGATATCCTATATGCATTGTGTTTCTCAAATGATATAAAACAATTATAAAGAATATACTTATGAACAGTACCATAGATGTTATGGGTTCTCAACATAGCGGGGAACATCTTTGAGATTTTAGCATGAAAACTAATCATATGTGATTATCCCATACTATGTTACATAGAAGAACAAAAATGATGGTATGAATAATTTTTTTATATTCAAAACTATAAATATATTTTTTCATAATAAACAATGAAGTTATTAATAAGGAACCAACTCCAATAGACACCCACTTTAAAAATCAAAAATTTCATTCAACATTCTGTATTCTATCTCTCACATGGTACACATTGTTCAAGTATGATATAGATTTAGGAAGAGGCTCAACCATGTTCTATTTCATGGGTACTCAACTTACTGCAACATCACCACCTTGATAAAAATGCTTCAAAAAAGTTATACTTATATAGTATATTATTTTCCCAGCAGTGTGACCTTTTTTTTTTGAAGGGACACTAATATAGTATTATCAAAACAAAATTAGATAGGGTATTCACATCTAGGTACCACATAAAGGCCCTAGGTAATGTTCAATATGGACACTAATTCCTTACACGCAATAGAAGCCTCTATATAATCAGATTTCACTCTAGAATTATAAAGAACTCGATACATTGAACTATTCTATCTCAAAAAAACCTACATTTACATAAAAAATGCATATAAATGTGAATTTCGATCATTCTAATATTTTTGGAAAGAAGTATCAGTACAACCCCTTATGGAAATCTCCTCGTGTCCTCCATACCCCATTAATATATCCTTACATCTTATTAGATACTTGTGGATGACATGAACAACAGACCAATGATATTCTCAGGGATCAACATGATATCTCCCTATCATTCTCAATTAATTCGAAAAAAGTCAAATATATAAAATTTCATTCATGATTTATCCGTTCATTGAAGATTTTGAGATATTACTCATTTTCTATTTTCCCCTATTATGGCTGAGGAAACATTATATTAGAAATATTTAATCCATTTGGAAATGGAACAAATCCCTTCTTTTATTATTCCACACTAATTAACAATATTATCATGTTAATATAGTACTTTGAAATATTCCAAGAATCCTCTTGGACGAATCACAAATGATAATAATTCCTAAAATATAGGATGCTTCACCGAAGTCCTTTATGGAGAAACAATTGTTTAACCATTCATTAGAAGACATGTATTTCATTTGAAATAATTCATATTTCATCAAATATAGAACTAGGATACAAACTACATTTCCACTATTCCTATTTAATACACATGGATCAACTTACTTCTTAATGAAATCAAAATTTTCTTATATATTAATTAAATCAAATAATCTATGAAACAAATTCTTACTTCAATCCCAAAATGTATCTCAAAAACATGGAAATATCTTGGTATCATGTGTAGTCACAAAAAAATATAGCTCTATCATATACATGGAAATCAAAAGGCTCCAATCATGGAATGCAGTTCTAATATCCAAATGACAAATCACGTAATTATGTTATTCCTCAGTAACAATTATATATATGATGGAAAAAAATGGAACCTAGTGAAAAAATTTCATCACAGCCAATTCCCTAATGTTGATGAAACATTTAAGTCACAAGTCATTCTTTATAGGTAATTAATTTATCTTCCACGTATAGTTTTATCTTGAATAACAAAATTCACCCAATAGGATTTACATCAACTAGAACATCTTCCAAAAACCAAACATTATTATGTTACATGAATAAAATTTATGAATTCATGGATTAATTCTTAGTTATATATCTTCACCTCTCTACTGCCTGCTTTTACAAGTGAGGTAAATCCATATCAACAAATTATGAGTAACCCACTTCAATAACTATAAAACCATATCTAAATTGTTTTCTTATCACTCTTGTAGTCATAAAAAGTACTTGAGATTCATGAAATACATATTCTATGGGTAACTATATAACATGTTCTTATACCACTGCTTGTATATCTAGGGAAGAAACATCATCAATTTCAATCATCCTCCCACTATCCTTTCTCTAGATGTGATTCATCTGAAGAAATAATCATTGTTTTATGAAAATCACGTTTCGTTTGAGGGGATTGATAGGTATTATCGATTTTTTATTTAAGAAACTATATAAAGATACACTTTCCTACATTGTTTAATATTTTATTTCTTGATACTTCATTTAAAAACACCACATAACCCCATACATGCGTTTTCAATATAACAATTTCCTTTACACTCCACAAACCAAATAGAATCCAATTTCCCACAATACATCGAACTATATTTAATGTGAATTCAATAATATTTAATGCATATATCCAAAATGATAATCAAATATCTTCATACACAAGGAAAACATAGTCAAAGTCCAGCCTCGAATGATTTATTAATAAAAGAAAAAGCATTAAGCAAGTACAACAATTCAGAAAACACCAATAAAAATCATATAATTCATACTCATCACCACCCCCATTATAGATTGTTTCCTCTACAATATGTTTTTTCCACAACGAGCATTAATAGTGCTAAAGATCCCTGGAATATTTGCTTCTAAGATTAAAAGTATCCAAGTCTAGAAAACCCTTTGAGTACTACAATGCCCGACTTTCCTTCCCAATAGAAGATATGGTAGACACAAGACTTGAAAGATAAGAATAGTATTTATTTGGTCTTAGTCATGGTGATCTAGTATTAGTATCCTCATCCTCATGCACCTTCATCCTTTCACCATGAACAACATCGTTGTAGGATGGTCAGATCGCACCATTGTTCTTTTCCTTGTCACTATCTGAGATGTCACCTCACATTCCCAAAATTTTGACCTCTTGATAACCCTCATCCAATCAAAGATTCAATTGGACCTGACTATTAACTTTAACTATAGAAAGGAATTATGGATGATCCACCATGTTCTTTAGGTCTTCCCTAGTTGTAGCATCCTTCGGAGTAACATCAAGGTGAAGGAGGCCACCATCCTGCATTGTATCATTCTCATCTTTATGAAATTCCTCCTCATATTCCTATTCTTGGAATATATTTCCAGTAGATAACATGATCACCTTCCTCCAACATCATTATCCTTCCATTATGGAACACATGAATCCACATCCCACAAGAAAGGAACAACTGAGTCCAAAATATGATTAATCATAGGCTCCAACCGCAAGGAGTTGCAAGCTAAAAACTTCCCAACTATATCTGGAACTGTGATCTCAGGGATAGAACGCCCTAAATCCTCAGCCACAACCTTTTCCGTTGAAGGAACTGATTTACAAAAACCTATAATATCTTCCAAAAAATAATTATTCCCAACACCCAGGTCACTCCTCAACCTATATAAAATTTTCCACACTATCAGACGTTAGGGCCTCAACATCTCCTTCATCCCATAATAGCATGAAATATCCAAATTAGCAGCATCTTGATTCAACCCCTGCATTAGGACTGGATCTGTTTGATCCTCCACCACTGAATAGCTAGTTAAATATTCTCCCACACTGATGGTCAAAATATTTTCCACACTAGAATAACATACATGAATTGGTTCAACACCATATCGGGTTATCGCTGGAAATAGAACTATTGGCATTGGCTTCTCTACCACTACACTAACACATAAAGGTTCTCGAACCACCCCCTTCATGGGAGTTGATTCCACTTGATCTCTTACTACTGCACCAACATTTATAGGTTCTCCCACCCGTGTATCCTTCTCAACAGATTCTCCATGTCTGACACACCTAATTCCCTACTCAAAGACGGAATTATCTCCCAACTCACCCCTTATTACTATCAAACCATCTTCATTGTGAGCCGTTATCAATACGTTATCCAAAATAGTAGTAGTACACCCTCCCATGTGCCTTGTATCAATTACTTATGAGCATCCATTCACCCTCCCTCTGTAGTAGTTCAATGCCAAATGACTACAACAGCTCCAGGACAAACAATAATGAATCCACGACTCAAAAACCACCTTCTTCATCCAACGAAACTCATTGTAATATGTAATCCAGATGCATCAGACTGGATACCTTGCAACATCAACTTCCATGCATATTATCAAGAAGATATGATAAAAAAACAACCTCATTTCGCAAATCATAGAAAAGGTACCTCCATATCATGTTTATAATTTCACAAATGATAGAAGGATTCTGAAACAAGTGACAAAGACCCAGAAGACTTATCCAGGTTTAGAACGTCTAAGGTTCAAGATGAATATGAAAATTGAAGCTCTATCAAAATAGGTAGAAAGATGACATGTTGCAACTTTGAGGGTCCCTGGACAAGGCGTAGATCAAATCCTCCTACGATCCCAATCGAATCATGAGATGTTTTCAGTCAAGAAAACCGAGGACCACACACTCCTTTATCATCCAGTAAAATGAGATGATGTAATCAAAGTATTCAACTGATGGTCACTAGAGATGGGAACATGCAACCATTGTGAGCATGCAATCCAAGGAACCATTACGCTCCACTAGAAGTAATGAATGTTTAATATAATCTTAGAAGATATCTGCCATACCATGAAATTTAATTCCATGAAAACTAAAAAGGTCATGTTGGGTAACGAGGTATTGGTGTGCCTCTCCACCTATGCACCACACGTCCCCAGTGAGGGGCAAGGTGGACAACCCTTGGGCATAAGCCAGATCCCAAAGGGGTATAGAGGCCAAAGAGAGGTTTCTTAACATATAGTGTGTGTTTCCTTGTGAGGAATCGAACCTAGAACCTTGGAATAAAGACACCAACTCCTTTAACAAACTCACCAGTGCCCCGCGGGAAAAACGTGTTGATGAGTAACAAGATATTGGGCAGGCATGCCCACCTGCGCGCCGCACATCCCCAGCGAGGTCCATGGTGTCCAACACTTGGGATTAGCTATGTTCCTAATACGCTAGATAGTCCCACAAGTTGTTTTCTAGCATATAGTGTGATTTTCCTTCTGAGTACTCAAACCCGAAACCTCATGGTCATTAACCCACCGCCTTTAACCAACAATCTTGTGCCCCGCAGGAAAATGTGTTGTTGGGTAATGATGTATTGAGGTGGCCTCCCCACCCACACGCCACATGTCCCCAGCGAGGCCCAAGGAGGACAACCCTTGGGATTATGCCAATTTCCAATGGGGTAGAGGGGCCAATGAGAGTGTTTTTGACATATAGTGTTTGTTGCATTACGAGGACTTGATCCCGGAACCTCGAGGTCAGGACTCCACCGCCATTAACCTACTCACCCATGACACACTGGAATGAATGATCCTAATGACTCATTATCTACCTTACCAATTCATAGAATATTTTATTCTTATATTCACTAACACCATTTAACTATAGTGTGTTAGGTGGAGTGAGTTATTATAGAATAATAAAATCCCTTACCAATTCAATGAATTATTGGATATCATTTTCACCACCTTGATCTGATTGATGATTCATTATCTTATTTACAACTTAACACTCTCTTAAATTCATAAGAACCATAAATTTCTCAAAGTACAAATACTTATAACTCATCAAGTAGACATAATCAATTCCACTCAAGTTATCATTAATAGTTATGATGTCGTAATACATATATCAATATTATAATAATTATGGTCCACACACAATTGTTTGAAAATATCCAAGAATCTTGGTAGGACATTCACCCAACCCATCGAATGATAGTTCAATCAATATTCCTTGTAAACATGAATGACACATTTTTTGTGGGTTTATCTCATACAATTACAAATAATTATCTTTACATAGAATTTTAAAATTATTCTCACTTACATTACCAAGATAATGATACCATAACATTGTTATATATGATTCAAGTGGTCATGATTTGTTATCCACTTTTAATACTTGTATTTCATAATTTTATACATAATGAACATTATTTAAATGTTCCGCACCATAACATATGTTGTCTATATAAATGATAAAATTTTATTTCCAAACATGACTCAAATCAATATTTATATAGGTATGATATAAATAGAATGTTCTTGGTAATCATTTAATCATAAAGACACACTTCTAAAACCTCACATTTGTAGTAAAAGTTGACAGTCACCAATGGGTAGGGTAGCAAGTCATGAACTATTATAAACACTCAAATCATCCACTCCTCTTGAAATATTTTGGAATATAATAGGTTCTTAAATGTTGATTTATATTATAGAACCAAAATATTAAGTTAATAACCAATGTGTCTATATTTAAATATTACCCTTGATAATGAATTCACTATTAGATTACCCTTGTTCTGTGTGCAGTTTCACTTCTGGTGGCCTAGATTTCCACATGAAAAATGTACTAACTCCATTTCCAATACGTAGGATTAAATATAACTATAATTTTAATTGAGGTTATTGAGATAATTAGACATATTTTTTCCATAGGATCCTTTTCCACTTTCTTCTTTGCATTATTAAACATAAGGACCATAGGTTTATCATGCCATGTGTCCTTATCCATATTGGGAGTCAATGTACTAAGATTCAAAATAAAATTCACATTATTAAACTAATATTAATGAAAAATAAAACTGTAGATGGCCTTGGTATATGATAAATTTATGTGATATATATGAATCTAAATTGGGAATTTAATCCCAATGATTTATCAGTGTCCAAGGTATCCAATAACCATGACTACGTGAGTCCCAACTGGTGAAAAATCTCTATGAATTTTTTATCAACAATGAATTTTTGATTTTGTATATATCTTATCTCATAATCTCATGATAGAGATTCTGAAGGTAATACATCATTTTATATGAATCCATGTTCTCATTATTCATCAAATGTTCAATGATAATTGATGATAGCATTGAAATTTGAACATTTTTAGCATCATTGAACTATTCCTCATAGAGAGAAAAATATTATTAACTAGCTTCATTTCCATGTTCATCATGAATTTTTCTTCTTGAACATACAATTTCCTTTCCTTGAGAAGAATAATAAAAAAATTTCATTACACTCATGAAATTTGTGCCCCTGATAATGTTTTCCATCAATTATATGTATCACTGATATATGTTTATAGTCATTTTATTAATTTTCCAACACATTATTGAAGAATAATTTTTAGTCCTATATTTGATAAATTTTAGAAAAATTAATAAATATCACATTTATTATTCTAATACTAATTTAAAAAAAATAAATTAGACATCTTTATTGGCTTAAGAATATCATATTTGTTGGATATTATAGTGGTGAGGATACATATTCCCCATATTCTAACCCATATTATGGTTGGTCAATCAACATGAATGTTTTTATGTAGGAATTTCAAATTACAAATTCATTAACTTAAAGTTCGTTTTTTATTGAGTGGACTACTCAATTATAACACCCTTAAATTTTATATCCTCAACCCATACCTCCATGTTACCCCATGCACTTCTTTGACAATCAACCATTGATGTGAAATATATTTAGTCCACCCAAAATCCAAGGTTTTATATCCTTGAGAATTGAATACTCCCTTACATTGGATGGTAAATAACATTTTACTATGGTTTGATTTTAACTAAAGAACTGAAAGGCTATACAGAAATAAAATATATAATTGAGTGATTTTACCTTCAATGCTTAAATTTCAAATTATTATATTTAATAATTTTTTTTAAAAATATGTGGATTTATTTAATTGAAAAACAATGTCTTATATAATATTTAGGCCTAATTAAATTTATTTTGATTAAATGATGAATTATTAATAATTCATTAATTAATTTGATGATGGGAATAAATTCATCATAAAATAACCGTGAATCTTGACAGAAATAAAATAATAAATAGGTATGAACAAGAGTTAATACTAATGGTTATTTTATATTGTAGTTGATAAACTAACTATTAACCTAGGGGAATACACCTTTAACCAATTATGGTTTTTGTTGTATATTTCCACATGTCCACCTAACTATATCTCTTGGATTAGTTTCACCTCGACGCCAAACATGTACCACCTCCAATATTACGGGAGATTTATACATGACATATTACTTTCGTCACACACTCGTGAGGGAAAATGGTTAATATAAAATTAATTTTGGGAACACAATCCCTTATATAATAAGAGAGTTGAAACACATGATAAAAAATTTAATTCAATAATGAATTATTTGAAACCAATCATAGAAACTGGTCTATCCTAGGCTCATGATCATCCACATGCATGAAACAAGTTACACATTTAATAAAATTGACATTAAATTTTTAATCATTCTTATTTAAGATAAATTTCACTTATATCAATTAATTATCTTATTTAATTATTTATTTATTTTATAATAATTTTCTTGTTATTTTCATTGAGATTATCATCCATTATAATTTTCAACAAATTAATTAAATTTATTTAAAAGTAACTGTATATATAAATTAACCATGGAGGAAACATGTTTAATACGCATCAAAATATATATAATATATATTATAATCATATAGTATTTACTCCGGCGATATGTGGAATTCATGTATTCTCACATATAGTAAGGATGTGTAATATAAACATAATGATATCAGTGATTAATTTAGTTTTCTATGTCATATTATGAATCCTAGAATGTATAGTAAAATTTTCCATACGACCCACACATGATATATGGATCAAATAAAAAGGGTGAAATTAATTAAACATATATATATATATATATATTTAAACTCATCGCATGTTGTTTCCTATAAAATTAATGTTGAAACATAAGAACAATTAAATACAGATTACATAGTATGATAAATAAATTTAAATTATTCATAATTTTGAATAATTACACGGTGTGTACAAGCGAGATGAATCGTTTTTACATCTATCACTATATATTAGAGGCACATTCCAAGGGAATCATCAAGTAAAACATTCCTTGGAAAAATTGTACTACATGAAATCTAGAAGGGATACATATAATGTGGTTTCCTAGATACATTATCACTAGGTAGGTTTTCCTTTTATGAAAATATATGGAATGTATCTATCCTAAAGGAATGCACAATGTGTATGTGGGCTTCATGATGTGTAGTTTGGATGACTGTATGCCAGGCTATCCCAGTCAACACATGGTTTAAGATATTAAATTCACTATGTGTATTCATTGAATTTTTTTTGAATTAATTTAAAAATAATTCCATGTGCGTGGAGAACTGTTAAACGACATATATCTTCAATTAAATGGTGTGTACTCTTTTACGATCCAGACAGAATCCTCATCACTATTGGATGACTTATTCGATGTTATTTGATTCATATAATTAATCAATTTGATTAGATATAAGAGAAATGAATGTGTATGTAGACGATTTAAAAAATCAGTTTAAATAACAATTAATCATCAATTCAAATAGAAATAAAAAATTACTTAATATATCAATGATGGTTAAATAATTATAAATAATTATGTGACTACATTAGTAAAACTCATAGGTTCCGAGCATAGATCAAGTGTGTGATGGGAATACACAACATTTTTTCATGATTGGTGATCAATCTTTGATCTATACGAAGATCAACACCAAAATCAATATAATTGAATCCATTAAAATATACAAGGGATTGAAAAATAAAACCATGAATAGGAGACTAATATATTATTTGTAATCAATTAAATCAAATAATTAATTAATTTTCATGAATGAATTCTATTTTTATGGATCTAATGATAGATTTATACTAGACCATCATTACTTTTTTGCAATTAAGAGGAGATTCCCTCTATTAGAGAACCACACATGTTTAACAAATATATGAATGTCATCGTAGTATATTTTGAGTGAAATCATGTCATATTATCTTACATATTTTTCCCCATTGATTATTGTTAGAATGGATTCCAATGTTTTATCCTTGATCTCACTAGAAACTAGAATGAAAGATGGAAGAAGATCACTCTTTGTTATCAGAATAATTATTAGATTTGGATCTCTCTAGGATTCGGAGGGATTCTATCCAACTATCGTTTTCACCAAAAAAACAATTTTCTCTATAATAAAACAATATAATTATGTTTGCATACAGATACGGTTTAAAATTAAATGATTTTACAAGTTACCCTTAATATTAAATTAATCCCTCTTCAAACCCCAAGTATTAGAATTATAATAATAAATATAATATTTCCTCAACATGTGAATAACTAGAAAATTAAATTAAATATTTTACAATCACATAATAAGCAATATATATTATTTCTCATAAAAACAAGAAATCCAATCCTCAATTACTTGAAAAAATATATTTTTCTTCGAATAATGTTATTTTATATAATAAATAAACGTCACTTCATTATATAACATTAAATAAATAAATTTTATATTCACTGAATGGAAAATATATATTCATTAAATATTCAAATCAGAAAACATTTTCTTAGATAACATGTGAATAAATATATATGATCAAGAGTACATGTGTAATTATTAAACAATGAGCTAGAAAAATATTTATTAAACATGTTTAATAAAAAATAATACAATATTATTTAACATTAGATTATGGATACACATAGTATGTGAACTGATAGGCCACTATCTAAGTAGGATTAGGAAATGTAGTATGAAGTCAACGGTTAGTGTCTATTGACATGACATGTCATATTTTTAAAAAGTAGTTAATTACTTAATGAAATAATACCTCATATAAATATTTATTGTGTAATATACCAACATTAATTTGGAATCACTAACCATGTAGGATTCATGTTGGTATAATCAACCTATATGTTCGTGTCTCTATCTTTTATTTCCTAAAAATAGACAATTCTTACAGATTACCATGGAAATAGATTTATATTTTGTATATAATTCCCATCAATGGGCATGATTTACCAACTTACATTAACGAATATAAGTGAAAAATCCATTATCACATTATTCATTATTTCTATATTACTATTGTACCAACCAACTTATTCCATCTCTCCTTCAACAAAGGTCATCATAGTTTTTATCAGTACATAAATGATTGTGACTTATCATACTAGTTAGTAATATTATTAATGTATAAGTATCAATACACACTTATAGAGATAAAAGCATAAAATGACAAATATAAATATGGATTCACATTAGGAATGCCTCGTTTTAATAATATCCAAGACTGGATATTACCAAGGGTGTACACCATGAGAAGGTACCTCAATTTCTAATGAGTACCCACCCATTCAAGATATATTCATTTGTGTCCCCCAAATGAAATCTGACAATGATAGAAAATATATTTGAGAATATTGTTGAAGAACATATTTTTTCTCATCATAGTGGGGAACATCTATAACTATGTAGCATTAAAAATATAATTAGTACAATATCACACAATATGTTACATAGAAGACAATTCATGATGTGATATAGAGTTTATTAATATTCAAAAAAAATATATAGGTAATCATAATGTAAATAGATGATTTTTCTAGTGAACTAACTCTAACACACACTTCTCATTTCATATGGACATACATGATAGTTCTATAAACTATTAGTGGTAGCCTATTGAGTATAAATCACACCATGTTCGGGAATCCTAGGGTTCTTGATGAAAAATCATTTTTGCTGCTATAGATAAACAAAAGTGTATAGATTATTATATTTGAATATCAATACTAGGATGGTCTATGAGAGATTGGTACTGAGTCTATACTCATAATTCTAGTGGAGGCTGGTTTTGGTCATTTATTCTTTTTTTTATAATTTTATATATTCATATACCCCTATATGTTGTGTACTTTTCTTTCTTATAGTATCATTGTATGATAAACCTGTTTGTATATGATATTGATTTAGCATCATTCTATTTGATATATTGGATTATTTATTATTAATCCATCACACCATATTTATCAATATTCTATATTATTACAATTATTATTTATCATTGTTCAATACTATTGTCAATAAGTAATAGTCTCCCCACAAAAAAACCATTCCCCACACTACTATTAGGCAACCTCTAGAGTATATGGAGGAGAAATGTAGGTCATGTGGAAATCCTTCATTGGGAACCACATTGCGGCTTCCTAGGTGTGATCCTATAAAGTGCTGTTAGAGGTTATTTTTATACAATTTGTATTATTTTTTAGGTATTCGACATGACGATATGGTGTATTGTATTTTGAAAATGAGTGTTTTCTTGGGAATAAATAACCCACAAATATGGGATACCCAAATTACATGGGATGGGATATTACAGTTCTTTTTTCCATGTTACAAATGTAATATTTTATTTGTTGGGTGATTAACATGTCATGTGGTATTATTATTATTGATATAATTATTATTATTATGGATTTAAATTCCCATATACTCATATGGAAAATAGGTATCATATAAAGAATTATACTTGGAGTTTATAGATTCAGATGTCATGCATTATTCCATTTCATATTTATATTATTGGGTGTATCAACTGTTTTTCCTGTGACAATTGAGAGTGCATGGATAATTATACATGGAAATGTGATACTATTTCATATAGTTATATCATAATCCTAATAGTTAAAGTGATCACATGAATCTAAATGGTTTATTCAAGTATTGATTTATGATGGGACTTTAATAAACATATTATTCCAAGTTTGAGCCATAAACCCCCCATTCTAAAGACTAAAATGTTCATTTATTTTATTAAATGAATGAAACTTTTAGTATATGAGTCATTTAATTATATAAATTTTGAATATTTATTTATTTAATAAAATAATTTTACATAACCTAATACATTCTGATACATGATGTAAACATCAATTTACCATTACATGAAATAATAATTATAATGTATAAATATTATGTGTTTTTTAATTGGAAATGGAGAGGAATAAAACCATATTGGGAAATATATATATATATAAATGAATTTGTATGAACATAAATGAATTTTAAATTGCAAAGAAATTTCTAACTCTAAAGGGGGATTCCAATTATAGAGTAATATATGTTTTCCTTAATACACCGAAATAGACGTTCTATATATGAGGACATATGTTGTGTGGTATGAGACCTTTTCTTTGACCTGAATTTTTTAATGGGGCATAGGTAGTGTCTCTTGAAGCTTATGTGACCCCATTTATCACATAATCCTATATTTAGGATAATTTAGAGATGTGTGAGTCATTTAAAGGATAATATTTTACATTTCCTTTTTCTATAATCAGAAATCCTATTAGATGATAAATCACACACATATATATATATAGTGCTTTTAGAAATTTTAGAGATATCACACCAAATATTCCTCATGTAGTAAACCGAAAGAGTGTGAAGACCATTCATTAGATGTGTTGGGCCATAAGTAACTAATATTTCCTTCTATAGTTCCATTATGTTCACTTCATATTATTCCTCTATATGTCCCCAATTATAATTTCTAAGATATCTTCTCACTATTCATAAAATATGTAGATGGAGTTCAATTATGTTCCCCTACTATGAATGATTTTGAAAAATAATTATCGTATCAGTATTCTATGATATTATTAAGGGAATGAATTCTTATTAGTTATGAGTCATATTAAGCGAACATGTTATTGAACATTGAGTATATACATATTCATATAGAGAAAATGTTCAATATCACCACTTATATAAATCATGACACTACCCATAGATATTAGGATGTAATAACAATGATAGATCATCACCAGCGTATAGTCTAGGAGGAATTATAAATAACAATCTGTTATTACTTTTTTTCGTAGTCGCTGATATTAGACACTTCTAGATATTTATATTTTACATATAATAGGGTGTTGGATCTATAATGATGTTTTCATATCATTTTACTAAGATTCAGTATTTTCTATTGACATTGACCACTGAGTAGTTAATTATTGTCAAATGATTTATGGATGATTTTTTATATTATATAAAGTCTTAGGATAATGTTTTTAAGATGCTAATTGTTTATAAGATAAATAACAATTCCCTTAGAAATAAGGAAAACCTGAGAGAATTTGGTTGTGTTATAATGGGTGTTTCAGTTTTCAGGTAGATTGGTGATTCATTTAGAAACCCAAAATTTTATTTTTGTGGGTTCTCTAGGGGGAAGTACCAACCAGATGATGTGAAAAAACTATTATGTGCTATTTCACTAATTTTTTAAGAAAATAAATTATATTCCCCGATATATGAGGAACATAATAGTGTGTTGATCTTCTGGTAGGATGGTTCACCATCAACATTGCCACCAAACATTCCCCCCAGTTCCTACTGAAATGAAATATATATTGATACCCTATTAAAGTACCTAATCAATATATCTATGTCAAGTTGTGGACCTATATACTGCTGGAAAATATGGATTAGTGGTTTTCATGGATTATTTAGTCTGAATTCAGATGTTTATCTCTAGTAGAAAAGACAACCACAAGTTAGTTAGGTTTCATCTTAGGGACATGTATCTAGACACATCTATGTAGTGTATCCTACACATATAGCGTAGAGTCTCGGGCCATCTAAAATTTGATGTAAAATTCTTGTATCTTATACTTTAGTATATTCCTTATTTGATATTGGGGGAATATAATATCTTATATCTATGAAAATTGTAGGGACCCTGGTTCTTGAAATGGTATACATGTATGGCGTAATGGATATTGACACATCGTTAGTGGTTTGATCAAAGAGCATAAATCAATGCATATATTTCCCTATTCATGTTGATAGATATATCTACCAATAGAAATTAATTTCCTTTGAGATGATAAAATTTAATGTCACTCTTGTTATGGATTGGTTGTTTCCATATCATACCCATGATGAATTATATAACTGAAGTACGTATTTTACATCACCAGAAGTAAATTCATATGTCCTTAAGGGAGAATGTAATTTCTAATAGAGATGAAACTGACCCAAGATTTTTTTTAATGGGAAGTGTTTCAAAATAGATATATAGTTTCTCGTTGATTGACCATAGAAGTAGATGTTGGGAATTTACTCTAGTTGTGGATTATTACCTGGAAGAATTCACATGATATTTCTATAGATCGCCTCAAATGAGAGAGGTAGATCTCGCTATTTAGTATGTTATAGGAGATGAATCATTTTTGATTACTCCATATAGGATAGAACCTATAGAACCCGATGAACTCAATATGATGTTGAAAAATTTGGATGATAAGGGTTTTATACAACCTAGTACATCATAATGGTGTTCACCTATCCTACCCAGCAATACAATAAAGGCAACCCTTAGGATTCTAATTAATTATCACTAGTTGAATGAAATTATATTTATGAAATGGTATCCACTACCTTGTATAGATGACCTCTTCATCCAACTTTATAGAGCGATTATTTTCTCTAAGATCAATTTGATGTCAATCTACCATCAGGTTCATGTTAGACAATCATACATACCACATTCAAAGTTCTAGATTATATACAAACTGTACATTTATTTGGATATTCCATTAATCCTTATGATATTTATAGATGTTTTATAGATATCATGAATCATGTTTTCCACCCATACCTGGATTTGTCTTTAGTAGGATTTGGGGAATTAATATTTATTTATCTTCATACCCAATACCTCCATCCCAAACATCATAATATAATTCTATGTACACAAATATAACAATAAATATATTATAATATTATGAAATGATAATTTTAGTTCTATACATTTTACTTCGTAGATCATCTAATCATAGAGGATGGAATGTTTATTTTCAATGAAATGTGAGTGCCCTAATTTCCTAAGAACAATCCAAAAATGTTTGTTAAATAAAGTATTTCTTGGAGATAATGGGAACTACATGCATTTTATTTAATAATTTTCATTTCTAGATTCACCACAGACATGTGGGAATAAAACAGGTGGTGTATTTTTTGTTTCCAGATGCATGTGACACATCCTTTATGTATTTGAAGGGGAGATTGACATCCACCCTGATAAAAATTCATCTAGTGTTTTGAAGAATCTATATAATATATCGATTTTGTTTAAGAGTCAACATTTGTGTAGTTATAATGCAGGTAGATTGAGTTATTTATTTTAGGTACTACCATATGAGACATAATGAGAGAATTAACATATGAACAACCCCAATCTAGTGGTTTCGGTTCATGATTTATATTTTTGGAGGAATTTTCTATTACAGAATGGTTTTTTATTTATAAGGACCATTACATTTTTAATACATTTCTTCATAGCCTGATAGGATTACCATAGGGCATAGTTGGGTAGACTACATGCTTTCATTTGACATTGAGAATTCGTATACACCTATATGTGGAAATTATTTAGCAGATGCCATAATTTGGAAGAGTCAAAAACAGTTCGTCCATGAAACAAATTGTGAGGGGAAGTTGGAGGACCTATTTTTCAGATGCACATAGAGAATTAAGAATATTGTTGGTAGCCTATTATGGAAGCATTGTTTGTGATGTACTCCATTCTGTAGTTGGTGAAGTTGATAAAACATTCATAACATATAGTTTATGTCTCAAGGGAAAGTGTCTGAGGTGAGTAACCATTTCTTATTTTGATTGTCAGTGAGAATCATGTTCTTATATTTTATAGGAATATGTGGGCTCTTATAGATATATGATAGGATTTGATGTGGTAATTTTATAATTCTACTTGAAAATAAACATAGTTGGTTCAATGATATGTACTGAAATATATGTCATCATCATTATTGGATAGCTATGATGTGGAAGATAATATGTTGTACCACACGACATGCACCTTTCTAAGTGGAAGGATATATAAAAACATCCTTTTTAAATTGTACATCCTCATTCAATTCATGAGTGGAAATGATTTGAATTAAAAATTAAGTTCATAACATGATTTTTGTGATCCCCATGATTTTTTGATGTAGTATGGGTGATCATCAATAGGCTGAATAAGGTCACACACTACCTAAAAATCCACATAACTTTTATGTTTTGAACATTGGGAGGCTTAAATAAAGTAAATTTTTTCCTTCATGGTTTTCTTCATTCTAACATATTAGATATTGGCTCTTATTTTACATCGAGGTTGTAGAGGAAGTTGAAAAAAGAACTGGGTTCACCAGATCTTCGGGGAATATCATATCACTTTATAAATGATGTGAAATATTACTGTATAATAAATTATATAAATGAAGTTATTTATCATTTTTTAATTTTTAATAGAGGTTCCTGTAAAAATAATTTCATTTCTTTTTTCTATAATTACATCTTTTAGGAAACAATTTAGAATGATCCTTAATGATTTCCAAAATGGTAGGTTGTCACGATCACTCCAATTCAATTTATAGGTACTCAACATATCACTTCTGGGTCTGTGTGTCATCCAATAGACTTCAAATAATGTACAAATAATTTATAATCATAGTATACAACTCAATCCATGGTGAATTATTATATTGATCATCATCTCTGACCTATGGATTTCAGGGTTGGACATCTATTATTCCTATGAGTTTCACCTTGATTTGAAAATAGGTAGATTTACATATAGGGAAATATATCAATTCATTATGTAAGGCCTTCTGAGATAGTGTTTATAGTTGGGATTGTATCCTAGTAGTTTTAGTTACCTCAGAAGTAATATTCCACACATTATGTCTTCCATATATCACACCTTCAACGCAATTATTATCATCCATGTCATTCATTTTATCATAAGGATAATGATTTATATTATGATGTATACTTTAAGGAGAAACCAATAGGAAGTGTTGATCAGATCTCTTAGGATCTTCTTGGATGTGAAGTTCATCTGGTATGGGTTCTATGGAAGAATGACTATAGCAACCCAACCCGAGATAGCCTAGATATCGTATATACTACTAAATATATTTACATGGTTACAATGAATAAATCACCATGATACCAATCAATTGAGTTGTGTTTGAAAATCAGATACATATATGAGTATTGTACGATAAATGAATACAATGATTACTAAACTATTTTTCTTCTTCATTCAAAATAATATCATTAAAAATAACTCTAATACATATATAAAATTCATGTATATAATGTATAGTATGATTATTAGATTTATAGAGAATGAAACATAATAAGGTTGAGCTTAAATGATCAGTAAGCTAAAAATAGAGAGGAATCAATAAAGAATCAATGAAAATAGTCAGTATGGAATGGAAATTAACTGGAAATACATTCCATTCAAATTACATAATATAGATATATCAATAAAGAATTTTATGAAACTAAAACATGTTCCATTTAGTTAAATAACTAAAAGAAATTATATCCATTGATATTCCAATTCATTATCTCATGGATGAATAATAACTGAATCCTAAAAAATAATCACATCCATTCATATATCGATGAAGAATTCCATGAAAGAATAATTTCAGAATATAAATTATGGGAATTCATAATTATTGGATGCCATGTTTCTGAGGTTCATGGAACCCTTACTAGAAAGGCCATTAACAATATGGTTTAAATAATGTAGGGTAAAATCCCATCTAATTCATCCAACCAAATGACATGACCCCTAATATTACCAATGCATTACATGGCTATTTATAATAAGGCCATGCCCATGTTGTACCAGTCGAAAACATTCCTCATGTATCTAATAATTGATTTAAAAATGTTCCTTATCAAATATCATAATGGAGTTAGAGAAACATATTTATCAATATTTACCCAAATGATCAAATAACAATCAAATTAGACACATCATGTAAAATGGTATATGGTTTAGGCAATAGAAATATCCATGATAAATGGTATTGTTAATTATGGGAAATTCAATGAGAAAAGTATATTGAATATTTAAAGGGGACTAAAAAATAAATAATGTATGTGAAAGTGAGATGATCCTTGGAAAAATATATAATCAACCATCTATAGTATGAATAATTATGATATCAATACAAAAAATTCCAATTGGATTAAATTAGAGGGTTGTTGTCATTGATGAAATATAATATTAACATTTAGAAATATTCTTGAGGAAAATATCCTTTTCTTTTGAAAAAACATTTTAAAATTTTTGTCTTCAAAAATAAACCTTATAAACAAAGACAGTACGCTTCAATGTAATGTCGGTAGGTGAATCTATACTTATTGTATGAGGTAAAAATAATATCCCTTTTATATAGAAATGGATATAAAATTCTGCATTAGGAATAAGACAAGATGAATCCATTGAAACATTGGTTAAATAAATAAATGATTAAAAAGGTATTTAATGAATAATTTTAGGAAAAAATTTGAAAACATTTTAATTAAATAGTTTTTTTAGAAGAACATGGGTTCTTTAAATAAAGAGATAAATAAAGTCGAGTTTTCCAAAAAAAACTTCTAATTCATTTTGTGTACCAAATAATTAAAGATTGGTACTAATACTTGAAAATGGTAATGAATAACCTTAGAATAATGAATTGGTATATTGAACAATGGTTATATTATTTTTTCGAATTGACATACCATTTAATGATCATTTATTTTATTTTTTATGAAAATAATATACAAACATCCAATAGTGTCCCATACCATGTTGAAATATAGTATAACCAAATCCTCATTAAGGAATAAAATTTTATCAGTTTTTATAATACCATGAGATTAAGTAAAATAATGATATATATTTTAAGTGTCATTTCATATACCATGTAAAACACACTATGTGAATAACAACAATTAAGTCTTCATTGAAGGAAAATTGAGATGAAAATATCTTACATTGTATTTCCTTTCAGGTGAACATCCATTAGATTCTTGTATAATAAAATTATTTTAATTTTATATTTTCTTCAGAACCTTTTCATTTTTATAATTACATTTATTTCAGTTATTACCATGTTTTTTACAGCTAATCAAACAATTATGTGCATATCTAGTTTTTTTACCAAATTTAGTTTATGTGTCAAAACAATTATTGTTGGTCAACTATGGTCATATGGTTCAATATTTAACATCTAAAAAATAATAAAAATAGAATAATTATAATAAATATACATCAAATATTATTTAAAAACAAATCACTCAATATGGTTTTGAAAATTTAATCATCATTACAATCATGTAGATGATAGGCCGTACGTACGCATGAGTTACACTGCCATTTTCAATAGTCATTATGGAAAGGTGATATGTAACACCATATATTTTCAGAATAATAATAATAAATACCATATTATTTAATAATACATACACATATATATAAATCCTATTATGTAAAAGGAATCACATCATGGTGAGGAGACAGTAATTTACACGTCCACGTATAACATTATAACTTTTTATGTGTGTGGAAGTTAAATAAAGAAAATTATTTTTATATATAAATAAATATAATTATTTCATTAATATCATATATATATATGTATTTTATATCTCATATATTTAATTGAAAACCTCATTTATAAATTCCATGTATGATGTTAACGTCAGACATCACATTGAGGGGGCTATAGTCCACACTTCCTCAAATGATGATATCATATTTACATAAAATATAAAGTAAAACATGTACGTGTAATAAAAGTATTAAATAATTATAAATACATAAACAATATCATATATCACATTTATAAATATATTTTCCACCATAATGGTTATAATGAGAGGACATAATGAATGAATAAACAATCCTTGTTTCATGAGGTAGCAGTTCACGGTCCACATAAACATTATGCTTAGTACTGATTGTATGGTTATGTGTGTAATTGTATGTCTAACTCATATAATAAAAAACCCAGTATATTGGGTATATATTTTGTATACATGAAAAGAATAATAATATTATAGTGTTTGGAGAATTGAAATGAAACTAGATAGATTGAGAAAATTCATTACCTTTAAATCGGTTAAATTCATTTAGATTACACCAAAGGGCATACATGGAATGTGTTATGCCCAAAGTGAGTATTGTAGGTCTAGGGGAGGGTGTTTCGTAGACCATTTTGGTATTTCATTGGCCAAATTTCAGATGTTTTGACAAGTGTAAGGAATGGTTAGAGGTGGTGTCCTGTTATAGGGAAGGAAAAGGACTCACATTGTATTCATCAAATGAAGTTAGGTGTATACTTGTTATTACAAAAACAATTTCTTAAATAACCAAAAAAACTCATGATATGATAGTTCATGGACGAAATATGGTCATAATATGAGTTTTGGACAAGTGTTCAGGTCATTTGGACCCTTTATGATTGGGGCTTTAATCTATTTTAGTCCTAATTACACCCTAATCACTATAATTATTTTAATCACAATCACAATAATTTTTTGACAAAAATTAAGTTTTTATTATTAGAATAAAATATTATCATGATTATAATTGTGTTTGTTGTATTTTCAGAATTAAAATCTCATAAGTGTAAAAATTAGGGTTAATGCTAATCTCATAATCAAACAGATTAACTTGTTTTAGTAGAATAAAGTTTGAAAGATTGTTAGGTTTTTATATTCAATTTAAAAATTTAAATTTATTATAATGAAATAAATTGTATTAATATATTTATATTTAAACAAATTTTACATTAAAATTAATTGAACATGTAATTTATTATAAATAATTATATAAACGAAAAGGCATTTTTCAACTAAAATGAAGTATTTTTAATTATCCACTATAAAAAATTTATCATGGGAAAATCCCAAAAATGAGTCCAAATATAATTTAGAAATTATGAAATACGAAATAAATTTTATTTTTTCAAATTTAAATTTTAAAATTTATAAAACAATGATTTTAATTAGGTTCTCCATTAACATGCGGTAAAGAATGTCTTAATAAAAATATGGGGTTGTATGTGAAATATTGGGTATTTTATAATCATACGCTTACCAAATATATTCTATTAATATCAAAAATAAATGCTTGAACATGTAAAATATTTATTAATTTAATATAACTCACTTATTGTAATTAATTTATATTATTAAGGAAAAACAACATTGTGAGAATAAACTATTTCTTTATAAAAATATCCTTTTAATATTAAAATATTTCGTGTATTCATTTATAATTTATTTGTAACAAATTATTTTGTTGTATAAAACATATATTCTTATAATTTAGGAAATAATATTCAAAACCTATAGTTTATATCATATTAATAAATTAATATTTTAAAAGTACATTTTTATTGGGTGAAATTCAGTCTTGCGTGTAATGCACTTTTGAGGAGGGAACCTCTTGTGTGCAGCACAGGATATAGAGGAATGTAGTTATTGTGAATGATGTAGGAAAAATTAGTGTCCCATGAATTGCAAGATAACTTGGTGTTTCAGGTATTGAAACACATATTATATATTTTGAATAATAAATTTGTTATAAATTATACTTATATTATATCACCTTACATTCTTATTGTGGCGTTCCAAACACTCTATCAATTAAAAGGTTCTTAATTTTTTTTTGGGAGTCACAGTCTCCTCACCATATTTAGATTTCATCCCTGAAATTTAAACTCATTCTTGGTAATAGATTGTTTGATATTTCCTAAATCTAAATCCCTCATCGTGTTAAGAGTTCATGAATCATCCTCTAGAAAATAGAGAGAATGGTAAGAATAAAGTTTATAAGGACTACCATGTAACTAGGTACTATGTATGAGAATAATAGAGGAAGTTAGAGATAAATTATTAGATTAAATGTGAAAATATTTTCAAGGAGTGAATTAGTTCATCAAATCAAAACAAGTGAATGATCAATGGAATGTTGAGGGCGTCAAATCCATAAATCTATGATGATTTAGAATACCATCAGTTCCAAAACCATTATTTTATTAGGAATATATTTTTTCAATTTTTTTCATAATGTTTGGTAATTTTTTTACTAACTAATAATATAAAAAAATAAGATTACATGACTGGGTTCATTCTTATATGAACAATCCTGAATTTTTTTGGGCTTCGACCAAATTATATTTAATCCCATTACTACAGAAAATTAATTACACTCAATGAATTTATTTATATCCGAAGCACTAAATAAAATATTTAATGCATCATAAATCCTATAAAAGTGTGACATGTCTTACTATTTGTCTTTTACACTCTCCAAAAAATATATATAGTTTATAGATTAATTTATAGTCCTTAAAAATATTTCAATTGATTCATCATATATATTTATACATTAAATTGTTTATCTTAATAAAAAAAATATTAACTAAGAAATTGTGTAAGATAATGGTTGGAGTTAAAAACTTATCGTCATTCAGTCAAGGTTCATGTCCCATGGACTTTCTAGAGTTTATTTACTGTCACCCAACATACAGGATGACCTTTTCTAAAACCATATTAATATAACATCCCAATTTAAATATGATGGACAACCTTGAAATTAGTTTAATGTGAAATTAGCATTTTATCTAAGGTTTTCTATACAACCTTAGTACATAAATATCTCACTCATTTTATTTCCACAGATGTCCTTCATTGGTCTTTGTATTTTCTATAATATCACTTGTATGATTCTTGATAATGAAAATTTATCTTGAATCTAAAACACCATAGGTTTAACCTTGATCATCCATTTTCAAAATCCTTTCAAATACTTTGTAGAGTTTAGTAAAGAAAAATGGATTGTCCTAGTTGTATCCTCAATGAGTGTCAAACCAGGTGCGTAGTAAGGGTCATTATAGTTTACCATGTTTTCCCGAGTCATGCTCGAATCACCTTGTCAGAGTTGTTACATCTAGGTATATCTAATACATAACTTCATCAACTTATAGAATCGAGATAAGGATATATTTCTCAGAATACCCACATAAACTACACTGCAAAAATATTATAGGGTTTTCATCTATAATTCTGCTAATTCTACCATATGGTTATGTTTTCTAATCTAGTGTTTCCTAAATATATTGTCCAAGGTTTCTACTGATCTTTCTATGATACCAACTGTAGCGATCCAGCCACAGATAGCCTAGAGTTGGTGTCTTCTACTAAGTACATTAGCATGATTACAAGGAATCACACATCAAATGACCTATTAGATTAATAGTATTGGTATTCTTGGTATGTAAATGGGTATTATATTAAAAATAATTCACTAATTACCGAATAATATCTTTTTATTTATAAATAATAAGCCTAAAAAAAATCTAATCTATCTATTGAATTTCATCATATCATTAATATGACGTTTCTTGGATTCTAAAGGAAAAAATACAATAAGGGAGAGATAAAATTACCAGTAAGTTATAAATAGAGAAGAAGAAATAATGAATCCATGATAATAGTATATATGGTTATGTAATTAACTACGAATACATGACATTTAATAAACAATATAAGGAAATATCAATATCAAAAGTAAGGAAACTGAAACACATTGCATTTATTCAATGAATATAAAATTAAATGTATCCATAGATATGTCGATGCATTATCTCATGAATAAAAAATTACAAAATCAGGGAAATTAAATTAATCCATAGATACAAATAGGAAAAAATCATGAATGATTAAAATTAGAATACAAATTAAGGAAATATTTAATTATCAGACTCCATGTTTCCTATGTACATTGTACCTTTACATTCAATACCTTTATCAAGACGGTATAAAAAATTAATGGTAAAACCCCATGTAAGTCTTATAGAAAAATGAAACATCCCATGAGACTAATGATGCATCAAGGGGATACCAATAACCCAGCTATACTCATGTTGTATGTTTCCAAAATAATCCTTATTTATAAAAAATTATTTATCACTGTTCCATATAAATATCCATATGGAGGAAGAGATAAAAATTTATCAATATTTTTCCAAATACTCAAATAACTATATATGTAGGCACCAAATGTAAATTGTTTTATGGTTATGCAATAGGTATATCCATTATAAATAATATTTATAATTACGCTAATTTAAATGAGATTCTGAGAATAAATATTTCAGTGGGAATATCAAATAAATAAAGTAAGTTAATGTGAATACAATCTTAGTCCAAAATAATTATAAACCATCCTGATAAAGAATTACCATGGTGTAAATAAAAAAACCATTGTGGAATGAAATAGGGGTTGTTGTTGATGATGAAATTAAAGATTAACTTTATGAAATATTTTTAAGGAAAATATTTGTTATTTTTTAAAATCCATTTTAAAATATTTTTATTTAAAAATATAATTTTTAAACATTTAAACAATGTTTCAATGAAATAATGAAGGATGAATATGTATATGTTGTTTGAGGTCAAAAGAATATTCCATTTTTTCCACAAAAGGTATGAAACCAACTCATTATAATAGTGAAACAATATTACATTGAATCATTGGTCAAAGACAAAAAGAGTAAAAATTATTTAAAAATTAATTTTAGTATCATTTTATAGAATATTTTAATAAAAAAAATTTAGAAGAAAATAGGTTCTCCAAATAAATAGATAAAAAATGTTGGGTTGTTTGAAAAAAATATTTAGAATCATTTTGAGTAACATATAATTAAATATTGGTTGTAATACTTGTGAATGGTCATGAGTAACCATATATTATGAATGGGTATATTTAATAATGGTTATATAATTTCCTAAAATATAAATACCTTCGAAAGATCATTAAAGTTATTATTGAGGAAAATAATCATCAAACATCCCAACGTGTCCCATACCATGGTGAAATTTCATAAAACAAAAACATTGTGAAGGAATAAAATGATAAGAATTTTTAAAATATATTTAGAGTATTTATATTCAGGATATATCATGTAATTTGATGTATATTCCCCATGTAAATAAAACAAGTTGCCTAAAAATAATTAAGCCTCAAAGGCATACAAATTCCGAAGAATATCCCTTTCCTTGCAGTTCCTTTCAGGGGAACATCCTTTAAAATTCCAATTGAATAAATATATGTTAATTTTATAATTGATTTAGAACCATTTTAATGCTTATAATTACGTTTATTTCACTTATTATCATGTTATGTACAACTACTCAATCAATTAAGTTTACATCCGGTGTTTTTGAAACAATTTTGTTTATGTGTCAATACAATTTATGTTGGACAACTATTGACATAGGGTTCATTATATAACATTACAAAAATAGTAAAAATGAAATTATTATCTTATTTTTAATACAAATATTCTGTAAAATAAATAAATAAATATGGTTATGAAAAAATAATCAACATCACAATCATGGAGAAGGTAGGCCATACGTACAAATGAGTAATGTTTTCATTTTACAATGGTCAACATGAAATGATGGTATCTAACACCATATCTTTCCAGAATTATCAGTAATTAATACAATATCATTTAATCATACATCCTAATATATATAAATAGCATGATAAAAAAGGAATCAAATCTTATTGAGGAGGTGGTAGTCCACATGTCCATATATAACGGTAACAATTTTTAAGATCACTAAAAGGTAATAAAGAGAGATATATATATATATCAAGAATGGAAATTATTTAATGAATATCATATAAATATTTTTTATGTCTCATATTTTTAATTACAACCATCATTTATAGATTCAATGTATCATGTGAATGAATCATATCGTTTTGTGGGGGAATTAGTCGACACTTTCTCAAACAATGTTATCATATTATTGTAAAATGAAATGTAAAAAATCGATATAATATTAAATGTTTAAATAAGTATAAATCTATAATATAAATCAAATATTATATATATATACATATTTTTCATCATAATAGACAACATTATAGGTTGTGATAGAAGAACGAACAATCATCGTTTTCTGGGGATATTGTTCGCCGCCTATAGAAACATTATGTTTGTTACCCATTAGATGGTAGTTTGTGTCAGTATGGTTCTAATTATAATAATAAAAATACCTTATTATATTTTTTATAATGCTGTTTTTATACAATAATATAATAATAATATTTTAGGGGTTTTATAATTGAAATGAAACTTGATAGATTGAAAAAAGTCATTACCTTTTAATCAGGTTACTTATTTTGGATTAAACCTAAAGGAATCCCTCAATGGTATTATTACCAAATATATGCTTCATGGTATATTTTAGTGACATTAAGACACCATTTGAGATGAGATTTTCAACACATAATAGGTTTGATAAATGGGTAGAGGTGGTGGCATTTTATAGGGAAGTAAAAGGACTCACAAGGTATTCATGAAATGTTGATTGGTGTAAGGATGTCCTTAAATTAAAAATACATAACAAACAACCCAAACACATGAATGAAATGCTAATTTTTTTATATATTTCCATTAAATGGGTTTTGGATGAGTGGATATATCATTTTGTCCTTTAAACTTTGGTTTTTGGTCCATTTTAAGACAAATTACACCTTATTCACTATAATTAATTTTGATCACATTCCCTAATAAATTTAAAAAAAAGTGGTTTCATTTTATTAGAAAAAATGATTATTTTAATTAAAATGGTGTATTTTTTATTTTCAAAATTGAAATCATAGAAGTGAAAAAATTAGGATTAATTCTATACTCACAGACATATTGATTAAACTGTTTTATTAGAAAACTATTGAAAAGATTGTAATGTTTTTATATTCAATTATAAAATGATAATTTATTATAATGAAATGATTTTTATTAATATATGAATAATTTATCCAATAGTAGTTTAATAAAAATATAATATAATTTAACATTAATAATTATATATAATAAATTATGTTTTTTAACTAAATTGTAGTAATTGTCCCTATCACTAAAAAATGATGTTTTTCAGGAAAATACCAAAAAAATTCATCGTATGTTAATTATGAAATTATGAATTTATAATTTAATTTAATTTTATAAAAATTAATTTTAAAAATTTTAAAAAATAATAATTAAAATAGGTTCACTATAAAAGGAGGTATAAATGCCTTAATAAAAATATAGTTTTTTATGTGAAATATTTGGTTTTATCATGCCTTATGTTCACCAAATATAATATATGAATATAAAAAAATTATTGAATATTTAAAATATTTATTACATTAACATCACTCCCAAATTATTATAAATATAATTTATTAGGATAAAATAGCTATGTGACCATAAAAACAGACCTCGATAAAAATAAACATCAGATATTAAATTAATTATTTCATTCATTTCAACTTTATTTTTAACAAATTATGTAGTTTTATAAACATAGACATTAATATATTTGTAAATACTATTAACACTATCTTATTTATATCATATTATATTAAATAATATTTTAATAATGCATTATTATTTATTGAAACTCGGTCTTGCGTGTAACACACTTCTGAGGATGATCTCGCTTGTATTTAATGGAAGCTATATCAGAAGGGCTTTGTTGTGTATGATGTATTATAACTCATTTTCTTGTGAATTGAAATATAAAATAGTGTTTCATATATTGAAATATGTAAAACATATTTTAAATAATAAATATATTATTACGCATAGAGATATTATATGAACATAGGCGATTGCTATCGGGTGTCATAAAAACTAAAAAATACAAGGTTTATACTTGAGTTTTTTGGGGTGTAACAATTACCATATGTAAAATATTTCCAAAGGGATAGAGGCTGATGTACATGCTTAGTGGAAATAAAATTTCATAGACGATGATTTACGTCCATCAAAAGGAAAACTCAGTGATTATTTGTTTAAATGAGGGGAGGTTAAAATGCCCCCTATTTTCAAAGAGGTTAAAATTCATTAAATTTTTGGTAACCTGTCATTGATTTATAATTTTTTTATTAACAATTTGTAATTACCCAACCAAAAAATCCAATACATGGTTTAATATTTTAATAAATTGACAAGATTACATGGAATCAAATCCTGACAGACCGATCAGTTTAAGAGTCATCGAAAAATAGATTACATATATGAATATCAAATAAAAAATCAAAACATAAAATGAAATATAAATAATTTATCTAAAAAATATTAATTTTCCTAACATAACCATATATATAAATCAAAATATACTTCTTAGAGTCCAGTAAAAATAATTCATAAGAATGGGGTGATCGCAGATGCTCAGTAAGTATAAAAAATATTGCAAAAGCTAATATAAATAAGCATAATCTGTTATGGAAAGGTAGGAAATTTAAAAAAATGTAATTTAAAAATAATATTCATCATAATAAGGAAAGGCTAAATCAAATACTTAAATTTATACATTCACATGGATATTCAACTAGATGAATAATCACATGTAATATCAATAAATAATATCATAATGACAAAATTCATAATGTCAGATTTCATAAATAAACCCTCAAATCCTTATTCCATGACCTTTAACACAACATTAAGGACTTGTGAAAATACACTAGGTTATCTCATGATACCTACCAATGCATTTATTTTCTATTGGGCGCCATGACTGTCCCTTAATAAAACTAATACATTCCTCATATGAAAAGGGTGATGCATAAAATAAACATTAATATTAAAATTAGCATAAGGAATGATAATACTTTAACCATGAACAATTAATGGTGTCCAAATAGTACATAAGTAGTAACATATAACGTATAATTTTAGTACAATATAGAATATTTTATCAAAATAAATCAGTCTCAATAAATGATAAAATCCAACAAAGGATGTTGACATCGATGAAAATAAACAAATAAAACCATTAAAACTATTTAATGGAAACATCAATTTTTTACATTTAAGACAAAAAATGTCATAGAAATTGTAAAAGAAATCATTTAAAATATTTTATTGAATAAATGTTTTCCCTACCATTTTAAATTTTCTATTTGAATTAATATTTTAAAACATTCATGTACACAAAAATAAATCATTGAAACCAATTTGAAAATAAAGATATTATTGAGAATCATTTAGAAGAATAAATACTTTAAAAATTTAAAATGACTCTTTATTTTAATATTCCCTTAAATAAAATCAAAAAAATATTCATTTTAAACAAATTTCAAGAAACATGTACATTGATGATAAGGATTTTCCTTTTAGATTCTCACATATAAGATATATAGAATAATAAAGAGACTATGAAATTAACCCTTACCTTGTACTTTCCATTAGTAGAGTGTGTATTAACCACATCTATATTGGTTAAAGTATTTTAATATATTATAAAAGATCCTTATATATATTTATGATGTAATAGATGATCCTATTATATCATTTTGTTAATTTTGTTTCAATATTACCACTATTTCAGGAGTGAACTGCTTCGTTTTCCCAATGATATTTTGTTGAGTAAGTAAGGTATTCTATGAAGAGGATGTTATTTATTCTTGTCCATAATAACATTAAGTTTATAATTATTATATCAAGGCATAATATTAATTTTATAATCATTTTTGAATTGTTAACATACAGAATGAATCTCCTTGAGTTTTGGAGATGGTAGGTCGTACGTACGCACAGGGGACAGTATTGTTCTCTAAATAGTTAAATGGCTTGGAATTGGATGGTATATTAATTATAAAGTATCGTTATAATGTTATATTCATTATTTATATCTATTTTATTTATCGTTATAACAATCCAATTGATGTAGTGTTGAATAATAATTTATTCCACAACGTAGAGACAATAATCCATATGTACACACCCATAGGGATATTGTTATTCGTATGATGGATAAAATGAGTAATATGGTTATACGATGATGAATTGAGGGATGTTTGGAGAATAATAGGTTAGGTTTTTTCTATGAAAAAATTATTTTAATGTGTGAATTAATCATAATGAGAAGTGACTTTTTATAGGAATTTTGAGGGGTAATTTTAGAAGATCATAAAATATCAAGTTTTTATAATTTGATTTTTAGATGCGATATTCTCTAGAATTATATAGTTAGAGGATAAGATGTTTATGGGTCTAAATAAACTCATAAAAATTTTTTCATACAATTTGATGTCCCAAAATTAGAATTATCTTTCAGGTTTAACTATTAGTTAAACAGCTCAACTCTTACCGTGTATTCTTATATTTTTACAATATAAGGTTAATATACTTACAATAAAATTCCTTACGAACCACAATAGGATAATTTATGGAATATTTGACACTATAAAAGTTATTTGGATAAACTAGTGATTTTTATAAATGTTATATCAATTAATTAAATATTATTTATTTTAATGAATCATTTTTCCAATATAGAAACTATTAAAAATTTAACGGTATGTCATTAATTATGTCAAATTTTATTTATTTTAATATATCAGATATTATTTAATTTATTCATTCATTAATATGTTAATCACTACATAATCATTATGTCATAATCAAATTTTATTATTTAATGTTTAATATTATAAATAAAATACCATTATGTAGGTAATATTTTTTATTTCTAATTACTATTTATATTCTATGTGATCAAAAAAATAAACATGTATTAAAGTTGTTTTTGTAAGAACACATATGTTTAAAACATATCTTCATTTAATTTAAATTAAAACTTATATGTGTCATAATCAAAACCATGAGGATTCAGAGGGGCAAATTTTCATCCCATGGGCTATCTTTGTCATACATATCTCAGAAAATAATTTTATAACACGTGTTAGGGTAGATGTTAATTATTTTAATCTTATTTTTACAATTATTTACATGAATTCCCATTTAAATTTTGTAAATAAAAATAATTACAAAACTTACTACACATAATTTACAAAAATAAAAGGAACATATTTAAATAATTAGGACCTTCTCGTTCCAAATATTGAATTAATTTTTCAAAATTCAAAACACTAAATTTTTAGTAATTAATTTAAAATTAATTTCGGTTGGAAAAATAAGAAAACGAGTTTTATAAAAGATAAAACTATCAAAATAATGCAGTGTGTTTTATCCAAATATCAAGTTAAAATTAGCTCCAATGAGAAATATTGGATTAAATTATTAAATCATAATATAATTATACATTACAAACAAATAAAGGGATTATCTAACAATATAAATTTTATAGATGAAAAAGTAGTTTTAAATTAAAATTAAGTAATTTTCACTATTCATTTAAATAAGAAAGTTATCAGAAAAACAAAAAAAATTATACAAAATATTTTTTTTAAATCATCTAAATAAGAATTTTATTTTGTCACATTTAACATATAAAAGTTTCAAATATAATATTTAAAATTTGGTTTCCATTAAAAGGCCTTAAAAAATAATTTTGGAAGAAAAATTATTTTCTTATTTTATAATGTCTAATAAACAAAGGAGGTGGATATTAAAATTATATGGAATTTATAAAATAAAAATTTTTCTTAATAATATTAATAAATGATACTTAAACGGCTCGTCATGGAGTGATCTAAGTCAGTGTTGCGTGGAGCACAAACTCTTAAATTATTTAAAAGGTTGCGTTCCATGGATGCTTGGGGTGAAACTGTATATAATCATTCAATAAATTATGTCCTTACAATTTAAATTCAGTATTGAAAACAAGGGGTTCATCATCTCAAAATATCTTTGTTGAAATCCAAAAAAATGGATAAATAAGACCTATATTTGAAAATCAAGAAAGGGATGTATGAGTGTTAGTTGAAATAGAACATATTAGGGTTCTATATAAAAAAACATAGACATGAATGAAAATGTAACCCTAAATTTATAATGGAGAGTGATAGAAAACATTATTTGGAGAATGTAAACAAACAGAAAGCTATAAATACACAATGATACAAGAAACCATTAGATAAATCACAACACAAAGTACTAGGAAAAGATATTTGGTTTTATGATCCTTTACCAACTATGGAATATTTAATTTACATCATTGACAATGAACAAAAGGAATATAAAATAATTGACATGTAGACCTTCACACTATAACTAATGTCTACAGCAATCTCATATTTCTCTCCAAAAGATGATAACATTCCAAAATATTCTATTAATATTAATCGTATATGGTTTATAATGTTAACATATACTTCAACTATCATACTATTTAAATAAAAACAACTTTATACAACCCATGAAATCATGACAGACGGTGGTAGGTGATTCCACCATGTCGCCCTTCGGTTGCATGTCCATGTATTTTGGACTTGCCGGACATGGCGCGTTATCACTTGACCTATGTGTTTCCCTTTTTAAGAAATTATATTTTAACATTCTCGAAATGACATTAAGATATGTTTTAACCAAAAAAATACTATAAAATGTTCAACATTATACATTCCAACCATTAGACTTATCCAGAACTCTTTTGTCGAAACTCAATGTCAAAAAAAATTTATTTAAGGTCACTAAATTTATCAAATCAACATAACATAATGAAAATTACATTTGTTCACATACCAAACATGATAAATCCATCTTAATGTATTTTATTAAAACATGGTAATAACCTGAATTATCACAAAATATTATTGAATATTTTCATCTTATTTATTTATTTCGTAACAAATTGAATATTGGATATAATCCTCAAATCAAAAAATGTTGTGAACTCCAACATTAATGGAATAAATAGAAAATTAATCAGATTCAATTTAGTCAATAATATCCAATATAATATATCGAAACGAATCATTGATTTATTACATCATTGGTATCTTGGTATCAGAAACATATTAGGAGTTATCTTTCCCTCAAACATAAATTTTCAATAAAAAATTATCTTGAAACAATATAAATTTTATTTGTTCCATAAAATCTCAAATCATTAATGAAATTGTATTGTAGTACAATATGTATTTATTTTCCTCATACATATAACCTTAACATCAATTATAAAATAATAAAATTCCATAATTCATCAATAAAAACATAATAAAATTAATCACATCTCTTCATCAGCGGTAGTATCATAACATGATTATTATCAAATAGAATGATTTGGGTTACGCTCTTATGATTGGGAAATATATTCCCATAGTGTCCCGTCTTCATAAAGATGAATAATTGTACATTGTAATCCTTTTTCATAACCATTTAATCACAATGTTGGTGTTATTTTTCTCCATACTTATGAAACCTTGAATTCCCTTATAAAATTTATTAGGGTGATTCTTCTGACTCTTATCTCATGTGGGAAAGTCCTCCTTTCCTATTTTCTATTTATCGATATTTTTATCTACCATCCGCTTTTTCTATTTATTCACTTCAAATCCAGAGGACTGAGAGAATTATTTACGTATTCTAAATGAAGACATACACAATATTAGATCATATCATAATGTATAATTAATAAATTTGAAAACTATAAGAATTAATTAAATATGTAAATATATCATGTCTCATAATTTTAAATATGGTTTCTCCTGGGACATATTTATTTATAAACCCTTCATAGTAGTTTGTTTAAAAAAAGTGAATTATCTTAAGCATATTAACAAAGTGTATCAAACTAGGAGCGTAGCAAGGACCATTTTTGTGTACTAGGATACCCTGAGACAATCTCGGAAAACCATTTCACAGTTATTAATCCAAGTTACATCTATTCCAGAACAACGTCCACTTGTATTATTCATACATGGATGTATTTTCTAAAAATAACAACATAATCTCTATATTACAAAAATTAGAGGAATTTCAGCTATACATATCCAAAAATTCAATCTTAGGACTGTGTTCACTAACAATGCTTTTTCTAAATCATGTATCCATGGTTATTTCTAACCTTGATCTGATACCAACTATAATTCCCCGACCCCATAAGCCCAAATCAAGTGCCTTATTTTAATACATTGTCTTGATTACAATAAATGAAATCCAAAAGTACCGATCAGTTTATTAGGTTTTAAAAAATATATTACCTACATGAAAATTACATTACAATTAAAAACATATAATTCAACATAGATAATTCGTTGAAAATGTCACGACCCGTTCCCTTGGGCCCATGCCTTGACTACACGAAACAAGGCTTCCATAGGCCAGGGAATGGTGACTAGCACCGAAAGGTATATTCCTTAAAAATGGGAAGGCATTTCCTTTATATCCTGTAAACACAATCAACCATGCACACATAATGATATGAACACAAGGAAACTATATAAAAAAGAGTGATGAAAGTAAAACATGCTGGAATACATGTTAAACTATAAATATACATGTACAACTAAAATACTATAAGCCCCAAGGATCATATAAGTATCTACTGGTTCATTCTACAAGGTTCCTACATCAAGAGTAGGTATATATCAACTCTTCAGCACTCCTCGTACACCCGTATCCTCTGCGTACCGACATGTCGTATGGTCCACCTCCGTGTACCATTAGGACCTGGTACTCTCAGCCTCAGTCAGTGATGTCCGTCGTCTGAATCCATTACAATAAGGTGCGGGAATAGCCTGTATAGGGGTTAGTATAACGATACTCAGTAGGGAACCAGAGACCATCAAAGTCTCACAAAATCTACCAAGTATAAACCAAAATGTGAGAAATCAATAGATATCCCTACATAGGTATATTCCCATACATATACCTAAGTAATCATGAAATCCATCTCAATAATCAGAAAACCCAGATTTACTGACTCACATCACAGCAAGTATTTCATATGTATGGCAGTAGAGATGATAAGTTATAACTAATGAATAATCTTACTCTGTTAAGAGGCTCTACTACTGGCCAGCACAGAATCGCTAGGAGCTGACCCGCACAGGATCCCTTAGAGCTGACCCCTAGAAAATCGCTGGAGATGACCCAAACAGGAATGTTAGGAGCTGACCCACCCACGAATTCTAGGAGCTGACCCACACTAGATCGTTGACCCACAGATATTCACTAGGATATGATCCACACTGGATCTTTAAGGGATGGCCCTCACAAGATCCCTTGGAGATGACCCACACCGGATTGCAAGGAGATGACCCACACAAGTTAACTAGGAGCTGACTCACACAAGATTTCTAGGAGTTTACCCACATGATATGGTTAGGAGAAGACCCGCTAGGAGAACTCTTCTCATCATAACTAGCTACTGGGTTTTCGCACTAGGCTTTATCGTCTATGGGAGAGTCTTCTTCACAATCCACTGTTCGATTCTCCAACGTCCACGATGTTCAATGTAGATGTATCCCAAAGGTATTCCACTTCAAAGGGGTCATTGCACAATAGACGGACTGTCAATCATACTCCCAGTCTGTGATTTGTTAGCCTTTTTCTCCAGGGGCTCGTTTGGATTCGTTCTCAATCCAACCAAACTGTTTTCCAACATTATCTAAATCTCACGTGGGGTTTACCAAAGGGATTGTCTTACTCTGAGGATTCCAGTGATGCTAACGGTTCACCAAAGGGACATCTATTTCCAAAGATATGCCCAATGAGCATTATTGGGTCATAGTGGGCTTGGTTCCTATCTGACACAGTTATACTGACCCAGCCTAACCCGGCCTAGCCTGACCTGGACTTGGTCGAACCTGACCATCCCACTGCGTCTGCCAAGACTCAATAGGCGGCCCGATCAATTGGGTTTGTCCCGGCCCGCGAGGGATGAAGAGGACATGAGGGTTACTCAACCGTGGTGTGTGTCGTGAGGGCGGCCTGACCCGGGGGTGCCACGTGGGTGGCTCGGCCGTGGAGGGTTCCATGAGGGGGCTCGACCGTGGCAGACTGGGTGGGGTGCGGCGGCCAGGCTGCGAGGCGGCAGCCCGACCGCGGGGCAGCGGCCCGGCCGCGGGTCGGTGGCCCGATCGCGGGGTTTCACTGCGGACGGTGGGGAAGTTCAGCCGCGGGGAGCCGGTTCAGCTGCGGGGCAGTTCGTCCATGGAGGGTGCCATGAGGGCGGCTCATCCAGGGCGGTTCGACAGTGGAGGGATGACCCGACCACGAGGTGGCGACGTGACCGTGGGGTTCGACTGCGGAGGTGGAGGGTGGGGGCTGCGCGGTGGCATCGCTGCGTCGGTACATTCATCTGGACCATTGGTGGTTTCAGCCACCTTCCTCATGTTCCTCATCGCTTCAAAAAATCCACTCTAGTTGTCTTCTTCCTCCATCGCAAAGAAAACCACAAATATTCTCAAGAATTTTAAAGAGGATGAGCCATGTTTTTTTGGCACACACTCTCCCTATTAGAGCTGTATCATGTTTTTGAATGTAATTATGAACCAAGAATGAGTATTGAAGATATTTAAGAAGAAAAATCCCCACAAAACTCGTCAAATATCTATTCATAATCCCGTAAATTAATTAAAATGGGTGAAAATGGGTAGTGATAATCATATAGTAATAAATGCCTACCTTGGTTTGATCATTTTTGTTGGTGTGAGAAGGAAGTACGGATGTAGATTTGTCGTAGATGAAGACGTCCCATGATAGAGGAAGTCGAAGATATCGAATTTCTTCGCGCCCTCCACACGACTCTGATCCTGGTCTCATTCATTGGTTCTTCATAGTTGAAGGCGTTCTTCGTCAGTGAGAGCATTCTTCGTTAGAGGATGTGGTTCTCCACAATTCACAAAAGAGTTCTCTCCTTCTCCTTTTTCTTCCAAAAGAAAGAGGTCCCAATATAATGCAACATAAAAAGAAATTATGTTGGCACACACACACACACATGTTGGAAAATGTAATGAATGGAATTGGAAAAATTAATGTGGAGGAAGCTCAAGAGGATCCTCCACATTAAAGAGGGAGTTGAGAGGTTTCTCCCTCATTAAGAGGGGAGTTCAAGAGGATTAAGCCTCGGGTGGTCCCCACCACTATAACCACTCATGGGAGGTTAGGCTCTATTGGTCTCCACCACCATAACCAATCATGGGATGTTTTAGTTTAGGTGGTCCCCACCTGTGAAATATCCACATGGGTGGTTTCAAAATTAAAAAAAATGTTACCCCATTTTTTTTAATTTTATTCCTTCACAAAAAACCCAAATCCCAACTTTCACTCTTGACCCGCTGCAGTTGAGGTGAGGGTCTCCTTAAGCTAATATCAGTGCTGCGAGTTCAACTGTTTCATCATATTTCAATTACATGTACCGGTTAAAATGTAAGGAAAACCCACTCACACATTTAATGAAGGTACCCAAGAAAAGTTTAGAAACTCATTCAGGGCACTACGGGCCTCAGAATCGAGCGCCGTATATTTTATCAGACGTGAAAAATTCCCATTTATTTAATAAATTTACATGGAATATTTGGGTCATTGAATTATCCCCATCTTATGGATTTGCTTGCCCATAATCCATAACTCAAACTAAATAAACATGTGGGGAGTATTGAGCATGAACTTGATCCTCCCACTCCCATGTGCTCTCCTAGAGGTTCCCATGCTGCCAAAGAATGTGTACCAGAGGTATCAATTTCCCATGAATGACCCGCTCTTGTCGATCCTTAATCTCCATTGGAACCTTTATAATATTCTCCCCATTGTCGAAGTCCATCTCACCATGGTCGATGATGTGAGAGGTTCGTGCACGTATCTCCTCAGCTGGGATACATGGAAGATGTCGTGAACCCAGTGAAACTGAGGTGGAAGAGCTAAGCGGTATGACACCTCACCAACTCTACTGAGAACCTAATAAGATCTGATAAAACTCTGAGATAACTTTTCACCTCATCCAAATCTCTGAAGACCTCATTAATGTGAGAACCATAGAAAGACATGGTCTCCATCCTCTAACTCCAGAGGACTCTGTCTCTTAATGACATACATCTTATACCTACTCTGTTCAGTCTTCATCCACTCCTGGATAATCTACACCATATCTATGGTAGCTCGTACCATCTCTGGCCCCACGAGTGCTGACTCCCATATGTCAGTCCAACACAATGGTGATCTAAAAGGTCGCCCGTACAAAGCCTCAAATGGTTCCATCCCAACAGTGGAGTGATAAATGTTGTTGTACGAAAACTGCACCAAGGGAAAGTGATCCTCCCATCTGCGACCAAAGTTAAAGACACATGGATGAATCATGTCCTCAGGGGTATGAATGGTCCACTCAGTCTGACCAACTGTCTGAGGATGGAGGGCGGTGCTCAAATTAAGTGGGATTCCAAAAGCCTCATGCAACCCATTCAATGGACGAGATGTAAAACGTGCATCATGATAGGAGAAAATCGTCGAAGGTATACCATATAGACGTACAATATCTTGCACATAGAGATGGCCCAAGATCACTACTAAACCATGTTATATTATTTGTAGGTAGTGGGATGACTTGTTGAGTTGTTCAACGATCACCCAAATATAGTCATGACCTCTATATGTATGTCAAAGTCCTATCATGAAGTTCGTGGATATCCCATCCCAATTATACTCTGGGACCTCGAAAGGTAGAACCAAGTCTCATGTAACTTGATGCTCCACCTTCACTTTCTAGAATATGAGGCACCATGAGACAAACTCCGCAACTACTTTATTCATTCTTGGACATCAGGGATGTCGTCGGAGGTCCTAGTACTTTTTTTCCAATCCCTGATGTACCACTGAAGAGGATGTGTGGAACACCATCATCACTTCCTCCCAAAGTGACACATTGTACCACAGTACGTCCTCTAAATACAATGACATGGTCCCCGCCTTCAACAAATCCATCAGGTGTCTTCCCTTTGGATATCTGAGCATGTTGTGCCTCATAGTCAGCATCCCCACGCGGTGCCTCCCTGACTCGCTAATGAAGTGGGGGAGTGACTATCAGAGACTATAGAAAAACTACTCCATCTCTATCCGCAAAGGATATATGAAAAAGGCCAGCTACTCCATCGCCTCGCTTAGAAGCTGTATACCAGACCTCATACTGAGTGAATCTGCAACAACGTTCCCCTTCCCAAGAGTATAGAATATCTCGTAGTCATAGTCTTGGATGAACTCAATCCAACTTCGTTGTCTCGGGTGTAGTTTTTTCTGAGAAACGATATACCTATGAATCTTATAATCAGAGAACACTGTAAAACTCTATCCCATCATGTAATGTCTCAAGATATTCAAGGAAATGACCAATGCTACTAACAATAGGTCCTGAGTAGGGTCGTTCTACTTGTGTTTTCTCAGCTGTCGAGAACCATATGCAATCACTACACGCTCCTGCATTACGATACATCTGAGTCTAGTCCCTAATGTGTTGAAGTAGACTACGTACCCTACTCCCTCCTCCAGTTAAATCAAGATGGGGACACTAGTCTGCCTCTGCCTCATCTCCTGAAAACTCAGCCGGCATCTCTCCAACCGTATGAAGGGTTTCCACTTCTTTGTCAACACTGATAGTGGTGCTGCAACTCTGGAGAAATATTCCACAATCCTCCGATAGTATTCAGCCAAACCTAGGATACTCTGAAACTTCGTCACACTCTCAGGTGGCTCCTTAGCATGTACCACCGCAATCTTCGCTAAATCAACTGCAACTCCAGACTCTGATATGACATTTCCTAGAATGTAAACCTCTAGGATCCAAAACTGTTAATTTGAGAGCATTCCATAATGTTTATGCTTTTAGAGTGTATCCACTGCTACTTGAAAATAATGGGCATGATCCTCCTTCGTAGCTGAGTAGATAAGAATGTCATCAATGAAGTCTACTACAAAGAGATCATGTTATGGCTGAAATATTCTGTTCATGAGTCCCATTAACACTACTGGAGTGTTGGTAATGTCGAATGGAATAACCATGAACTCATAGTGGCCATAACGACATCTAAAAGCTATCTTCTGCACATCTTTGTCTCGTTCTTTATACCGGTGATAGCCTGATCCGAGGTCAATCTTCGAGAACCATCGTGCTCCCTTCATCTGATCAAAGAGGTCATCAATCATCGGGAGTGGGTAGTTGTTCTTTATGATAACATGGTTCAGGTGTCGATAATAGACCAAAATCCTCAAGCTCCCATCCTTCTTCTTGGAAAACAAAATTGGGGCTTCCCAGGGAGAAACATTTGGCTGGATGAATCCCTTCCCTTGAAATTCCTCTAGTTGAACCCACAGCTCACGAAGCTCCACGGGATCCATATCATATGCTGGCATAGATATAGGTGTCATTCAGGGGTAAATGTCAATGTAAAATTCAACCACTCTTTAAGGAGGTTGACCCGAAATAATCATCAGGGAAGACATCCACGTGTTGGTCCACCACTAATGAATTGCTTGGACTCTCCACATCTACTTCTCCAAGGCTAAGGATAACCAACTAATGAGTGATCGGATACACCCTCCTCCGGGTAAGTCCTTCATATACATCAAAGGATCCATTCTCACCATGGAATTTAATCCTAGTCTCATCCATGCGGACACACCGCACATTACTTCTAATACAGTCAATCTAAGCATGGACTGTAGATAACCATTCTATACCCAATATGACATCATAAGGACTCGATACTACTACTAGGAGATCCCAGCCGAAGCTCTCACCTCCTACAGTAACCTCCTACTAATTGCACTAGTGAATAATCATCGAATCTGCCCATGTTAGAGTCATTAGCTATAAGGATCGAGCCAATAGCTCCATCAGAATCTCTGAGCTCCGAATGAGGGAAGTCAAAATAAAATAATCACTGGCACCCGTGACTATAAGGGCTATAGATAAAGAAATGTAGACATAGATCGTGCCTCAAATCATTTCTGGAGTGCTGTGATCGTAGGCCTCAATTGCGTGGAGCTGAGCTTGCCCAGGTCCTACTGCTCCCTATGGTCGGGGTGGACCACCTGGTGGGGGGGGTGATAACATCTCGAATCATCGCCCACCACCAGCTGCTCTACCAGCTCCTCTGCAAGGTCCGCCTGCTCCCTGCGGACCTCCTCGGTCGAAAATCTCTCTCTATCTGGGCAGTACTTTGATCATCATCTGATCATCTTTATGGAGGGTCAGACAGTCACGATCCATGTGACCCTTCCCACCTCATGTGAACCACTACCCACTCCTGGCATGGATGGCTCTGCTTATGGTGCCCCGCACAACCGATCTTGAGTCATGCAGTCGTCCACTTGTAGGACTGGTCCTCTTGGACCTCTACTTCATCTGTATGCAGTTAGCTATAGAACACTATTCTCTATGAAGACTAGTGATGGATATCCTTGTTCGTGACTAGTCATCAAGGAAACCCTCAACTAATTGGGCTTTATCTAACACCCCTGCCTATGGAGGGATGCTGAGTGAGATCATATAAGCTCTAATCTCCCTCTTTATCCCCTGCTCGAAGGTGCAAGCCCTGGAGAATGGGTCCAGCTCCATATCAGTGGAGTATCATGAGAGGTTATTTAACCTCATTGAGTACTAATAAACATTCATTCTACTATACTTTAGATGATGTAGCTCCAATTTGCGCACTGCGTGAAGAGTTGTTGGGAATAACTCTACCCGAAACGGGCTCTGGATTTCTTCCCAGAGAAGCATCACCTCATTGTGAACCTTGAGCATAATGCTCCACCATCTACCTGCTGCTACCTATATAAGGTTAGTATAAAGGATATCCATGAGATCAGTTTGTGTCCGTAACAGTTAGAATACTCTCACTACAGCCTCCAAACAATTTTCCGTTTTTCGTGGGTTCGTCCTTCCCCTGAACCTGAGTGGCATCTCTTGCTGGAACTCGTGCAACACACCCAAGCAGTGTGAATCATCTCCTATTGGGGCTGGTGGCATCAGTTTCCCAACGGGTAATAGTACCACTGGTCTAAGAACCCAGATCTTCTTTTCAGGTATGTTTTTCTTTTTCTGGACATTTTTCAGAAAAAGTGGAAATTCTGCAAATTTTCAAAGTACATGCAGTGAACTATATGAGTACACACCGGGTACTATGATGCCTCAGGAGGCCATGTGAAAGCTATGTAGTGTCCACACACATGGCCATGTAGGGGTGACTTAGAAACAACCTAAATCAGAGTAAGGAAACAGTGAGTAAATGCCATGTACTTCAAAATTACACACCGTGTACTTTATTTTTTTCATTAAATGCACCGAGGCTATGTCTAATTTCCAGAACACTCTACATTCAAGTCTTGTTAGAATGAGAGCTCCCTATAGCTGTGAATCATCGACAAACCCCCAAGGATGTGTTTGTACTTTGAATCAAATAGCATCAGTTGCGTAGGAATCACATATGTGAGTTCTTCCTTCTCATGGAGCATTGTTTTACAATTCCTCCTCTTATCAAAGTTATCGTCTGTTGAATGTTTTATACGTTTTCATAGATCTACAGCATTATTAGGTGATTCAATCATTGAAGTTTTCATATAGCTATATCCTAACTCCATATTAGGAGGTTTGTGCATTTCAGTTCAATGTCATTGAGTATTATGTGACACTGGGACCAATACCGTTGAACATGGTATTTGCGTGTTTACCATTTACCCATGTTGATTTCCTTACATACTTGTATGATTGTGTATAGGTTAAATTGATATTAATAGTTTTGTTTTTATATTATTTGGATGTTTTTCCCATGCATGTTCTTCTTACGGCTGTTTGGTCCTGGTTAGCCAGTTTGTCCACCTTGCCTTTTTTCCAGGCCTATTGCGGTAGGATGGAGAGTTTCTATTCTAACAAGATTGATATGATGTATAAGTATTATCCAAGTATCTATATAGGTTTACATAGTCCATATTTCATTTCTATGCTTCTTGAACTACATAGGGCCATGAGATCCTGGTGTAGTAGACTATAAGGGGAATGAACAGAGTGAGCTTCCTTAGTATGTCTTTGAGCACATTAGGCTATATGATAGATAGACTGAGTGAGATTCCTCATAGATCCTAGGACCACTGGGGGATATAAGGGGAATTTATCATGTGATATTCCTTAGAGAGTCCTTGATTTCTATAAACTATAAGAAGAATTGACTGTTCAAACATCCTCATTGAGTCTTTGAATATATTTGAATTACCTCAAGTTATAAGGGGAATTGACCGAGTGAGCTTTCTCAGAGAGTCTTTGAACGACCTGGGATATAACTGGAATTGACCAAGTGAGCTTCCTTAGAGAGTACTTGAGCTTGGGGATATAAGGGGAATTGACCGTTTGAGCTTCCTCAGAGTGTCCTTGAATATCTTAGACTATAAGGGGAACTGACTCTGAGTGCATCCTTAGAGAGTTGTTATATATTATTATGACTGAACTGGAAGTGGTAGACTGAGTGTACTACATAGAGGGTTTTATGTACTTCTTAGGTAGGGCCAAAGGAGATAGATGTGAGTACTTCGCAGAGGGTTACCTATTTGAGTTTAGATGTTTGTTTGGCTATTAATTGATATTGAAATTGTGGATTTTTTACTACTGAGTACCTTCCTGGTTACTGATTTCTGTACTTTTACCTTCCATATATTCACTTACTGTTAGGCATAGATATTTGGGTGGTTTCTAACTGGGATTTAGTCTCACACCATGTCTGGGTCATGCTTTTATGCCCAAATAGATTATATTGTTGCAGGTATAGATAAGGTAATGTGCCCTTCTACTTCAGGTACTTGAATTGCAGTGGAGTTAGAGAGCATGGGACCAAGCTTAGGCTTGCGATGCTAAGGAACTGTTTATCTTTATCTTTTGTAAATTTGTTATGTAATGTTTTTATTTATAATTGTGTCTTGTTTGGATGTTTTCTTAGACATATGTATCATGAATCATTTATTATGCACTGCGCCAGTTGTTTATTATCTCAGTATTCCACTTTTTTTGGTTGTTGGATATTTACTAATTCTTCTATTGTGTGTTTGTTTACATCTGTTGTGTACTCTTCCAATGAGGTAATAGTTTCCCCACAATCACACCGAAGGCCCTCGCTGCTAGTCGGTAGCCTATGGTGTTGGGGAAATGCGCTTGAGGCTATTTGACCAATCGGGTATGGAGTGCCTTTGGGTGTCTTCAGCAACCAGGACGTTACAAAATGGTATCAGAGGAACTATTTTCTCTTGACATACTGTTTAGAAAATTTAGCTAAGGATAGGTAGTAATCATGAAATGTGATTCCTATCCATTTTAATATTCACTCCTATATATAGTATGATGGTGAAACACATTCCATTGATGTAGTGTGAAACTATATAATATCTATTGTAGTGGAAATGCATATTACCTAATGTTGTATTTACATTAAACAGTGGAGCGATATGTGAGGTGACTATATAGGCATTTCTACCTAATGTGATTTAATTTATTGGATCCTACCATGATGGATTCAGTGAACCTACCAAGCCTCATTGTAGGTTACTATAAAATAGTTGTTTTTGGACCTACTGCAAAGAAAAGTTATGATTCCATGAGTTTATACCAACCAATCACGATAAATTTCGTCAAACTACAATGATGATTAAACATTATCTATTTTTGTTATAAGATGTTTCATTATAGATTGCCTATAGTGAAGAGGGAATACCAAATAACATTAACCGTGAATTTTAAGTGACTATAGAGGTAATTTTGGTACATTCCGTGAATATTTAAATTGATATCCTAAGGTATTTTTGAGGAGATTGCATGATTAATTGGTTCACGTGGTTTTTATACCAATGACATGTGATGACATGATAATTACACAAGCATAATGACTTATGCCTCATATGGCTAATTATTTTACTTGACTACTTTTAAAAATTATATATTTATATGGAATGAGAATTATATTTTTTATTTTGGTAAATATCTAAAATAAAATATTATTCAATGAATTTTAATCATTTTATTTCTTGTTTAAATAAATTTAAAATATACGAACCATGATAAAACTATATAGTAGAGAGAATATTAGGGCTATATTTTGGAATTTATTACATTAATTATTATTATTCTGTACTATTTTTTAGAGGTATTTTTATAATATTATATAATTCATGATTATTTAATATGTTTTAATTGTGATATTTTTTTCTAACATAATTATATAAAATAATTATCTTGTTGTAAACAATTTAATAAAAATATATGAGAATTAATTACTGAAATAATGGTTTCCATATTATTATATTTATACTTTATTTTTTATTTCTAAAAATATTTATTTACTACATGTTAATTGGATATATTTATTTTTAATTATTTAAAAAGTTATTAAATGTAGTAACTACCATATAAGAAGTGTTTCAAAGTAGTTTATAGAATAAATATTTGGGATCGATAAATATCTGATAATTATAATGAATATTTAAGGTATTGGTAATATTAATAATCTAATTATTATTATTTTATAGTGTTTGGTAGAATATGATTTGTGAATTGGAAAGTACATTAAAACCATTAAAATCATGGTCTAATAGATGAATGATTAATCTATTAAAATAAAATGAAATAGAATGACATAAAATAGCATCGAATGTTTTTCAATAAGTGATATAATCATCAGAATGTGTGTCTATGTTATTCCAGACTACTATTCCGTTAATCTGAGAATGAAATGATTTTCAACATCCGACTCTATAATACTGATGTGATCAGTGATCATTAAGATGTATCCAGATTCATCATCACATAGTGTATTTCAATTCATAAATTACATTTTTTTCATCATACTGATTTTTTTGTTATATGATTCTGATCATTATCAGTATTTTCTTCATTTAAAAATCAAAAGAAAAAATTAGTGGTTATTCCATCAAACAAATGGATGGTTCTTGCGTTGTGAATCCAAAAGAAAAGTCATATTCCTAGGTTGTGACTCGCGAAAATTGTCATGGTATACTAGGCTGTGGCTCTTGTAAAATGTCATGTTTATGCCTCTGTTTTTTGTAAAATGATGTCTATAAATTTATCATCACACATTTAATGGTATTTTTTCATTAGTTCGTACCAATATTTACACTGATCAGTGAAGATTTAAGAGTGTCCAATGATCTTTTGGATCCGAACCACTATAAAAATTCTATGATCAAATTTTAATTTACACCACACTAAATATCTAACACTACACTACATTTTTGATTATTCATCAATTAAATTTGTTTGATTATTTTTTTTAAAATACAATTCCACAGTTCTATTATACTTTTCTATCTATCTCGATTAATTTTTTTTTATCAAATCCCGGCCTATAATTTTTTAGCAACACTGATTATTTTAGTCGAATACATAAGTATTTGTATCTTATGGTGTCTTTTGTTCAGATATACATTCAAATGTTTTTTATCTACTATAATAACCTTATCATAGACCTATCAGTGTAACGAATCTTGATATACTCTGGACTATGAAATGTATTAATGAATATGATGAATGGATATCTCAAAAACCGCAATTTTTTTAAGGTATTGACTATGGGAATATGACATATTAAATGGAATAATTCCATAATAATCAATATTTGGATCATTATAATATCAAATAGAAGTCATATAAGCTAACCAAATCCCGTCCAAGAACACTCATAGGATACATTATGATAAATTATGTTTTAAATATTAATGTAAAGAATATTATGTTTTTTTATAAGGATAAGTTTATATATACATTTTTCACCATAAAATTCAACCCAATACATATAGATAATTAACCAAGTTACTCCCTATGGAATAGAAAATCCTAAAAGAACCATGATTGGAATGTTCTGATTAGAATAAATGTATTTAAATATAGGAGGGGATGAGCTAGTGAACAAAATGACCCATTATGTTAAAAGTAATGCACTTGGTATGAGTGTACCTAGTTTATTAATAGATAAAACAACCCTAGTTGAATGACAAATTACAGTTCTACAACAAATATTGCATGAAAATAAACCGGTGATTAGTGAATTTAAAAATCTTAAATAATATACGATTGATGAACCAATAGGGTTTTCTTAATATATGTGATTGCGATGAAGAAATTATAGATAAAGATATATTAAAGAGGAAATAAAAATATTTTAAATATAACTTTAAGGAATCCTATAAATCTTATGAATATGTATTCAATTAATTTTACTAAGATAAGGATCATTTTAGAACAATGTTTTTCAATTATTTAAACATCAATTAAGGCACGAAAAAAATTGATAGAAATTTGATAATGATGAAAAAGAAATATTATTATGCATGATCAATATATTAATGTAGATAATCAAATACAAGAGGGGGTGAATTTTATATTTTAAAAATTATTTGGAAGCTTTAAAGTTGGTAGATAACATTTATTTTTAACCATTAAGGAAAACTAGTTTTAACAATGTTAAAAAAGGTAAATTCACAAGACCTCTTAGTTCTACAATCTTGCTAGGTTCCAGAAATATGGTTCTCGAAATGATACATAAGAAATGTTTACCAGGAAAATATTCTACCTTAAAGAGTATAGAATCTTACTAATCATATTATACACACACAAGGATCAATAAGATAGTTATACATTCAAAATCAATCAAAATAAAGACAAAATACCCTTGAAACAAAACATGTTACATGTATTAAATAACTTAACCCTAACAGTATTGTATCCAACAACCTTGGATAAAGGTTCCTTGATTTATACTTTCTTGAAAGTATGTCTTAAAAACACCAGGGTAAGCCCTCAATATGAATATCTAAATCTGTCTTTCTATACCCACAATCCCTCAACTTCACGATTTTCAGAACCTCTATTTTGTTTATCAAGGATGTCCTCAAACTTTAAGGTAGTCGACACCTCTATATTCTTATACCCGGAATCCATCTATTTTACATACCAACAATAAGAATCGCATGAAGAAATCTGAAAAATATGTTCAGTATGCACAAATTATGAGAGTATCTCTCTATAGAAATCACTTCAATAGAATGTGGTCTCTAGAGTGATAGATCAGTCATCCATTATCTGGATCTTGTTCCAATCAGCTCATATTTAGAGGCACTTCTCCAATGGTCGGCTCCTTCCTCCAATGGTAATTTTTTTTCATTAATCTCAGAAGGGCTTGTATATGTGTGACTCAAACAACGGTTTGTTATTAATAAATTGTATGCCATTGTTTTCAAAAATATAACAAGGGTAATAAAATAATTCTTTCTAAATCATATCTAATTTTCAGGAGTCTAAGGAAAAACTAAAAGTTTGGAGTCTATCAAAAAACAATTCATCCTCTATAATACATGGATATTCGGATTCTATTTTACGATGAATTTGGAATCTGAATTCTTTAGATTATAGGGTCTTACTTCCAAGGAAATTAGGAGTCCGAATTCTATGGAATTCAGAATCTGAATTTCACAGAATTCAGATCCTGAATAATGAGGAATTCAGAGTCTGAATTTTAGATATTTCAGAGTCAGAATTTAGGGAAACTTGGAGTCTGAATTTCATAGAATTTCATGTCTGAATTTTAGAGAATTCAGAGTCTGAAATTATTGGAATATGGAGTCCAAATTCATAGAATTCATAGTCTTAATTCATAGGAATTCAGAGTCTCAATTCAAATTAATTTTGAGCCTGAATTCAAAGTATTCAGTGTCAGAAATAGAATAATCTATATCTTGGTATTTATAGGATTTTGAGGTTGTAGATATGCATCCGAATTTGACACTTATAAATAAAATGAGATAGATCAGAGAAATTATTACATGAACATTGAAATATATGTAAGGATAAATTTTCCTTGGGGAAGGTAAATTGTCCTTATTAAAGAAAAAAATGGGTAAGGAGAATATTTCCTTGAGGAAGGAAATTATTCCTTATTAATATAAGTTTAAGGGAAAAATATTTTTTACTTGAGAAAGATTGTTTGTGATTTTCAAAACATATAGGAATGGAATAGTCATATAGAAACCATATTGACTCAACAATATCGACCCTTTTGGAAAGAACAAACATCCTTAAAAAAAGATAAAGAGATAGAATTTTTATGAAATTGAAAATAAAAAATTATCTCTCATTACTTATGGATGATAATGAATATGACTAACTCATCCTTAGTCTTTTTAAACACTAAGGATCATATTATTTTTTTACCTGAATGGAATTTTACATTTTCTTGCATATGATAATCATTATGATAAGAACTCTCCAATTGATGTACTACCCCTTTCATAGTGAAATTTCTTCATCACTTAGTATAGTTTTTAACATTACATTCTCCCACTTTGTCATTTTGAAAATGTAATAAAGGTAATGGAAATGAAATTATGGTACCTAAAATATTAGTTCTAACAACAAAAAATAGAGAACATCCAAATACATTCATTAATATTTGAAGAATATGTACAACAAGAAAAAACAAAAAAGATCGTATTTGGAAATGATTATCCTTATTTATCCTTCAGCATCAGCTACATCACAATAGTCTTCGGCTTCTTGAGTTCCTTGTGATCATCTTCCATGCACTTAAGTAACTAATTTTGATCTTCCCTTTTATTTTCTAAGGCTTCAATTTTTTCCTTCAGATCCTTATGATTCTATGCCTAGGCTTTCCACACTTATTATTGCTTATCAAACTTCTCTTCAATTTAAATTCTATGATCACATTCCCAATTCCAACTATGAGAAACAAAATACAATTTCCCATTCATGTCTTTCAATTACAGATTCTAAGTAGTTTCCTTAAGAGATAGATTTTCATCAAAAGTCTTATTGAGATCTTTGAAATTACCATATTCGGTTTTAAAATCATCCTTTAGTTTATCTTAAAACACAACGAGAATTCTCAAATCTACAACAATTTTCTTTGACCAACTATTCATATTTTTTAAAGATATTTTATCGAATTGACAATTTATGAAAATAGATTTGAAGTCTACCTCATGTGTGATACATTTATCAATCACCATGTATACTAAATATGATTTTTGATTTAACATATGTTCAAGCATCTAGAAACCTGATTACATTCTTGGCAATAAAGGAATAGTTACAACAATAATTTTAAAAGACTGAACTACAAAAATAATGTCCAAGAGAGGATGATTATGAATCTGAGGCTTGGGTTGGTGATGATACATTTTCTATTTCAATAGACTTCCACTTCGATGAAGCACCAACTTCTTTATTTTTCACCATAATTTTTCTAGGTGCATCAACTACCACCTGATTTACCTTATCTATTTTGGAATGAAGTATTCTTGATTAGTTGATTCATGTTCACTATTTTATAGTTGCACAATTTTATACTCTTCTACCTATTCCTTCTCATCTCTTTCCTCAAAATCCTTTGGCAGTATTATGTCATGATTGCTACATTCCAATTCAGATAACTTTTTCACATCCTCACCCTTCTCATCGTTTCTTGGTGTGGAATGTTTTGAAGACTTTCCTTTAGATTTTCAGATTGATAATCTTTTAGAGATACATTCCTTAGCATGGAAATGCTCTTCTTTATTTATGATGTCTTCAGTATCCCCACTCCCTTATTATTCTTCTTATACTATTTCTTCTTACACTATTTCATCTTCTTGTTCTCATTCCAGAAACTCTAACTTCTTTCTCAGAGTCTCTGGGAGTGATTCTATCAAAAAGAATTCTATTACCGAAATTTTCTCATACACTTTCTCAGCATCCTTAAAAAGTGATTGTATTATATCGGCTTCAGACATATTCTTATTCTACTTCTTCTCTTTCTCATTCTTGTAGAGATTCCTAATTGCCTTTTCTTCAAGTCTATTGCCTCAGAAAGTTCCAAGGAAAACACAGGCTCCCCTTCTTTCTAGTTTTTCTTATCTTCACTCTACTTAGCTACTACTTCATCAGGATAAGATTTTTTTTATTTGGATTCGGGGGTGCTGACTGGATTTCGTTAGGCACCAGAATTTTTTCATTCTCTTCATCATTCTTCACTATTATCTTCCTTCCACCATTCTTATAGGCTTGATCCACCTCCAGTTTCATTGATAAGACTTTTACCTACACATCAACAAAATCATAGAATTCATCGGGTTCTTTGGAAAAAATAATTTTCACACTTCTCAAAGTATCATCACTCAACAACATGACTTTTCAATTCATCGACATAGATCTGCAAGGAATTAAGAAGGATTCTAAACAAGGAAGAATAATGTTTGATAGAATAGCTCGATGCATGGTAATTAGTGAAATCAAATTCCCACATTTCATATTATCAATCATAACCAGAATTTACTTAACATAATTTATCTATATTAATTTAACTAGGTAATCCAGAATTTATATGTCACTCTTCTTCAGGGTATAATTATCACATTTTCTATGAATTATAAAACCATGAACACATAGTTTATGAATCCATAAGTTCATATAAATATGAAGAATATTTGGAATCTTTACTTCTGAAAGACCAAGGGAGTCTAAGGCCTTCATCTTATCAAAACATCCTTGAACATCAAGTATGTTGTGAGTACATAACTCATCTTCCCCTTAATAATAAATTCCAATAAAACTTGCAGCCATTGTGTAAGAAAGAAAATATTTCGTTCCATAACACTTGAAAGAGAACTTGTCTCTACCTTATTCCTTGAAGAAATATACTATATCATAGAACACTATTAAAAAATACAGATACACCAAATCATGTGCTTTTGTTTTTGAAATAAATACAATCTACCAACCAATGAGCTTTATATTTTTAGATAATAAAAAGGCATATTTGTCATAAAACATTGGAACAACTAACCATTATCTGTAGATATGCCACTTGGAGATTTCCTTAATAGTTTACATTTATTTCTTAGAAGAGGCTTTAGAAAAAATTCATAAATAAGGAAGTCCTGAGAAATTAGAAACGAGCATATATATGATGGGAAAAGATTCATCACACAAGAGCAGGGAGAACGATGTGGGATGACCATCAAGGTTTCTTTATATATCCATTTGATGCAATGATTCAACATCCATGATTGATCCAAAGGGTGAAAGATTCTTGAAAAGATCTGATGGTTGAGATGATAGCTGAAGAAGAATTTTGATTGATTCAGTTCTTTTGAGGTTTTTGTAAGAAAAACAATAATATTTTAGGAAAAGTAAATCCAAAAAATTTAAAATCAAATGAAAATGTCAACAAGTAAAAGGTGATTATAAAAATTTAATAAAGGTCATACCTGTCGAATTTCTAGGAAGATTATTCATAATGAGGAAAATTCCTCTTGAATAACATTACATTCCAAAAATTTGTATTACAAAAACAATTATGATGAAAATTTTGACTATAGATAATCATAGACTACGAAAGAATTTAGAAATTAAAATTATGAAAAATTTTACTACAAAAAATAATTATTACAAAAATTTTAACTACAAAAACCTTCATTACGATAATTTTAACTAAAAAAATGATTATTTCAAAATATTTATCTACGATAAAATTTTTTACAAATATTTTAGTCTATGAATAAATTTATATTATCAAAATATTACACTATAAAAAATGTTAGATTATGAATGTTTTTTGATTATGGAAAAAAAATCGAAATAACTAACAAGAATATGTACTCCCCGTTTGAAAAATTATTTGTTTCTATAAGAAGATATATTTTAATTGGAAGTTAATAAGGAATATTACATTATGTTTATCAGTACTAACATCAGTTTAATGCATTCAACATGACTGGATGGTAATGATTTTGTGAAAATATCAGCAAGTTGATCTTGTGTTCTGATAAATTGAAGAATAATATCTCTTTTTGGTGTGTGATACCTAAGAATGTGATACCAAATATCTATGTTTTTTTAAATAGATTGATGTGTAGAGTTTTAACTTAATGCAATGGCACTAGTACTATCAAAAAATATTTGGGTTTTCGTTATACTCATCCAATAATCTGTGAGTTTGTGTTGTATCCCAAACACTTGAGCAAACCACCTTTTAGCTGCTACATATTCAGCTTCAAAAGTGTAAAGTGCTAATGGGTGTTTCTTTTTGCATTACCAAGAAACAAATGAATCTCATATTAAATGACATGTTCAAGATGTACTTTTTATTTCCATTCTACATCCACCAAAGTCAGAAACAATTTTTTTAAATCAAAATCATTTCCAGAAGTATAAAAGAGGCTTAAATCCATTGTTCTGTTAAAGTAGGAAAAATTCCATTTCAATGCCTTTAAATGAGATTCTGTATGATTGGATTAATATCTTGCACATAAGCATACTAAAAACATTATATCAAGTAAACATTCTATCATCAATAGTTAACTTCCAATCATACCTCTGAATGATGTTTTATCCACTGGTTTCCTAGATTCATCAAGGACAAGTGAATTTAAGGTACCAATGTAAATACTAATACTCTTTGTATTGTCTTATCCATAATTTTTGAGAAGATATTTAAAATACTTATATTGGGATATAGAAGTTCTATATGGTTTTTGAGATATTTCAAATCATTGGAAAAATGTTAACTCACCCATCATAGTCATTTCAAACTCATATTTCCTTATATCCACAAACGAATCAGTTAAATATTGGTGATTTGAACCAAATATAATTTCATCAATAGAAAATTTGAGAAATCAAAACATTTTTCTTATCATTATTTATAAAAATGATTGGATCAACATTTCCCATAACATAATTATTTTGAATCAAAAACTGGTAAGTCTATCATACCATGCTCTAGGGGCTTGTTTGAGTCCATACAATTCTTTGGTATGTTTGAAAACATGTTTTGAATGCTTTGAATCTTCAAAACAATGTGGTTGTTTAAAAAAACATCCTGTTGAACATAACCATTAATGAAATCACATTTAACAAACATTTGAAAGAGTTTGAAATTATAGAATGCTACAAAGGTATGTATAATAAGAATATATTCATGTCTAGATACTAGAGAATATGATTTTTCATAGTCTATTCCTTCTTGTTGATTATATCCTTGAGAAACTAATCTATATTTGTTTGTTAAAATCACCCCATTTTCATGACATTTTTTTTTTCTGAAGACCCATTTTACTCCAATAGCAGATGTTTCCTTTGGTCTTTCAACCATCATCCAGACTTTATTCGTTTAGAATTCATTTAGCTCATATTGCATTGATTTTTTCCGATAATAACCACCTAATGCTTCATTAGTGCTTTTTAGTTCTAATATGGAATGGAATTATTGATGTTCTTTTACATTCCTTATTGAAATTATAGTCCTTATATGATTACTTACATCATCAATGATGATATCCCTAGTTTGATTCTTAAGAAAAAACTGATTTGTGTTTTGTAAAACTTGTTCATCAACATAGCGTAGAAAATCATCGGGGGTAAATGTCTCAGAAACATTTTCTTAAAATTTTTCCTTATTAAAAGGATCTTATATCGATGGTTGAAAATCATTTTTTGAAAACATATAAAATGATATAGGATGGGGTTAGTTAAAAACAAATGGATATGTTTCATCAAATGTGACATGTACTTTTTCTACAATAGTACTAGTGTTTTTGTTGAAAACTCCATAATCCTTAGAAGTTGTGGAGTATCCTAGTAAAATTCCGTAATCAGATTTTTGTGTGAATTTATGTAGATTTTCTTTAGTTTTCAGAATGAATTCTTTTCAACAAAATACATTGATGTATTAAAGACAATGTTTTCTACCATTCCATAACATAAAAGGTGTTTTGTTAAGAAAATCACTAATCAAAACTCTATTTATAGTATAAAAAGCTATACTTACGGCTTCATCCAAAAAAAATTTGTCTATTGAACATTCAATCAACATGGTTCTATTAATCTGTTGATGAATTATCTTTCTTCTTTCATCAAAACCATTTTCTTGAGGATATCTTGTTGCTAAGAAGTTATGAGTAATTCAATTTTTTATACAAAAGTTTCAAAATCATAATTTTCAAATTCTCCTCCATGATCACTATGGATAGATTTCAATTTATGGTTTTTCTTGTTTTTAACTTCGGCTCTAAAACTTTTGAAATAAGAAAAATCTTCGAATTTCATTGATAGAAAATAATCCAACATAAATCTAGTTTAATCATCAACTAAGACGAATACATAATATTTTCCTCCAATGCTTCTGATTTGTGATTTTCCAGAAGGTCCATATGCACCAACTAATATGCATTAGTAGTTGAGACATCAACAATTTATTTAAAACTTGATTTATGTTGGTTTTCATTTTTACAAGGATCACAAACAATAGAAGAATCAAATCTATGCTCTGGTAGATCATTAACTAGTCTTTTATTAGTGAGATAAAATTGGTTACTAAAGTTACAGTGACCTAACCTTCTATTCCATAACCATGAATGATCATACATATCACTAACTCAAGGTAGGTCTTGGTTACTAAGGTCTTCTATGTTTAGTGTGTAAACATTAATTTACCAATGGGATGAGAGAATAATCTCTTCCTTGGAATTTTGTACTATGCACTTGTCATTCCTAAAATTCACAATGTAACCTTCATCACATAACTGACTTATGTTAATGTGGTTGTTCTTAATATATTTAACAAATAAATCATTTGAAATCATGGTTTTCCCATGAAGAACAATGATACATATACCAATATTTTCTTCCTGAGAATTATTCCCGAAAGTTAATTTTCTTCATTTCGTCTTAAAAATATTTTCAAATATTCTTGTAACAAGTCATATTCTGGGAACATCTACTATCCATATACCATGTATTGATATTGGTACTTTCCTTATATTCTTAATAATAAGAGTGTTATGTTTTCATAACCCATTCATTATTGGATCTGGGAATTTTAGAATGGAAAATTTTAGGTATCCACGTTTTCAAAGAAAAATAAGCTTTATAAAAACCTAAAGGCTGAGTTTTGTTTAAGGATCAACTTTTTTCCCAATTTCCACCACACTGACATTTAGTATTGAATGGATCACTTTGAGGAAACAAAAATATTTTATGTATCCACGTTTTAAAAGAAAAATAAGCTTTATAAAAAACTTAAAGGGTTATTTTTGTTTAAGGAAAAACATTTTTCAAATGTCCACCACACTTATATTTAGTGTAGAATAGAGAAATTTGAGATTATTTCAGAATTTAGTTTAATAAATATTTTTTTTATCTTCAAAAACATTATTTTTATTACTAGTGTTAGCTTCAAAAATATTTTTCTTATAAATTACATTTTCAAGATCCTTAAAAAGGTTCTCCTTCTCAGAATTAAAATCCTCCATAATTTTGGAAATAAATTCAAAATAATAATATTTTTGATCATGATCTTTAGAAAGATCTGATATTTATTTTGTAAGAATAGAATTTCTTGATTTTTTCATTATCATGTTTTTTCATGAGTTTAGAATTTTCATTCTCAAGGAGTTTAGAAAATCTAGAATCTTCTTCCTAAGTAGGTAAAGTATTATCTTTATCAGAAGAAGATTATTTATCTTAATATTTATAGTATTTATCATTACTATAATATGTATTCAATGATACATTTGTGATAGAATCAACATTTTGTACCTCATCCATTAGACAATGGTTTTCAATGGGTAATTTTTATTTTAGACCAAGATTCTATTGACCAGAAGATTCGTACTCTAAGGATTCATCAGAAGAGTAACCGCCACTAGTATCCCAGGTGTCATTGACATTTGAATCTTTACTATCACTATCCTTGTAATTCTTCTTTTTATTCCTCTTAATATGATTTTATTTTTTATCCTTTCACTTAAGAATATGAAAATTTGGCCTTATGTGACCTGCTCTTTTGCATTCATAGCATGTGAATTCTAAATATTTCTTTTACTTTATTTCTTTCTTCTTGTGTCTAGATTGAATGTTTTTCTTCCCAAAAATCTAGTTCATCAATCGGTCAAGATTGGCTAATTCATTTTCTTGAATATTTACTTACACTAGACTCTGATTGAATAAAAACCTTCTTATATTTGGATCGTGTAACCCTCTAAGGTGTATGAGCATTCATAAGATTCGAATTTTTTGTAAAAGAAACACTTCTATTTCTATTATTCTACTTAATATTATCATCATCTATATTCATTCATGTTTCATTATGAAGAATATTTCTAAACCCTCATCAAGAGAAATCTGGGTAACTTTCATATTTTCAAATATAGCTTTCCTCTTAGATTACCATTCATTAGGCATGATGTCTATGATCTTGACTATAAGGGCATCATCATCTAATCCTTTCTCAACCATAGATTGTAAACTATTGATAATTTTCATGAATATTTTTTGTACCTTACATATGGGTTCTCCATAAGGAAATCAAAAACCATGATATTCTGCTCTGAGCATGGAATTTCATAGTTTCAATGACTTTTGATGTTCCAAAGTGAGTTACTTAAAGCTTCCTCCAAATAAATTATTATACATCATAAGATGAAATATGGCTATATATATTTCTAATCATAGAAAAAATTGAAAGTATTACTTATTTTTTAATTCAGTTGATATTCATGCTTTTATTCGTTGGTGAAAGTACTAACTTCCTTGTCATGGATTTTCTATTCTCTAATAATCATAAGAAAATTGTCTACTCTAGTGTTAATAAAAAATGCATTCATACGATCTCTCTAATATTCGTAATCATTCCCATCAGATATAAGTGGTCTAGTGGTATTTATATTATATATCTAACCAACATTTATTCCTTCCATCTTAAGAGAAAATAACTTTCCACAAGAGCTTGTTAATAGTTTTTAAAACAATGAAAATATAAATTCCTATGAAAGGAAAATCTTATAAACAATGAAAAATGAGAAAGAAAACATATATGTGGATATAATTATGTTATATACCATATCTGATACCAATTTTAGTATCAAAATATTAATGTAGATGGTAAAAAACAAGAGGGGGTGAATTGTATTCTTTAAAAATTCCATTAGATCCTTCAAAATTGATACAAAACATTCATTTTTTACCTTTAAGGGAAACTATTTTTAACAATGTAAAAAAAGGTATATTCACAAGACCTCTTGGTTCAACAAACATTCTAGGATCTGAAAATATTGTCCCTGAAATGAAACATAAGAAATGTTTACAATGGAAAGATTCTACCTTAAAGCGTATATAATCTTACTAATCAGAGTATACAAACACAAGGAAGTATGAAATATTTATGCATTCCTTATCACAAAAATGCAGTGTAAATAAACATGAAATAAAACAAGTAACAAGTATGATATATTTATAACTAAAAGAGTAGGTTATCCTACAACCTTGGATAAAGGTACCTTGATTTATAGTTTCAAAAATTTCTGTCTCACCCACACTAGGGTAAACCCTCAATTGGAATATCAAAATCTTTATTGCTATTCCTGCAATCCCAAATCTTCTTGGTAGTTGTAACCTATGTCTTCTTAATCAAGTAAGTCCTCGAACATTAATGTAGTCGACACCTATGTCTTCCTATCTAGGGAATCCATCAATTGTATAGAATAACAATTGGCGTCTCATGACGAAATCTGAAGAAGTTGTTTGGTATGCACATAGTATGAGAGTATCTCTCTCAAGAAATAACTTCAATAACATGTGGTCTCTAGAGTGGTAGATCCGTCATCCATCATATAGAGCTTGTTCAAATTAGACCCTATTTATAGTCACTTCTCCAACGGTCAGCTCCCTCCTCTAACGGTCATATTTTTCCTTCAATCTCAGAGGGACCTATATAAGTGCCACTCAAACAACGGTTAGTTAGAAATAGATAGTACGACATCGATTCATAATTATAATAAGGGTAAGAAAAATATGGTTTCTTAATCAGACCCATTTTTCCTGAGACTAAGGAAAAAAATATCGGAGTCTACCAAAAACCCATTCGGTGTCTATTGTACAGGTATATTCATATTCTGTTTTCTAATGAATTCAGAATCTGAATTCTATAAAATTCGGAGTCTAATTTACAAGGAAATTCAGAGTCTGAATGTTGAGGAATTCAGAGTCTAAATTTTGAGGAATTCAGATTTTTAATTGGAAATAATTAAGAGTCTGAATTAAGAGGAATTTGGAGTCCGAATTTAAGAGAATTAGGATTCTGTATTTCAGAGAATTTAGAGTCTGAATTTAGAGGAATTTGGAGTCTGAATTCAGAGAATTAAGAGACTGAATTTGGCATCTAAAAATAGAATACTCTATATCTAATTATTTATAGGATTCCAGTGTTTTAGATATGAAACCTGATTTTACACTTAGAAATAAAATAAGATATATTTAGATAAATTATAACTTGAACAATGAAAAATAGATAAGGATAAATTTTCCATGGGGGAGGAATATTTTCCTTATTAAGGAAAAACTAGTTAAGTTGAAAATTTCCTCGAGGAAGGAAAATATTCCTTATTAAAATAAATCTTATGTATAATGAAATTTTCCTTGATATAGAGTGTTTGTGATTTTTAAAACATAGAGGAATGGAAAATTCATAAGTAAACCTTGTTGACTCAACATATTCAAGTAATAATATTTATGTTACAAATCTAAGGTGTTTTTAGTGATGGAATAATGGCATCTTCTTTCATGACTCTTACAAACATAATCATCTAAATGAAGACAAAGGAAAAATCAGAAAAGGATTAAAAAAATTGGGGAAGAGACTATTTAGGCCATTCAAAACCAAGAAGTGACTCAATATGCGTTTACGAGATATGTATCCTTGCTTTGATTGGTGTAAAATGCGAGAAAACCAGATCACTCGTAAATCATTTAAAATCATATATATTTTTTATAATAACGATATCAGTGATTAATAAAAATATATTTAGCTTGATACAAGTTAAAATTATGACTCATTGAATTTTGAAGTGAAATATATTCATAAAAAGTGACAAATTATAAAATCAAAACATTAGCATAGTTGAAATATAAACGGACATAAAAAATTAAAAATAAGAAATTTCTCCTCAAATATTAGAAACTAAAAAGAAATTGTGAATATTTTAAAATATATTTTTACCAAAATAATGAATTTAAAATTTATTTTGAATCATATTGGTCATAATTAAAAGAATTAACTGGTACATTAAATGAATTTATAAATGTGAAAAATAATGATTAGTGAAGAATGAATGATTTGTATTTGAATACATGACTAATGTCAAAAATGAATTTAAGAGACTAAGAAAGAAAAATATATATATTAAACATTAGGTTCTAAAGATAAATTTGATATTAATTTTGATTCTATTCAAATTTAGAATTTTAATTTCATAAAGGATTATTTAATCATAAAAAACATTATTTTTATTTTATTTAATGAAAATAGGATTATGTAAAAATGTATTCTATTATGAAACGAAACTATTAGAAAACAAGAATGGAATTTTATAACATATTTTCAACAATAAGTAATAAAAATAAATTAATCAAAATCTCACAAGGGTTTATTTGTACTATAACATGTTTATAATATATAATATAGGGTAATTAATCTTATTTATACTCTTTGATGTTTTTTGAATCCATTAGCCATAATAAAACTATTACATATATATATATATATATATATATTTGGAAATAACCAAAAAAATAAATGATTGAACTATGTTTGGATACCCAATAAATATAAGAATAATATAGTTGATCGAAGATAGCATGTGTACCAAAAAGATGTTTCTCATAAATAATTGGTACTATTCTAGTTATCACTCTAACATAAAAAATTTCTCTTGTCCATTGTTAATATTATTAACAATTTTATAAAAAAGTATGATAGTATGGATGAATTCAAATTTCCATTATCATTACCATGTATTTTTATTAATTTTTTGGAATATACAGTCAAATCTATTCATTTTTCTGAAAATAATGAGGATTTAGATTATTTAGTTAAAACATTAATATCATATATGTGTATTCATTCTCTATTTCTATAATCTAGTGGGTGTTCTCCATGGTTGGTCCAATTAATTGATACTATGGAATTCAAATTTTAAATTAGTTTTAATTTATTTCTAAATAATAATTTCATTTTCATTAATATGGTTTACATTTTATTCCATAGTTTTTTATGTTTTCATTAATAAACCATGTTTTTATATTATACATAATACTACAAGTTTGTGAAGATAATTTTTTGATTCTTAAATTAGTTACAAACATATTTTTCTAAACACTTAGTTCCCTAAAATAAAATTTTGAAAACATTTGTTCTAGGTAACTCTTTTATAAACATAATAATTTATTTTCATGATTAATATTTAGTTTATTTTAGTATTAATTATTAATGTATTAAAAGATCTATGTTTACTTCATAGTATTTGTTTATTTGAAAAATTGTTCAAATTTATAAAATGTGATTTTTTTTAAATTTGTTTATTGTAAGTAAGAGAAATTCCTTTGATTGAGTAATTTATTTAATAATTTTCGCATTAATTTTTATTCTATTAAATAATAAATATTATATTATTTACAATATTTTATATAATTTATTTTTGTAATTATATATTATAGTTTCTAAACTGAGGGAAATTTTGTTTTTTATCAAAAAAAATAATAATAATTTGTTGTTTTTTGGGAAAATATTTTTTTTCATATTTTTTGTCATTTTATAAAGAATATTTAATTTCCATTAATATTCTATTAAACTATTGTTGAAAATATTTTTATTAGGGTTTATTTATATAAAGAAAAAAAAATTATTGAGTTTCATTTTTTTTCAATTTGATAATTTTAAAAAGAGGGATAAATTGATTGTTTTTAAATAAAATTATAGTTTTTCAATTTAAAAACAGGATATATTTTTCATTTTGTGAAATTAATTTTTATTTTATTTTTTAAATAAATTAAAAATCATTAAAATTACATTTGATATAATATCAGACTATTAAAAATATCTTTATTTAAATATTATGTACTCATTCTATTTGAATAATTTTTTTACAATGTGGCTATTTTGTTTAATAAAATTAATTATTTGTAATTATTGGGTAAAAATGATATTTTATTACATTTAATATATTAAAGATAAAATATTTTATTATTAAAATTAAAAAAAGATACATTTTTAATAAACTAGAATAAATTTACTCATGTGTTAATGATTATCATATTATTGTTTTATTAAATTATGAAATAAGTTTTTTTGTTATTCATAAATAAGTAAATAATGAATAATAAGTTTTTAATGATATAGTTTTTAATAAGTAGTATATATCATATTCATAATTCTTGTTTTATATTTTTTTTAAATTAATATTTCAATATGTATATATACATACTATTATTCCTCTATCATGAGAAACTATGACAGAAGGTTCACTAGAACATCGACACGACCAAAACGCTCCTCCTTCATAGTACCGAAAATAAATGATTCTAATATACCATTCATGAAAAAAAACATAAATTATGTAGAATACATCATGCATCACCTCCTCATACTAGAAGCACACCACCGAATTAGATGACGACTGATCAACATCACCTTCTTATATGTGATAATTACAATTCCCATATTTCATCACCTCCAATAATCAGATGAATATATTTTCATTGTAGATGTATTTATATTACAGGGAGAGAAAAAAAGATAGTAGTATGAATAAACTATTCACATCAGTTATCTCACAATCATATAGTGTTTGAGTTTTTTTATCTGAATATAATCATCATACAACACAACACCAACATTTCTCTTCCACTAGTTCTTATAAATTTCAATCTCTATTAGTTTTATGAAATATGTTTAATCATTTTAGTGTGACACTAGGTTCTATATATGGAAATGGAAAACCCTAAATTTTGTTTATGAGTTAGTGCAAGTGGTTTTACAGAAATAACCATAACAGATATAAAATGTGACTTTGAATCCATTTCTACCTATCATGAGTTATCTTCATGGGACAGAACATGAAATTGTATATAAACCTAATATGAAACAAGTAACGTTACTTTGATCAAGTAGTTTTTAAAACTAATGTTAGGATAAGTGAAGTTAGGATGAGTTAGAACTAATATACCTTTAATTCATTCACCAAGTTAATGTTAATATTATACTTTACATACTATTTATTCATGAATAATACCTTGGAGACTACCTTATTTTATGAGTGACTAAAATCTATCATGATGTAGGTATATTATGTTACCAATAATGTAATTGTTATACCTATCATGAATAATTATGGTTCCACATTATTTATATTACATGTGACCACATATTAATTTTCTTTCACATGATTAGTATATCGATCACATATAAGAACATGACAATTATACCAAACACAAGGATTATACATCAAATTTTCAGTTCATTACAATTATTATTTATAAAAAATGAATATATTAATTGGATGAATATTTAATTCATTATTTGTATAAATTATTAACTAAAATTTTTAAATTATTTTTAATCGTTTTATTTGTATTAAAATAAAATTATAATATATTCACTATCTGTGTACTGATCAACATAGAAAGTATAAAGGAAATATTTTGGAATTAATTAGTTACATTATATTTTTCAAAATATTATTTGAGGTATATTTTAATAAAATTCATATTACAAGTCTAATTTAATATTTATTAATGGTTATACTAATTTGAAACATAATTTAATATAATAATGATTATTTGGTATAAAATTGTATAAAAATATCTTTTAAATACATATAGAAATAATAGTTTCTAAATTCTTATTTTCATACATTGTTTAATATATTTTTCCAATTATTTAATTACTACAAGTTTATGAGATTTAGTTTTATTGTAATATTTAAATTAATAGTATTATTATTTAATATAATGAATATTACATGTGTTTCAAAGTAGTTTCCTTTACCAATTGACGAGAATATAAACTCTCTGGAAATGATCATTATAATTCAAATTAAACGTACCTATATTATTATATGAATTAATATTCACTTACATGTTTCATCTTGTGATTGGTGAAATAGATGCTCCATAAAAATCACGATATTCAAAGAACAAAAGATGTTGGATTAATCCATTGGAATTATTTCAGGGATCATTACATAAAATTAACTATAAAGTGTTTATCTAATAAATAATAAAATTCTATTAATTCACGAATGAGTTATTCCTCTACTATTTTTCAATTGATATGACTATGATAGAAATTTAATAATGGACCTTCTGTTAGTAAACTTATCAAAGATCATCATGTTGTATAAATGTTCATCCACATCCACACTATTTTTTCTTTTAATTCAACGAGTTTAATCATATATATATTCATTTGTATGTTTTTAATCATTATCATTGGTTTAATGTTTTTCCTAATGAAAAGAAATGAAAATTTATTATTATACATACTAAAAGGAATGTTCATGGGCCTGTTACATTTGAATAAGGGTTATTTTCTTGTTTATTCCATAATGAAAAAAATCAGTTCAGGCAAGGTTTGAATCTTATAAAAAAGAGAGTGTTGTCCCTCTAGCTACTAGAGAAGAGAGAACCTTTAATTATGATATCACACACATTAATGTTTTTTTTTTCATTATACAGTACTAATATTTTCAATGAATAAAGAGTATTTATGAGTGTACTAGTATCATGGTGATTAGAATAACTATAAATATACTATGTTCATATGTTAATTTTCATTACACTAGATCGTCAATACATCACAACATCTTTTATTATTTTCTAATAAACAATGATTGATTTTTTGATTTTTTGCAAACTAATTTCCCCAAAATTTCTTCATTTCATCTACCTTGATCCAAAAACAATTTAATGCACTCTTTATTTTGATTATATTGTTTGAAATTCACACATTTTAGGAAACGCTGTTTTACTCACACCCTATTTTGGCCACCATTTCGTTACTAGGAGGAATCCCTTCATATTGGTTTTGATAAGTGAATGGTTCCTTAGGTTTGACTGGTTTATTTAATGGATGTAATTATATCTTCGAGTGGAGTCCCATCGTGATGTTACATACCATGATTTTTAGGGACTTTTTATGGAGTCTATTTTTAGTTATTCAATAGTATAACAATCAGAAGAAGAAAAATTTGTATCATATTTGTCATAATTAAAATAATTAACTGGTATATTAAATGAATTTATAAATTTAAAAAATAATTATTAGTGAAGAATGAATAATTTGTATATGTATACATGACGAATGTCAAAAATGAATGTAAGAGACAAAGAATGAAAAAAATATATATTAAACCTGAGGTTCTAAAGATAAATTCTATAATAATTTTGACTCTATTCAAAATGAGAATTTTAATTTGATAAAGGATATTTTAATCATAAAAAACATTTTTATATTTTATTTAATAAAAATATGAATTTGTAAAATGTATTCTATAATGAAACAAAACTGTTAGAAAACAAGAATTGGGTTTTTATAACATATTTTCGCCAATAAACAATAAAAAATAAATTTATCAAAATCTCACAAGGGATTTTTTGTACAATACCATATTTTTAATAAAGAATATAGGTTAATTAATATGATTAATACTCTTTGATATATTTTGAATCCTTTAGACATAATAAAACTATTACATATATATATATATATTAATTTATTTTGGAAATAAAAAAATTTAAATTATTGAACTATGTTTGGCTCTACAATAGATATAACACGAATATAGTGATACAAAATTGCATGTGTACGAAAAAGATGATTCTCATATAAAATAGTAACTATTCTAGTCACCATTCCTAAATAAAAAATTTCTCTTTTCCATTATTATTATTATTTTCCATTTTATAAACAAGTATGATAGTATAGATGATTTATAATTTTTATTATCATTACCATGTATTTTTATTAATTTTTAGGCATATACAGTAACATCAATTATTTTTTTGAAAAAAATGATGATGTAGAATATTTAGTTAAAAAATTAATTTCATATAAGTGTATTCATTTTTTATTTCAATAATTTATTGGGTGTTTTCCATGGTTGGTCCAATCAATTAATTCGATGAATTTTTTTTTAAAATTAGTTTTAATTTATTACTATGTAATAATTCATTTTTATTAATATGAATGACATTTTATTCCATAGATTATTTAAGTTTTCGTAAATAATCGATGTTTTCTTTTTTAGATTATTATACATAATATTACAAGTATTTGTAGGAAATGTTTTCATTCTTAAATTAGTTACCAACATATTTCTCTAAATAGTTACTTCCCAAAAATAAAATTTTGAAAAAATTTGTTCTAGGTAACTCTTTTTTGAACATATTAATTTATTTTCTTGATTAATATTTAGATTATTATAGTATTTATTTTAAATGTATTTAAATAACTATTTTTACTTCATAGTATTTTTTTATTTGAAAAATTGTTAAAATTTATAAAATGTGATTTTTTAAATCTTGATTGTAAGTAAGAGAATTTTCTTGGAATGCGTAATTTATTAAATAATTATCACATTATTTATTATTCTATTAAATAATTAATATTATATTACCAACAATATTTTATTTGATGAATTTTTGTAATCATATATTATAGTTTCTAAACTAAGGGAAATTTTGATTTTTATCTCAAAAACTAATAATAATTTGCAATTTTTTTGGAAAATATTTTTTTTGATATTATTGTTATTTTAAAAATAATATTTAATATCCATTAATATTATTTTAAACTAGTGTTAAAAATATTTTTATCGGGGCTTATTTATATAAAGAAAATAAATTTTATTGAGTTTCAATTTTTTTCAACTTCATAATTTCAAAAAGAGGGTTAAATTGTTTGTTTTTAAATAAAAGTTTAGTTTTTCAATTTACAAAAGGGAGATATTTTTAGTTTTGTCGAATTAATTTTTATTTTATTTTTTAAATATATTTAAAAAACCAACAAAATTAAATTTGATATAATATCATACTGTTTAAAATATCTTCATTAAAATAACATGTACTCATTATATTTGAATAATTGATTTACAATGTTGTTATTTTGTTTAAGAAATTTCATTATTTGTAATTATTGGTTAAAAATGATGTTTTTATAAGATTTAATATTTTAAGAATATAATATTTTCTTATTAAAATTCAAAAATGATACATTTTTAATAAACTAGAATACATTTTCTCATGTGTTAATGATTATCATAAGATTTTTTATTAAAATATTATATAATTGTTTTGTTATTCATAAATATGTAAATAATTATTAAAAAGTTTTTAACTATATAATTTTTAATAAGTAGTATATAACATATTCAAAATTATTGTTTTATATTTTTGTTAAATTTATATTTCAAAATATATATATACATAGTATTAATCCTCCGTCATGTTGAACTATGACAGAAGGTTCACAAGATAAACAACACCACAAAAACACTCCATCTCCCTCACATTACTCAAAATCGATGTTTCTAATCAACCGTTTATGACAAAAAAAACATAAATCATTTAAAAGACATCATGAAACACCTCCTAATACTAGAAGCACACCACCATATTTGATGACGACGAATCAACATCACCTTCTTATACCTTTCAATAACAATTCTCATAGTGCATCAACTCCAATGATCTGATGAATAAATTTTCATTTTTGATGTATTTATTTTATAGGGAGAGAACAAAAATACGATAGTAGTGTGAATAAATTATTCACATCAGTTATCCCACCAATGATTAATGTTTGAGTCTTTTCATCTAATTATAATCATCATGTTGCACAACACCATCATTTCTCTTCCACTAATTCATATAAATTTAAATCTCTATTAGTTTTATGAAACACATTTCATGATTTTAGTTTGACACTAGGTTCTACATATGGAAATAGAATTCCCTCAATATTGGTTATGAGTTAGTGCAAGTGGTATTACAGACATAATGTGAATATATATGAAAAGAGACCTTGAATCCATTTCTACCTATCATGATTTATCTTCCTGGAACAGAACCTGAATTTGTATATGAACCTAATTTGAAACAAGTAATGTTAGTTTGAAGAATTAGTTCTTAAACCTAATGTTAGGAGAGTTGAATTTATGACGAGTGAGAACCAATTTACCATTAATTCATTCATCACATTAATGTTAATATTAAATTTTACATACTATTTATTCAAGAAATATACCCTACCTACTATGATGAGGACTAGAACCAATCATGATTTTGGTATTTTAAGTTACCAATAACGTAATTCTTATACCTATCATGAATACTTATGGTACCACATTATTTATATTACATGTGACCACATATTGAATTTCTTTCAGATTATTAGTATATCGATCAAATGTATGAACATGACAAGTATACCAACCACAAGGATTATACCTCAAATGGTCATTTCCTTACATTTATTATTTATAAAAAATGAATATATTTATTGGGTGAATAATTAATTTATTAAGTGGATAAATTAATATCTACATTTTTTCAATTATTTTTAATTGTTGTATTTATTTTAAAATAAGTTTATGATAAATTGTCTATGTGTGAACTGATCATCATAGAAAATATCAAGGAAATATTTTGGAATTAATGAGTTACCATATATTGTTCTATATATTATTTTATGTCTAATTTAATATTTTTTAACTGTTATAATAATTTGTAACATAATTTAATATAATAATGAGTATTTGTATAAAATTGTATGAAAATATCATTTAAATACACATGGAAATAATTGTTACTATATTATTATATTCATACATTGTATTATATATATTTCCAAATATTGAATTACTACAAGTTTATGAGATTTATTTTTATTGTAATATTTACATTAATAGTACTATTATTTAATATAAAGCATATTTTTTGTGTTTTGAAGTTGTTTATTTTACAAATTTATGAGCATTGAAACTCTCCAAAAATAATCATTATAATTCAAATTAAAGGTAACTATATTATTGTATGAATTAATATTCTCTTACATGTTTCATCTTGTGATTGGTGAAATAGATTCTCCATAAAAATCACGATGTTCTAGGAATAAAACTTGTTGGATTAATCCAATGGAATTCTATCATGGACCATTACATAAAATAAAGTAGAAAGGGTTTATCCAATAAATAATAAAATTTTATTGTATCATGATTGATTTATTCCTCTACTAATTTTCATTTGATATGACCGAAATGGAAAGTCAATGATAGAACCTCTGTTACTTATGTTATCAATGATCATCATGATTTATAAATGATCATCCACATCCACAATATTTTTTTCTTTTAATACAACTATTTTAATCATATTTATATTCATTTGTATGATTTTAATCATTATAATTATTTTAATGTTTTCCCAAATGAAAAGAAACTAATATGTTTTATTCTACATACTAAAATGAATGTCCATGGTGTTGTTGCTAATGAAGAAGAGTTATTTTCTTGTGTAATCCTTACTGATAATAATTTCTTCAGCCAAGGATTGAATCCTATAAAAAAAGATTCGTACCTCTAGGTACTACAAAATAAAGAGCCTATAATTATGATATCACACATTTTAATGTTAGTTTTCATTATGAAGTACTAATGTTTTAACTGAATATATAGTATTTATGATTGGAATAGTATCATGGAGATTAGAAACACTATAAATATACTATGTTCATATTTTAATTATCATTACACTAGATCTTCAATACTACACTACATCTTTTATAATTTAGTAATAAATAGTGATTGATTATTTCATTGTTTTTGAAAACTATTCTCCCCAACTAGTCAAAAGTTATTCTACCTTGATCCAACAACTATTTAATGAACTCTTTAATTATACTATATTTTTTGTAAGTTACACATTTTAGGCATCTATGTTTTACTCATACCCAATTTAAACCACTATTTCGTTACTAGGGGAAATCCTTTCATGGTGGTTTCTATAAGTGAATGGTTATTTAAGCATTACTAGTTTCTTTAATGGATGTAATTATATCTTCGAGTGGAGTCCCATCGCGATGTTACATTCCATGATTTTTATAGACTATTTATGGATTCTATATTTAGTTATTTAATAATATAATAATCAAGAAGAAATTTATTTTGACATAAATTACTACATGAGAAGGATTCTTATTTTTATTTGTACTTTTATTATACGTATCTAATCATATTGATTTGTAGGACATCATTGATTAATCTCGTTTAAATTTTAATTTTTACTTCATTCTATAGTGTATAGCATTTCCTATATATTCCATAGGCACTTGATACTTTTTGGTAGCCTCTAGTGTATGGGACAGTACAGTTGAGGTCATACAAGAATTCATCATTATCACGTGATGAATAATGAGGTTAGATAAATTATATACCAACCATTTTTTTTCTTTTATTCGTTGAATGTTATTGAATTTTCCCACGAGGTATACATCATATGGGTGATCTAGGAAATATTTGGATTTAGATCCAAATAGATAAATGGGATGGGTCGTTAAAAAAATGAGGATATTAATATGGATACCATGGATTTATATCAAAACACATGAACTACCATGTGATGTTTCACCAGAGCATAGAGGATATGGTTATCCATTCCATATATTTATAGCTGGTGTATAAAATAACCTCATATGGGTCAATAAATCTAAGAGGATATAGTTATAACTATCATGTATTTTGATCTAGAATCCATAACATCCACGGAATAAATACCATATGTTGTATGTATATGGTTATGGCTACAACAGATTTAGACATAGTTTCATGGACTATAATGGGTCGCATTCTCAATGTTGTGAGGATATATTTATGTATGCTATGGATTTATAGAAAAATTCAAAAACAAATTATGGGACAATACCTTGGAAACATGAGTATAGGTTTATGACTACCATTGATTTTGATATATATGCACAGAACACCATGTGATATATCCCTATAATGATGAATTGATGATTTTTTCTCATGTATAATAGGATCTATATACACAAACAAAATATAATGTTTCCCTAGAGTTGTAAGGAAATAGGTTTGTACTCCATTGTCATATCTATAGATTAATGTACTACATGGGTTGGGTCCCCCACATCACGCGTTTATGGTTATGCCTATAAGGATTTGGAGGTGGATGCTCGATTGAGTTTCTGTTGATTTAGAGTTCATATGTATCTAATAACCTGGAATATGTTCATGTGGTAGAAATGATATGTATAAGGCTTCCATAGATCAATGAATCATATATTCTTTAGGAGGAACATTCATTGAGATGTTCTCAGAGACAACCGGAAAGAATTCAAATAATATATGGTTGATCAGGTTTATAAATTTAAATATTATGATGTATTATTTTAATTTGTTGTTCAGTTGAGAATTTCACAGTCACATATCATTGAACATACATGTTAGTATGGGATGATGTTTGTTGTTCTATACTGAGTATTTTTCTATGAACAATCCCATGAAACTAGGAATCTTGGGTAAATTAGAGGAAATTAAATTTTTGAAAAAGCATGATGAGGTATGGATTTATTTTAGATGAATGATATATAAGATACATGATAAGGTTTTATGAATAAGATTTAGGAATTTCATGACGACATAATAGATACTATTATACTATTAATCATTTTATTATACTTGTGATCTGTCCTAAGTGTGGATTTCCTTGTATTACAATACCACCCCCATAGGAAATATTATTTTAGTATGAATGATAACTTTAACCTGCATACTATGTTTTTTATTTTTATTTTATAATGCTTTGTTTTTTCATTCATTAATACCCACTTTGATGTAGAGAGTATATCCTCCCAACAATACATCCTTATACACCTATTACATGTAGGTAACCTATTGAATTTCAGTTAGTATATTTGATGTTATTAAGAGAACCACTATAGTTACTATTCAATGATAGATAGGATATGATGTTACGTTGTAGACTTATATTCTATTTTATCTTGTCTTACACCATCATGATTTGGTAGTCTTGATAAATATGAATTTTTCTTAGACTGTATTGGATATCGGACTAGTGATCCAAAAAACATTGTCAGGTAATATGTAAATGTTATTATAGATATGATATTTATACCCATAGGGTTTCATGGATTGGTTTTATATTATTTTCCCTTATAGAAAGAAAAATGTGGGTGGTGTTTTATGATTTATCATGGAATATTTGACCTTGGTACATTGGAAAGAGTTTATTGTTTTGATTCACTATTGGATTATATATGGCACATGAATCTCATACATCAAATCAAGAGTGTATGTTTTAATGACATATTGGCTTCAGAGTGTGTGATACCACTAACAATAATGGGTACATAGTGTAATGTAGAATCTATATATCATAATTTATTTTTTAGTTTATGTAATTGTTTGATTTCTACTCAGATGGGATAATTTGTAATAAAATTACATTATAATGTATGGTAATGTGTATCTATAACAATACATTTGATGATGTGGAAAAAAATATAGTTATTGTGAAAAGAGGTGTAGTGATATCATTTGGGTCAGTATAGGAAAATGATTCTTTGGAAATAGACCACCTTGTGGCTCACCAAAATTAATTTTTTAGTAATTAATGTACTAATATCAACATTTACAGTGGATTCCTACATTTCATGTAAAGAAATTATACTATACAAAACTGTTTGTTGGGTTTCCGTCACTACAGGTAATTTAGGATGATGACATTTGTTATTTCTAGAATGTACTAATGAGTTATGATTAAATATGGAGTAATTCCTTTTGTGGGTGATATTTGAGAATTGATATTTTATTAATGATGTTTTTTCATAATGTTTATAATAGTTATACATTCATTTAGATTGTATATTAATTTTGTTGCAATATTAATATCATGGGATGATATGGGATCATATATGACAACCAATTAGATATCACTTTCAATGAGACTTAATGATTAGAATATTTGGGTGACAATTAAACCATATATTGGACCATTTTTTGTTCTTGTTTTATTTTCAGGGAAACCCATACTAGGGGATAGCCTAAACATATAGATCCTTTATATGTAGTTCACATGGTTTCATGAACATCTTGAGACAGATTTGTGGGATATTCCTATGGTTTTTTTGTATAGGTATGTCAATCACTATGATTTCTTGTGTGGAATAACATTTAGTGAGTTTGAATTGATACAAAAATAAAAAGGTATGACTATTCTGGTGCATGATCATAATTAATATATAGGTTCCTTAGTAATGTGATGAGATAAATTTTATAAGATCATGGGTTTGGATCAACACTGAATGATTTCTACGCATGTGGATGATACTTACACTCTTAGAGAAAGGGTGGACATCTTTTGTGCTGGGACAATACAGATTATAGGGTTATGTGTGATGAATCATCTCATGAGTAATGTGATTAATTTTAAAGTATAGAATATAGGGATCTTATATTGGGGTGGCTGACATGTAGCTTGAACAAGGATGTGTCTTGTTATGTAATGTGATGCCACTGGGTTTAATGAGACCTCATATGTAAAGGGTATTCCATGGAGGATTGGAGGGTCTGGTGTTTTCTGAAAATACATATTCTATGTTTATGTGATAATAAGGTAGAGAAATATATTAACACATGTAACCAAATAGAAATTTAAATCAATGACAATAATGAAGGGATGCTAATCGATGAGAATATTCAATGTTTTTATGGACATGGTAGCTTCATAATCTAATGATAAGGTCTTAAGAGGAGTGGAGTACATGGTTTTCACTTGAACCTATCATGAATGTGCTCAAGGTGTAGGTTGTGTGAATAATTTAGATATGAAGTGGACCGGTGGATAGTTAATGGATGAAAACCTCATTTTTTAATTAGGTTGAGCAGTAGTCATAATTAAAATTTAGTAGTTCTATAAAATTGTGTTTATTTTATGTTTTTGTTTGGCATTCAGTAATAATTGTGTTTGTTCATGGATGTATCTATGTCTCGTCATGGAACAATAATTGTATATTATGGTTAATAAATATTTTTAATAGTTGGAATACAATTATGATCATATATTTTGGAGTGGGATGTCAGACAACATCATGTGAAACTCATGAAAGAAGGGTAATGGGTGGATGGAACCGGTCTTAGGACACCATTTTGACATTATTATACTGGTGAAAAAAATGACCCATGTAGTAATGGATTCCATGCTTAATTCTAGGTATAAATTTTGGAATTGTATAAAGTGGAGTATGAGCATTAACATTAGGAACTTGATGGGTATTTATGAAAATTAATTGGAACAATAATATATTTGTGATCATACAATTAATGATGTGGTTATAATGACATTTTGATTGATTATATGAAAATACACAGGGTGTTGGTTTCATAATTTTGTATGGGTATTTGGATGGTTAAAAAAATCAATTTGGAATACTATCATCATTACAATGTAGGATTCCACATGCTTCCAATTGAATACAATATTTTTTTAGGAATGGTTAACTATATTATTATATAATTCTATTCTCTTTCATGAATACATTAATAGGCTAGAATATTTCTAATAAAATTATTTTTGGAAAAATAGTTATATGTATGGTTTTGACTGTGGAATTTATCGGAAATTTCATGAAGATCATGTTGTTCTTGTATAAGAGGGCTCATCAATTCTGGTCCGAATCAAGAGAATAAAATTTAATTGGAATTTGACAATTATTTCAATCTTGTTTAGGTGAGGGTTTCATAAAAAAGATTAATGGTTTCATTTGAACAATGAAAATGTGTTTAATTATAAAATTAAAATTATTTGAGGATCTATATATAGGAATTGCTTGTATTTAACAAGATTATATGGTGGGTAAAAAATACTATATAATGATTAGGTTAATAATATGATCATGTTTTGGTATAGACAAAATTGGAAAAGTTCTATCTCAGAGTTTTTGTAATGTTTATGAGAATAGGATTATGTTTTGATAGTATAATAAGATTATGATAAATAATGGGATTTTGATGAGAAATGTCAATGCATGAATGGAACTCAAATATTTCATTGGGAATAAAAAACCACGGATGGTCAAGTTTTATGGTTGTTTAACAATATATACTTCTAAAGGATGATACTTTATATGGTAGACAGTGGTTAGTACCTTGTGTTTCTATGGGTGTTAGTGAAATTAAATATATATTTTTATTTTTTATTTTATCACCTTCTAAAATTTTGAAATGGGATTTATAATTAAAATATGATGGTTGGGACCCCACCATTGATATATATTTGATGGTCAATAGGGAGAATTAGTGTCTTAGGGGATTGGGTCATATTTGGATGTAGCCCATGATGACTAGAATGTTGAATTGAAACTAAAGTATCCAATGCCTGGCCGGTATGATTTCACCAGCTAGCTAGTGGGTCTAGCAATTCCCTGGGTGCCTCTCCAGGTGAAATTATTTGGGCCAATTCATAGATGGTGGGAAATTTTACGAGTGAAATTAAATTTTTACCTCATGTTTATGTGGGGTGTATCTCTCTCACACTTTTTTATCTCCCATGAATGGTTTTCAGAACAACTTTCCCATGCTTCATCCCCCATGTTTGGGAGGATATTATGAGGTCTATAAGAGATGATTTGAGGTAAGACTATTCATATGATGATCTTCACTATTCTCCATATTCAATAAATTATTATTACGATATAACATGTTTGAATACTTTTTCTGATTCTATAAAATGATAATGTAATATGAAATTAGTGTTGTGAATTTCTTTATTCATATTAAGTGATTAACCTGAGACAATAAATAGATGTGGTTGTTCATAAATTTATCTAATGTACCTTGGTGTATAAATTTATTTTATTTTGGTGACTAAAATGTAATTTATATTCCAATTTTTATGGAATTTAATTTTTGGTATTTTTCTTGGTGAGACACCCCATTGGGTTATCATTGCACGTGGATTTGGAATGATAGTTATGTTCTTTGAGAAATCTAGAATTATGATTTTCAATATAAAGGATTGACTAATTATTGTTTGCTATAATTAATTATGTGTGGTTCCATGGTTTTAAGTATATTCCGGGTACAAAAGGATGGGGATGGTTATTCCATAAAAATCTTCAATAAGGCTCAATAGTGATATTATGAGTGATGAAACGTGGAAAAAGATTATAAAAAATGAAGGTGGTGATGTAAACTAGGCACATGGATTCATTCTCACATTTTTATTATATGTTGATGAATTTTCCTGCCATTGTGATTGATTCCCATTGATTTATTTAACTAAATGATACGGATAATTTAATCTAATTTTTTTATTTAAATCAAATGCAACTAATTTTATTTAACATTATATGATCAGAAAAAATCACCAACGAAACATTGGTCCTAGCACGCAAAATTGACTCATTGACCATTGATAATTGAGGCCTCAACATGTTAATTTCCTTCTAATGTGTGGAAAATAAATAATGTTGATACCTATGTGAGTGAAATGAATTGAAATATTAAATTTTTCCATTTTTCAGGAGATTTATAAAAACTTATTTTCATTTTATTTTTATATTTAAATTGTTGACCCCTAGGGGACAGGGGTATCTATAAATATTATTTGAATCTGATGGACTGATAATTTTCACCCAGGATGAGTGATCCTACCTCATTTATGTCGACAGACCTTAGGGATATTGGAATAAGGATGATAGAAACGACTGACAAAGGTTGAAAAAGAGGGTCAACAACAGATGTGGGCCATCTATTTACTATTCCTATTGTAGAAAATCACCTTGTATTCAGTGAGGCGAGAAAACGCTATTGATAATGACATGGGAAGAAATTTCCATAGATTACTGGTTATTAAGATGAAATATATTTGAGATCGATGAATAATGTTATATAGTCCCTACTATACTAAGATCGTGGATACGATAGTGGATGCCCCATTAACTAACCGATCATGAGTTAGAATGTGTGAGATTGATATGGGTGTCACCATAGAACCCATACCCAACCTATGAGACTTATGGGATATGAAATGTATTGTTATCTATTAGTGTTTGGATAACCCTTTACATCTCTATTTGATCATGGAGAGTTATAAAATGAACCATCAGGGAAGAAATTACAAGGTTGGGATTCCATGGACATAGAGTTGGATGCATGAACTACCAGGGTATTGGACCCCAATGCCATGAGTTTTTTGTTATGGTTATGATCAATTTATGTTTTTAAACATGGTGTGTCAAGGGATGGGAACCTGAAGCCATTATTATATGGTTATAGAAACCAAGGATATGTAAAATATTAACAGACTATTTTGGGATGTTTACATGGATCTTTTAAAATATTGTGATGTCTCTAATGTATTTATAAAATTATGAACAGAAAACAATGGGATTGTTCCTAGATGATGTGATGATATGTTTATGGACTCAATGGATTTAGAAAAAAATTATTATAAATCCATGTTATGGGTCCTCATAGAAATGGGGATACAATAACAAATAAAATGTATTTGGATCTTGAATCATAGACAGGATTTGGATGGGTCCATGGATACATGATCATTGGATTATGGATTCCATGGATTCAGAGGAAGATACATGAATCAACGTTGGTTGGTTCCATGGATCCATAAATATATGATTATGGATGTGATGGATTTGGAGATAGAAGCACTGATAACCATGGGATGAGACCCCATTCTTGCGATGATATGGTAAATGAAATTACAAATTTGGAGAAATGTACAAATACATTGTTGGTATTTTCCATCCAATCCAAGATGGTGTGTTCATAATAGATATGATTTGGAGTGGAATGCATGGTTGAGATGTCACAACGTGTGAGATCAAATATTTTTAATTCCAAATATGTGAATTTAATTAGTTAAAATGGATTCCATATTAGGATTCAGATATTCCAAATTATGTTGAAAATTCAATTTTATTTTTTGGTATTAAAATACTATCATGGGGGAAAATTATTTATCTTTGTATATCTAAAAAATAAAACATGTTAATGTTAAATTGTTAAAGGATTAATATACCTTTGAACTACAACATTTAATGGTTGTTTTCGGTGTTTCTTCACCCTAGAAAGACTAAAGTATATTAGTTTCAATAGTTAGTAATTTAATATTATTCCAACTAAAAATGGTTATATTTTAATATGAAAAAATCAATAATAAATCACTGAAAAAATGTCTCCTCGGGTATACATATAAACCCTCACCACCTCCACTTTTCACCTAAAAGATTATTTCCTCATAAAATCACTACTAATAACTCTCATACCCACTATTCCCACTTCCATGTTCTGTTGGTCTCAAGAGAAGAAGTAATTCATGCTACACAAGGGTCTCTCAACAAGGTGATATTTGATACGTAATTTTACTAATATCCCTCTCTTAATTTTTGTTCATTTTCTACTAACTAAATAACTCCTTCATCCATGAGTGAATGATAACTGAAGAAATATGTATATACAATTTTTTATGTTACCAAATAAATATCTCAAATCCATTTCATTTATCATATTCTATTAATAAATGAAACATAATTATTGTTCATATTGTGCCGGTTAATCACTATCGTGAATAATGTTTTCCTTCATTGTCCGTTACCACATTCATGGATGGTATTTAAACTAAATTTATAGGTATGTAATACTATAACATTTAAATCATACCATATTTAATATTTTTGATGTTTTTATTAAAAATACCTTCATGATTTGAACATATTGGATGTATGATAACTTCGTTTGTGGATGTGTGCACTATCACCTCCCCAATGAGATTGGATTCGTTCACACACCACATAGACTATATTAATGATTTTTTAGTAAATATATATGATATATATGATATAAATGAAATATTAATTATATTGTTATATTATTGTTATATATATATATTTGGTTATATATGTATTTATATACATGCATTAACTTTTGTTCTTTTAATATGATTGTAAAATGAAAATTTCATTTAGGCATACGTACAGACTACTGACTCCATGGATGCTGTTTTTCATATATATTTAAATAATGATATTAATAATTATATTTTAAATATGTTATAAATTTATATCTGATTTCATATTCTATAAATAACTATATCTCGAGGATCAAGAATAACATATTAAACCAAATATGATTAGTAATGAAAATATCACCTGAAACAAAACCTAAACATAGATTTAATATTAAACGAGTAGTATAATGTTTTGAGTAAATAATATATGGTATTATACATAATACAATGGTTACATGTTAGAATAAAATTGAAATTATACTTAATATATAGGATGTTTGAACAAGATTAATGTACTTAAAACATTTGGTAAGGGAAATATTTTTTTTGTTAGAAACCTGGATTATTCAACCCTCATTTATTTTGTGTGGCATATATACTGACCAATAACATATTAAATAACTAATTTAATTTATTTTAAGATATTTAAAAATTTATGAATTTTATTATGCATTGGTTTAATTATTTTTATGTAACTCAATTTTTAGGGGGTTATCATCTCAGATTATAAATTAATGAGATAAATGTCTTGTTCGCTATTTATTTTTGTGTGTGTTGAATCTACTGTCCATTTTGATATATTATGTCATGAAATACTTTTTCATAATGGTATTTAAAAAATTATTTTCTATTTATTGATTCATGAGTCTTATGATTTAAAATTTTTCAATGTGGTGTGTGACCCTTTGAGATGTTTAGAGATTATTTTCCTCAAGATTAATAATAATTGTAATTAAGTGGAATTTGAATTTGTTGAAATTTAATGAAAATTATTCAATAAACCATTTAAATTTATTATAATCTAGTTATTTATGACCATTTTCATTCTCTAATACCATTATCAACTCATTGATACACATAATTATTATAAAACTAATTTTATGTAAACCCAACTTCATCTACCTTTATAGTTGGAGATCCCATTTTCAACTAAAAAAATGTATTTTTGAAATGCTTTCAACATTTTAAAAACTAATTTTTAATGTCATTTTACCATTCAATACATTTTTCTAATGTTTTCAATGGATTCTTATTTTCAAATTACTAATAAAACATTTTTCTATCCTTTTTACCATACAAAATAAATATTTTTTACCTAGTTGGACATGTACTGAGTTACCACCTTTTATTTCTATGAATATTCTATTGAATGTTTAAAAGGGTTGTTTTTATTGATAATGTTATAGGTTGTGATTTTCAATGAAAATGATTCTCAATATAATGGATATTTTCTTCAATAATATTTTTGATGTTCTTTTTATATTTTATCAGGGACAACATCTCTTCATTTTACCCCACATGGGATATATTTTATTGATACCATATTTATTCTTCCCCTAGATAGTTTATGATTTCCACATTGATAGTGTTTATATTTTCTTTTTGTATTAATTTTTCTGTCCCATTGAAATATTCAATTTCATATGATCATTTAATAATGAATTTCCCTGAAATTATCAATTTATTTAATCAGGGATATTATTATTTCCTAAACCATATAGAAATTATCATAAAATGTCTACATTGATATTTATTTGATTATTTTGGGAATTATTGATAAAATAAAATTTATTATTAAAAACTAATATTTTATAATGAATATTTTTTATTTTTATTTTTTTGGTATGTGGAATGTTTTGGACTGAATGTGAAGGGGAGATCCTGGACATTATATATCTATTCGATACAACAACTGGTTCTTATGAGGAATGTAATTATCAAATGATAAATGAGATTCTATCTTCAGTATGAAACTATCTAATGAAAGGTCTTGATGGTATAGGTTTTCATGTACCATGGACATAACATCCAAAAATTAACCATTTCATTCATTATATTTCAATTATTATTCATCCACAAGATTCTGTGTTGATGTATATTTTTATACATTTCATTTTCCTATCATTCATAAAATGGAATGTGTTTCAATTTCATACATTTCCATATTGATTTTTTCTTATCTTTTTATTGAAATTCAAAAAATTTATAGTTATTTACCTATTTATATTATTTCCTCAATTTTTCTCAGTTACTGATTACATGGGGTGTGTTCCTAATAATTTACATTTCCATGTTTATTATTCATAAAATTTTTATTGTTACTTATGCTAGAATATTCCCTTAATTAGAATTTGATCTCACCCTTATTATGTTTCCCTTCCCCAAGACTCACTTATGTGTATTATCAAATATATGAATGGATACTCAAGATAGAATATATCCATTATCATCAATTATATTTTATAAAATTTATTTTTCAAATATTGTGTTTAGTTTTAATGTATGACTCATGTATGTATCAGGTTTATTAGGACTACAAAACACTTATGTGCTTCAGGATTATATTAACATCTATCTAATGGAAATTCAATTGATAGAATACTTCAACTATGAGCTTTATTGAGTTGGGTCACTACAATAAAGGACTATATATACTTATTATTACTGATCCTAAAAAAGTATGTTAAAATTTTAATGAGAACTAATCTTTTGAATATAAAATTTTGTAAAAGTAGACATATCTTTCTTTAGAATTATTTAATTTTTAGTGAACATTAAATAATACTCTAAACCCATATTAATAAAAAATTTATTCATTCAACTACACAAATAAATAAAATATTTTTTACAAAATCCAGAAGATATTATTTTTTTAGATTATCAATATATCTGAAAATTTTACATTTTATCAAAAATTAATATCCTTTTCTATACGACACAATTCCTATAATGAAATAGATTTATTTCCAATAATCCAATGGAAAATAAAGAAGAATACTCAACACGATATCAAATGTTGAGTAGTTATCTGATAACAAGTGTTTTCCTCAAAATATAAGGAATGAAAACTAGAAGAGGGGGAGTTCATTGTAGTAAAACTATTGACTTATAATTTCTATCCACTATAATGTTTAAGTTTATTGTAACTCAATCTACTTATGAAATTTGATATTAGAAGAGTAAAACATAATTGAAATTAAAATCAAATTATTCAACAATATCACACAACATTAATAAAGTAATTTTCATAAGGAATTTTTATTCTATCCAAAATCACATTATTTGAAAAATAAATTAACATAGTGAAAATTAAGATTACCACAAAATTTAGAAAACTATTAATGGTGTATTAAATATTATATTTAAAATTGAAAAATAGATTTTTTTCAAATCCAAAATTTTATATATTTTCTAATTGGAATTATTGAAGCCACAATATGGAATGACATTTTCATATCCATATAATCTATTTATAGTAATCCTCTCTAATGGTATATCTGCCTTCCTACCCCCAATACAACATAATCTTGATGACCATAAAAAACTTTGTAATAAGAGTTTTGGTATCCATTAATAAAATGTGAAATTATAAAAATATATCTACTTGTCCCTAGAATAAATCAATCAAAATGGAGTACAATAAAAAATATTACAACTAGAAATATATATGGATATTTTAAGTCTAAAAACCCAAAATAAAAATGAAAAATAAAATAGTTCAGTGATCCAATACTATTATAGAAACTAGACTTTATAAAAAATAATTCAAAAAAATAATCCAAATTTATAGAGATTTGACTTATCTTACTCGATGCAGTAGTCCTATTTGCAAGTAATGTTGAAAAAAATTGGAAATTAAAATAAATAATTATTGGTGATAAGATATAACTTCATCAGAAGTAATAAAATAATTCATCCAATGGACTCATCAGCATTATTCTTCATATTATGAAATTAATTTGAGAATCTATAATCCATTGAAATATAATAAATTTAATATGAAAATGAACCTAAATAATTAATAATTTAAATATTCAACATAATTATTTAGAGTTAAAATTATTGAAAATACATTCTACAGAACCAAAACCAGAAAGTACTTATTTATGATTGGGAATGTTATTGTTAAGCTAATTTTGATATTCCAAAAAAATGACGCAATGGAGATATTGACTAAAAAATGGCCCCCATTTTTAAAATCACATAAAACATAAGAAAATTGAATTTTATTTGTAATTGTAATTAAATAATACCATTTTATTCTTATTAAATAATATTTTCCCTTTAATCATAAGATTTAAAATATTCACATTATTCGTAAATAAGATAATTAAAAAAAGTCTCCACCTTTTTAAATACTATAAACATAATAATAATTTTGAAAAAAATAAACTATCTTCTCATAAAAAGAATTTTTAAAATTATATTATACAAAAGATTCTTAACATTATTTCCCCAAACTAAAGCAATTCACCAAAATAAAAAATAATGTATATAATTTTATTTAATTTATTACCATTGGATATTTTGAATAAAATGTTTGTAAAAAGAACATCCTTAAGCAAATTAGTAAATTAATAAATCATGATTTTTTTATAAAACATTATCCCATTTTAATATATATATATATCTCTCCCCTTGAATAATAAAAAAATTCATTGAAATATAGTGGTCTTAAAAAAATAATTGATATGAATAATAATATTGAACCCTATAGAAATTATATTTTGATGAATACAAACTATATTCATCATTTGAAGATGGTTTTCGAAATTTTATGAATTGAATTTATTCATATTATATATAATTGAATATTAAGAAAATAAGAATATTTGAATAATTTTATTTCTAATAAAAAATATTCATTATGATCGTCTTAGAATTTTATTGTTATTTAGATATAATTATAATAAAATAAAATTTATTATTATTAAAAAATATATAAAATAATAAAATATACATAAATGGATATAAAAAATATTATTTTAATGTCCCTACATTCATAAAGTGTTTTAAAATTTCTGAAGATAGATTAAAAATATGTGAATTGAATATCAATATAATTTTATCATTCTAATGTTCTATTTTATGTATTCATATATTCATAATTTTATGGATTAATGAAAATTTCTGCAGGATTATTTTCAATTTTGATATATTCAAGAAAAATATATCTTTATTGTGATTGGTCCCATAAAGAATGTTGTGTTATATTTATTCTTATTGTAAATTAGTTTTATTTTGGCTTGAAAATAAAATTATTGATATATAAAGATATAATTGAACTAAAAGTAAAATTTAATGTATGTTTTATTATTGTGTGACTATCCAATGTCCTTGATATAAAAAAATTACATTAACAATATATTTATACTGATTAGTGGGTGGTGAATCTATATTATTCCTTTTATTGGACTTTCAAATGAAAAGATATCATAAACAATTCCTCTTTTGAAAATAACATTTAACATCCATCCTAATACATCCAATTTCATAATCTATGTAACAGTTAAAGATAAATCCATTTCTATAAGAATGAAAATTAAAAGATTATCTATATTTAGGGTTTTTAAAAATATCATATCTTTTTTTAGATGCAATTCTTTCAAATTTTCTATAATCTCACATGTTGAAACAGTATAAGCCTAACATTATATCGACAATCTATTAGGAATATGAAAATTCATATCATATTTATATATAGTTTATAATTAACATGATTACTATATTCATCGAGTTCAAGTTTAATTAAAGATTCTACAAATGTATATATTATGTAAGAATCTTAAAACACACAAATATTTTTTATATATTAATGTATTTATATTGATTTAATTTTTTTTTATTTTAGTTTCTGAAAAATTTTAACTAAAAATAAATAATAAATCACAACCATCGATCGAATTGAAAACACAGATTTTAGATGTTCTAAAATACCATTGTAATTGTTTTATTGATCGGTTAAAAATAATTTCATATAAATAAATATTAATAAATTTAGTGTTTTAAAAAAAACTCTTCCAAAAAATTTTAGTATCATATGTTCCCTTGATTGGAATTTTTGATATTAAAAACTAGTCAGTCCATAATAACAAGAGATTATGGAAATATTATGGATGTAAAGTGATTTATGAATTTTATATATATGTATCATAATTTTTTTATCATTAAAATATTTTTGAACATAAAATCCATCAAAAAATTATCCTTAAAAAAGAAGTTTTAAATTCCTTTTATAATAATGAAAATTTCAGATGTTCTATAAAGCCTTGTATGATTCTTATGGACTCGTGTCTAGTTATATGTTAAAAAAATCTCTATATGCCAAAACATTATCCTGAAAATTTTCTTGTGTAATATTCCAAGATTTCGCCTCTTATATATTTTCTTTTTCATTAATTTTTTTAAAAACCAATACTACTCTTATTATATGATGATATTTATGTCAATCAAATTTATTAAAAATCATTCAATTAAAATTTATAATGATCTTATTATATATACATTATGAAAATTTCATTACCCGTTTCATAGAATACCATTCAATTTTCAAATTATGATAGTAATACATGATTTTCAAATTGATTTCTTAATGATAATATTATATTAAGAAGTTGGATTGTTATAATAGTTATCATGTAGGTGGGATGAATCCTTAAAATCGATTTGTTTCTTGTTAAAATAATTATTTGATCCTCAAATATTTGTTTACATCTTTTATTAAAGTATTCTATAGAGGATTAACAACGATTTTTTATTGATAAAATAGAAATAAATTAGTAGAAGTGATTTAATGAAAATAATCCAAAGGGTTAACATCTAAAAAATTTATAAAAAAAAGATCACATTCATTAAATTTTATCTAAAATATTTCCAAAATATTGTTAGCTTATTTTTTTTTAAATTAACTATCTTTATTAATTATAGAGTAAACATGAATGTAACTTTTTTAATCATGGGGATATATTTTTATAATGTTGATATCTTAGTATTCAAAAAAATATTATGAAATCCATTAATGTGAATATGTTTTGATTTTATTCCAGTATTTGAATAATATAGAGTTTTATAATTAAAATAATGATGTAAAATATTTCTAATTGTATTTTATGAGATACTCACTACTTAAATCCATGAAATTCAATAAATTGCACATGGACTTATAAAAGTATGAGAAAATTCCCAATTATTTATACTTCATTATTCAACCTCAATATATATTTGAGGCTTTCTTGGTGAAAAACTATTATGATAATTACCATTATTACTATCATAAATCTTATAATTGGTATTTATAACTTCTCCCCCATGATCACTCCAAATAGTAATCAAAGGTATGTATTGAGTATAATTTTCATTTATTTTCAAAAAATAAATACTTTTTGGGGTATTAAGTGTTAAATTATAGTGAATTATAGATTCATATAATGTAATTGGTTGTTGCATTTGGAAAATTATCCATATAAAATATTTTTATTTTTTATTGATATTATGTTCTTTGAAATGCTTCAATTTCACTTGGAAATTACATGTTATACTAGAAATTTAAAAATAATGAATATGATTATGATATTTATTTTTGAGAAATTTGATGCGAATGAGACATATAATTATATATAGCCATTAAATTAAACTAATGTGATTTGGAACGAGAGGATATTTTTAAAAAACAGAATTAAAATTATTAATTTCATGAGGATATAATTTTTAGAAACCATGAAAAATACTTATGCAGTTTTTATAAAGAAGATGAAGAGATTTGTGGGCTTGGAAAAAATTAGATATTGGATTGTTAGATTTATTATTGAGGATATTCATAAATTCTTTTTTATATGGGGATTATTTCAATAATTAATTTTTTTATTAAAATAATGAAAAATTAATGGAATCCCCCAAGTATATCCGACAACCAAATAAAGGGGGACCCAAAGGGAACTCCTATAAGATAACCTACAATATGAGTCCACCACTAGAGGAATAGAGGTACATGTATAATCTATATGGAGAATTGTTTTTATGTCCCGGAATATGGTCATGCATGTGTATCCATGTAGGGTGAATGCCCCATAACACACCCCACTTTTAGAAAAATCTCCCATGGCCAAATCCTAGTGGTGATTGTGTGCATCTAGAACTAGTTTCAAACACTATAGCGGGTTCAAAGAATCAGAGTTTACTATTATGATTATAAATGTGAGAGTATAAACTACCAATAATCTATGTGTGATGGAGGATTCCTAGGAACAGTTCAATTACCTTTAAAAAACGGACATAATTTGTGGCATTATATGTGATTGATTTGAACCATCAATTTAGTACCATGACACTTGTACTCAAAATATGCTACATTAAAATCATCCACAAATAGATCATTCGAATCATTCCAAACATATTTAAAATATCTAATATCATATTCATCATATTGATAAGGTGTCTTCTGGTGTGATCTTGAGACAATATATTGACTCTACTTGGCATCTCGAAGGATCGATAGATGTAGATTGCACTGGATAAAGGAATTATAATTCATATTTCATGTGTATAATTTTATTAAATTCATCACATGAATAAATTTTTAGGCCTAATGGTGTCACATGAAGAAATATAATGATACTATGAAATTAACAGGTGCAATTATATGAAGTTGTAACAAAAAACAATGACATAAAGAAGTCACTCACTAAAGTAGTCAAATTAGGATCAATTACTACCTGATGTATCATTAAAATTTAATAATTTTGAGTTTAATTATTTTTAATTTTTAATAATAAGGACTCCATGTAATACCATGAAGAACAATAAAATTTTGATATGCCACATGATAACGGGGTAGACGGAGATCTCCCACAGATAACAGAGCGTCTGTGAAATATATTTACATGATGATAGTGCTTCATTATGTGATTAAATCATATAAGGAGATATAATGAAAAATTATATTCTATGTAATCTATGAATACAAATATTGTAACATAAAATACCTCCTAGAAATCATTTATGGCTACATAATCCAAGGAGACACCACATACGTCACCTACTATCTCTTAATTCTATTTTAGAAGTCACCCACACACACCATCTGTGTATTTTCAATGTATATCATGATAAATATCATACATCCCAGATTTATTTTGAGACAAATCCATAGACACCATTTTTCATGAAATCAAGGATCCCAAAACCCTCAAGACCTTGTGAAGGGCTTGGGGATACATCTTAGGAAACATTATTTGTCACTTTATTTCCCTGTGTGAAAGATATATGATTGAAGAAGAAAACATCCCATGGAAACATGGTGGTAACATGGAGACAATTACATCCTTTGATAATTTCAAAACAAGGAGCATTAACACACATAAGTCATTATATAATTTTAAAAGAACTATGTTATTGAACGATCATTTACCCTACATTGATCACATGAAGATAATAAATAAAAAAAAGTGATTTAAAATACTTGGAATTGTCATGAACATCAAATGAATTAGTGAAGTTTCACTTGATGTTATAAAATAGATAATAATGTATATGGAATTGTTAATGAAAAAATATTGGGAAATTAATTTAAAATAAACACCCTTATTCCAAAACATTTTATTGAGTTCATTAATATATAAAAATAAAGGGCTGTTAGTGGTTATATTATCCATCACATGCATGCACATATGAATAAAATATATGTGATAATCAATACACATGAAAAATTTAAATAAAAACTAATAAATTATTGTAATTAAAATATTGATAAATTTTATAATTGAAATTGGCAATGATTCAGATTACAGGTAATCCATTCATCAAGTGTATTTTATTTGATACTAAATACATGAATAATATTAGAAGAGATTATATCTGAGTTGAAAGTGTTTGAAAATTCAAAAACATATATTCAACATAACATTGGTAAAGGTATTAATTACATATAATATTCTTGATGATTTTTGTACACAAATTTCATACATATCAGTGAGGCCAAGGATTTATAATGATGGAAGCATGGACCTAGAAGTATTTTTGCATGATAAAATTAATAAAATAGAAGAGATCATAGTTATGTGGGAAATATTAACGAGAATTGGAAAGGTTTAATTATAGATACACAAGAATGTGTGTTCTAGAACGATCATGGGGGAATATCAATAGATCAATCTACAATGGATCAGTTATTGATATACATAGTAATCCTCTTATTTTCATCTAGGAAAAAGTAGTTTGTTGTGTCAACAAGAAGAATAGTTATTTAGTACAGATTCTCAATATTTCCCATATGGTTTTGGTAAAACTATTGGATGAATTATAAAGAACCTCCTTTTTGGATTTAGGAGGTATAGGTTGTGAGTCCATATAGAACATTGTAATTTATAATAACATTATAATAAATAATCTGCTTTGGAGAGAATTACGGAAATATAAAGGTGTCTATATTTAAACCAAACCATGTAAATACCATGTATTCTAATATCTCTTACATTATACATATATCAATTGATGGTATGAGAAAACATTGAGTTGATTGAGAAACATAACATGTCAAATAGGTAGAATTGAAAAGAAATAATTTTTAAAAAGTGAGCCCCTGATTCACCACCCCCTCTTAGGGAACAATTCAGTTTAGAACACTAAAATTCGTATCAGAATATAGATAATATCTCATTATATTAGACTGTTTTCATGAAGTGAATATTTTAGGAAATGAGTGAGTTATTTCATATAATGAAAAATTATTTTACTCCTAATGTTGAAAATCTGTATATCTTTTTCAAGTATCAAAAGAAATGAAAGAAGATATAAGTAAGAAAAATGAATCAAAATATTGATGTACATAAAGAGATACATATAAGTGAATGTAATAAAAATGGTATATATTGATGTGATAAATTTTATCATTATTATCCTAATTTTGTCTACTCATGTTGGGATGATGATAGATCACATAACAATATACTCCTATAATTGAAATAACATAAAAATAATGTTCCTAAATAAGTTTTAATGAATATTGATAATTGTTTCATGGTTATTTATAATTAAATGTTACAACTATAATAAGATTCTAATGTTATAGAAGAATTATTTCCTAAAATGGTTATAATATTAAACCAAAAAAAATTTGTGAAATAAATGGAAGAACCATTCAACATTTAAAATGAATGATATATTGATGTTTTTAATAATTGAAAATGATTTTATTTTGAGAAATTACTCTTTGAGATTGTATTCATAGATTTTTTTCATTCAATAGAATAATTGAAAATGATAATATGGTTTTCCATATATCTCAACTAGAGGATATATATAACTTGGTAAAGGGTCATGATAATCATTTTTAAGAATCAAGAAGCATGTAAGATGAAAAAATGAAGAAGATGAAGGAGGATTTGGAATCCTTGAAAAGATCAGTTTAGTATTAGAATAAATCTGATAATATAATATATTTAATGATTAAGGTGATATTGAAAAGTCATAAATCACCACATGCTGTAACATTCAAAACAACTGAAATACGAGATGCTATAACTAAATTTTTTATTTAGTATCGTGATTCCATAAATAAAAAGTGATCATACTATAATCATATTCAATCATCTTCCAATATAAAGGTATCCATTTAACCATAAAATGTTTTATATTATATTTATGATGCATATACTGTTACAGGTTTCAATCCAAACTTTATGAATGTACTTATTATGAGAAATTCATTTAATTCCACCAAATTAATTGTGAATATGAAAATCATCATGAAAAATTATTTCCAAAATTGTCTCAATGAGTGGTGGTTATACTTAACGCAGAAAGGTTTAAAATATGAAAATTTAAAAATATTTCACTAAAAAACAATAAAACAAAATACATAGGCTATTATTTAGGTTTCTAGATGTATGGGTATTAAGCAGTGAAATGTTGGTATAACATGAAAATTAACGAAAATAGTATAAGGCCTAAATTTATGGGGATAAAATATAAAGAAAAATTGATACCTGCAATAAAGTAAAAAAATTTAGATAAGAATTTTTTTAGGAAGAACATATTTTTATACTTTGGTGACTTTTCTGAGTACTGTTATAAAATTGGTCACTAATATGATGAGTGATGTTATGTACATAACATGAAAAAGACAACATATCATATGAGGATAATTCCAAAAAAAAGGAAGGATGATAAGAAAAATAGGTGATAAGTTAGCCTTGAGAAGTGAATAAAACAAGAGGACAACTAAAAAAAATTCACCAAGATGAACAATTATATATCCTATGATATATCAATGGGAGAAATAAATGTGTTAAGGAAATCATTACCAAATTATAAAACTATGTATTTAATTGAATAAGTAAAAAAACATGTTTCTAAATAAAATATATATCGATGTTGATGATTTAGATTTAGTGTTTTTTTATGGTGCTATGATAAATATAGGAAAAATCATACAATTTTTATAAACATGACATTTATAGAAAAAAATGAATTAAAATTTAGTTAAGGTGAACTACAAGAACCTGGCCTTTTAAAGATGTCTTAAGCTTGGTTTCCTGAACTATTTTACTATTTTTGTATTTATAATTTTTTGGGATTATTGTTCAGTTCTATCAGGTGTGTTTGAAGAAATTTGAAATCCCATGGGGATTTGAATTATTTGCACATGGTTTGGGAAATATGTGCATATTTTCCTAGGAAACTAGTTTCCCCCTTTTGGATCCCTAACAAGTGGCCCACGACTCAGTCACACATCACCACCTCCCACTTGTGAAGAATTTAAGAATGATTTGTCAAACTATGAACAATATAGGAGAAACCATTAACCCCATACGTATGGGCACATGGTTTACAATAATAGTTTGGAAAATGTTGTGCCTCCACCCAAGAAACCCTGCATCAGGATTTTAAACCTCGATGATAATGTTAATAAAATCCCACTATATCATTACCCATAATGTCCCTAGACCAATGTAAAACTATTTTTTAATTTTGGATGATCATATAAAGATTAAAATTCATTTAAAACCCTTACATTTATAATAAATGATATGAAATTGGTATTCAAACCCTATTCCAATATGTAATATCTTCCCATTGGTCTTCCTTTATCTCTCATGTATAACTCTCTTAATTAGGAGGGATGATTTTATCCATGAGTATTGATATTATATATAGTTATTGATTAATATAGTTTCATTGGAAATTGGTCTTTGGTTTGTTTCATATATCCACTTCCCAATTATCAGTTCATCCATTCCACATCAAATTGAGGGTTAAATGTTGGTGAGAATTCAACATTGATATTGAGGTAGGCGGTCTAATTGTGATGTCATGTAGTATTAATTATACATGTGTGTACAAAATTTTTCAATTTGAATTTCTACAATGCAAAATTTTGTTTTTGTTTTAAATTTAATTGATTGATTTATTTCCCATGTGTTTATGAAACACTACATAGATCCCATTGGTCCCATTGGAGTTGGCAAGATCTACTTGTTGGAAACCCATGGAGTGTGCCCAATTCAATTATGAGTTAATATTTAAATGTCAAAATTGGAAATAAAGGTGTATGAAATTAAATTAAAATCATGATTCATGGTTTAATAATGGTATAAATAAACTATTTGACTAATTGGTTATTAAAATCATTTCTCAAATAGATTATGAATGTGCAACAATGATATGTGAAATTGTTTTGTATGATATGACCACTTATTTTTGGGTAATGAATGATAACTCATAATACCACTAATATTAAGGAATACTATTATAATAACCCAAGATATATATGATTTCTTGTGATCACAGAGTTGTGGGACAATGAATACTATTACAAATAACCATGGGGTTCCAAAATTCTCCTATATTTCCCCACTCTATGAATGAGAAATTAATGTCAAAGGAAAAAGTGAAATCCCGTGAATGAAAGATATGGTAAATTAATATGGTATATGCATCAGCCTCCAACAATAACTAAAGAAGGTATTCTTTCGTTGGGTGTCACAATTAATTTGGAAGAAGATGTGATTAACTAAATAATATTAAATATGAAAGATTTTTTAAATTTTTATAGTTATTAATTCATTTTAACATCACATAAACTTTAATATACTAGATACTATTTAGATAGAACTTTTTCAGGCCTACTATATTTTAATCACACCAAACCTATGATTCCTTTTTAGTACACAAATATACATCATTTTTAAAGGATATGATACATGATAATGACCAAATTTATATGTATGAGTTGGGATCCGAGATAGAGTATGGATGTGGAAATCAGTTAGATTTTAGGACCCATTTGGAGTTTAATGGAGGATTTTAATTTGTTTTATTTGAAAATTGAAACTTATAGAGAATGGAATATTTTTTTCATTGGTTTTGGATTTTTTTTCCAATTTATGATTCATCAAGTGATGTCTGGTATTTTATTGGTTCTTTGTTATTATATTATTTATTTATTGTTATCTATTAGATATTGTTTATAAATGTTATCTATTTTAATGAATTGAAAAATATGGTATAGTCTCCATATATTAATTCATGGGAAATCACTTCATGGATGTTTCCTCTGTAATTTGGGGTGGTGTGACTACGGTCACATGGAATACTAGCTTGTTGCACATTCATATTTTGATCATGTCTTGGATGGTACCACATTGTATCAAAATAATATTCCTTTTTATTATGTTTTCTTTAAATTTGTAAAATGATTAAAATACAATAGTATGAGTTGTACCATGGTTATAAGTTTATTTATGGGAGTATCTAAAACATGTTTGGGTGACAACCCAAGTACCAAGGGTGGGATTTGTGGTTTTTATTTTTTCTTTTATAGTTAAATTTTACTCTACATTAAGTGAATTACATGTTTTTTGTTGTTATTGTTATTATTATTTGACAATTCACTCATGGATAAAATGTCAGGGAGGTTGTGTATACATGAATCATTCGAGGAACGTAGGATATTATGGGACATATATCTTTTTAAGATCGCATTGAAAAATGTGTTTTGGTAAAGTGGTGGTAATGAAATTGTTTATTTATTTGAATATTTTCAAAAAAATATTATAGTACCTAAAGAAAAATTGATTGTTGAAATTGGATATATATTTGGTAAATTCAAATAGATAAAATGTGTGTCTAATGGGAAACATTGATATAGGAAATTTTCTTAACCTATGTTATCCACAACCATAGTGAGGGATGGTTTTGGGTACTGATAGTGCTTCAACTATTGACTCTTTTATTGTGTGTATGGGATGAATTGTTTTAGAAGTATAAAAATCCCTCATTTGTATATGTGATAATGTTGTTTTTTGAGTCCTAAGATCTGTTTTTTGGAATCGTAGATATATTAATACATTAAACATTATGACGATACAAATACTGGATGATATGAGTGGAATTGTGCCTCCAGTAGTGGAACCATAATATTCTATAGTTCCAGGCAATCGAATCGAGGGGATGTTCAGTGATAACATTTCCCTACATATGAAGTTCATGGATAGAGACCTCGAGTAGGTTGTTCAGAATTTGTCTTACGTTAAAATGGTGTTCGCGTTGCTACTAACTCCAACCCACTAATGAGTGGGTGGAACTGAGGTAACTGTGTTATGAATTGATTCTATCTATAAGATCCTTAAAATTTTAGATTTCATAAGGAAGGAATAGTCACGTTTTTTATAATATTTTATTATGATTAGAGAACAACATTAGTGATGTTCATACATGGGATGAGAAGCTATAAAACATAGTTTAGAAGTTCATTTAGAATATGTTACTAGAAAAGATTCACTGAGAGATCCTCATGAATGAGAGGGTAGGTGAGATTATGAGGATGAACTGGTGTGTTATTTTCATTATGGAATATGGTGGTTATTTCGATGAACCTAAATTGTTTATCCTTGAACTAGTAGGGTATGGAGAAAATGTGATAGAACGTTTATAGGTTGGACTTAAATATGTGATTAATTCTATGGTGAAAATGTTTTTTCTAAACAAGATTTAAAATGTGGTGAATCAAACACTCATTTCTAAGGGGAACCCAAAATATGATTCTAGTGGAATGAAGGTAGTTTGTAATGGTAATAGAGGATGTATGTTGTAAGAACCCAGATCTTCGTTTTAGGTATGCTTTTCCATTTTCTGGAGTTTTTATGAAAAATGGAGTTCCTAGAAAATTTTGAAGTACACGCCGTGTACTCTTCCTTGGCTCGAAGTTGTGTGATGGCCGAGCCCGGGCCACACACAAGGTGTGTAGGGGTGACGTGGAGGCTGATTTTGGGGGTGTACGGAAAACCCAATACACGTCGTGTACTTTAAAAATACACGTCGTGTACTTTTATTTTTCTCACTAAACAGACCTAGTTCGCGCCAAATCGTGATAATCATCATTTTCTAGGTCTGGTTAGTCCGAGAGAGTACCGTACGACTGGATCTTCCCTGAGCCCCCGCTTCTCCGTCTGTTCTCCGATTCGAGCACGATCGATTGCATTGGAAGCGCGGCAGTGAGTTCTTCCTTCTTCTTGAGCCTTGTTTTCCAATTCTTTCTCTTTTTCATGTTATCTATGGTTGAAATTTTTGTTCATTTTCTCATATCTACGACGTTCTAGGGGGAATTAGCCATCGTGGATCAAGTATATCGATCTTCTAGGATCGAGGTAGGTTTTCTGTACCAAACTGTTCAAAGTCTCTGAGTTTATGTGCGAATTCCACCAATTCCCGTGAACGGGGTATTACGTGTTTACCTTTTTTACCTTGTTGATTTCTTTCCTTGACTATATGCTTGGGTAGAGGTGATTTTCCATGGTAGAGGATATATTTTTGTTGCTGGATGTATTTTCCTTTCTTCGTTCTGTTTACGACCTGTGGGTCTTGTTTGTCTTTGGTTGTTTCACCTCTTTCATGCCTGGTGGTTTTAGGTTGAAGTGAAACTCATGATGTGCTTTTTTCCATGTAGACCATTTAGCTAAGTAGCTATATAGGTGTACTTTGGTAAACCAAATAACTCTACAGGTGTACATTGGCCTTATAGAATTATTATGCACTGACTGGCATGGGGCCGAGAGAACCTAGTGCAATAGACTATAAAGGATAGACCGAGCGAGGTTCCGAGAGAGTCTTAGATATTATAGACTCCGGAGGGGATGTACCGATTGAGCTCCCAGAGAGTCTTGGATTTGATAGACTACAGGAGGGTATACCGTGTGTGATTCCTCAGAGAGTCTTACCTTGTTTGAAATTTTTAAGAACCTTCCCAGGCTAGAGGAGGAATTGACCGAGTGAGCTTCCTCAGAGAGTCTGTGGAATTCATGGGGATATAGGAGGAATTGACCAAGATAGCATCCTCCGAGAGTCTCTAGACCTTGGGGATAAGAGGGTTATACCGCGTGATCTTCTCAAGAGTGTCCCTGGAAACCCTAGACTATAATGGGAATTGATCGAGTGAGCTTCCCCAGAGAGTCTCATAAAATCTTATGACCAAGCCAGAGGGGTTAGGCTTAGTGCACTACCCAGAGGGTTGTGGTACTTCTTGGATATGAATAGAGGGGATGGCTACGAGTACTTCTCAGAGGGTTTTCGGTTTATTAGCTATTTGTTTCACTGCTGTTGTTTGGTTGTGGATTGATTGCTGCTGTGTATCATCCTGTTTTACCGCTTACTCTTTACTACCTACTGCTTGCTATTGTTGTTTGCTGCTTATTGTGCTTTTACCTTCCATATAATCACCGACTGTTAGGTACAGTTCTTCGGGTGGTTGCCTACTAAGATTTTATATCACACCCTATTTGGGCTTTGCTTTTGGGCCCAAGCAGACTATGTTGTTGCTGGTATAGACAAAGGCATGCACCCTTCGACTTCTGGAACTTGATTGCTTGGAGCAGGAGAGCGTGGGACCAAGAATTGCCTTGTGATGCTCAGGAGCTGTTTACTTTTATTTTGTAATTGTTTTAGTACTGTAGTGTTTTCTAGAATTGTGACTTGTTGGGATGCTTTACTAGTTATGTATCATCAATCATTTCATGTATACATATGTGATCCAGTTTATTGATTTAGTCTTCCGTTATTATGTTGTTAGTTATTACTGCATCTTCTATTGCATGTTTACTTTTCTTCCTCTGTGTACTCTGCCAATGAGTGCATAGTTTCCCCACTATCATACCCAAGGCCCTCGCTGCTAGTCGGTAGCCTTTGGAATTTAGGGAAATGAGATTGAGTCCATGTGACCAACCGGTTACGGGGCACCTCTGGGTGGCTTCCGGAACAGGGGTGTTACAAAGTGGTATCAATGGAATTCTATTCCCTTGTATTACTATTTGGAGACGTTAGTCAGGGACAAGACAGATTCGGTACTTGGTAATTAGTTGTGCCTGGGAGTAGCTAACCCGTGTACAGGGAAAAGCCATACTTCCAGGTTTATTACAGTTCTCTGGTTTGAGATTTTACGGTTGATACGATTTCACCTAGAGTGATTCACATGCTTTTTACTGTTATTGTTTTGATATTAGAGTTCTATTTGTATCGCATCCCGATGAGATGAGGGTATTCCGTCTCAGGAATCATATAAAAACTTGTAGAAACCACATGCCATGCATTCACGCTATGCCATTTAGGGTGCCTTGGCGATTGAATGCTATTGTGATAGACGTTGTGTAGATTATGCATACTGTTGTGATAGATGTCTGATAGAATCTCTACTGCTTGTTAGAGAATTGTTTGTATTGTACTCATTTAAATGAATGCCAAATTTTGATTCGTTAGGTGATATGGGCCCTCTTGAATCGGAAATTAGTGGATCATGATCCTATTTTCTGTTGTACATGACTGTAGGGGATTCCATGCTTTGATTCACGAGGAGTATGGGCCCTCATGGATTGAAATTTGGCACCTCTTGGCCTTGTTTTCGGTGTTTCTAGGTTTCTGTGCAGTGTTTGTGCTACTGCCCAAAAAAACACAGAATACACGGTGTGTACTTTCTGGTTACACACCGTGTAGTTTTTAGGCCGTGGAACTGACTGTGTGTGCATGAACATGGTGTTATGAAAATAACTTCAGGAACACGCCGTGTACGGTATGTACACGCCGTGTAGTGTAGAGCCTTGTACCCGGCTGTGTCACTAGAAACACGGGTCGGGGAATCCCAAGTAGAACACACCATGTAGTAAAGGAATATGCTGTGTTGTTCTGTCCAGGTACCCGGCCATGTCACAAACAACACGGGTTAGCGTGACATTCCCTTAGACACGCCGTGTTGCTTTTGGAACACACCGTGTAGTCTTTCCCAGTTACTCGGCCATGTCACGAACAACACAGGACGGTGTCACCATATCCTATATTGTAACGCCCCGACCCCAGTTACCCAGAGACAACACACTATTACATAACATTGGAATGATCACAACAGAACAAGTCTCGAATGGCCGATTAGTTTAGTAGACATAGAAACACTAGATATATTAATAAAGTGTACATTACATCAATAAGTGAAAAACTAGAACAATATATTTTCTTCATATCCCCTCATACTATCCTTGTAGGTCATTTATAAAATACTTCTTCACATCCTAGGAAATATAAAACATTGAAAGGGTTGAGCTCAGATGCTCAGTAAAGATTACAATATAGCAGAAACATTCATAAATAATCATAACCATTTAAGGCAATATATAACTAAAACAAAAGCCATTTAAACTTGAACTTTAGCATAATATGGAAAGGTTAAACTGAAATAATTCCATTTACTTATTCACATGGATATTCTTCTTGTCGAATAATCACATGCAATATCAATAACCACTTTTATAATGACTGAATGCATAATGATAGACTAACCACGTATCCAAGGCCTCGTGCCATGACTACAAATAAGATTTTTTCAAGGCCTCATTCCAAGACACTAGTTTGTATCATGAGACCTACCAATGCATCGAGGAGCTATAGTGGGCTCCACTCGTCACATACTAAGTCTAATTCATTTTTCATATGAACAGGTTTAATCATAAAATACAAATTCGTATTAAAACTATCATATGGAATGTCAATACTTTAACCACAAACCATGAATGGTATAAAAATAACACATCCACAGTCAAACATAAATCATTTGATACAATATGGAAGATTGTATTGTATCATATTAATTGTAATCGAGAATAATGGTGGATATTTACATAGATGAAAATAATCATCAAAACTATTAAAGAGAAATACCCCCCATTTTCATGAAATCATTTAAAAGTCACACTATTTGTCAAGAATCCATTTAAAAATTTATTTCAAAATCAATTTGTCCCACACCACCTTGAAACTTTTAAAAGGAATTTTAATTTTAAAACTTTAATTTCCATATAAATAAATTCTTAAAACCATTTTTAAAACATGGAAATTAATGAGAAACATTTAGAAGAATAAATCTTTAAATCATTTAAAAATGATATTTTAGTTAGAGTTTCTATCAAAAAGAGAGACACTTGAAAAAAAAAATTGAGTTAATAAATTTTTTTTAATATCATGAGAAAAAAGGGATTCATGATATACTATGTCAAAGTACATTATATGCACCAAATAAAAGTGATTTGGTGTATAACATCAAAGGAGTCAAAATGGAATGTAAATTGAGATGAAATGTCTCATAAAGGTCCTATCCTTATGATAAGGACAAATCAAAGACATTATTATGTGTGAGAAATTTAAATACACATAATATGATTGGATATTAAGTTTAAAACAATCAAAGGTCATTAAAACATATTCTTGTAAAAACAACACCAATAAATTAGATGTTTAACTCAATAAATGGAGATTGAGTTAAAATTACTCTTATAATGTTCATATCGATGACATGAGAATTTATCAATGGAGTGATTATGTGTATCAAAATTATATCCACATAAAGGAGAGTGGAATTTATGACATAAGAAAATAAATAGTGATTCCACAGATAATCTTGGAGTAAAATAATCAGTGAAGTATTCGTAAAGCTGAATGAGTGGATATTGAAATTTCAAATTCCCTTATCGATTTGGTAACTTTTGAAACATACACCCATGAAATAAAGACCATACAATGATGATGTAAATATCCATAAATTAGAGTATATTACACAATGAATACAATCATTGCCAGTACACACACCACATGCAATAAATAATTGCTGAACAATGGAAATCTCACGGAATTAAAAGTGAGATAAGAAACCCCTTACATTATACTTTTACTTGGTTGAGTGTAGGTTAATATCCTGTATAATAGTTAAATAATTTTTGTTAAATTATACAAGAATCGTATATATAAATATGATATCATATATTACCTTTAAATATTGCTTTATTAATAATATTTTAGTATTATCGTCGTTTCAGGTGTTAACTGGTTCATTCTCCGTTATATGTTTTGTTATATAAGCCATGTTTCTTAAGGATAGGTTGTCACATATTCATATCCAGAATTATACAATGTCCTTTAACATTACTTTTAATCATCAAATGAGAATTATTTTTTAATGGATATGATGGGGACATGAATCTTATCGCGTTCGTGGAGACGGTAGTCCGTACGTACGCACGAGCGACAATATCATCCTTTTGATATTAAAATAATATATAATTTGATGGAATATCATATATACAGAATCATTATCATGTTATGTTTATTATTTACACGAATTACACATCATTATTATACCCATCCAAATAATAATATTTTGAATAACAATTACACCACGACGTGGAGACGGTAAGCTGTACGTACGCTCGTATGGAGAAATTTCATTCAAAGTATGGATAGAATAATGGATATGGCTGTAACATATTTATAATAATATCACAGTATATAGCAGATACTGGAGTTTTTATTTTAGAATGGTAATAACAGAGAATTTATAAGTTGAAGAAGAAATAAAGTTGAAAGATGGTGGTGAAAACATTACCTCTTCTTTGGGTTCTTCCTTTTGATTTGTTCAAAAAGGCTCCATAGGTTGGATTTATGATCAAACAAAGGTCTCTAGGATGAATTGAGGAAAGTTAAGAGAGTATTTGGGCAGGTTTTGGCCGATTAAAAATGCTTTTATAGTGTGAATAATTGATTATAAGTGTTGTCCTTTTAAAAGGGGGAGGAGGGGCACCTTAGGAAAATCTAGAAATATTACTCTATAATAAATTCATATGCAATTTATAATGGCTCCAAAGTGAATTATCTAAAGGTTAAGGTGGGTATGGGTCTAAAACCACTCATCCAATAAATTTTAGATAGGTTTGTGTCATTATATTAACGTTATATTTTAGTTTTATCTCTTAGTTAATTAGTTTGACACTTACCATGTAACATTGTATATTTATATTTTATAGTCAATAACCATACTATATACCTCATTAGACCCCCAAGTGGTCCATTAATGATAAAACTATCATGATATAAGTCTCTTGGCCGAAACATTGATTTTTAGGAATTGAATATAAATTAATCATGTAATATTTGTTTTAAAAACTCTTTTATGTCAATTCTGACACTACTGGGTATTTTGTTTTTGATAAATTCATAAAAACATTATTACTTCGAAAATAATTTATATAAATAATTATAATATGTCATAAAAACCTAGAAAATTATTTTAATTTATAAATGTCTCAAATTTCTTTTATTTGGGTATTTATATTATCAGTTATCTTAATATTTCATTAATACGGTAATTACTACATCATCATTATGTCAAGAAATAAATTAAATCTTTTAAAGTCTAAAAATTATAAATAAAATACCATTATATAGAAAATATTTTTAGATTTCTAATTATTATTTATAGTCAAAAATATAACTTATATAACCCTATGTAAAAATTGGTTTTCTAAAAGATGTATGCTTGTGTCATGTTTGTATTTACTTTAACTTAATTAATATAAAGTGTCCCTATCACCTACAAGTGGCTCCATGGGGTCCCAAAATAGACCCAAATATTCCCATGGTCGGACATGTATCCACAAATAATATTAGGACACTTTTTAGGATAATTTATTATTATTATAATATTATTTTTTACCCAAATTACCGGATTTACCCTTTAACCATGGCAAATAAAATATTTACCGAATTAATTATTCAAAATGTCTAAAAATACGAGTTACCTATTTACATAATTTGGAAATCCTGATTCAAAATATTGAATCCATTTTTCCAATTTAAAAACACAGAAGTGGCAGAAATTAATTTTAAATTAATTCCTGTTGTCAAAACAAAAAGCGGGTTTTTAATAAATAATAACTATCAAAAGATTGACAATTGTTTATATCCGGTTTAAATGTGAAATTACGTAAAATGACTAAAATTGTATTAAATGGTAAAAATATATTCTAAATATACTTTAAAACCAGTCAAAATCATAATTTATCACTACTGATTATTTCGATTAAAAATGTTTTATTTAATTAAAATTCAGTAATTTGCACTATTCATCAAAATATGAAAGTTATCTGAAAAGTACCAAAATTTCACCCGAGGATAATTTCGATATTCTGAATCCCAAAATGATGTCCATTTTAAGAGATAAATTTTATAAAATTTTTAAAAGTGGGTATTACTATTCATAACAGCTACTTTTATTGGTCGATGTGTGTTAGCACTCGAGGTTGTGTACAACACATGATACTATTTTAATCAAAGAGAAGTATACCGTGGAAGATTGGGGTGTTAAATTCTCGCCTCCTTCAATAAATTCAGTCCTCTTAATTTTTAAAATTGGGCCTGAAAATATAATGGAAAGTCCCAAATCGGAAAAACAGTTAATAAAACAAGTACTTTAAAAGAAAGAAATAGAGGTATAAAGGTCACCCAAGATAACCCATACTAGGATTCCGTGTTAGAAAACATGGATATGGAAAAATAAACTAAGTGTCATATTCTGATGGAGAGGTATAGAAAATATTATCAGGAAAAAGTTAACAATAAGAAAACCACCAACTTGTGTTGGGACATACGATCATTAGTCTCCCATTGGGAAAAGTAAACGAACAACATTTTTTGTTTTATGTTAAATTACATTAGGATGGGGAATTACTTTAGGATATTTACTAAGAACATAAAGAGATATAATTAATTTTTAGGTAGAGTTTCATTCTTTCAAAAATTTCTACCACTAAAATAATTTTTTTGAACAATGAGTATTCAAGAAGACTTGGTCACACTGGAAGAGCTAGAATAAACTTCTATAGAATAACATGATCCTCGTAGGATAAACTATATATTTACCTTTTATTTAACGATTAATTAAAACCAAAAATATTATTATAAGATATGATGTTCCCCCAAATGGATATATCATTAGAAAAAAACACTAATCTTAATTTCTAAAATTAAACCAACAATACCCCAAAGTTAAATAAATACCATTCAATAATCAATTTTCCTTAAAATACTTTAATATAATCCCAAATAATATTGAAACCCATAACTTAGAAGAATTTTCTTATGTAGTCTTCCACGTTAAATTGTAACTCCAAATGACATTAACTACTCTTAAAGTCACATACTTAAAAGTAATTAACCTAATCACACATTCTCTATTATAGGTTAATCATTTCCATAAATAACCGAAATCACTATAAATCCACTATAAACACATATATAAAAATACACCATTACTCCTCTAATTAAATCCCATAGTATTCAATTTTCCTTGGGCATATAGTATTACCAACAAAGCAAACATCTTCCAAAATTATATTTATCACTTAATCACCAAATCATTTTCATATACTAAGGGAATTCATTTGATAAGACATAAGATCCCAAATCAATGATTATTGATCAATAAAATCATTTAACTAAAAATAATATTCACACTAACCCATGAATTCCCATAGTCCAGTGGTAGGTGATAAATCCCAGTGGAACTTTGGTTGTGCGTTCGATTCCCACAGCTTTTTCGGACACGACGGGTTGTCACACGGTCTGCGTGTCATCCCATTTCAAAAACTATATTTTATAAAATTACCAAAATGAGATAAATTCCCCAAAATATTAATAACATAATTTAACCAGAAATCTTATCTCATACCTTTCATTTTCATCCCAAAATATAATAACCTGTAATTGCCACAAACCCAATGATCATATAAAACAAAATGGTTATTTATAACTATATCCACAAGAGAAAAGATAATTCTTCCTCAAATATCATTCTCACATGGAAAACTGCAGGGTTACAAATACAAGAGATAATAATTCCAATGTAAACCCATCAACAAGGAGAACTAATACATTTAAACATCTCTCCAACCATTTATTTCCACATAGCTTCTTCTTTGACCAGGAAAATATCCAATAGAATAGGGCATTCACTCAGGTAATGGCCAGGTCCTCTACATTTACGGCAAATGACTGTAAATGGATTCTTGGGACCATTTTTATTTTCTTCCATAGTACTCTTCATTTTTCCTCAGAAATTCTTCACATTATGTCCTTCTTTTCCGCACGTAAAGAATTTCTTTATTCCATTGAAACACTTTCCTTAGTGTCTCCTTCCACATTTCCTACATGATGGAAATTATGTTTTATTTTCTCCATGTTCTCCACTACTGGAGCTCTTATCATTCATCACCTTTCTCTTATTTGTTGAGTCTGGGAGTTAGTTAATATATATGTTGTTGATGATATTTTTTGAAAACTGATTTGGCATGAACATGATATTTTTTACGCCTATCAACATTCCATTTTTTTCTCATTTCCACTGTCGTTCCTACCTTGTACATCATTCTCAAGGTTACTATGACTTCCTTGGACGCCATCCATTGACTAAAACCAGAAAGCATTGTGTGAGTAACAGCAGACATAAAATCATTTAGAGAATATCATGAAACTGATTTCTCAATTTGAAACATCTTAGGATTACCCAAGGTCATTTATTCTCATCTTATATTAAAATACTTAAAATTGGTTTATAATGAAAATGTAAATTATCCTATGAAAAACCCCTAGGAGTGTCGTAACCAAAAGTGCAACAAGGCCCGTTGTCATTCACTAGTTCTTGTCCGAGTCTAGCTCAAAGCAGTGTTTTCGGGTTTTACCACTAGGTACATCTGTGCCAGAGCCACCTCTACCTACTCATATCCGGATTGCGATGTAATGCTTGTAAAACTCACAAAATCTATACAATACCAAAATTCTAAGAAGTTATTCTATACTAATCCTCAAAATCTATCTTAGGGCTATGTGCTATAATCAGATTTTATCTAAATCTAGTTTCCATGGTTTATACTAAACTTCCGCTGATACCAACTGTAACGCCCCGACCCCAGTTACCCAGAGATGGTGCATTATTACATAACATTGTCTTGATCACAAAGGATAATGTCTCGAAAGACCAATTAGTTTTCTAGCCTTGGAAACACAAGTTATATTTATGAAGTTTATGTTGCATCAATAAGTGAAAAACTATAGCAACATATTGTCTTCATATCCCCTCATACTATCCCTATAGGTCATTCATAAAAAACTTCTTCACATCTTGGGAAAAATAAAACATTTAAAGGGGAGAGCTCAGAAGCTCAGTAAGGATAAAAATATAGCGGAAACACTCATAAATAAAAATAAACATTTAAGGCAATGTATAACTAAAACAAAATCCTTTTAAACATGAACATCAGCATAATATGGAAAGGATAAAATGAAATAATTCCATTTACATATTCATGTGGATATTATACTAGTCGAATAATCACATACTATATCGATAACAAATTTCATAATGACAGAATGCATAATGCCAGACTGTCAAAACCACGTAGCCAAAGCCTCATTCCAAGACTATAAATAAGATTTTGTAAAGGCCTTGTACCAAGACACAAGTTTTTCTCATGAGACCTCCTGATGCATCGAGGAGCTATTGCGGGCTCCACCCGTCACTTATTATGTCCAATACATTCCTTATATGAACAAGTTTAAACATAACATAAACATTCATATTAAAACTATCATACGAAATGTCAATACATTATTTAAAACCCATTAATGGTATAAAAATAGCACATCCACAATCAAACATAACTCATTCGATACAATATAGAAGATTTTATTGTATCAGATTAAGCTTAATTGAGAATAAGGAAGGATATTGGCATAGATGAAAATAATCATCAAAACTATTAGAGAGAAATATCCCCCTTTTTCTTGAAATCATTTAAAAGTCACACTATTTGTCAAGAACCCATTTTAAAATATATTTTTGATTCAAAGTGTCTTATACCACTTTGAAACTTATAAAAGGAATTTTAGTTTTAATACATTAATGTTCATATGAATAAATTCCTAAAACCATTTATAAAACACGGTCATTAATGAGAAATATTTAAAAGAATAAATCTTTAAAACATTTAAAAATGATATTTTAGTTAGAGTTTCTATCCAAAAGAGAGAAACATGAATACAAATAATTGAGGTAATAAAAACTCTGTTATATCTTTAGAATAAAGGGGTCCATGATATACTATGTCAAAGTACATTATATAAACCATTTAAAAGTGATTTGGTCTATAACAACAAAAGAGTCTCAATGGAATGTAAATTGAGATGAAATCTCTCATAAAAGCTATATCTTTAGGCTAAGGATAAATCTATGAAATAATTATGTGTGAAAAATATAAATACACTCAATATGAATGGATATTTTGTGTAAAACAATCAAAGGACATTCACACATATTCTTATAAAAACAGAACTAATGAATTAGATGTTTAACTCAATAAATGGAGATTGAGTTAAAATTACTCTTATCAAGTTCAAATCGATGACCAGAGAATTTATCAATGGAGTGATTATGTGTATCAAAAGTATATCCACAGAAAGGGGAGTGGAAATTTTGACATAAGAAAATAAACAGTGCTTCCACACATAATCATGGAGTAAAATAATCAATGAAGTATTCGTAAAGCTGAATGAGTGGAAAATGAAATTTCAAATTCCCTTATCGATTTGGTAACTTAATAAACATAAACACATTAAATAAGGATCATAAAATGAAGATGTAAATATCCATAAATTAAAGTATAATACACAATAAATACAATGATGGGCAATACACACACGACATGAAATAAATAAGTGGTGAACAATGGAAATATCACGGAATTAAAAGTGAGATAAGAAACCCCTTACCATGTACTTTTCCTTGGTTGAGGGAAGGTTAACCTCCTGAATAATCATTAAATCATTTTTATTAAATTATAAAATAATCATATATATAAATATGATATCATATATTATCTTTTAATATTTCTTTGTTAATAATATTTTAGTATTATCATCGTTTCAGGTGTTAACTGATTCATTCTCCTTTATATGTTTTGTTACGTAAGTCGTGTATGTTATGGATAGGTTGTATATTATTCATATACAGAATGAAATCATGTCCTTTAACATTACTTTTAATCATCAAATTCGAATTAGTCTTCAATTAATATGATGGGGACATGAATCTCATCGTGTTCGTGGAGACGACAGTCCGTACGTACGCACAAGCCACAATATCATCCTTTTGATATTAAAATAATATATAATTGGATGGTATATCATATATACAGAATCATTATCATGTTATATTTATTATTTACATTAATTACACATCACTATTATAACCATCCAAATAATAATATATCGAATAACAATTACACCACGACGTGGAGACGGTAAGCCGTACATACGCACGTATGGTGACATGTCATTCAAAGGATGGATTGAATACTGAATATGGTTGTACCATATTAATAATAATATTACAGTATATTGTATATACAGGGGTTATTATTTTAGAATTGGAAAAATAACGATAGATGAAGTAGAAGAAGAAAGGAACTTGAAAGAGGGTGGTGATAACATTACCTCATCTTCGTGTTCTTTATATTGATTTGATCAAAAGGGATCCACAGGATGGCTTTATGATCAAACTAAGGCCTCTATGTTGAATTTAGGGAAGTTTAGAGAGTATTTTTTATGGGTTTGGCAGAACAAAAATTCTTTTATAGTGTGAATAATGGGTTAGAAATGTTGTCATTTTATAAGGGGAAGGAGGGGACCTTAGGAAAATATAGAAATATCACTTTATAATAAATTAAGATTCAGTTTCTAACGGATCCAAATTGTATAATTTAGAAGATAAGGTAAGGATGGGTCGAAAACCACTCAAAAAATAGAATTTATACAAGTTTGGGTCATTATATTAACCTAGTCTTTTAGTTATAACTCTTAGTTAATTAGTTTGACACTTACCACGTCACTTTGTATATTTATATTTTATAGTTAATAAACTTACTATATACCATCAAGAGACCTAGAAGTGGTCGATTAATGATACACCTATCATTATATAAGTCTCTTTGCTGAACCTTATATTTTTAGGAATTGAATATAAATTAATAATATAATATTAGTTTTAAAAACTCTTTTATGTCAATTTTGACACTATTGGGTATTTTGATTTTGATAAATTCATAACATCATTATTACATAGAAACAAATTAATATAAACAACCCTAATATGTCATAGTAACCTCTAAAATTATTTCAATTTATAAAAAGTCTCAAATTATATTTATTTTGGTATTTATAAAATCAATTATCTTAATCATTCATTAATACGATAATTACTGCATCATTATTGTGTCATAAATAAATTAAATTATTTAATGTATAAAAATTATAAATAAAATATCATTATTTAGGAAAAAATTTTATATTTCTAATTAATATTTATAGTATAATATATAAAATATATAACCCTATGTAAAAATTGTTTTTCTGAACGATATATGCTAATGTCATTTTTGTATTTACTTTACCTTAATTAATATAAAGTGTCCCTATCACCTACAAGTGGCTCCTTGAGGTCCCAAATTCGACCCAAAGATGCCCATGGTCGAAAATGTATCCACCAATAAGGTTAGGACACGTTTTAGAGTAATTTATTATTATTATAATATTATTTTTCCCATTATTTACCGGATTTACCCTTTAACCATGGTAAATAAAATATTTACCGAAGTAATTATTCAAAATGCTAAAAATAAGAGTTACCTATTTACACAATTTGGACATCATGATTCCAAATATGGAATCCATTTTTTCAAATTTGAAACACAGAAGTGGCAGAAATTAATTTAAAATTATTTCTTGCTGTCAAAATAAAAAACGTGTTTTTAAGAAATAATAACTATCAAAAGATTGACAATTGTTTATTTCGAAGATAAATGTGAAATTACATCCAACGACCAACATTTAATTATATGGTAAAAATATATTCTAAATATAATTTAAATCCACTCAAAATCATAATTTATCACTATTTATTATTTTTGATTAAAAATGTTTTTTTTAATTAAAATTTAGTAATTTTCACTATTCATCAAAATATAAAAGTTATCCGAAAAGTAGAGAAATTTCACCCTAGGGTAATTTCAATATTCCAAATCAAAAAATGAAGTACATTTTGAGAGAAAGAATTTTTAAAATTTCAAAACTTGGGTCTTACTATTCATAATGGCTACTTTGATTGGTCGAGGTGCGTTAGAACTCGAAGTTGCATACAACACATGCTACTATTTTAATCAAAGAGAAGCATATCGTGGAAGCTTGGGGTGTTACATATAAACTCCATGTTTGTTCGGAACATGCCGTTTAAGGGCCAGCCATGTAGACAGACGTGTAATTAACAACACGGGCCGCCGAGTCAGTGTCTAGTACACACCGTGTCCCTAGGGAACATGCTGTGTAGTCTGAGGTTAGATTGAACCGTGTGAGTTAGCCATGTAAGGATACACAGGTAGGGGAATAGTTTTCAAGTACACGCCATGTGTTGGATCAACACACCATGTAGTTTGAGGTGTTACACGACCTATAGGGCTGGGGTACACACCCATGTCAGTGGCTTAAGATGACATGCAGTGTAGTTTTTATACACGCAGTGTAGTCGTGTTTTGTAAAATTGTGGGTTTCTATTCCATGTTCCTGTTTTGTAATCTTGTGTTCCTTGTCCTTGTTTTTCTTATCTAAGGTATACATTTGATCTTTCAGAGCTATGCCTCTGAGGCATCCTCCAGTTGTACGTCTGTCATCAGGCAGTGATCAGATGCCAGATATGGCTGATCAGGGACTTCCTGCCAATCCTCTAATCGATCCAGGCATGGAACCGGATATCATTCCAATTGTAGGCACTGATGCGTAGTTTAGGGAGGACTTCCTGAGGATGATGCAGACCTTCTAGGGAGTGCCGCCTCCTTCCCCATCGATGGCTGAGTTGGCTCGGGTTTCTTAGTAGTAGTATCCTCTTTCTTTTTCAGGGGATAGAGGACCCCAGGTTGCAGCATCATGGATAGAGGCCACAGTGACCATCGTTGAGCACCTAGAGATCCCTTTGGAGAAAAGGGTAAAGATGGAAAATTATATGCTCTAGGACACTGCCAAGAGGTTGTGGGAGGTGATCTCACGGTCAAGGCATCAGCAGGACATGTCTTGGGACGAGATTCGATGCACCATATATGACTAATTCTATCCAGAGACCCTGAGGGCCAATCGAGACTGGGAGTTTATGAGCCTGCAATAGGGAACTCTCTCTATTATGAAGTACTCATCTCATTTCACTAAGCTGCAGAATTTCACACTGATCCCAGTAGGTGATGAGTTGTTCCCTTCTAGGAAGTTTGAGGATAGTCTTATGTAGGAGATCCATTCCCTGGTGAATATCATCCAGTTGACTTTGATATACTCCATCATCAACCAGACACTGATCACTGAGCGCAATCTAAGAGATTCTGGAGCAGTGAGCCAGGGCGGTTCGATATCCAGAGCTGGTGTTCCTATTACGGACTGTAGTAAGCGTCGTAGAGAGTCTTATCGAGGAGATCAAGGTTTGAGGGATGTGTCTTCTAGATGACATGTATTATGAAACTAGTGTGGTAGGAGTGGGTATACTAGGCCTCAGTGCCAGAGGGATTCGATGGAGTGCCGGTCTTACGGCAACATGGGCCATCTTCAGCATTTCTGTGACATCTTCTCACCATCAGCTGGTGGTATGAGTTACTCTAAGACCCCACGTTCTGGTGATGCTTCACCAGTTTCCCACCAGTCAGGGAACTGGAGTTCTTCCGATCCATCAGGCCGAGGTGGAGGTCGCGACCATGGTGTTCAGTCACCAGGTCATCAGCAACAACAGAGTGGATCAGCTCAGCGCGGTCAGCTAGAGGCACAGGGCCATGGTGCAAGCCAGTCTTTCACCATGGAGAAGACCTATCAGGAGCAGTATCCTGGACCTTCTACAGTTCGTGGTACGATATTAGTAGAATAAGTTTTATCTTCATTCCTTTTCAATACTAGTGCATCCTATAGCTTTATCTCTATTACTGTCGTGGAGAGCCTTGGGATCTGTATCTTTTTGCATGTCGACTTGTTGACTATTGACAAACTATTGGGAAAGAGGAAATATTGCATACGTTAGTGCAGAGAGTGCCCTATCGAGGTTGCGGGTTTTAACTTCTTATGAGACCTCTATGTCCTAGAGATGATAGGGTATGACGTCATTCTTAGGATGGACTGTTTAATTCCTTCCAAGGAAATCATCGATTGGTATCACCGCAGGGTGAGTTTCATATCACCAGAGGGCAGATAATTCCTTCATAGAGTCAAGTGGTATGTCCAGGTGGGTAGAGCTAGACCAGAGCATCATGGGCTATGGGAAGTTACATCCCAGATTTCCAGTATTTATCTGGATGACCAGGGGACTTCATAGTTAGACTTTCCTTTAGTGGTGGATCATTTCAGGCATGTCTTCCTAGAAGACTTTTCATTTTTACCTCTGAAGTATGAGGTAGAATTCTCGATTGAGCTCGTTCCAGGAGCGGCTCTAGTGTCCATTACTTCTTATAGGATGTCTACAACAGAGTTGCAGGAGATCAAGAAGCAGTTGGAGGAGTTGCAGGCAAAGGGTTTCATCCGACCCAGTACCTCTCCTTGGGGTTTTCCTGTCCTGTTTGCGAAGAAGGCAGACGATACCCTTCGGCTTTGTGTGGATTATCGGAAGCTAAACCTGTTGATGGTCAAGAACCGATATCCCTTGCCAAGAATCGATGACCACTTTGATCAGCTTCGAGGAGCTCAGATGTTCTCAAAGATCGACTTGAGGTCCAGTTATCATCAGTTTCATGTTAGACCTTTAGATATACATCTGATAGCTTTCAAGAGCAGGTATGATCTTTATGTTTATAATGTCATGTCGTTCAGCCTTATGAACTCTCCTGTATTCTTCATGGAACTGATGAAATGAGTGTTCCATATATACATGGACTCCTTTTTCATGGACTTCATGGATGATATCTTGGTGTACTCTCACACTCAACACGACCAGGCCGCACATCTTGAGATCATTCTGAGTACACTAAGAGAGCATCATATGTATGCTAAACTCTCGACGTTCCACTTTGGGAGGGATCAGGTTCACTTCCTGGGTCATGTTATCTCGGAGACATGAGTGTCATTGGACCTAGAGAATGTGAGAGTTGTAGTTTACTACGAGCAGTCGATGAAAATCATTGAGGTACAGAGTTTCATAGGGTGGTCCGGATACTACAGATTCTTCATTCAAGACTTTTCATACCTATAAGAACTGTTGACAGGTCTGACCAAGAAGGGAGAGATGTTTTTTTGGTCAGATTCTTGTTAGTCAGCCTTTCAAGAGGTGAAAGGGAGGTTGACATCAGCACTGATACTAGTCTTTCTAGAGCCGGGCAAGGGCTACACTATTTACTGAGATTCTTCAGGAATCGGGCTAGGAGTTGTGCTCATGTAGGGAGATTTAGTTTTTGCATACAGGTCTCGATAGTTGAGGCCACACAAGAGGAATTACTCTATGCATGATCTGGAGTTGGCAGCAGATGTTCATGCCTTATGCGGTTAGAGACACTATCTTCTGGGAGATCACTTTGTGGGTTTCACCAACCAAAATAGTATCATTTATATCTTCACTCAGTGTGATCTGAATCTGAGACATGACAGGTGGGTTGAGTATCTTCAGTCCTTTGACTTAGAGATCGCCGATACGTAGGGGAAGCTCAATGCAGTTGCAGATGCATTGAGCAGACGAACTCAGATTCAGGCAGTTCAGGAGGCTAGAAATGAGTGGGAGCTTATGATTCTGTTCACTGAGATGCATCTGGAGGTGCATGATATGCAGGGGCAGTATTTCCTTTCATCGGTGGTTGTTATCTCTACATTTATTGATCAGGTACGAATGTGGTTGCTATCAGATTCATAGGCCTTAGCCCTGCGGGAGAGTGTGTCAGGAGGGGACCCTCTTCCTGGATTGATAGTGAGCGAGGATGAGATCATGTGTTTCCAGGGACGCATATGAGTTCCAGAAGACATGCATGAGGAGCTGAAGCGGGATTTCCATTCCTCAGTTTGGGCAGTTCATCCTGGAGTCACCAAGATGTATCAGGATCTTCGTCGCCAATACTGGTGGCTAGGTATGAAGAGAGATGTTGCTGGTTTTGTCATGAGATGTTCTACTTATCAGCAGGTGAAAGTAGAGCATCAATGACCAGTAGAGGTTTTATAGCAGTTACCCATTCCGGAGTGGAAGTGGAAAGATGTCGCGATGGACTTTGTGACCGGGTTGTCGAGTTCACCTCATGGAAGATATGTTGCTTGGGTTTTCATCGACAGTCTTACGATGGTTTCACACTTCTTACCGATCAAGGAATCCTTCAGTGTTGATGATCTAAGACGATTGTACATCCGAGAGAGTATACGTCTACAAGGAGTCCCACACTCCATTATTTCAATCAAGGATGCACATTTTACCTCTCGATTCTGGCAGGGACTTCAGAAGGCTTTGGGTACATAGGTACTTTTTAGTAAAGCATACCTCCCCAGACAAATGGCCAGTCCAAGCGCACGATCCAGGTGCATGAGGATATGCTCCGAGATTGCATTCTAGACTTCAACGGTTCTTGGGAAAACCATATACCTCTTGTGGAGTTCTCCTACAAAAATTGTTTTTAAGCGACCATTCAGATGGAAAAAAACGAGTCTCTGTATTAAAGGCCATGTTGATCACCTTTATGCTGGCTAGTGGAAGGAGATGTATCTTTTCTATGACCACGTCTTGTTCAGGAGACCTTAGAGTAGATAGAGTTTATCCAAAAGAGGATGGCTACAGCAAAGTCTTGACAGAAGTCTTAGGCTGATCACCGGAGATGACCTCTAGAGTTCGAGGTCGGAGATCAGTTTTTTCTACCTGTCGCAGCGTGGTCGGGACAGAAGAGGATTTGGAGACAGGGTATGCTTTAACCACGGTACGTCGGTCCGTTTGAGGTTTTGGAGAGAGTTAGTCCGGTTGCCTATTGGTTGCAGCTACCTCACAGGTATCGGGTTGTGCACGACGTCTTCCACATCTCTGAGCTCCGACGTTACTTTTCAGACATGTCTCATGTCTTCCATCCAGAGGAGGTTGTGCTCAAAGAGAATGTGTCATTTGAAGAGCATCCTATCCGGATTTTAGATCGTGGTACAAATGTTCTCCAAGGCTGGTCTGTTCCTCTGGTACTAGTGCTATAACATCACAAGCGAGTATAGGAAGAGACTTGGGAGAGGGAGGTCGAGGTTCGATCGTAGTGGCCGTAAGTGTTCGAGGATCCTTCTTCTACGCCCATCTAAGGAAATTTGGGTACAAATTTCTTTATGGGGGGAACATTGTAAGAACACGGGTCTTCGTTTCAAGTAAGATTTTCCTTTTTCTGTAGTTTTTAAAAAAATTGAGTTTCTAGAAAATTTCGAAGTATACACAGTGTACTTTCGGAGTACACACCATGTACTATTCTCCAGCTCAAATCCATGTGCTGGTCATGCCTGGTCCACACACACGGTGTGTGGGGGTGATGTGGAGGACGATTTTGGCAGAGTATGGAAAAACCCACTACACGCCGTGTACATTAAAAATACATTTCGTGTACTTTTTTTTCTCTAAACGTACCGGGGTCGTGCCTAATCGCTATAATCATCTTATTCTAGGTAAGGTTCGTCCGAGAGTGAACCATACGGTTGGATCTTCCCTGAGCCCCCGCTTCTCCGTCCATTCTCCAATTCGATCACGGTTGATTGCGATGGATGTGCAACGGTGAGTTCTTCCTTCTTCTTGAGCCTTGTTTTCCAATTCATCATCCTCTTCATGTTATCTAAGGTTGAACATTTTTGCGTTTTCATAGATATATGACATTCTAGGGGGGATTATCCATCGTGGATAATGTATAACGATCTCCTAGGATCGAGGTTGGTGGTTTCTGCTTCACTGTTCAAAGTCTCTGAGTTTATGTGCGAATTCCACCAATACCCGTGAACGAGGTTTTGCGTGTTTACATTTTTCCCCTTGTGGATTTCCTTCATTTCTTGTATTCTTTTGTAGAGGTAATTTTCCATGTTAGATGATAAATTGTTGTGCTTGGATGTATTTTCCTTGCTTCTTTCTGTTTACGACCTTTTGGTCTTGTTTTCCTTTGGCTGTTGCACCTGTTTCATGCCTTGTGGTTATAGGTTGATGTGAAACTCATGATGTGTTTGTTCCCTTATAGACCATTTATCTACGTATCCTTATAGGTGTTATTTGGTTCTCCATGTAACTCAATAGGTGTACTTTGGCCTTATAGCATTATTAAGAACTGACTGGCATGGGACCGAGAGAACCTGGTGCAATAGACTATAAGGGATAGACAGAGTGAACTTCTCAGAGAGTCTTAGATATTACAGACTACATAGGGGATGGACAGAGTGAGCTCCCAAGGATTCCTGGATTTTATAGACTACATGAGGGTGAACCGAGTGAGCTACCTCAGAGAGTCTTACCTTGTTTGAATCTTTTTATGAACCTTCCCATGCTAGAGGAAGAATTGACCGAGTTAGATTCCTCAGAGAGTCTGTGGTATACCTGAGGAAATATGAGGAATTGACCGAGATAACTTCCTCAGAGAGTCTCTAGACCATGGGGATAATAGGGTTAGACCGCGTGATCTTCCCCAAGAGGGACCCTGACTACCCTAGACTATAAGGAGACTTGACCGAGTGAGATTCCATAGAGAGTCTCATAAATTCGTATGACCAAGCCAAAGCGGTTAGGCTGAGTGCATTGCCCAGAGGGTTGTGGTACTTCTTGGATAGTACCAGAGGGGATGCCTATGATTACTTCCTAGAGGGTTTCCGGTTTATTAGTTGTTTGTTTCACTACTGTTGTTTGGTTGTGTATTGATTGCTACTATGTATTATCCTATTTTTTCAATTATTGTTTACTGCCTACTGCTTGATGTTCCTGTTTATTGCTTATTGTGCCTTTACCTACCATATACTCACCAACTGTTAGCCACAGATCTTTGGGAGGTTTCCTACTAGGATTTTATCTCACACCCTGTTTGGGCCATGCTTCTGGGCCCAAGAAGACTATGTTGATGCATGTATAGACAAGGGAAAACACCCTTCGACATCTGCAACGTGATTTCTTGGAGCAGGAGATCATGGGACCAAGCCATGGCTTGTGATGCTGATGCGCTGTTTACTTTTATTTTGTACTTCTTTTAGGAATGTAGCGGTTTCTAGCATTGTGACTTGATTAGATTCATTCCTAGTTATGTATCATGCATCATTTCATATATACATATGTGCTCCAATTTGTTGATATAGTCTTCCTCTGTTATGTTTTTGGTTATTACTGCTTCCTCTATTTCATGTTTACTTTTCTTCCGCTGTGTACTCTGCCAATGAGGGCATAGCTTCCCCATAATCACACCCAAGGCCCTCGCTGCTAGTGGCCAGCCTCTGCCTTTTGGGGAAATGCGCTTGAGGCCATGTGACCAACCTGGTACGGGTCGCCTCTGGGTGGCTTCTGGAATCGAGAAGTTACATATATCTTCCTATATTAGGAATCGTTTATATGATAATATGAACTAGGGAATTAGAAAACAGAGTAACTTGGTTGAAGGATCAGTTACTCAATGTAATAACCTTGAATAACATCATTTGTGTGTTTGGTCATGTATCTTTCATAGTTAGTTTCCATGAAAACTAGTGGAGTGTTGATCCTACTAGATGATAGTTTTTTATATAGTTATTAAATAAACCCTCAAACAATAGGCTATGAATAATTATTTAAGATGAATCAGATTGCGGGAAATGGGTCTTCTACCCTATATCACTCAGTATGTTGGAGTTTATATGGTCTTGGAGTTCAGGTGGTGGAATTGGTGTTCTAGGAATATACATTCCATATCAATAAGTCAGTTCATCCTAGGGTACTTAGACTGTCTATAATTGAAGAGGGGGGATGATAATTTAATGCAGTTCAGAATGAACATGTGGATAGAGGGGCTATAAAATTTTCATTTAGAGGTACTATTCTTGTATCATTTATTATTTCTACTGAATTACATGATAAAAGAGCCTCAAATTATTCAATATATTCTCAACATGTGAGTAGTTTGAGCTTCACATTGGATTTTTTGTGTGGGGATTCGATGATTGGACAACCAATGAGAGTATAGTCATGGGACATCTATTTACTAAAGGAATCTATATCGAGTTCGGGGAGTATCATTTCCATTGGGATATTTACATTCATGAAATTTTAGATATTGACTTGATTTTGTGGATAGACTTGTTATAATTGTACTGATACAAAATTGATTTCTATAGTAGGAGAGTATCCTTTACATATCATAAGGGAAAAAAAATTTCACCACATGGAGAGTGGGATATCCATGAAGGTCATCAGGGGAATTATCATCATCACCTAGGGGTCTCATCCCCAATGATTTTATCCTTTTCTTGATGATAGGGGTGTAAATCTTGAGGTATTTCTAGTTTAAGTGGACAAGTTTTTGGACATGTTTCAAAAATAATTCATTAGGCTGGGACAGGAGAGCTACATTAAATTTATAATTTATTTCATGTTTGGAGCCCATTTAGTTTACATCACACCCTATATAATGGTACCAATAGAGCATTATTAAATTCAGTCTCAATTGGATGAGTCGATGGTAATGTGTTTATTCATTTCTTTACTTCATTTTGTTATTTTATTTTTTGTTTTATAATAAAGATTATGGGACATTCGGTTTATGTGTAGTCTATAAAAAGATGAAATGGACGGTAGTAAAGAATATATATCATCTTATATGTATATATGTTATACAAGAAAAATTGAGACAATCATGTATTTTTTGTAAGATTCACTTGAGATCAAGGTATCATAAGTTGAGAATTTTACCTTTTGATATATCACGAATGAATAGTAACAGTATGTATAGAATTTTTGAGTTTTAAATGATTCCATTATAGAGAATGAATGCTATGAATGTCTTTATTTATATGATTATGCAAATATTCCACCCATACATGGATCATTTTGTAATTGTATTTTTGGTGAAATATCTGTGTAATCCATGTCTAACAATTATCATACGCAACATATTGACATTATCCAAAGAATACTGACAGGGAATCAACTATATGTTATGAAATCGAAGCATAAATTCTGGATTGACATGGTATATATCATGGGTCACATAATCTCGTTGGAAGGTGTGTTTGTGTAAAAAATATAAGGGATATAATTTTTTTTATAAGGACTAGCCAAAAATATGTTTGATAACCAAATATTTATAGGGTAGGTAAGTTATTAATGTATTTTTATCCAGGTAATTTTCATTTGAATCCACCACATTCATGATTTAACATGAAGGGGCTAATTTTGTAATAATTTGTATCTTGTGATAAAACTTTATAGGAGTTTTAGATTTGATTTACCAACACACCCATATATATCAAACCTAATAGCATTGAGAAGTATTCTATCTTTTTTGAGGTGTCTAGGATGGGAAATGGAGAAGTGTTGATGTAGTTAAATCATGTTGTAACATATGGTTCATGATAGTTGAGGCCACATGAATATATTTAACCTATGTTTGACATCAAGTGAGTAGTGGTAGTTTATACATTGATGTGTTGGTGAACTGTTTGGTTAAAATTTTATTCTGCTAACTGATCATAATATCATAAAGTTTATCTTTTTGATGTGAGATTTCAATCTGAAATATTTGATATATATTTAGAATATGATGACATTTTATATTGAGAAAGAATATATTCCAAATAATTAGATTTTTTTGGATGAATCATTGTAAAGGAATACTTGTAATCAATTAGTTTAGGATTGTTTTTTTCAATGGAAGATGATGTCCTTGCTAACTGAGATTCATATATAATATTAGGTGGTCTAGGAAACGATTTATCTCCTATCAGAATCATTTGATTCCACACTTCTAATATATATTAGAGGGATGTATTATGATAATCTAGAGTGTTTTCCCATTAGGTAAATACTTTACATGGGGGTATCACCTTCCAATTGAACATTAGATGATGTTGAGAACATATATGTATGGATCAATGTAGTTGTTCCAAAATGTATTCACGTTGACATGATGCATTACATTCATTCCTTAAAGTGGGAGGTGCATCCTGGTTTTGCCAAAATGTAATGTCACATACATCAACCATATTGGTGTCTAGGAATGAAAATGGATATCAATTGTTTTGTGAAATGATATGAAACTTATCAGAAGTTGAATTCTATGAATAAAATACTAGATTGTTTGTTATAGTAATTAAAAATTAAGGAATGGATGTGTTATGGATTTACTATATACATTTCATTGTGTCTCCAAAGGGTACCTTGGAATAATGATGTTATTTGTGTGATTGTGGAACGATTGAAAATTGTATCTCATTTTTTTCATATATAGTAATTTATAACCATGGACTAGTTGGTTAATATTTATATCCAAGAGATATTTAGTTTTTAAAGGATCCATAATGTATAGTTTTTGATTGTGACCCATGATTTACTTCATGGTTTTGGTAGGTATTAATGTTTTTGTTGGATATAAATGTGTTTCTGATTATATAGTTCCACACATAGAGAGATATGAAACTTGAATGCACTATAATGGTGATATAAGACATGATGAGATCATGTGTCCTTCATTTTAGTGGGTGTTGGGAGAATTAAATATCACAAATTGATTTCTCATATAACACTAGTTACTAGGATTCAATATAGATTTTACCATATAAGGATGTTTATTGTTTTCCATGCATATCCCCATTTTCTTAGATGGAAGTAGGAGAGTCTGAGTTTTTTGGATCATGTCTCATGTTGGAGAAATGAGAGCAGTTTCAACTGATTCACAAACGGATGGCTATAGTTTCTATTTGGAGAAATTCATGTGATGAATTATGAAAATGAACCCTTTATTTTACATTGAGGGATCATGTGATCATTTAGGTTTCACCTAGATTGGGTCACTATATGATTCATAGGTAGGGAATGTTTGTGCCCATATTTATTTGACCCTATGAAATTGTGGAGAGGATCAGACGAGTGGATTACTAATTTGATATTCCGCATGAGGTATAGTGATATGAAAAATGTTTTTCATGTTCCACAACTGTAGAAGTATCACCAAGACTGTAACACCCCAGGTAAATAAATAATATTAAATTTTCATATTTATCCATATTTGTGAATTAAATATTAATATGACTTTAAAGGGGACACTATTCTTGATGGCGTACCCAACATGCAACAACGAGTTTCTTGGGAATCTTACATTTCACTATAATAATAAAATAATATTATTTTAAATGGTAGTTAAAATGTAGCCGTTGTATTGGTGGTAATGGATATAAATAACTAAAATATGATTATATATGTTTTTAAATGTTTTTACATTTATCCAATAAAAGATAAAGGCTTAAAATACGGAAAGAATTCAATTTTAGGCGTATATGCCCTAGTTTTCACTAATGGTTCACTTATCGCCTTTTGATGGAGAACCATCATTAAATATAGTTTTGTTCACACTTATAAATTCTATTGGACCAAATAAAACTCTTATTAAGAATTGGGACATCAAAATTTACTTTGTGTAAATTTTTGGTATCTTTCTGATAAAGTTCATTTTTTAATGAATAGTTTAAAATGTTGTATTTTAATTCAAAACCTCTTTTTAATCTAATTTTTTTATATGATTAGATTATATTTTGAATTGGTTTTAAAGTGAAATTATAATATATTTTTACCATTAAATCCAATAGTGGTCATTGTAATTAATTTCACTTTGAAATCAGACTTAAACCAGTGTCAATCTTTTGATATATATTGTTTCATAAAAACACGCTATTTGCTCTGACAGTGGGAATTAATTATTAAATTAATTAATGTGAATTATATAATTTTAATTTTGTAAAATAGAATTCATTTTTGAATTCGGAATATCAAATATATCTTAGGCTGAATTTTTGGGATTTTTCGGAAAAACATCAATTTTTGATGAATAGTGAAACCACTAAGTGGTACTTATAAAAACCGATTTTTCCGTTTAAATGAAAATTTGCCCTCTTTGTGTTTTTAATTTCAAATATCTGACATACATGGTTTTAATTATGAAGTAAAATGTGGTTCAATGGGATAAAAATAATTTTTTTGGTGAATAGTAACTTATTAAGTTTTTAATCGCGATTAGAGGTAATTAGTGTAGTTTAAGATTAAAATAATGTTTTAATAATATGAATTGAACTTGAAACTTGTTCTAATCTCATTGGATGTGTCATGGCCGACCACGAAAACCCATGGGTCAACTTGGGGACCCCATGAAGCCACGATGGTTGGAAAATGACATTAATATCTTTTTATTTAATGTTGAAGTAAAAATGAGACAAACATGAAATGTTTTACTAAAACAATTGTTACATGGGGTTATAAAAATCGGATTTTTTACTATAAATATTAATTGGAAAGATAAAAGGATTTCCTACATCCGAGTATTTTTTTATAATTTTTAGACATTAAATAGATTAAATTATATATGACATCATGATGATGCATCGATGACCTCATTATTTAACGATTTAAATAAAATGAAAAGATAATGTAATATCTAAGACCTAATCATGTCCAAAACCTATTGGATGAGTGTATTTAGAACCCTTATCACCTTATCCTCGAAAGAAATCAATGTGGGACATTTAAAATCCGAAACTCTTTTGAAAATAAAGTAACATTTTGTAACTTTACAAGAGTGCCCCTCCTCTCCTCTTATAAAAGGCCCCACCTCTACCTCCTTACCCACACTCCCAAAGCCTTTGGCTCGGCCAACCTCTTCCCATTTAGTCTCTACACTTCTATCTCTTACTCCTTGAAGCCTCACATTGGGCAGAAGTCTTCCCAAGTAAGCCTTTGAGATCAAACCAAAGGGAGTTACCCGATTTTAAGGTAATGTCTTCACTTGAGTCCTTTTGTTTTATTTTTCTTCTCCAACCCCCTAAAATATTTTTATTCATTTCTTTTATAACAACTCCAGTATCATAAATATACTATGATGTTGTTATAAGAAGTTTTCGAGCTACAATTTCACACACCTACATCTAATGGTTAAAGAACATACTGTTTCCGTGGATGGCGAATTTCGGCCTCCCGAAACGATGATTGTTCAACATTAATTTAACACCTTAAAAGGTGGACATTAAGATGACACTATATTTATATATGATATATAATATGTTTATGGTTTCCTTAAGCTTCTTTATTTTTCATTTTGGTCATACCTTTATGGTTTCCATTATGGGTAAACACGATATCTTCATTTAAGGAAGTGCGGACTACCGCCCCCTCAAAGTGATGTGATTCGCTAATGCCATATGCGGGACGTATAAAGGATTGATTTAAAGTTATTATATATGATGTTATACTATAATTATAATATACCTCTATATAGTTATTATTTCTTTCCATTAAAGTATGATATAGAAATGAAAGTAGCATTCATGCATACGTACGGATTACCGTCTCCATGAACTGTGCATTTCATTTCTTATCCCCAAATGTAATGTACTATTAAAAGTACATGTATATAATGGATATATATAATTAATGATACATCTAAATGATGAATATAATTCGTTAATTAAAATATAAATACCTATCATTTAGTTTTAATTCCATTAATATGACAAAGAAATGAAAGTAGCATTCATGCGTACGTACGACTTACCGTCTCCATGAATGGTGCATTTCATTTCTTACCTCTAAATGATTATGTAATATTATAAATACATGTATATTCTGGATATATATGATATATATGATATCCAAATAATGAATATAATTCTGGATATAATGAACATTTTACCACACGAACAACAAGTAATTGTCAGAAGTCCACTTTCGACTTAAGAACCAAATATCGACAAAACGAAAATTATTAACTTAAATGACTACATAATGTTTATAACATGGAAATAAGTGATCTAAAAGGAATAATGAACTAGATAATGGTTCTTAATAAAGTTTAAATTAACTCAAGTTTATTATTCAGGACGTTAAAGAATGATCGAGTCATGTCGGACACGAGTTAAGGGACCCTACTCCTGTCATTATTTTTAAGTACACTTTTTTATGTCATTCCTTCTATGCTCATATTTCTTTTTATTGGGATGTTCTTTTATAATACCCTTACTGTAATTTTTATGGTCATATGATGAGAGACCCTATTCTCTCTCATCAATCCATTCTGGATGTTTTGAGTGGCGCCGTTAGGCTACCGAATTTTCATAAGAGATCCAACCTCTCTCTTTCTCTTTAAGTACTCTCCTTTATGTCACTTCTTTTTAGCTCCTATTTGTTATGATGTGGGATGTTATTTTATATTCCTATTGCTGTAAATATTATTTTAATGTGATTAGATACCCTATTTGATCTCATCAATCCATTTTTGGAAGTTTTAAGTGGCGTCGTTAGGCTGCCGATTTTTCGTAAGGGATTTTTCATCTCACTTTTATTCCCGTGAGATTATTGCTACATTTGCCACAATTTCCTTTTAGTGGTGTATGTACTGACCATTATTTTACTCATTGTTTAATATTATTTCATTTATGAGTATTTACATCAATGTTGTATTGTCCTTCTTTCACGGGGTGTATGTTTCGAAAGATACCCATGTAGGTAAGGGAACCTGTCACACTCCTCTTTTTAAAAGACTTATTTTGTTATGTCTTTTAATTCACATAATATTATTTTGGGATATGTTCTTCTATATCCTTATTGATGTAAATTTTATGGCCAAGTGATGAGATACCCTTTTTATCTCTCATCAACTTTTTTTATAAATTTTGATGTGACGTCTTTAGGCTGTCAAGGGAACTTCTTAACCCAATTTCGATTTCTTTGGGTTCAACATGTAGTTATTGAATATGTCATCCTTTTAATATGTGTGAATGACCTTTTATTGTTTTACACTTAATATCCAATTATATTGGGTGTATTTATATTTTTCACACATAATTTTGAGATTGATTTATCCTTAATTTAAAGATACCTTCTTTATAAGGGATTTCATCACATTTTACATCTCTATTGAGACTTCATTGTTGTTATGAACCAATTCACTCTTATATGGTGTATACACTATCCTTTATAATATTATATCATGAATCCATTTATTCTCATGATATTATAAAGTTCTGATTAAATGTTATTCCTCAATTATTGTATTCAAGTGTCTCTAATTTTGGTAAAAACCCTTTAACCAAAATATCGCTTTAAATGTTTTAATGATTTGTTCTTATTAATATCCATGTTTTCAAAATGGTTTTAAGGATTTATTTATATGTATATTAATTGTTTAAAATGTTAAAAGCTTCAAGGTGGTATGGGACACTTTGATTCAAAAATCTCTTTATTAAATGTTTTAAATGGTTTTGAAAATGGTTTTTTTAATGGATTAATTATTTCAATATCCTAAAATGTTATATTGTGATTGAAATATGGAAATGTTATATTTCCTTTATGCATGTTTTATGTGATACATTTATGTTATGGTTCTTGGGCACTATTATGAAAACGGGTGGTTCCGTGATAAACTAAGGGCGGGTGAGCCCGATATAGCTCTCCAATGCATTGGGTAACGCGAAGGAGTGAAACGTTAAGGTTTCTCTGAAGAGATTTAGGAAATAAACTGTGTTGGGTATTCCAAACGTAACCAATAGGGTTACTCCCTACGTAAGAATGTTATGAATGCCTCAACTTACCTTTATGTATTATGATTTCTATGATTTATTCATGGTTTGATGAGGTATGTTAAAGTGCCTATGTTTTATGGGTAAAGTATGATTTCATTATTATGTATATATGAATTCATGTTTCCTTTCCATATTTTTATAACCCTTACTGATCTTTTTATGCTCATCGCATGTTTTTGAAATGTTTTTCACAGGTCAAAGGAAAGGTACATGATGTGATGATAGTGTCAAGGATGTGTTAAGAAAGAATCCGTGTTTTATTTTAAATATGTTTCCTTTGATGGGAAGAATGAATATTGTCTTTTATGTAACCACTTTGTTTAAATGTGGAATGTAATGCAAGTTTTATGATCTAATTCTCTAAAACTCTAATCCCAAAAAGATCCTCAATGTGAAATCTTGTAATAACTCAAGATTAAGTAAGGTTTAAGTATGGGGCCTTATAAAGACCCTTCTGCTTTTGTCAGTAATTTTTATGTTAATAATTATGTTGATGGATCCTTTGAGGAGCATTCGATTCATGTTTGGGATCGTAGTGAGAAAGTGTTTCATGGAATGACCGTGATGATAGTATGAGTGTTTTAGAAACAAGGATATATTCTTGAGGAATCAGGAGGGAAGGATGAAAATATGTGGGATCAGTTTCCCAAACTACTATCCTCAGAATCCAAGATATATTTGGGTGTATATCTCGAATATGTTCAGTTATAAGGTATGGAGATTGTACGATCACCACAAATTTGTAGATTTCACATGCTCATTTTTAGTTAATCATTTAACATTTTATTGATTACACCTTGTTTATATTTTTATTTTTGGTTGGTATAATGAAAATTAATATATTTAGATACCCATGGGGTTTTTTCACATTTGGTTCATAGTTATAGAAATCCATATTGTTTTACCGAGAAAACCTTTCATCCCTTTTGGAGATACTAGAGTGGGAACACGTTTTAGAAAAACCATGATGTATATCTAACAAAACCATTCACCCTTAAATAGAGGGTATTTTATTTTTTAGAACATTGTTTGTCAAACTATGTACTACATGTGAGAAACTATGCAAATCATGAGTATGAGTATAGAATTTGGAATGTAGGGAACCACATCCTATGAAACAATGTTTGGGGATTTCAAACCCCATGGAAGTTTTATTAAAATTCCAAAACCCTCATTTTTTACTCCTAATCAACATTAATCATCCTAAATAATATTCCTGAAATTTTAGTAAGCTCCCAAGAGGAATATAAATCTCCAAAAACTCATTCTGGTTCAAATAGAATATTTATTTGAAGGATTCAATCCCACTTCTAGTATGTAATATCTTCTTATTTTGTTTAATATCTCTATCCAATATTTTTATATTATTTCTCAGGTATGGTTTCTTATATCAGTAATGTGACTGGATATAGATTTTGATGAATCTATTTTAATTTTATCTTGTTCCATGTATTTTATATTTTATATCCATCCCCATTTTGAATTGAAACATTCCTCATCACATTGAAGGTTTCAGGATAGAAATGTTCATCAATGACCATTAGGATGGTTCTATAATTTTGAATTTATATAGTATTGATTATAATTTTATTGATATATTTCATTAAATTATATTAAAAATTTTGGTAATTATATATTTATTTTCAATTTAATTAATAGATTTATTTTTAATGTGATAATGAAACCATAAAATGATCCCATTGGACCAATTAGTGAGGATGAGTCGGGCCTGACCAAAACCCATATGGAATGCGAAAAACCATTGCATGATATTATTGAAATGTGAAATTTTGAATAATGGGTGTTTGTAATTTAGTTAAATATTTTATTCAAGGTTGAATATTGATATTTTAAAATGGGTTGAATAATGTGTGTTGGAAATTGATGTAAAATGATATATGAATGTGGAACCATGATATATGAAATATAAACATGATGTGATCATTGAGGATTTGGTCCAGGATTTCTTCTAGAAATACCCATGGGATGCAAAACCCCTACACTATTCCCCAGATATATATATTTATTACATGTTATAATTAAGTTGTGGGACATTGTCTCGTACTCTATATACCCATGATGTGCAATACTACTACTCTAAGACCATTATGTATGAATGTGAAATTGATGTTAACTAAATAATTGAAATCCCATGATTTAATTTTCTATTAAATTCTTATAGTATAAGGCTCAATCTCATGTGTGTCAGGAAGAAGGTATGTTTAGTTCATGTGTCTCCTTTAACACAGGGGACCTATATGGTTCATTAAAGAATATTAAATATGAAAAATTGTTTAGTTTTTCACTATTGGTTATTATTTAGAAAAATTCATACACTTTTATAGATATTATATTTTTTAAAGAACATTGTTGGTGGCCTATTGAGTTGTACTCACATCTTACTCAGCCCTCCAAATTGTTACTTGAAAAGACATCACATTTCGATGAATGTATAATGGAAATATCCCAATTTTAGATCGATGAGTTGAGATTTCGGTTGAATCATTGATGAGGTTTCCATAAATGATTTTAGGACCCTTTTTGAGTTTTCAAAGATTCATTTTTTCATTTTAAACATATGAAATATAGATAATAATAGATTTTCGTCTCTGGTTTTAGAGATTTATTTTCTTGTTTGGATTGATCATGTGATGTTTTTTATTATATTGGTTTTTTATTATCCTCGTTATTTATTATTATCATTTGGATATTTTATATTGATTTCAAATTTATTTATACTTTTTTAAAGAGGGTATTGTCTCCCCACATTACATATTAAACTTCCCTAGTAGTCGAGAACCTTTGGTGTATGGAAAGGTGCACCTGAGGTCACATGGAATACCAGCTCATGGAACTAGCATATAGAACCCAAGTCAAAACATTATAGAACAACGGAGAATAGACTCCATGAGAAAGAATGATGTAAAAATTAATTGATAAAATACTGCTATAAAAAATATATATAAATATTTAAAATATTTTGGTAGAATATTTTTATAGGAAGCTAAAAAAGATGACAAATTCATGACATGGATCCCAATAGATATACCTTATCCTTATAATGTGAAGTCTCTATAGTAGAAAAAAGTTATTGAGCCATGTAAAGATTATGAAAAGAAGTAATTTCAAGAAAGAGTACCTAGTTGTTTGGGAAAATCAATTGACACTAGATAAAAAGTTTTAGAATGATAAAAAAACATGCCGAAGTTTATGAAAATAAATTTTCTACAGAAATTTGGTTGAAAACTAAAATTACACATAATGATGGTGTCTTGTGTGTATGGTGTACTAACCCTAGATATTATACACACAACTATATAGTGATTATAACTAATTAGTGGAATATATAAAAAAGTATAAAGAATTAATATAATACATCATATACTAAAGTGAGTATAATTGCAAAGTATACAACACACAATAGAATGAATAAGTTTGGAAAAAATGGGCCATTTTTTAGAGACATCCATTTTCCTGAATAATACAGCTGAGAAAAAATAAGGTCACACCTTATTGTTTTTTATATAAATGATTTTTTAATAAAATTTATGGAATTATTGGATATTGTTTCATCCATTGAGGGGGTTAATTAATAAGGTGAATCTATTAAATATTTACAACATAGTGAATGTGAAACATCCAAATATCTCCAAAAAAATTGAAGGTGAGAATTATGAACACACATTCATCCCATATTAATAACTTAATTAATCATATAAATTTTGTGGAAGTGCATGCATGATTACGAGATGAGAAAAAGGGGTATAACTATCTTTTTCACTTGAATTTTATAATTTTTTTTGTTGAATTATGTGTAGAAGTTATCATTTCATTGATAAAAATGATAATTTTTGTAACCACTTCAATATGATTTGATTTTTCTATAAAGATTTGAAATACATTATATTTTATGTATACAGAAGACATCCTTGGATGTACGTATATAGTTTTATACATTAGGATAACCTACACATATTTACAGTAGATTAAATATTGGATATTTTCTAAGATATCAATGTGAGATAATTAATATCATAAATAAAAACTTAAACTTTTAATATGAGGAATATGATCATGATTTTTAAAAATTTGATGAATTTAGAAGTCTCCATTTAAAACATTTATTATAATTTTCAAAAAATGATCAGAATAGTTATCACCAAATATTTAATTATGAATTGCGATGATATTAAAAAAAATGGGGGATATTATTTATACTAGGGTTAATTTTGTCAATATGTAAATATTTATTGTTTATTGAAGTATATATTCGTTGGGAAATGTTATAGATTCATCTAATTACATTGGATTTTATGTTTGGATAATTATCCTGGTTAAATCTTATGATTTTTTCCAGATAGTATGTTCTATGACATGAGTAAATTTAACTAGGAGAGCGAAAATAGCCACAAGAATTTTAAAATATGGAAGAGGGTTATGTAAGTAATATATTCATGAAAAACATAAAGAAAATTACAAATATAAATCAATATAATTATGAATGTATAGAAATGATCTTATGAAAAAGGTGGTGTGTTTATGAATTCAATGGAAATTAATAATTGCATAAGTAATGAATTTGATGGAATCCATGAAATATTTTTTTCACTTCGTTAAAATAATATGAATATCATTATTATCATTGAATAAATTGGAAAATTTCATTGAGATCTTTATAATTAGAAAAAGGATATAATTAAAATTTATATTTTTATTAGCTCTACAAATAATACGCATATTAAAATGAAGGGATGTTCATGTGAAGTGGGTCTCCCTAAACCACATATAGGATAAACCCAATGCGAACCTCCATGGGGTATTCTTGCATAAGGGGCCACAGAAGGCGTCATGGATTGTCATTTGAAATACCTATGTTGGCATGTGAATAAGGCTCATATAATGTATGAGTTTGTATAAGAATGTGGTGTGATCGCACCATAGCATGCATAACATGGGTTTGAATACCATAGAGCTGAATCCTTGTGGTCTGTGTCTGCATGTGGATGTGTGTTGAACCTCTTCATTGGATTGGGAGAACGATGGTCACTATTTTTCTAATAAACAATAGATAAATCTTCAATGAATGAATTTGGGACAACTGATGGATGAGTACTATTCTCTAATGCTTATAAATTGTGGATATAATGTTGTCCATCAGACTAGATCAATTTGAAACATCCATTAAATATCCCACCAAGCGTATATGAAATATGATATTGCAAGATATCCCATGTTGCAATATTTCAAATTAATACAAAAATATTAGTATTATTTCATATCATCTTTAAACCACTCCTGGAGGTGACTACCCAAATCATTTGGAGACAATTGACTGACTTCACTCGACATGTTAACAATTTATGACATGTATAATGAACTATTGTAAGTAATCCAATTTCTTCTTTCATGTGTAGTATTTTAAGTATTTCCACACATGAATCCATTGAAAACACAGTGGATTGATTTGAATACAACACATGATGTTATCACCTGAACATGTGAAATCTGTATAATATTTCACGAGAACCAGTGACAGAAGGTAGACACTCATTGATGTTGTCACATTATGTAAAATGACAGTGAGAAGATCTGGCCTACTAAAATAATTACAAGAAGAATTATTTGGATTTTTTAAGAAGATGGATTCCACAGAATCATAATAATATCAAACGTTCCACATGGTATCTGTGATGATGCATATATAATCAAGTAGTATCGAAATTCAGAAGATCCTTAGCCCATACGGTGTTTTATGAAGTCATTGTAACTCATTGAAAAAATTTTAAATGTTTTTTAAAGTAAAGTATAAAATCCAAGGATGTGATGAGACTTCAGATATTAAATAATTTGAACGATGATGACATACATAGTACACTGGGAACAATAACAGTGAATCTATGTAATATTTTAATGTGAAGGAAGTGTGATCATGTTTAATTAATGTATGGGCTAGTGAATATCATGAGAACTATTATCATGACAAAGTATTTGTAGAGGAATACATAGACACATCCCAGGTGATGAGAAGGACCACAAATAAATCCATTCTAGTTACATGATGTAATGAATGAGACACCACATATGACATATCCTATCTCATGATTTTGTTTTAGGGGACACCAACAGAAAAAACATGTGTCACATTAATGATACTCAAAAAGTAACCGCTAATTTTGCGAAAGAGTTGTATAAAAATCCATGAAAAATAATTGTATATTAAATAAGGACCCTAAAAACCATCCAGGTCTCAGGAAGGAATTGAGGAGGCATTGTAGAATAAATCTATTGTCACCTGACTTTCCTATGTGAAGGCTCTATGATTGAATATGAACATATCGTGTTGACCATAGTTGGCCATGGGAATGAGATGGTTATATCACATGATAAATTTTTGATGTGGAGGAGTAGTACCTATGAATATTTAAATGATTTAAAAATATTAATGTTCTTTAAAAAGAGAGAGATAAACACATAGATCATGTAAAGGTAATGAAAATATCATGTTCTTCATAGAAACTCAGATATGTCATGCACTTCGCATGAATCTGTAATGTTTCATGCGATGTGAAAAAACTATGTAAAATGTACGTGAATTTTTTTTAAAAAAATTTATTGAAAATATTTTTACACCTAATACATTATGGAAATGATTTTAATGAGCTCATTCATATGTGAAAATAAAATCCATTGAGTTCATATACTATCTAGAATATGCGTACACACATGATGAACATTCATGTGATCACTAATAAACATTACACATTTGAAATGATAAATAGAAAAATAATTCATAATCACATAATAATAAATTTAAAAAATGATTATGATAATATTTTATTTTATAGGAAATATATGAATGAATATTTTTTAATTAGAGACTCATGATGTGCATAATATCCGAATAGCTTATATCTCAGTTGAGAGTTCTTGTGAATTAGAGACGATAGATTGGGATTACAATTGTTCAAGACATTTCCTACATATAATATTGTTGAAGAATTTTTATGCACCACTTTCACACATATAAGTGATTATATGACTTTATAATGAAGTAATCATTTCTAAATCATTTGTTGAACTGAGGAAACTGATCAAATACATGCGATCATAGATTTGTGTGAGAGAACATAAATTAATGAAATGAACATGAATAGATATATGGGAATGTGTGATCATAGATGATCATTAGGAATATAATTATATAATCATATAGTGGATCAATCCATATAGAATAGTGGAATCCCCGTAGTTTGAGATGGGTGTACCTAGTCTCTTTTGTGAATTAGGAGTAGAAGTCTCAAGTGTGGATTCTGAAGCATGATGATGTAAATTCTGAAAAACTTGTAGGGTGTAGTAAAAATTAAATTTTTTGGGGATTATAGAGTGTTAAAATGTGAATATGTGTTGACCATTTTTATGATAATAAGATTATAGCCAAGAATTAATGTTGTAGACAATAACCAGAATGATAAATAGCATGTATTTTTACAAAACCATGTAAATATCTGGTGACATGAACACTCTTATCATTTTTATTTATGAATTTATATTTTGAGATACCACAGTGTGTATAATGAACCTTAACAAGTTACACATCTTGAATTAAAGAGAAATATTTATTTACAATATAACTACTGATTCACCCCTCTAAGTGGTCAATCGATAGTGGGTCACTATAATATATTTTTTCCATTTTTATCTAAAGAATGAAAACATTTGAAATATAATATTGAATTTTATTTTAATGTGTGAAAATGAGATCATGTATTTTTAATTAAATGATCAATATGTATTGGTTTATGGGTCTCACCATTAATGATTCCAAATTATGTAGGTCCGAATAATATCATGTGCACTAACTATAAATATACATAAGTTGAGACTTTAATAATTATTTTACTACTAGACTAATGTTTCTAAAAAATATACATGTTTAAACAAATATATAAGAGTTAAAATCTTGTTATGGTAGATACATAACATGATCATACTTTGAAATTTAAGTTATGGATTTATTGTTTTTGTGACATGTGATTCAATGAAAATTCTTGATATATTATTATTTATACATTAACAAGGTAAATTATTGTTGAATATGTCATATTGATATAGTATATTAACATTATCATTCCTATATATGGGAATAATAATCATTCCTTACAAAAAATTAACAATAATTATTCCATTTTATATGTTCACAAGACAACCCTCATCACATTTTCTACTAATTATAATAATATTATTCATAAGTATGTAAACATGTAGTACATTATAAATTAATTTTATTATTAGAGTAGAAATATTGTTGATTATGATGATTTTACTCTGTGTGTCTTCACTAAATGTAACTTTTCAATCACTCAACTCTTTCGTGATTGTTATGTTTTACATTCTTCTTGTCATATATTATGAAAAAACTCTACACCTAATTTTTTTTGGCTATTTTTTCCTATCATATTTTCCTAATATTTTCAAAAATTATGTTTTTTGCACCTAATCATTATTTTTATCGACTGATTTACCAAATAACAGATTAAGAAACCATGAATATCACAATAATTTTATGATGATCCACTAAAATATTTTCCGAAATAATGTCATTTTGATGACCAAAAAAATGATTTCCATTTAATGAATAATGGAATTTTCATATTACCTTTCCTTTTAAGTTTATTGTAATGGGTATACTTCTAAGAATATAATAAATTAATTGAAAATGGGATGTGATGAGAATATAAAATGTTATATATTATGTTATGGATGTAGTTAAATATTTAAAAACTTGTTAAACTTTTCACTACAGAATGATAAATTGGAGAAATTATTCAAAAAACAATTAACTTAAAATTTTAGTTAAAATAAATTTTTTTGATCCATTAATGTCAAACTAGAGCATTCTATAATGTCTAAATACAAATTTATTTTTCAAATTTAAATAATAAAATTTAAATATTATATTATTTTCTATAAGATTTTAAACATTATCATAATTAACATATTTTTGAAAAAAATATCAGTTTCATTTTCTATTATATTATAAAATAACATTACATCATCATAATTAGAAATATATTCCACATATTTTTCCTTTAAACCCTTTTTCTTTATAAAATAAAATTTAATAATACTCATACAATTTGTTAGAAAAATTTGAATTAAAGGCTATGATTGATATAGATTTAGTAGTTACCTTCTCCAAGAATTATTTTTAATCCTTAGGAATATTTGTATAGGAAAAACCAACCCTTAAACTCTTATCACTATCTTATGATGAAGGATGAAATGTATTATCCCAACTACTATTTCTTTATGTGTACAATTCCATTAAAATTATAAGTCATTTACTTTTACAAGTTATCATATATTCTATTTATTCTCTCATAAATATAGAAAAATATTGTCTTATGTTACCTACCATTACTCATTCGTAATACATAACTGTTGACCTCACCAGTTTCGATAATCCCAACTATGCCATCAAATACATTGATAATTCCAATTAATGTTTATCTATATTCTAATTCGCTCGATCTATGACATTATATCTGATAATAATATTAAAATAATCCTTGAAATATGTTAATCAATGTTTATCATTATTTATAAATGTTTTGAAGTAATTCTAACCCAATATTATATGTTTTACATAAAACAGATAAGTGTTAATCAATGATCTTTGTATAGCTACTGATACAGAGCTACCGGTACTTAGTCTACTAGTAAACTTAGTATACCGATAGACAGAGTCACTGATAAGCTAAGGTCACTGATACGCAGAGCAACTAATATTTACAATTCCACTGGTAAGCATAGAATAAGGTCACCAATACAGAATATAGCTACCAATATGCATAAGATAACCGATACACCTAATCACTGGAACTAAGCAAGATACCGATACAGACAGTCACCGATAGACTAGAGCTACTGATAGACAAAGTGCTACTGATATACAGAGTCACCGATACATAATGAAGCTACCGATTCAAAGGATAGCTACAGGTATATCAAGAGCTACCGATAGAATGAAGTCACAGTTATATAAAGAAATCGATACCAAAAGTTGTCGATACGTAGAGTAAGAGCTACCGATATCAAGATCTTCTGATACAAGTTCAAAGAGCTGCCAATAGAAGGTCACTGCTACACAAAGTCCACCGTACACATCTACCAATAGAATTCTAATAATGATTGACCGACCAGTAAAACTCTATACTCTCAATATTATTTATTTATTAAAATAACGACTACATTTGATGTTTTTAATGTAGTTAACATTATTTAATGATATCTGTTTTCATGTCAGGGAACCGTACCTAGTACCCATGAAAAAGGTAATCATTCATTTTTTCCGGAGTAGAAAGCTATAAAGGGGAAGATAAAGACCTAGTAAAAGGAGATAGAATCCAAAAACTAACAAGCCACTTGAAGTATGAAGAAAGAACTAAAAAGTGGTCGATACAGAAAGACTACATCCATAAACCAAGAACACTGGACAAACATGAATCAATTCATTTCTAGAGGAGAACACGAGCTGTATCTTGAATTAAGAACTACAAAAAACACTTCATGCACTCGGGTTGATAAGCTGAACCTGAAAACCAATGAAGAAAACGACACTCAGTTTTTCAGACAAAAACAAGAGAAGGACTTAGAAGATTTTTTGACTAATCAAATGAGTCCAGAGCCGCACTGCCAATCACTAAAGTTTTTCTAACCTCATTTATAATTACTCTAGTGATTATTTTATTTAAATTTCTAGAAGCGTGTGTACCCTGTTTATTTTACACAAACACTATCTCTTGAGCTAAGCTGTAGGATTCTTAAATCCTCATTCAAACACTATAACTCTCTTGTATCCCACTGTGGATAGTTGCAGAGGTCGAGTAAGACCTAGACAGCTGGGAGTTGTTTTTTGTTTTCCCACGTAGAACTGTGGTAGAGGTATCTGAACCTGGACAGTATTTGCACTGTTGTTTACCCCGATCCTGGGTGTGGATCAATTTATATAAATTGTTTGAGAGGAATATGTATCTTCTTGAGACTGAACCTCTTGGTTATATCTGATGTACATTTTAGTTTATGTCATAAGTATACTATATATTTCATATTCCTCTACTATCTACTTTGAAATATAATTTTTTTAATGAATCTTTTATAGTTAAATTATCATGTGTTTATACTTATTGTAAACCAGTAAGATAGTTTCAAAAGTCAATTTAATCTTGAGATTAAATTAGCTAAGACATAATCAATCATTGAGAAACTAATTGAATATTTAAAATCTGTATAAATTCACTACTATTTAACATTGTTTTTAAATAGGGGGATTTTTATAGAAATATTTTTAAGAAAAATTTAAATTTGAACTCAATTCACCCCCCTTTTGAGTATCCACTCCAACCAACATTTGGTATCAGAGGATTTTATTAATACAAGTTTTTAGAACATTTTGTTTTACAACTGTGATTTTATTTGGATCTCTAAAGATCTTAAATTTCTATTAGTTCTAAATTTTATCCCTTTAATATAATTTCTAAAATCTAGTTATGGTTAATAGACTAGAAGGTGCTGCTACTAACATTCCACCTTTCTTTAATGGTACAAACACGCCCAGTGGAAACTTAAGATGAAAATTCATTTGGAATGTATGAGTTTTGATATCTGGACTGTTATAGAGACTCAATATAAAATTGTATAAACTGAAAGAACAAAATGGGACGAACCTACAATGACTGCTTACAATAATAATTTTAATGATATTAATTCCATGTATTTTGCTTTAGGATATGAATAGTTTAATAGAATTTCTTCTTGTAAAACTGCTTATGAAATATGGGACACTTTGGCTATTTCCCGTGAAGGAATAACCAATGTTAAATAAATATTATTGAATACATATACTGTTAAATATGATAATTTTAAAATGAAATATGATGAACCTATTTATGACATGTATCTCAGGTTCAATGAGATTGTTAATACTATAAGCTCTCTTGGAAAGGCTATTACAGAAAAGGAACAAATTATGAGGAAATTATGATGTCTACCAAAAATATGGAGAGGCACATCTATTTCCATTAGATAATCGTGAGACATCAGAACTCTCCCTATTAAGGAATTAACAGGTAAGCTTATGATGTATGAGGAAGAACTTAAAGTGAAAAAAGATGAAGATGATGAACCCAAGAAAAAATCTGTGGCTTTCAAGTCTACTGCTTCAAAGAGCAAAGATAAGGAGAAAATTCATGTACCTGCTGAATGTTTAACCAGTGAATATTCATATTCAGTCAGTGATGCTGAGATGGCTCAAGTAGCTGGAATATTTAAAAAATTCTATAGGAAGAAGAAATTATTCAAAAAAAACAAACTACAAAGGTAAATATGACAACAATGGTCACTAGAAAAAAGGATTGGAAAAATCCAGATAAAATTGATGAAGTAGTCTGTTATGAATGCAAAAGAAATGATCACATAAAAGATGATTGTCTAAAACTGATGTTCAAGAAGAAACATGACTACAAGGAAAATAAGTATATGAAAGATATGAAATCTACTTTGAGTGCATCGGAAGACAACACAAGTGAACTTGAATATTTTGATTCTGAAAAGAATCATGCCAACATGTGTTTCATGACTTACATATCCAAGGTACATGTTTCCCCTGTTCTAAATGATTATTATTCTTGAAGTAAGAGTGATTCAGATAATGATGAATATATGTGTAAGGATGAACTGATTGAATACTGTAACATACTGAAAGAAACAAGTAATGAACATAAAGACAATTCTAATTCATTAAAGAAACAACATGCTCTCACTGCTAATGTTAAATCTTCCTTTGATATAGAAAAGGAGAATAATTCTCAACTATTGAAAGAAAATACTAAACTGAAAATAAATAATGAGAAACTAAGAAAGGATTTAGAAAACATCACAATGGGAAAAGATACACATACTCAAATGTTAGGTAAACAAGTGGCACAAAAGTATACTACTGGTTTTTAATACCAACATGGACATAGACAGTTTACAAAAAATCGATTTATTCATAAATCTGGACAAAATTATGCATGTTCTAGTTCAGTAAATTTGAATGCTTGAACTAGTTATTCATATGTTTATAGATCAAATAACTTTTATCATTCAAAATATATTAATTCTGTAAATTATATTAGACCCATAAGAAAAATTTGGGTAACAAAATCATTGATTTCTAACCTGTCTAGACGCAAGAGAATCTGGGTACCAAAATCATTTTCCATCTAAACCTATTTTGTAGGAGACCTGTTTGAAGAGTTCTCACAAAAAGGTATGTTACTTGGAAAGTGGATGTTCAAGGTACATGTATGTAGATTACTCATGCTTTAAATTCTTAATAAAGGTTAATGGAGACCATGTCACATTTGGTGATAATTATAAATGAAAAATCATCAGCCTGGGACAGATTGGTAACATTAATTCAGTTTTAATTTCTAAAGTTCTATTTATTGATGGACATAAATATAATCCGTTGAGTATTTCTCAGTTATGTGATGATGGATTTAATGTTATGTTTGAAAATTATTATTGTAATGTTTTTAATTTTAATAACGTTTTAATATTTTCTTCTTTGAGAAATGAACATTTTTATGTTGTTGATTTAAATTCTTTGGCCAAACAAAATGTTATTTATTTAAATTATTTTCCAAATGAATCATGTCTATGTCACAGAAGATTAGGACACTAAAACATACATTAATATAGAAAACTGACTAGGAAGAACTTAGTTAGAGACCAACCCAAACTTGAATTCCCATCAGACAATGTTTGTAATCCCTTTCAAAAGGGAAAGAAACATATAGTTTCTTTTAAATCAATGAATAATGTTTCAACATCTCAACCTCTTGAGTTGGTTAACATGGACTTGTTTGGACCTTCTAGAGTTTATAGTTTAAATGGGAACCACTATGTCTATGTCTTAGTAGATGTCTTTTCTTGATATATGTGGGTATACTTCTTATCTCACAAAAGTTAAGCGTGTTCTTACATTGTTAAATACTCCATGTCGGTAGAAAACCATAGTGGACTTATGATTAGGAACCTGAATAGTGATCAATGTCGTGAGTAGGAAAATCAAGGGTCTGAATCTTATTTCTCACACAATGACTATAGTCATAACTTTTCTACCCATAGGAAACCTCAGCAGAATGGTGTAGTAGAAAGAAAAAACAGAACCCTTCATGAAATTTCAAGAAATATGCATAATGAGTATGATCTGCCTATTTATTTTTCGGTTGAGGGTATGAATAAAGCTTGTTATATATTTAATAGAGTCATAATTAGACCTATTCTTATAAAGACCCCTTATGAACTATGGAATAATAGAAAACCCAAAGTTAGTTACATCAGAGTCTTTGGATTTAATGTTTTTATTCTTAACACCAAGGATAGTCTGGAAAAGTTTTCTTTAGAAGTGATGAAGGAATTTTTCTAGGTTATTCATTAACTAGAAAAGCCTATAGAATCTTTAACAAAAGAACAACGTGTGTGGAAGAATATGTTCACATCATGTTTGATAAAACTGATCCACATGAGCCTAAAACCTCTCTTGAAAATATTAAAGAAGATTTGACTATTCTGGACCGTAATTATAAAACTAAAGAACCTGTAGTAAAAACATCCAGTTCTGGATATATTCTAGAATCTGCATCTATTGAACCCGAACCTATATATGAACCTTAAATTTCTAGTCCTACCTTCACTAGATCAACTAGGATACTAATGAATCATCCTTTGGATGTTGTTGTTGGTAATCTTAATAGAGGGACCTATACTATAGCTTCACTATGAAACCATGTTAATCATTAAGCCTTTCTTTCCTAGCTAGAGCTTAAAATATCAATGATGCAATCAATGATGACTTTCAGGTAATGGCTACACAAGAAGAGTTAAATCAATTTGAAAGAAACAATGTCTGGGAATTAGTTGACAAACCCAAGGACACTTTGACAATAGGAACTAAATGGGTTTTTAGAAACAAAGTTGATGAATCATGAAATATAGATAGAAACAAAGCTAGGTTAGTTGCACAAGGATATATTCAAGAGGATGGTATAGACTATGAGGAAACCTTTTCCCCTCTATCTAGATTAGAAGCTATTAGGATCTTACTTTCCTATGTTGCTCATCTGAATTTCAAGTTATATCAATTGGATGTCAAAAGTTATTTTCTAAATGGTTTTATAAATGAAGATGTTTTTTTTGAAAACCACCTGGATTTACTAATCCACATTTTCCAAATCATGTTTTAACACTTTTTAAAGCTTTATATGGTTTAAAACAATCTCCAAGAGCTTGGTATGATAGACTTAGTAGTTTTCATATTTCAAATGGTTTTACTAAAGGGATTGCTGATCCAACACATTTTATGAAAATAATTTCTATGTAAAGACCCTTAAAATTCAAGGAAATTTTTTTCTTAATTTTCTATGAAATTTTACAAGAACTCGGTCTCTGACGGCACCTGATTCCGAGGCCCGGAGTGCCCGAAATCAATTTCCGAAGTTTGGCTTAGGTACGTTCAGTGAACGAACAAGCGGGAATTTCTAACTTTTGATCCGGTGCTCGGAATTGAAAACTGAGGACACCGATGAACTCGCAGCACTGATATTCTCTTAAGGAGACCTTTTCCGAGGTTGCGTTTATTGCGGGTCGAGAGTTAGTTTTTGGGTTTTTAAAATAAAGTTAAATAAAATGTGGAAACATATTTTATTTATTTATTTTTTGTTAGTTATAACCTCCCAAAGGGAGTTAGTGGTGGGACCCACATCCACATAACCTCCCTTGGGAGGATTAAGTGTGGTGGGGCCCACACGAACCCCAACTCCTCATCTTCTCTCAAAGCTCCCCTATAACCCCCTTTAATTAATGTTTGACAACTTGGTTTAATTAATTAAGGTGGGTTGATTTGAATTTCAAACCTTTGAAATTCAAGTTGATGATTGTGTAAATAAAATAAGACTTAGCTTATTTTATTTTGTTTATCCATCTTGAGAGGATTTGGGAGCTCCTTCTTCTTCTCCAAACTTTGACGAAGAACACGAAGAACCTTCGAGCTCCAACGAAGAACGCCGCTCCTCTCTTCTTCGTAGCCGGTTGTTTCCGAAGATCGACGACGCCTTCCGTGTCAACGAAAAGGAACGCCGCTTCCTCCTCATACTTCCTTCGTTGGCTTACGAAGATTAACCAATGACGTACCTCTTCAGACGTACCTCTTCATCAACAGAATTGACGAACGATTACCGCGACGCCCGACCTCCGCGACGTTGTCTTCCGCGGGTCGTTGACAAACATCGTACTTGAAACCGAGGTAGGGGTTTGTTGTTGATTTTTTATTTACTCCCGTTCTTGGTTCTAGTATGACAATCTTGTGTTAAATATTTAAGTTTTATCGTCTAAAGAGAGGGGGGACGGACCGCACAAACATGGCCGAATCCCCCCTCCTTTGTTCATGATTATTATTATATTCTTGTGGATGAACGAGAAGGCGTGGTGCCGTCGCACCACGCAGGAATTGCACGGCTATAGTTGGGTGGCGCCGTCGCGCCACGCCGTGGAAGGATTATCAAGAACGCGACGCCGTCGCGCCGCGTCGAAGGGAACCGAAGGCGCCGCGGCCGGAGCGGGGCCACGGAGGAGGGGCGCGATGTCGTCACACCGCGCCGGATGAAAAAGGCCGCGGCCGGATCCGGGCCGCGGCGGAACGGGAGGACCGGCGGCTAGCCGGGCCGCCAGTGTCGGAAGCCGGAAGGGGGGACTGGCCTTGCCGGTCCCGTTGAGGAAGAACCGGCCAGCCAAGTTGGGCCGGCCAGATGGGAGAAGGACCGGGGGAATAAATTCCCCCGACTGGCCACAAACCGGCCCCCCATAAAGGTGGGGTGGGGGCGGTTACATCAAGGGGGGGCAGTGCCCCCCCGTTTTCCTCAAAGCAGGCCCCCCACGTGAGGGGGGCCGTTAGTTAAATGGGGCGCGGTAGGTTGTCGCGCCACCAGGAAAGAGAAGCGGGGGCTCTGCCCCCCCGCCCGTGGCACCCGAGCGGCACCCAGGCCGCGCCGCCACCGGCCGGGCTGAGCCGTCGGCCGGGCCGGGTCGGCCCTGACCCGGACCCCTCTTTTTCGAAACGACTTCGGTCTTTTGTCCATAACATGAGCCACTGACCTCCGATTGACGAACCGTCAATGGTGATGTGATCCTTGGATCGAGACGGTCGATTCGGTATATCGCACACAATGTTTCGGAATACTTTGAGTTCGGCCGGGTTGGTTTTTTCACGAAACCAACCGGGCCATCGGAGCGGAAACGCTCATATCTTGAGCTACGGACGTCCGATTGACGTGTCGTCAGCTTTGTTGTATTCCTCTTAGTGAGACGGATCATTTGTCATACTCTGCCCGAGGTTTAGACGCAGGTGGAGTACGGTCGGGTTAGTTTTTCCTTAAAAACCAACCGGGCCCCTGGGACGAAAAAGCCAATAACTCTCAGACCGGGCATCCGATCGTCGCGTCGTCTGTTGCGTTGAGTTCCTGTTGACGATACGGAACTTTTGGATACATAAACTCTGGACTTTGTGACAGTTGATGTATCAGTCTCTCGGCTCGTGGAGCGAACCCTCCCGAACGAGCTTGCTGTGTACGGGAACCCTAGTGCTGGCTGCGACTGTGACTGCTACTGCTACTGCTACTGCTACTGCTACCGTGACTACGACGATGATAGTACAGAGATCCTGTGTGGATTCGATGACGACTACAGCACTCAGTGATCCTACGTGGATCAGTGCTACAGGTCCTGTGTGGGCCCGATCCTGTGTGGGTCTGATCCTGTGTGGGTCTTTGCGCTCAACGGTCCTGTGTGAACCAACCCCTACAGGTCCTATGTGGGCCCAATCTTGTGTGGGTCTTTTGTGGGGGTTAGTTACCTATCGATCCTTCATGGGTCCGACGACTTAGATGAACCAGAGATCATCTTTATCGTCTTTCGAAGAAGTATACCTGTGTGAGCTGAATCCTGTTTTTTTCCTGTGTGGATTGTGTTGTGCTATCCTGTGTGGATTTCGTTTTGCTTTCCTGTGTAGAATACGTTTACTTACCTGTGTGGACTGAGTTGTACTTGGGCTCGGAGGTTGGAGTGTATTGGGATTGATGACTTAGGTATATGTATGGGCATATACCTAAGCATTATCGGTTTTTTACTTTGTGTTTGTATCTCACCTTTGTGGTTTATCCTTTGTGGATTTCGGGAGACCTTCAGGGGTCTCGGGGTCCCTACTGAGTAGTTTATACTCACCCCTGCACGGGCTATGCCCGCACAACGTTGTGTTGGTTGCAGACGACAGAAAAAGTTGATCTTGGCTGAGGCTTGTAGAGCAGGGCGGTACTTGGAGGTGGACCACTGGGCGTGACGTGTTCGGAGCGGACGGTGGGACCCGTGGAGCAGTGGAGCTATCTGTACCCACCCTTTAGGTGGGATCTCCTGTGGACAGCTCGGTGTAGCGGCTTATACTTACAGTTGATGTTTTCCCTTTCGAGTTGTACTTTACTTTCAGTTTGGGTTTGTATTCTGGCCCATTTACTTTTCCGCACTTTCAGTTGTACTCTGTTCTTACTTAGTGTTTACTTTTCCCTTACTTACTCTGTGGTGATTGTTTACTTTTCAAAGGCAATTCCTTCCATTTTTACTGGAATTTACGCCTTGGTGCTAGTCGCCTGCCCCTGGCCTATGGAAGGCGGGCATGGGGTAGTCACGACATGGGCCCCGAGGGCGGGTCGTGACAAATTGGTATTAGAGGAGTTCGGTTCTACCGCAAACTCTGATCTTTTCTATGTGAAGCAATAATGTTTAGCGTATTGAGTGTGGTTATCAGTCCAGGGAGTCCAGTGTTGGTGCGGCGACCGACGTATCCATACACTAGGACCCTGACTTCTGATTTCCGACTTAATGCACGAAAAAATTGATTGCGTGTGTGTTTCAAAGTTTTCTTTGTGATTACATTATATCAGCTCACCAGGTATACTGTTCTTACCGTGGCGCAGCTGTTTCCTTTTCAGGATGGCCCCACGACGGCAGCCATCTAGGGTTCCGAGAGTCGAGTGTGACGACAACCCACCGAGCGACGAGGCCTCGGTGCAGGGCCCTTTGTCAGCAGTGGCACCGACAGTAGCTCTACCTGTCGAGCCACCGATGCTTCCAGTACCAGCCGCTGACGATGCACGTCGTCTCAGCGCACTGCATGAGTTTCATCGCCAGCGACCACCCAAGTTTCGCGGGGAGACGGATCCCCAGGAAGCCGAGGACTGGCTGGAGGCAGTGGTACGTGTGTTTAGGCTAGTGAGGAAACCAGCAGACCTCATGGTGATTCTCGCTGCGAGCCTATTACACACAGCAGCAGGACGATGGTGGATCTTGATGCTCCAGGTGCACGATGAGGCATCTCTACTTTGGACGGATTTTGAGAGCCTCTTCCGCTCGGATTTCTTCCCAGCCACCCTTCGTACGGTGCATATCCAGGAGCTTCTTCAGCTGCGGCAGGGAAACATGGTCGTCGCTCAGTACGCGGCGAGTTTTACTGATCTCTCACGCTACTCGACCGACATGGTATGGGACCCATTCTTCCGGGCCCGGAACTTCGAACAGGGTTTGAGACACGAGATCAGGTCATCGCTGATCTCCCTCAGCATACCGACTCAGACGGGAGTACTGGAGAGAGCCCTTTTGATCGAGAGCTTCCTTGCTGAGTCTACACCAGCACCGAGACCCACCGCAGGGTGGCACATGGCAGAGTCATCTACAGCAGGCAGTCGGCAGATGACTCAGGGGTTCAGACATACCAGACCTTTAGGCAGACAACTTCAGGACACTGGCTCAGCAGTGTGGGGCACACAGCGCGGAGCCAGACTTTCGAGAGGCAGACAGTGCTACTCATGCGGCGGGCAGGGCCACATGGCTCGTGACTGCCCGACCCGCCGTGCAGAGGAGCAGCAGACGGTTGAGGGACCACCGAGGCAGAGGAAGAGGGTCGACCGTGGCGGTCCGCATGGAGGAGATGGACGAGGAAGAGGAGCTGGCCGAGCAGCAGGTGGTGGGTGATGCTTTGAGGCTCTACCACCACCACCACCAGGAGGTCCACCCTGACCACAGGGAGCTGGCGGGCAGAGATAGGCACAACTCCAGGCAGCATAGGCCTACGACCACGGCGCACCTGAGATGATTCGAGGAACTATCTGTGTCTATTACACCCTTGCTGCAATACTTATAGACACAGGAGTGAGTCACTCTTTTATAGCCGCTGCCCTTGTTCGGAGCTCGGAGATTCCGACAGAGCCGTTGGCTCGATCGTTACGGCTAGAGACTCCTACGGGGGCAGACTCGAGGATTACGCACTGGTGCCGGGAGTGTGAGCTTACTCTAGGAGGCAAGATCTTCGGCTGGGATCTTCTTGTAGCAGCGTCGAGGCCTTACGACGTCATCTTGGGCATGGATTGGCTATCTACGGTCCATGCACAGATTGACTATTTTAGGCGCAAGGTGCGATGTGTACGCACCGACGGGAGCATGTTCTCCTTCACCAGTGAGAAGGGATCCTTTGCAGCACAGGATGGACTTCCGTGGAGGAGTGGACAGCCCATTACTCATCAGTTGGCTAGCCTCATCCTTGGAGCAGTTGACGTGCAGAGTCCTGGTTTTCCTACAGTGGTGGATAAGTTTGCAGACGTTTTTCCCGACGACGTTCCAGGGCTACCTCCTCGCAGAAAGGTAGACTTTTATATAGACTTGTACCCTGGGACAGCCCCGATATCCACTCCAGCATATCGGATGGCCCCCGCCGAGCTTCGAGAGCTACGGGTACAGTTGAAGGACTTGCAGGGCAAGGGGTTCATCTGACCCATTGTTTCACCCTGGGCTTCCCCGATATTGTTCGCCAAGAAGGAGGACGAGAGCTTGAGACTTTGTGTTGACTATTGTCACCTGAACCAGGTGACAGTGAGAAACAAGTATCCGCTACCGGGGATTAATGACCTCTTTGATCAGCTCAAGGGAGCACGGTGGTTCTCGAAGATAGACCTCAGGTCAGTCTATCATCAGCTCAGAGTCAGAGATGAGGACGTGCAGAAGATGACCTTCAGATGTCGGTATGGCCACTATGAGTTCTTGGTTATTCCTTTCAGCGTAACCAATGCTCTAGCAGTGTTCATGGCCCTCATGAACAGGATCTTTCAGCCATACCTTGATCGTTTTGTCGTGGTCTTCATCAACGATATTCTGATTTACTCTACGACTGAGGAGGGGCACGCCTATCACTTGCGAGTTGTACTAGACACATTCCGAGAGCACCATCTTTATGATAATCTCTCTAAGTGCCAGTTCTGTATACGTGAGGTCCATTTCTTGGGACACGTTATCTCTGAGGTGGGAGTTGCAGTGGATCCTGCACAAATCGAGGCTGTGTTAGCATGGGATCCACCCAGGAGCGTGACTGAGGTTCGAAGTTTCTTGTGAGTAGCTGGATATTATCTGAGATTCGTTCCAGACTAATCTAGAGTTGCGGCACCACTCACAGCTTTGACGAAGAAGGGGAAACCCTTCATGTGGTCAGACAGTTGTCAGTATAGCTTCCAGGAGCTGAGACAGAAATTGACCAGCGCACCTATCTTGAGGTTTCCTGTGGAGGGAGTAGGGTATGTAGTCTACTACGATGCATCAGGGACCGAACTCGGATGTGTTCTGATGTAGGAGCGGGCAGTGATTGCCTATGGATCATGTCAGTTGAGGCCACATGAGCAGAACTACGCTACCCATGACCTGGAGTTAGCAGCAGTGGTCTTCGCTCTGAAGACATGGCGATGTTACCTGATGGGAGAGCGTTTTACAGTCTTTTCTGATCATCAGAGTCTCAGGTATATCTTCTCGCAGAAGGACCTGAACCTGAAACAGCGTCGATGTCTCGAGTTTTTCCAAGACTATGACTTTGAGGTAGTCTATACTCCTGGGAAGGGGAACGTTGTAGCCGATGCCCTCAGCAGGAGGACGGGCATTCAGCTACTCGAGGAGGCGAAGGAGCAGCTAGCCTCTTTACAGATATCCTTCGTGGATAGAGATGGAGCAGCTTTCCTCCAGTCTCTCACAGTCACCCCTTCACTACTGCAGCGGGTCAGAGAGGCACAACGTGAGGACGCTGAATGTGAGACATGGCGTTCACAATATCCTCGGGACAGGCACCTGATGGTTTCTCCCTTGGTGCAGAGCACGACATCCTTTTTAGAGGACGTACCATGGTACCAGTCGCTTTGCGAGAGGAGGTGCTGAGAGAGTTTCACACTTCTCCTTTGGCGGTACATCCTGGAGTGGCGAAGATGTACCAGGACCTCAGATGACTGTACTGCTGGCCGGGCATGAAGAAGGCTGTAGTAGAGTTCGTTTCTCGATGCCTCACCTGCCAGCAGGTGAAGGAAGAGCATCAGGTACCAGCAGGCTTGGTACAGCCCTTGGAGGTTCCAGAGTGGAAGTGGGACGGCATATCTATAGACTTTGTGACTAGACTTCCACGCACTTCCAGAGGTCACGACTCCATTTGGGTGATTGTTGACCGACTCACCAAGTCGGCACACTTCTTACCCATCAGAGACCAGGGCTCAGTGGAGAGCTTGGGAGATCTCTACGTTCAGGAGATTGTGCGGCTCCACGGTGTGCCATCATCTATCGTCTCTGATCGAGATGCTCGCTTTACTTCCCGGCTTTGTAAGGGGTTACAGGTGGCGTTCGGGATGCAGCTACGTCTGAGCACAGCCTTTCACCCTCAGACGGATGGTCAGACGGAGAGGACCATCCAGACTCTCGAGGACATGCTCCGCGCATGTGTCCTCGACTTTGGTCGTAGCTGGGAGGACCACCTACCCTTGGTGGAGTTTGCGCACAACAACAGCTACCACTCCACCATCGGGATCGAACCATACGAGGCGTTGTACGACCGACCTTGTAGATCTCCTTTGTGCTGGACAGACCCTGGGGAGTCAGTACATGTGGGACCGGAGATGGTCCAGGCCACGACAGAGAAGGTCCAGGTCATCCAGGAGCGGATGAGGACATCTCAGAGCCGGCAGAAGTCATACGCTGACAGGAGACGGAGGCCACTAGAGTTCGAGGATGGCGACCACGTCTTCTTGCGGGTCTCACCTCGACGTGGTATATGGAGATTTGGCTGAGGCAGCAAGTTATCTCCATGATTCATCGGACCCTTACAGGTCCTCAGCAGGATTGGCGAGGTGGCTTATCGCCTGGCTCTACCACCTCAGTTGCACCGGGTGCACGACGTCTTCCACGTATCTCAGCTGAGGAGATACGTGCACGACCCGATGCACATCATTGACCATGGGGAGCTTGATGTTGACGATGGGGAGACTTTTTCGGAGGTCCCGGTGGGGATAGAGGATCGACAAGATCGGGTCCTACGTGGGCAATCGATTCCTCTTGTGTGCATCAGATGGAAACACGGGAACCTCCAGGAGAGCACATGGGAGCCGGAGGCTCAAATGCGTGCTCAGTACCCTCATTTGTTTCCCTAATTTTTGATGTATCTTTACGGGGACATAAAGCCATGAGGTGGGAGTAATGTAAAGACCGTAAAATTCAAGGGAAATTTTTTCTTAATTTTATTTGGAATTTTAAAAGAATGCGGTTTCTGATGGCACCTGATTCCGAGGCCCGGAGTGCCCGGAATCAATTTCGGAAGTTTGGATCGAGTACGTTCAGTGAACGAACGAGAAAGAATTTATAAATTTTGATCCGGTGCTCGGAATTGAAAACCGAGGACACCGATGAACTCGCAGCGCCGATATTCGCTTAAGGAGACCTTTTCCGAGGTTGCGTTTATTGCGGGTTGACAGTTAGTTTTTGGGTTTTTTAAATAATGTTAAATAAAATGTGGAAACATATTTTATTTCTTTTATTTTTGTTAGTTATAACCTCCCAAATGGAGCTAGGGGTGGGACCCACATCCACATAACCTCCCTTGGGAGGATTAAGTGTGGTGGGGCCCACACGAACACCAACTCCTTATCTTCTCTCAAAACTCCCCTATAACACCCTTTAATAAATGTTTGACAACATGGTTTAATTAATTAAGGTGGGTTGATTTGAATTTAAAACCTTTGAAATTCAAGTTGATGTTTGTGTAAATAAAATAAGCCTTAGCTTATTTTATTTTGTTTAGCCATCTTGAGAGGATTTTGGAGCTCCTTCTTCTTCTCCAAACTTTGAAAAATAACGCGAAGAACCTTCGAGCTCTGATGAAGAACGCCGCTCCTCTCTTCTTCGTAGCCGGTTGTTTCCAAAGATCGACGACGCCTTCCGTGTCAACGAAAGGGAACCCCGCTTCCTCCTCGGACTTCCTTCATCGGCTTACGAAGATTCACCAACGACGTGCCTCTTCGGACGTACCTCTTCGTCAACTGAATTGACGAACGATTACCACGACACCCGACCTCCACGACGTTGTCCTCTGCGGGTCGTTGACGAACATCGTACTTGAAACCGAGGTAGGGGTTTGTTGTTGAAAATTTATTTACTCTCGTTCTTGGTTCTAGTATGACAATCTTGTGTTAAATATTTAAGTGTTATCGTCTAACGAGAGGGGGACGGACCGCACAAACACGACCGAATCCCCCCTCCTTTGTTCTTGAATTTTATTATATTCTTGTGGCTGAACGAGAAGGCGTGGTGCCGTCGCACCACGCGGGAATCACACGGCTATAGTTGTGCGGCGCCGTCGCGCCGCGCCGTGGAAGGATTATCAAGAACGCGATGCTGTAACGCCGCGTCGAAGGGAACTGAAGGTGTCGTGGCTGGAGCGGGGCCGCGGCGGAGGGGCGCGATGTCGTCGCACCGCGTCGGATGACGAAGGCCGCGGCCGGTTCCGGGCCGCGGCGGAACGGGAGGTCCGGCGGCTAGCCGGGCCGCCGGTGTCGGAAGCCGGAAGGGGGGACCGGCCTTGCCGGTTCCGTTGAGGAAGAACCGGCCGACCATGTTGGGCCGGCCGGAAGGGAGAAGGATCGGGGGATTAAATTCCCCCGGTTGGCCACAAATCGGCCCCCCATAAAGGGGAGGTTGCGGTTACATCAAGGGGGGGCAGCCCCCCCCCCCCCCCCCCCCCGTTTTCCTCAAAGCAGGCCCCCCACGTGAGGGGGGGGGGGCGTTAGTTAAATGGGGCGCGACAGGTTTCCGCGCTGCCAGGCAAGAGATTCGGGGGCTCTACCCCCCGCACATGGCACCCGAGTGGCACCCAGGCCGCGCCGCCGCGCCGGACCGCGCCGGGTTGGACCCGGGTCGGGTCGGCCCGGACCCCTCGTATTCGAAACGACTTCGGTATTTTGGCCATAACATGAGCCAAAGACCTCTGATTGACGAACCGTCAACGGCGATACGATCCTTGGATCGAGAAGTTCGATTCGGTATATCGCACTCAAAGTTTCGGAATACTTTGAGTTTGGCCGGGTTGGTTCGTTCACGAAACCAACCGGGCCTTCGGAGCGGAAACATTCATATCTTGAGCTATGGACGTCCGATTGACGTGCCGTCAGCTTTGTTGTGTTCCTCTTATTGAGACGGATCTTTTGGCATACTCCACACGATTTAGATGCAGGTGGAGTACGGTGGGGTTGGTTTTTCCTAAATAACCAACCGGGCCCCTGGGACGAAAAAACCAATAACTCTCAGACCGGGCGTCCGATCGACGCGCTGTCTGTTGCGTTGAGTTCCTGTTGACGATACAGAACTTTTGGATACATAAACTCTGGACTTTGTGACAGTTGATGTATCAGCCTCTCGGCTCGTGGAGCGGACCTTCCCGAACGAGTTTGTTGTGTGCGGGAACCCTAGTGCTAGCTGCGACTGTGACTGCTACTGCTACTGCTACTTGACTGCGACGACGACAGTACAGAGATCCTGTGTGGATTCGACGACGACTACAGCACTCAGGGATCCTATGTAGATCAGTGTTATAGGTCCTTTGTGGGCCCGATCCTGTGTGGGTCTGATCCTGTGTGTGTCTTTGTGCTCAGCGGTCCTGTGTGAACCAGCGCCTACAGGTCCTATGTGGACCCGATCCTGTGTGGGTCTTTTGCGGGGGTTAGTTACCTTTCGATACTTCGTGGGTCCAACGACTTAGATGGATCAGAGATCATCTTTATCGTCTTTCGAAGAAGTATAACTGTGTGAGCTAAATCCTGTTGTTTTCCTGTGTGGATTGTGTTGTGGTATCCTGTGTGGATTTTGTTATTCTTTCCTGTGTGGAATACGTTTACTTTCCTGTGTGGACTGAGTTGTTCTTGGGCTCGGAGGATGGAGTGTATTGGGATTGATGACTTAGGTATATGTATGGGCATATACCTAAGAAGTATATGTTGTTACTTCGTGTTTGTATCTCACCTTTGTGGTTTATCCTTTGTGGATTTTGGGAGTCCTTCAGGGGTCTCGGGGTCTCTACTAAGTAGTTTATACTCACCCCTGCACGGGCTATGCCCGCACTACGTTGTGTTGTTTGCAGACGACGGACAACGTTGATCTTGGCAGAGGCTTGCAGAGCCGGGTGGTACCTGGTGGTGGACCACTGGGCGTGATGTGTTTGGAGTGGACGGTGGGACCCGTGGAGCAGTGGAGCTATCTGTACCCACCCTTCAGGTGGGATCTCCAGTGGACAGCTCGGTGTAGCAGCTTTTACTTACAGTTACTATTTTCCCTTTCGAGTTGTACTTTACTTTCAGTTTGGGTTTGTATTCTGGCCCATTTACTTTTCCGCACTTTCAGTTGTACTCTGTTCTTACTTAGTGTTTACTTTTCCGCTTACATACTTTGTGGTGATTGTTTACTTTTCAAAGGCAATGCCTTCCCTTTTTACTAGAATTTACACCTTGGTGATAGTCTCCAGCCCCTGGCCTATGGAAGGCGGGTTTGGGGTAGTCACAGCACGGGCCCCGAGGGCGGGTCGTGACATTCTAAAGAAGTTTTGGTAGTAAAAATCTATGTTGATGACATTATTTTTGGATCTTCTAAAAATGATTTATGTACTGATTTTTGAAAGAGTATGCAAAATGAATTTGAAATGACTTTAATGAGAGAACATAAATATTTTCATGGATTTCAAGTTTTTCAAAATGAAAATGGTATTATTTTTAATCAAATTAAATATACAAAGGATCTTTTAAAACATTTTGGTTTTAATAGTAATAAGGAAAGTGATACTCGTGTGAGTATAGTTTGTAAATTGGATGTAGATGAAACTGGGAAACCAGTGGATCAAACCAATTACAGAGGTATGATTATAAGATTACTTTACCTTACTACTAGTCAACCAGATATTATGTCTGGTGTGTGTATGTGTGAAATATTTCAAGCTAATACAAAATAATCTCATTTATTTGCTGCTAAAATAATTTTTAAGTATCTGAAACACACTGTAAAATAATGTTTGTTTTACCAAAAGTACAATCCTTTCAGTTAATTAGTTATCCATATGATGACTTTACTGGTTGCAATTTGGATAGAAAAAGCACATCTGGAGCATGTCATGTATTGGGAAAATCCTTAGTATCTTGGTGTAGTAAAAAGAAGAATTATGTAACTTGGTCCTCTATCGAAGAAGAGTATATAGCTGCTCGTAGTTGTTGTGCACAAATTCTGTGGATGAAACACACTCTTTTGGACTATGGATATGACTTTAAACATGTTTCTATAAACAATGATAACACTAGTGCAATAAACATTTCAAAGAACCCTATATCTCACTCTAGGACCAAACACATTTATGTGAGGAATCATTTCTTGAGAGATGGTTACCAAAAGGGTGATATTACTCTTGAATTTATAAGTACTGAACATTAATTAGCCGACATTTTCACTAAACCTTTATGTTCAGATAGGTTAAGTTACATTAGGAATGAGTTGGGAATGATTAACCTCACTGATGTAACCTCACCGATGTAACCTCACCGATGTGACCTCACTGATGTAACCTCACCGATGCAACCTCACCAATGTGACCTCACCGATGTAACCTCACTGATGTCCCCTCACCAATGTAACCTCTCCGATGTAACCTCACCGATGTAACCTCACCAATGTGATAAATCACCGATGAAATATCAATGATGGGCCTCACTGATAGGAATTATCACCGATAAACCATACCCATGAGTGCGCTGTTTTAAAATTATTTCTGCCGCTAGAATCTGAATCATTTTTATTTTATTTCATTATATTTATTTATTTTATGATTCCTAAATGATAAAACAAAGTCCTAGTTAAATCTCAATCCACCGAGCCTCCAAACCTTTACCCTCAAACCTCATCTCCCGAATCTCTCGAAAACCCAAAATTCCTCGAACCGGAGATGGAAAAAACCAAACATCCTACCATCATTGATGACACTGATGAGACGAATGCAAAGAAACAAAAGTCTGATAAATAAGAAAGTGGTAGTGTTGGTAGAACTTGTTCGGGTAGGTGACCAGTGAACCCTCATTTGAAAAATAGAGTTATGGTGATTGAAAATGAGTTGTGCATGGAAGGGGAATTTCCTAGAAAATCGTCAGTACTCAAAGTAATAGAAGATAAAAAGTGGGTAGATTGATTTTTGAACAACAATGGCCCCTACTATCCAAATCTAGTGAATCAATTTTATGAGTTTGTGAGTTTTGAGAAGTTAGATGATAAGTAACGAGTGATATCTTTTGTGAATGGAAAGGAGATGCCTTTTTCATCTATTGAGTGGACTGAATGCATGAAGGTTCCACATGATGGTGTATCTAGATATTTGTCGAAAGCTATACCACCTACTAGTGATATATTTGATTATGATACTGCCTTGGAAGAGCTCAATGTTGATGTAAATCAAAGACAAGTAGTGGCTACTGAAATGTATGGAGAGAACAGATTGTAGTCCAAATTTGTTCTGCATGTCTTAATACCAAGGAGAGGGGACTTTGCAAATTTAAGATATCAGGATATCTATTTTATTGCATCTCTTGAGACATTGTGTAAAAGTGAGTCTGTGCAGATTGCTGATGATTCAAATGGAATGCATAACCAGGCCAAAATCAAAGACTAATGCTATATTCTTTGCCAAGTTGATCTCAGTGATGATCAAAGTGAAAGGGGTAGCTGAGTCTCCAGATTAGACAGTGGTAGTAAGTAACAACTTCTATATCACACGAATAGTTTGCAAATACATGAAGGTAAATTGGAACCCATGGAGAGGAGAATGAGTTAATGATGCCCAGAAGGTATATAATAAATTCGATCCTATGAATCATCCATCAAGACCTAAGGATGTGAGGGATCCAGGTCTAGGACCTTATTAAGAAGAACCTGAGTACAGTGATGAGACTGAAGAAGAAGAGACTTCTATAGCTGATGGAAGGGATCCTGACTTTCCCCCAAGTCCTGCTGCTGAAATTGTATATTCAGAAAAGGAAGACTTAATAGAAGAACAGACACCTTCTGATGAAGAAGACCAGCCTGCGCCTGAGCATGATGAAGAAAAGGAGAATGAATCTGAGGCGTCTGATTATATCTTCTTAAGTCTGAGTCCATTAATTGTAAGCTAATTTGTGCCTACTAAGGATGTAGTGGGAGAAATGGAAGAAGAAGTACCAAAACCAGAGGACCCTCCTTCTGTTTCATAGATAGAATTGATAGTAGAGGATTATTCTACGGAAGAAAGACCTGCTGAGAATTTTGTTGTTGTACATGGGAATGCACCCATTGAGGGGGAGCATCAAACCATGTTTGGAAGTGTTTCATTGGCTGTTGAGATTGATAACTGGGAAGAGTACCTAGGTTTTGTGTTTTGTGGACTAGACTATCCTGAGTCTGATAATGAGGCATCTCTAAATAGACCACAAACCCTTTATGATGTTGAGATAGAGTTATTACCTAATGATGTTGTCAGAATGCATGACCTGGATAATTTGAAGAAGAATCTTAAGGTCAGTTTTGTGAAAGAGGCATGGAAGATGGAAGTTTCACTGGTGTCATCAATTCAATCGATTATGAATGACTCAGTGGACAATATAGAATCTGAAAGATCACCTATTGTAATTGATCATGCTGATATGATCACCAGGGCAGACCTTGAATCCTTAAAGGATGAGCTGAAAGAGTCCTTTAGTGCTTCTATTGCTGAGTTGATGCACTGATTTGTTGATGATATGAGCAATTTGGAAAAATCTTTTGAACTCTCTCGCAGTTGTAATATTTCAACCTTTATGGAAGAACTAGTGGATGAAGTTATAGCCTACCAGACTCAAGTATCTAGACTAGAAGCAGATATTAATGCTCTAAGGAAATCTTTTATCTCTTTAGAATCTTACGTAAGATCAAAATCTAAAGTAGACAATGACTTATCCTATGTCAAAAGTGTTGTGAGCTAGATTATATCAGTGTTTGAAGGTTTTAATAACTCTATCAAAGAACATGTCAACACTGAAGATTCCCAAGTGAAAAAACGTATTAGTTGGTTGACTAAAAACCTCAAGGAAACATTAAAATTATCTATTGTATCTATTGATTCTAGACCTTCAGTGGAATTGAATCAGATTCGAGCTTTGATGAAGGAGGAGCTTGGTTCAGCATCAACCAGTGGCTCTGTGGACTCATCTGACCTGAGACAAGTTGTGATTTCCACTAGATATTCAGCTAGTGAAATAATGAATATAGTCCTAGACTATATGAGAGAAGATTCTGCCTCTCATAAAGAAGTGAAAGACAAGGTAGACCCCTTTTTCCAAAATATTTACACCAAGCATCAACTCAACAATCACTTCAAACTTCTGTAGGAAAAACTGAAGTTAACCCCCATCAAGGAAGCCTTCATAGATCATGTCATAAAACTAAGGGAATTTACTCTAGCATTGGAAAAAATCATGGAGAATAAGTATGGTTTTATATATTCTATGGAGAGAGGAGGTCGAATAATTATGGATTTCAGAAATCTTTTGCTGCCTTTCCTGCTTGTCGATGCTAGGCCAGTGATTGTACCTCCATCTTTACCTACCTCTGCCTCTAATTCCTCTCCTGTTCAGATGAATCCTGCTCAATCCATTTGAATCCTTACACCTATGATCACTCAATGAACTCCTCATTACAGGCCAGACATAGTTTATGTGGATCTTCTCCCTGTGATCATTTACAGAATATCCAAGCCTTCACCAGCATCCACACAATCTAAATCTTCTTCTGCTCCAAAGATCAAATCACACATTGAAGAATTGGATTGAATAGGTGTCTATAATGTTTGATAATAATTCTTTTTATTTTGTTTTCGTTCTATGTAACTTTATGAAAATAAAATACAATTGTCTTTCTTTTCTTTCTCATTTTGTTCCTCTTCCCTTTATTGTTTCTCACTTTTTGATTATCACAAAGGGGGAGAAATATTATCAAAGTATCAAAGGGGGAGAAATATTCTCAAATGGAGAGAAATATTATCTAAGGAACAGCTACCATGATTTCCCCCTCTGATATCATTGAATTTAATTCTACCTCGGATACATTATGTTCTATAACATACTGTTTTCTCTGAGATAATATTATTTAATGATATATCCCCGGATGAAATTAATCATTTTTTTAAAACTATAATATCATAAGTTGTGATTATCAAAAAGGGGGAGATTGTTGACCTCTCCTGTTTTGATAATCCCAACTATGCTCTCACATACTTCGATAAGCAAAATTAATGTTGATCTATTTTCTAATTCGCTCAATCTATGACATTCTATCTGATAATAATATTAAAATAATCCTTGAAATATGTTATTCAATTTATATCTTTGTTAATATACGTTTTGAAGTAATTATAACCCAATCCGATATGTTTTGCATAAAATAGATAAGTGTTAGTCACTGATCTGCGTATAACTACTGATACAGAGCTACCGGTATTAGTCGGCCAATAGACATAGTATACCGATATATAGAGTCATTGACAAGCTAAGGTCAGCGATACGCAGAGCAACCAATATGTACAAGTCCATCGGTAAGCATAGAACAAGGTCACCGATACAGAATAGAGCTGCCGATATGCATAAGTCTACCGATACCCATAATCACTGGAACTCAGCGAGCTACTGATACAGACAATCACCGATAGACCAGAGCTACTGATAGATCATGTGCTACCAATATACAGAGTCACCTATACATAATGAAGCTACCAATAGATTAAGATCTACTGATAGAATGAAGTCACCAGTATATAATGATACAGATAACAAAATTTACCGATACATAGAGTAAGAGCTACTGATGTCATGAGCTACCGATACATGTTCAAAGAGCTACTGATGGAAGGTCACTGCTACACAAAGTTCACCATACACATATACCAAGAAAAGGATACTAATGATTGACCAACCAGTCAAACTCTATACTCTCAATATTATTTATTTATTAAGCTAACGTTTACATTTTATGTTTTCAATGCAGTTAATGTTATTTAATTATATTTGTTGGCATGTAAGGGAACCGTACCTAGTTCCCATGAAAAAGGAAGTCATTCTTTTTTACCGGAGGTGAAAGCTATAATGTGTCATGTATAACAAAAACATCCAGGTTACATTGAGCCTTCAGAGGATGATTCCCGGATCCCACCGTCAGATTCTAAGCCATACTCCCACCCTAGAAATAAGTGTCTCAATTCCTATTGACCACAGTGTTGGAGTTCCCTCAATTTCCTATTTGTACAAACATGATTCCCACATCTCTAGCTCCCAAAATGTCACATTCGTCTATTGTTCCCCTATTCACTATTTTTGTGTAATCACTTTTAGATAGAGAAAATATTTTAAAATGAATTTCCTACCTCAACCGAATTTAAAAAATACATTCCTTAAATGAAGTACTACACACTAACTTGATTGAAATCCTCGATATGTTCATAGAAATAGCCTCATATTCCATTACTGAGCGGTTCTCTTACTTTATCCTAAATAAATATATTGTGCACTAAATTATAAAATTATGAGGGTAGAATTGATTAATAAACAATTAGTAAAACACCCCATGTCACACCTTGTTATGTTCCATATTCGACTACCGACTCCCCCCCACTGAAGGGAAACATATTCCAACAATAACATTTATAGATACAATTTTATCTCTATTAGTGTTCCCAGTAATCGAAATATACTTTTATGTTTTGTTTAAAAATGGGTATTCCCTTTTCGGATCCAAATCACTTCTAATGATGGGTGGATTATACTTTTGAAATTGAATTAGATGATCCACAAGATGTTTCTCATCCACTTTATTCCAAACTTCTACTACATGGAATGCTTTCACTATACTCTAAACTAGTTGTTGGTTCACTTGGGGCTCAAATGTGACCACATATTTAGTAGATTCCTCCATTTAGTTTCTATGATGCCAACCTAGTGTAATTTCTATAAAAACCACCATATATCTTACTCCCTGAGTGAGAAAAAGATTACAATTACAAATTAAATTATATATCAACTATAACAACAAGGATTTTTATAATTTCTCATTTCCCATGTTGACCATTTTTTGGATATCGATCGTTTTTTAAAAATATAATTCTTATCTACCTTTAAAATATAAAAATTAGAAATTAATTCCAATTTTTTTGACTAATATATATATATTCAAACAACAACATATTCAATTATTCCATATGAAATATGAAATCCTAGTGTAAAGACATTATCTACCATATATTCAATTATCACATCATTGGATACACCCATAAAATGTGATTCCCAATGCCTATAAGTGTATCCAAAACACTTTTGTACGCAACCCCATGGTTACACAATGTTCACCATAAAATGGTTGGATACACCCTTTTATGATATACATTTCATGTTATGATAGAACTAGTTCATGATAAAATACCAACTCCATGAATGATTGAGAATGAGTTCCAACTCCAAGACCAAGACCAAGACTGAGAACCGATGTCAATGGATCAAACAACTCATACTATAAATATACATGATTAAAAAACATATAAACATAAAACATCTCACAATAAATTTTAATACCACATAAATAACGGTGTATAAGGTTATCCCTGACAATAGAAATTGGGATATGAATTCCCTTACATCAGGTTTTTCTTACATAAAACTCTTTTAAACCTCATGTATAATGGTTTAAAAAGTTTTTTTAATATATTAAAAAAATTACATACATATTTATAATACCATATATGATCATTTCATTACATCCTTTCACCATTTAAATGTTATTATTTTGTTCATTTCATTGTTTCGGTTGTGTTCTTTACAGGTTTTCTATGATCAATTCATGAAGGATGTTCTTATCTATTTGGAGTGAAACTACAGAATTGGAATTGAATGGTATTTAGATATTTCCAGAACCATAAATTATTCCATTTATCATTTTTAATTTCTACATGATGATGATTAATATTTAAAAACATTATTGAAATTTGTTTTCATCATTTTAGCTATTCTTCGATCGTAAAGATCTCCTTTTATTTAATAAATTAATAAAATGAGTGAAAATGAATCCATAACCTCATAAAAGATATAATAGATAAATAATAATACGTTTCTTCAATAAAAATGGTATCTTGGCCATTCTTTAAGGAGTTAATTCCAATTAAACTCACATTGTCCACGATGTCTGTAATTTGACACATCACGAACAATGATATTATTCCATGAATAAGTGGGAGAGGATAAGAATATTTATGATTAATTTTACATTAACATGAAAACATCCAAAATATACAAAATTATTGATCTTTCATTCGTATTTCATAATATGAGGGTAGGAAGGGAGATGAAAATAACAGAACTCAAAAGAAAAGAAGAGCTGAAAATTCCCTTATAAAATTTTGGTAGTGTAACGACGTCGATTTAAATTTAATAAAATTTTATTATGAGAGAAAATGATTTTATCATCATTCATACATAATATATTTATTTAGGGAATATGGAATGAAATATCCAAACATAACATAAATTTAATGAATATAATAACATAAAATGAAAGAAAATAATGTAAACAAAAGAGGATGTTTACCTCTTGATCTCTTTTCCTTGAGATCCTTCTTAAGGCCTTGGGTTTTGGCCTTTTGGTGAGACATGTAGATCTAGGACATTGGGAAGAGCCTTGGAATGAGTATGGGGCACAAAATTGGTAAGGATCAATTCAAGATTGGTGTGGGAGGAAGAGGGAATTGAGGGTGGTATATATAGTGGAGGAGAGGAGGTATTTTACATTATTTTAATCATTTTTATAATATTTTCCCCTAGAATATGAATAGTATTAATTCATGTGACCCCAAATAGTAATAATGGAATTTGAGTTCTAAAACAGTGTACATAAATCACATATGATGTCATAAATAGTTAATTATACTGATAATTTGAATATATAGTATTTTACCGTATTTCTCTATTCTTAAAAAATTCATGAATTTTAGAAAAATACAAACATATCCAATAAAAATATTTTCTGATGTGTAGAATTCAAAAATAAATTCTATATTTTTAAATTAATATTGTCATTATTATTAAATAAAATTTTATATAATTATATACTTATTTCAAAAATTAACAATTTAAATCTGTATCTACTTTTATATCACATTGAAAAATTTACTAATATGTCATTTTATTATAGCTTTAAAAAAATAAAATATTAATACAATTAACAATTCCATAGAGTCATATTACTATTCATATGTATATGTTACTATTCACCAAAAAGGCATGTTGGTTAAATTAGGCTATAAATATCACACTGAAGACAATCGTACATTACGATTTTTTGAAATTAAAAACATTGAAGTGGGAATATTATTTTTAATGGATAGTTTTAAAAATATATTTAAAAAAAATTCATGAATTTCAATTTATATTTAGAAAACGATGGTGTGTTACAATATATACAATAATTCATACTCCAAAATCAAATCTAGTCATTCTATGTACATCCACTACTAATTTAGGGGTTTGATCGTGCTATAACCCACCCATCAATTGTAAAATCATAAAATTGTAGTCCATTGATGAAGAATGAAAATAAGGTATGGGGAAATGGAATTATAATGTTATGATATTTTCATTTACCAAGGAATTATGTACAATAATGATGAAACCGAGTACTATAGTTTTTGATTTCAAGGGAAAATGGGGAGATAAATCTAATAAATAGATTGATTTGACATGGGGATTATTTTATTATTCTAATTAATAATTAATTAATAAAATATTTGGATAAGAAATATGTAAATAGTTTAATCAAGAGATTGAATACTAAAAAAGGTCTATCATGTATCAATTTTAATCTATTTTTTAAGAATGTTGCAACCAATGATGTGGAAGATTTGTTTCCTTCTATGCACATCGATTCACCATGATATAGTAATTGTTCGAGCAGCAAATCTATTACCAATTAAGGGTAGCACATACTATTCTCAATAATACATGGGTTATGTTTCAAAAATAATATATTTTGTATCATATGATACTTATATATGTAATTATTTATTTAGACACTAAATTAATTAATAAAATTAATTTACACCCCATTGGGAACATTGTGTGAACATCCCACCGTAACCAACTTTAGGTAATTCAGAGGATAAACCATTTTATTCGGATTAAATATTGGTATTAGATTTTCAATTATAGTTTCTATTTAGTTGATATTATATTATTTCTAAAAAACTATAGATTCATTAATTATAATATATTTAATATGTTTATGAAATTAATTCTGATCACACGGGACCATGGATGCATGCATTATCTAAGTCCCTAGGTATGAATTTTTTTTCAATATATTTCAATGTGAATAATGAATATAAAATTGCCTTTATATTATTCCATCTATCCAGATTTTTTCCCATGAAAAGAAAAAACTAAATAAATATTGTGGGTACTTATCCTGCATCTGGCTCTTCCGATCCTAGGAGCTCTCATTCATACTCCCATACATCCAAAACACATTGAATAAGGGAATAGTCCACCCACACAGGATTATCTCATAATTATCCTCATTCTCCCCTAGTATCTCATTGAAGGTTGAACCATCCTTGATGAATGGATTTTCATATTCAATTTAATGAGTGGGATCATGAACGTATCTCATCTAATATGAGAAAAGTAAGATACAATGCATCTGGTCTAATAGTGGGGGTATGGTAATGGTGTAGTGAAATTACCAACATTATAAAACATCTCTAACAACTTGATGAACCTCATGGATTACATAATTATCCAAATTATCCTCCATAACCATCATTGTGTGTATAATATCAATAATATATATTCCAACTACTCAAAAATCATGCGCCCCTAACATAAATATAAAGAAGATTTATTATTGATATAAGTTATCTTCGTCCAATAATGGATCACCTGGAACTTCTCAACCATAACATATAGTATATCTAGACGAATAATAAATGTCTAAATGGTCTAAATCTAGTATGATAGTAACCTAGAGGTTCTCTTATAAATGACTCAAAATGTGTCATTTTGATAGTGGAGTCATATATATTATTATAAGAAAACACTACTGAGGGTATGTGATCCTCCATACTCGGAAAAAATTGAAACACACAATACCTTATCATAACTTATAATAACTAGATATTGTGTTTGGTCTAACCATCCATCAGGGGTGAGATAATGTACTCATCCTCGTCTAGCAATTGAATTCCTCTTATAGGACTCTCCACAACCATATCATAATCCATGCATCACGGTTGGAGAAAATCATCGAGGGAATCCAATGAATGTATGTGACCTTACAAGTGCACAAATTCCCCAAACCCTCTTCTAAACACTACTAGATCATTGATTGGAAGCGTGAAATCTCATAAATCAGTTAAATATCACCTATATGAATTAACAACATCATGATTCCCACAGAATTCCTTTGATATTTTCCTAGGATATTCCATCCCATTTCCTCTCTAGGATATCATTAGGATGGAGAAAATAGGTTCGAATCATGTGTTAAGCCTTCACTTATGGATAGGTGAAGCACTAAGTGATAAACCTAACCATAATCTACCTCATTCCAGCCCACAAAGACATCATCTGAAAAAATCTATAAATATTTTCTATAAATTTATGTACATCCAAAGGAGTGGAATGAAACTCCCTCATCACCTCTTCTAACATCTTGACCGGAGAAACCATCCAACCTTTAAAATGGATGACTTTATTCTCTCTTTCACAAAATTCATCTTGAGAATCTTCTAGGGATATAAAGTTATGTAGGACCTCACTATAAACATATCCCAAATATGAATATCATTCTTTCTATATAAGTGGAGGAGTCAATTCCATTTAAAAAAGAATAGATGAAACCTCCTCATTAACATGAGCGAGATGTATGAAATCCGACTTCTCATACGCCTCCTCAACCAAGCAAGATCCTGATGTCCTGCTAAGGGTATACACTACCATACTGTCCTTCTAAAAGGTATACACATTCTCAAAGTCATAGTCCCATAGGATCTCCACCTATCTCATTTCTATCCATTTCAACTTTTTCCATGTTTATGTATACATATGAATCTAATTTTTATTTAAAAAACAATGCACTCTTATAGAATATAAGGCATCCACATCATCATGGTGAATACTACCACAAAAAAATTTTGTTCATGAGTTATGTAATTCTTCTATTATGTTAAAAAAGTCAATTGGCCCATATTTGATCACTACCTACTTCTATATGAACATGTATTTGATACCAAATCAATAGACATAATAAAACATGACTCAATCCCAACCTCCTCTAGTAATCTCTATATAGTAACAATCATCATCCACATCCATAATTCCTCGAAGTCCCTTGGGCACTTCTCATTCCAGGTAAACAACCTATATTTAAATTTCAAGGTGGAAAAAGGGCGTCAAATAAGGGAGATGTTTTCCAAAAACCTCATACAATACCCCATAATTCTATGAAAGGTCATATCCTCTATAGTGATCCGGGTTGGTTCCACTAAAATCACATCTTTGATCTTAACCTAGTCTATATGTAATATATCCTCATAAGTGGAATGCTTAAAAAATTTATCCTCATTGATCACGGACTTTCATATTGAGAGTCTATCAAAAATTTTATGATCCCAAAGAAAGTCTAGAACCATCCTCATTTTATCTGCATTCTCTTCCTTTGACATAGAGTATATGAGTATGTATTTAATTAAGAAAAAAATATTAGTCAATGTAAGTATTGAATATATGGTTCATAAAATCCTTAAACTTATCTGGTTTATTCATCACAACAAAATTAATCAAAATGAACCCATAGATTCCATTGTGACATAATATTTATATTATTTGAATATTATGTCCAACAAATTTAAACTAGTTGTAGTCAAACCTGAAATCGGTCATCAAGAACAACATCAAACCCCAAAACTGATATATGAGGTCATAAATCCACATCACAAGGTTCATATTTTTAGCATTTCATTGTTTAGGCTACTATAATTTTCAATAAGTCATAATATCCCATATCCCATATCAATGAACAACAACTCAACTATCCTAGGGGGAAAGTTGGATCTCATCACACCATTCCCTCAAATGTCATCCAACTAGTACCATACATCATTGAGCTCTATAGGTGACATTTGATATGCCAATGAATATATAAGGTCGATTAAGGGGTGAAATTTTACAAAAAACTCCATATCTCACCTTTGAGGTAGTATATAAACATCCATTGGAAATAAATCAATAAAATCTACCACAACTGAAAGAATCCATATTTCGGAGGATCCTACTATACAAAGGGATAAACCTATAAACTGATGGGTGATGGGTTTCAGTTTACTACTGGAAAGGCCCACACACTCTAGGCTAATATATCTCTCCACCACAATGTATAATGTCATCCCATATATGCGAATTCATATAAATCATCTACAAGGATAATAAATATTGGATTAGTCTTTCGAAAACGAATATAGAGATAAGATGAGAATAATATTCCTTATTATAATTACTAATGTAATTATTATAAACTCTTTCCACCATGTTATAGCCCAAAATATTTGATGATAAACGATATCGGCATGGAATTATCCATAAGAACCGAAAAGTAGATTTAATGGGATAATGTCTGAACTGGGAGCACGAATACTCGAATAAGGAGTAAAGTGATGAATGAATGACTCTCACCATTTTATATTAATACTGATAAAATATGTGAATGAAATAATTTCTTACGTCTAATCATCAAACATACAATTTTTTATATGTATCAATATCCTGCATCTTCCCATAAAAATGACTATGAGCACATTTAGAATTTGGTGGGGCCACTAGTGGTGGTGGGGGAACATCTTATAATATCATCCACTAACTATAACTCATCCATGAGAAACACATGCTCTTATTCATGCTCCTCCACCATGAGGTCCAACCTGGACATACTTTGGATAATCATGATCACTATTATTCCTTCTATATAGAGGACCATCTACTATCTTCATTCCCTACACATCACATTAGGTTGACAAATCACATTTCATGTGACCTCACCAATCACTTTCATAGCACCTCCAATTTATTGGATGACTGGTTCCTTTATGTGGTCCATGTTTTACACAACAACATGAAAGGGTATTGTCATGAGGAATTCTTCTACGCAGATACCCTCTGAATAGGCACATTCCATCAATTATATATGACTAAATACTATGAAACCCTATTGAAACATTAGATTCCAGGAGTCCCTCTAAATGTAATATCTATGTCACCATCTCCCTCTATATCACATTACTATACATGAACATTTATAGAGATAATATATAGGAATGGATTTCCTTATGGATAACACACTCAATAATTAGTTCTCATAAGTAGAACTAAAAACCATGTCAAAGGAGTATTGTACAAGGTCTATGAACCTCTTTTCATTCTTGGAAAATATCACCCCTCCAAGCATCATATTGAGATGCTCTAAATCTGAACTGAGTATAGCCATGACAGGTAATACACCTCATGAAATAGAAAGAATAATTCAATCCATGAGACTATCAACACACCATGAATCTATATGACTAGACATTTCTAGAACCAATGTGTTATTAGAAAATGACTACATTATATTGCAATAATATTCTCAATCGGTTTATGGATAAGTATTAAAACTCTGAACAATGACACTATCAAATCTTCCAATGCAAAGTGTTCTAGATCTCAATAGAGCCTAAATTTCCTCTATAATTGGTACTCATAGAGTTCATAATGACTGCACACATCCTCATATTTAACTATGGGTACTATCTACAACTTAATAGGTTATGCTGAGAATGGCTATTCACTTGTAGGATGCATCTTAGGTGATGACCCTAGAACTGAGGTGTCATCACTCATTGAATATTCATTACAACCATGAATCAGAATCCTATATAGGTTTATTTTCAGAAGAATCTTAAAAATTTACTCAATACATATCGTGGAATGATTAGAAAATATGTATTGGAATATTATCAAGAAGAAATTTTAAATACTAAATATTATTTGATGCATGTTCAAATTCTCCCTACAAATAATTTTTACTATACTAATTTGAGAATTAGGTGGTTCTTGTCTGGATAAATGGATACATCGAATGAAGCATCAACATTGGGTTCCATAGTCTGACATCCTCAATCGAGACACATTGACACATTTTCCATTAGTCCCAATAAAATCCTAGTATGTGGAAAAATAGATACCCCATACGAAGGAATAAACCACATTTGAATTCAATCGATTATTGCCTAAAAATAGGGGACTATCTAACTAGTCAAAGGCCATGATGAATCAATAACCATATAGTATTTAGAGACCATGGGGAGAAGAGAAGAACCAATATGAAATAAATATTTTTGAAGTAATTTTCCAAATGTACCATTACACATTCATCCACCTATTTATATTTTATAGTGTTTAGGAATAAAAATATAATCATGTAACATATTGAGTTACTACCATTCATGTAACTACATCTGAGGAATTCAAATGCAACAAAACCAAAAAATAATTATAGGGAAAAAATACATGCCCATCAATATTGATGTCATAACCTGACAATAACGGATGAATGTAAATATTGAGAGATCCCATCACAAAAACTATAATCCCCATCCATAGTACATGGTAAAATATAACATGGTATCCCCTATAGTCGTCTATGATTTATGATGAACTATATATATTTATCAAAAGAAATGACTTGTGTAGGAAAATACCATATAAGGGTATTGTATACATATCCAATAGGATGCCCCAAAATCGTTGTGGGATTAGAGACATGATAGATGTAGAAAATTGAACCCATATAAATAAATAAATAAATAAAACAAACCGAATACATGAAAAAATTTGGGAAGAAACCTAGTATGAAAGATAATTAGGATCTCTATATCTTACATAGGAATTGTGTCTTCCAACTTTAGTAAATGTCCATAAATGATGTCCAACATCTCACATGTCATTTAATAAAGTTAACCGTGTGGAAGACCCATACCTCATCACCATACATCATGGTTGAGGGGGAATAATATCAGAATACAGGACATATTCAGTTTTTTGTTAGTGGGGTTCCACATATTATATATAAGATCTACGATCAAGTGAATCAGGGGGTAAAACTCAGTAGATAAAGGACAACTACCTAGGCTTTTGATAGGGTTCCCATATGCAGATAGAGTACATAAGCCATAATTCATCTTGAGTACCACTCAATAGATGGAGGAACCCATCCCTCATCCACCAGTGGGTACAACATGGTAGACATAGTACACAAACAAGTACTCTAGCCTTTTAGGGTTGCAACAATCTCTATATATAGTACATGCGCCCTAGTGCATTAGAAGAGTTCCACTGTAATGTTCATATCTGATTACATTATTCATTGAGTGTCACATATGGAATCATAATTGTTATAAAATATCAATTTTTTTTGAAAATAAACTATTACACTCTCCATCATGTTTTATGATGAAAAAACAACATAGTATACAGACGTGCCAAAATACAAGCACAAATGAAGGAGTTATGAGAGGTAGAATATTACACAAATGGAATACAAGATGTTTATGGTGGTACAAAAATTAATGTGTCCCTACTCCTTTTTCTACCCATTTGATCTATATTATATGAATTTATATCCATGTACACCTACAGATCATGTCTCATATACCTAGAGTAGAGTTGTGTGCTCTTGGTCGGGCATGTGTTCACTGTCCATGTTATGGTACATGGGGATTGTTGGGATATTCCTATGTATGTGTAATTATGGAGTATATACCAGACCTCTAGGACCATCTCAAATTACATATGGGTGTCTCACACAATTTCTGATACTTGTGATCCTATTCAAACCAAAGATGCATTGATTCTTGAAGAACGTGTTGTGGGTTCTTCCAAACTACACGATGTGTAGTCTTATTTTTTGTAGAAACATAGATCTAAAACATGTTTCCACATATCTGACATCATCATGTCAATTAATTTCAATACGATTCCCTTAATATAAGGAAAACCCATTCATTCATTTATTATGGCCCAGCTGTGTCTGGAAATTTGATTTACATTGGTCCGTTCAAATCCAACATGGGCATCACACACACCCCATGTCAATGACAACTATTTTTCAGATCCTAGATTAATGAATCCATTACTTCTACCCTCAATATACACCAATTCATCATCAAAACAAAAATAAGATCAATTTTTACAAATCCATCATTTTTTTGGTGGTCTGATCCTTCTCGAAATTGCTTGAAAATAGTCAAATCGCAACACTGTGGTAAAATGATGAATAATACAAAGAATGAGTATAGATTAAATACATAAGAAAAAAGTATATCATTATTTTACATGTGTTATTGGATAAATATCATCATTTTGGGTCTTAGAATAGCTTATTTCCTGTAGTAATTGGTAAATAAATTTAATAATAAAATTAGTTTGACCTGGGTCTCAAGTGAAGGTTCCAAATAATGAAAATCAATAAAATGATTGATTATACATTCTTAAAAAATTAAATATATATTGATAAAGTCACAAAGGGTGAGTCTGTACTAGATATAGAATCATCATTGTTGAATATGAAAACATACAATGATGGGGTTGAATCATAATATTTCCTTCCCCTCAATTCTATTTGATCATGTTATAGTTTGACTGTTTTATCCTAATTCATCGATGAAGGGTAGAAGAAACCCCTATTATTTACGTTAATGTAATGAGTAAATCCCTATAAATCTCCATATTATGAATAATATGGTGAAAAAGATTTTGAGACATTAAATGAATGAATTAAATATTTTAATTAATTAAATCACTTTACATACCCTACAATAGTTTCCTTATCTCAACATCCCACACCGACCAAATTTAGATCCATTATATAATAAAACCCAAAAGATGTATTTGACCATAGTGTTATGTCTATTATTATAGACTCATTTTAGGAGTTATTGCAATATTTTTGAAAAATATTCCTTAGTGATATAAAATATATTTAATATTTTTATAAGATTAATTCCTCAAACACCAGGCTCGGAAATTGATCTCCATCTCAGCAACCAGATCTAAAAATACTCCTTCAGAAATATCAAATTTTCACAAGAATAAAATGTCTCTACATATCATATTTACACGTACATAAATCATTCATGAAAAAAACACATATGAAGACAGTGATGTTAGCAAACAAAATAATTAAAATAATGATATATTATTAATAAAGACAAATTACAATGTTATAGGAGGACCATATCTGTTATGGAATATATGATCATGGTTCATCATTAATTTTATAATGATCTTATATTTATTTAAATTGATATTTAGAACCATATGAAGGGATTAAATCCTGAGGTATGGTTTTCTCATCACACTTTTACTATCTTCGGACATATTCTATATTAACTACTTATTCATTTGTTTTATTTAAATAATGAAAATAATTATATGGTATTTCATTAATATATTTATCTTCATTGAATTTTAAATTTTAGATTACATAAATTCATTATTGGGGCTTTTGTTATGAAGTTTAACAAAATGGTAATGGTGTATTTAACAATATCATCAATATTCAGGATATTTTATATTTAAGTCTCTCATGAGGGGGATTGTTTGATATATCCAAAATATACATATTAATCACCTCTGTTAATTCAATAACGTTTTAAATTAATAGTACAATTTTTCATTTTTTGGTAAATACAGTTATTGATAAATTATTGTTTAGAAAATATGACTTTAATTATTTCCTTAGAAGAAAATAAATTTTCATGGAAAACTATGATTTAAAAAAAAAATTAAAAACGTTTTTCATATTATCAAAATTAATATTAATTTTATTCAATTTTCTCAAAATTATACAAATTATAAATAAATAAATTTTTATAAATGTTAATTTTTTTATAAATTTTTTATAAGGAATCATTGTATAATGAATCAAAAAAATATCTTTTGAAAATTAAATAAAATATGAATGGAATAATTCTTATATCATATATTACATGAACAAGATTTTCCACCATAATGAGAACTCAATATTTTAAATATTATTCTAAAATTTTTAAGTGGTTATTGTCAACAAAAATCATTTTTTTATATTATATTAAATATTTATTTTTTAAAATATTTTAAAATTGGAATAGTTATTTTACTCCAAATTGGTTTTAATTTCATTTTTATTAGATTTATATTCCTTAATTACCTCAAACCTTTATTGAACATGTCATTCATTATGAATATTATGTATTTATGTCATCCTTTTTGTTTATTTGGATGGTTAATTATTATTTTAACTTTGGATGTTCAATTTTAATACCTTTCACTATTTTACTCGAGATGGATTTGGTTTAATTTTATATGATTGGGTTACGTATTATAATTTTGTATGTTATATTTGGAATTAATTTTTAATGTTGATTGGGTTTCAAACCTTTTATTTAAGGAATTAATTTTAATTAAAATGATAATGGTGGGTCACAATTATAGATAGTAATATAATGCAATGATATGTCTCACAAGACAAATCAGTTGAAAAAATTAGATTTTTTTACCCACAAATGTTGAAATTCCAGTAATAGTTCTTTATAGCATGTTTCAGATGTTCTAAATTATATAAATCCACATTATCAAAAAATGTATTTTTGTAACATTTCATTATTTGATCAGTTATAATATCCATGATTATTTATCATAGAATGTGATTTTTTATATAGAATTATTTGGTCAATATTTATTCCCACCATATTATTGATCATGCGAATGTTATTGAATAAATGGTATGTGTTTTAGTTACATACCTTGACATATATATTATTCATAATTTATTAAGGATATCTTTTATTTTATTCCAACCTTTATTGAGATTTTTATCTCAGCCCTTTATTATGTTTTATTTCCCTAGGACACCAGGAATTGTTTTTTGATTGACATACAATGATTTATTAAGGGGAATTATAGAATTCTCAAAGAAAAAGCCTTATATATTTTATATTTTCAAATTTTAATTATAATATCATGTGTATTTCTAGTTTACCATGAGTAATATACTATTTATTCCATGGGAATGTGAATCCATGTATCTTATGCCAATGTATGAATCTAACTATTGACACATGCCAAATAGGTTTGGGTTATTATATGTATTTGATGGTAGAACAACATAATATCATCCTTAAAAAACATTAGTACGTTATTCTAAACTTATCCTTAATTTAAATTATATGGTTTTATTCATGAATATATTGTTATTCTAAATCTATTTACTATGGATTATATAAACATCTTCAAATACTATCTCTGATGACCTCAACCCCAATATCCCAATGTTAGTGTGTACTTTATTATATTTTTATATATACAAGTAAAAAATAAAAAATATCTAATCAATTTTTATATATATAGACACATAAATGGTATCAAGTGTAAAATTGGGATAAAATAATAAAATATATTAATGGAAAACATAATGAATCCATGAAATCATATAAATAATCACTAATCATATATTAGGGAAAGGAAATGTGATATAAGTAAGATAATTTTTTTAATGGTTTCATAAGTAATAATATATCAAGATAAAATAATAATAATACATATGGAAACTAAGATAAGAAAAAAATTTAATTTATTCAATTAAAAATAATTAAATTTGGATTAATAAAAAGGGAAACGAAACTATCTAAAGAAACATTACATTTAGTCAATAAAATTATAATATAATTCATTACTTTAGAATATCAATGAAAATATCTCATGGATACTAATAATAACAAAATTAAAAAGGAAATAAATTCTTAATATTTTATGTCATGACTCTAGGCCTCATATTACCTATATTGTAAGAACATTCACAATATAGATAAAAAATATGTATAAGAACCCATCAAATCTAGAAAATTAATTTGTCTTGTGAGAAATTTCGACCAACAGAGGGGTAATATAATTCATAGACACACTCATCAGTGTATTCCCAAATAATTCCCCATTTATTAAATAATTTATTAAACTACTCAATAATATATCTTATCAATAAATATCCATTTTACAAAAATAATACATATTTATCAATATTTTTTCGAGTTAATCAAATTATATGAAATGTTCACACTATATATAAAAATTTTATATTGAATAAGAAATAAATATATCAATGATACAAATTAATATAAGTATTTAAAAAAAATTCAATATTTAATGAAATATGATCACAATATGGTGATTCATTCAGGAGATAATTTACTTTCACAAAAAAAGTGATATTGTATACTATTTATTACATTTTGGGTAACATTGTATTATAAGTACTTAATGAATAAATTTGAAATCAAACATAAATAATAGTAATTATATAGTAATTTTTGTTTAATATAGTAATTCATATTCTTATAATACCCAAAAAAGTGAATGGATACATATTAATATTCATGTCTCAAGGAAATGAGAATTTGTATGAAATCAATTACCTCATCATTACATTTGGCTGATTAGTGGTTTTTCTAATTCATATTGTTTTAAACGATCTTAATAAATAATAATATAAACATATTAACATTTATAATATCATATGTGATCCTTTTATAAAATCATATAACACATTCATTAACATGCTTTCAATATCACTACTATTTTAGGTGTTCAATTACTTGTTTTCCCATGCATGTTTTGTAATGACTGTTCCAAATCATGAACCTATGATCTAGTTAAATAATCACCATAATGAAATATATTTTATAAATATTATTTTATATATTATATTCATCTTGGGAAACATTTTTTAAAACATTGCATTCAAAAGTAACCACATCTCTTTGTGGAGATTGTATGTCGTATGTACGCATGGTTGATGATATCATTTTATAATGGGTGAAATGATAAGAACTAAATGGTATATTATTTTTATTGAATAAATATATTTTCACATATACTTCTTATAATAATTAAATTTATCTTTCTTACAATAAATTTCAAGCATATTTGAATAATTAATCACACTGTTTCACAATGCGGTAGTTTATTCTGCACATGAGCTATATTATCATGTTTTAAATTGAATGGAATATTTAGAAGGGATATGTTCTATTATAATTACATAATTTTAAATATATAATATATAATATATATATATGTACATTAAATACATAATTATATCCAAATGTGAGATGTTATGATGGATAATGATTTACATCATTTCATATATACCCAGTCCACCGTACCCACGATCAATGATTTCATTTCCCATTTGATAGAAGATGAAAAGATTATATGTTATTCAATTAACATAATTTAAAATAATTATAATGGAGATCAATTTTTTTAATAATTTATGTGTTAATAAATAATTCAATGTTGTAAATGAACATTGAAAACAAATGTATTTTATTAAGACAATTACTCCCCCTTATCGAAACATCCCATGGATAACCTTTTAAGGACCCTAAGGATTGTAATTTCGGATGAAAATCATAAATATAACGTGAATATGTATTTTTATAGTCAATTGTTTATGATTTTTTTAATCCAAATTCATTTAGAGGTGTGTATATGTTAGGATAGTGAGTTACGTTTTATAATTCAGAAGGTTTGACATTTTTATAAATACGCCAATGTAATAAGAAATAATAATTCAACATCACCTGTCTACCTAAAAAGATGAAAAATAATGGATATTATGTTTGTGAAAAAATTATAATAAATAAAAAAAATGTTTTAATCATTTCTTCTCGTTATTATCTATGTTTACTTAATTATACAATTTTTGTATTGACTAGAGTAATTAGTTTTTATCCATGTAATTAGGCCATTTTTACTGAAGTAAAAAAATTAATATATACATTTGATCAAATAATTCAGAATATAAAATCAAATTTAGCATACAAAAATTATACGTGTAAGGAAAATTAAATTTAACACATGTGAATGTAACTTGAAAAACCATTTTTATACCTTAAACAGGGTAATTTATTTTCAATATATTTACTAATAATTATGAAAAAAATGAATTTTTAATTATTACTTAATATTAATAAAATACTATAACTTTAGAATAAATTAATTTAAATATAATTTTCATAAGTTTTATTAAATATTTTAAAAACAAACCCACTAATCTTATCAAAAAGATGGTTTTCCAGTAATAAATTATTAGAGAATATAATATTATTATAATAACTATAAGACTTTTCATAAAATATTCATGGATTTAAATTATTATATTTATATATATACAACCTAATAAATTTATTTATATCATTCATCAACAAGGATTATTTTGAATAAAAATAATGCATATACATAATTCCCTTTTAAATAAAAAGTATCTTAAAAAAACAAGTTTACTGAAAAATATCATATTTATCTCTAAATATTATAATCATTTTTTAAATAAAAATTATTGTTATTAAATTTATAATTACACATATTATAATAAAATATTATTAATAAAATAAAAAATTGTAAAATGGTGAAAAAATTATTATTCATAAAATCTAAAATATATTTGAATATTTAAAAACTAAATTTAAGGGTTATTTTAAGGAAGTAATTTCAATATTTAATATTATCCTAGGAAATTATTATTTTTATATTAAATATTAAATGGATCAATATTTTTTTATTATAAAAAAATATAACTTCTACATACAATAATTGATGCACAACATTGTGTGTATCACAAATTATCAAAGAGATAGAATTAATTTAAAAGGAAATATACCTTGAATCATTATGATGTTAAAATTTTAATAATTTTTTTATATTATATATATAATATTATTAGAAATAGTTCATAATTAAAAATCCATGTTCATTAAAAATGTTTCATCTAAATATTGTGTATTTTAAATTAAGAGTTAAAGATGTCACTCTAATTTATGTATTTAAATAAAATAAACATTATTTTCTTACCGAATAAATAACTCAATGATATTTTAATAATTTTCTCAATATGTATATTTTATTTCTCGAAACATCATTTCCATTAAAATTATAATTTTCAATCATTTTAAAAATATTTTAGATTAAAATTGAATGTAAACAAACTGTTTTTGTGAAAACATTCACAAGTAAGGACTTACATTATTAATTTTTTATTTTATATTAACGTACATGAACCTATAACCAATATTTATAGTAATATAGTAAAATGTAACTTCAATATAGAATAATATTTTATGTATTTTCTTTTAAATAATAATTTTTTTATTGTTAATTTTTGGTTGACTTAAGTATCATTCAAACAAAATTGTATTTTTAATAAATCAATTTACTTCATAAATTTTGTAACATTGATGATTTTAATTATCACATAGATTTTACAACTATAAACCCGATTATCGCCCAAATTATTTTCAAAAAAAATAAAAAATTAAAATAATTTTTTTAAACATATTAATATTATTTTATAAAATTTATATCTAATGAAGGATTTTAATTATTAAATAATTTGTTAATATCATTACAAACTGTGGTAATTGTAATTATATAACATGGGTGAATGTAATGTTTACCAATGTAAATTCATAAAGGGTAAAGAGAAAATTAAATATAGAAACCACTAAATAACTCAATGATGTCTTCAATATGTGGGCAAGGGAGTAATTTCAACTATATAACACCCGAAAATCCATACTTAGTTATTATATAATTAATTATCCTAATAATAGTGAACATAAAAATATTAATAATTGAATGAGATTGAAAATCTACCTTTCTGATAACTTATTAAAGAGATCACTCCCACCCCTTCATGGTACAATTAATATTTTGATTTACTATAGAGAATTATTTCAATATATCCATACTAGAACAATATATAACAATATATATTTATTTCCCCCATTATTTATCTTATGTATTTAATTTCCATGCATAACTCTAAGGAAAACCAAGTCCCTGAGGAGAGTGTTTCTTCTTCATAGTTTTTTTAATAATTTTAATTTAATTATTTATATCACCCCACACAATTTATATAATTTATTCAGTGTAATTCACAAATGGGTTATTCATTATTTCTATCCAAGAAAAATAATTCCTTCAGATGCATCTACTAAGAAAAGCATAAGCATCAATTACGTGTTTGTGTGGATTACCACCTCCTTGAAGTGATATTAAATAATTTTCCGGAGCATCATTCAAGTATTTAACCATGGATGAACATGAATAATTATGTATAAATTTTATATTATATTTTACTAATCAATTATTTCTACCTCCTTCTCATCCTATGGAAATGGAAATTATTTTCCATTTGTTCGTGCAGACTATTCCCTCTATATCAACAACACATTTTATATTCTATTATATATTAACACGTATTAATAAAAATATTATCTAAAAAATTTAAATTTATAAATATAATGATATACTAGTGGTTTTTAATTTACTTTTATGATAAAAATAACCATTGACATCATGTCAAGAGAATCACATTAGAATTTATCAAACCACCTCATGTAACCGACATTAGTAGAAAAGTTTTAATAAATGAACTATTTATGATGATAATTAGACTTTGATATTGTTTTTATAGATTTATAATGTTCTTATTAAGGATATTAGTGGTTTTTAGTTAATGATTAATTAATTTTAGTAAAAGTCAATAACACATTCGATCATAAAGGTAGGGGTAATTTGGACAACAATTGTATCTTTTGGAACTTGATTATTCCATATTCTATACAATTTATTCAAAATAATTATCATTTAATACATATATATTTGTATATATGTCACTTAAATTTAAAACAATACTAATATACCATCCATTTTAGTTGTTTAACATGTTATTTGTTTTCATTAAAATGAAATTTTTTTAGGAAACCTAATATATGGGGAATTATAAAATTAATATTTTAGGTCAAAAATCACAACATTAAAATATTTTTAAACAATGAAATTATTTTCAAATTACTCGCAAATTTAAGAAGAAGTATTTTTGATAAATAAATTAAAAGAAAAATTATAATTCATTTCTCTAAAAGATATCTTCTTTATTCTAGGAAGCATCACAAAAGCAATTTGTTTTTATAATACCTTTTCTAGAATATTTTATACAGGATACTGAATTAAAATTACACATATTACCTTATATTATGAATTTAAAATGAAATTTAATTCCTTTTTATTTATTGGAATCATTATTTTATATCATTTATATATCCATTAAGAAAATATATTGAAATCCAATTCATTCTTTAGGATTTTTATCATGTATGTTTATATTTTATATAACTCATAAGAAAAATATATGTATGATATTCAATATGTGATTGGTGGGACTAGAATAATATATTTCTCCAATGAGTTTGGTATTTTTTAAATCTCATTAGATTTAATTTTTCATGTTTAGTGAGTCTATCCAATTATAAGATTGAGAATTTCTACTAGAAACCCTTTTTATGTTAATAATGAAAGAACAATTGATATAGGGTTATAATTTAATTATTATAATGTTTCCAACATGAAATGTTTTGATGATCTTACATTATGGTCATATATACCCCATGATATTATGTTATCATTTCCTTAATATATCATTTCATTCTTCTAATCGTTATCTTTATGATATCATGTTATACCTCCCATGTTTGGATATTTTATCATATTTATTCTCTTACTGGATTTATATATAACTCATTTAATTATGTGTTTCCTCATGTCATCCTATATAATACAATGAGGTCATATTTGAGATTGGGAAATTCATTGGATATTATATAAAGATAATATTGATATATTTTAAAATGTTAAATTTATGTTCATAATCCTCCAAATACACCAGAAAATATATTCACGAAACTGATTTGATAAAAGCTATGTTAAAAGTTAGGAAAGATTATTTGATTCAAGATCGGTTCTCATTAGTTGATATGGGAGGAAGGTATATTAGTTTTGAATATTCGGATTATGTAAAATTAGTGAAAACCAAATGAATATGATATGGATTTGATGTTTTTTTATAGTATAGATTTTGTGAGTTTTCTAGAAATATATCCTTGATGTGATATTAAATGTTTATGTTGTTTTGAAATAGATTCATATATGGGTAATAATCCCAAAAAGTGTTTATCGTGTATATATCAATGATTATTTTAGTACATATTGAATGGTACCTTTTTGTTCACCACTTTTGAAACTCTATAGGTAGCTAATTCTTTTAAATCATATTATATATGTAAACCATTATGGAGGATATAAACATATTTTATAGAATTTTACATTTATTTTCTGCTAAAAAAACACATAAGATGGTATCTATTTATTACAAAGATTGAGACATTGATTTCCTTAGATATGGATTTTCAATGTATATATGAGTTTCCCATTATATATTTTTGTTTTACCATATAATCATTTATTAAACTATGTAATCTTATACATAATATTACATTAAGTTAGAAAATGAATGGATTTTGGATGAATCATGTTAATTATATTATTAATAGGTATTTTGATGAATTCACAAATGAAATGCCTAACATGATAAGAATGGGATATGAGAACTTCATGGTTGTAATGGAATAACTGATTGATGTTATGAATAATAAAATGAATCAAAAAGAATAAATCTCAAGAGAGAAATCTATATGTGATTTTTTATATGACTTAGGCTACCAATGTTTAGTTCATTCTGGGATCAAAGAATAAATGAATATTTGATTAAATGAGAGAAAAATTGTTGTTTTAAATTAATGTTTTAAATAAGATAAGTTTATTTTTTGTATTTATTTCATTGAGGGAGAAGCTGATAAATGGTGGGAATTGATCAATAATATAATGAGTATAGAGGATATAAAATCAACAGAGTTTACTGAATTGAAATGAATTTTTTAATAAATATTTCACATGTACACTCTATCTAAAAAATAATGATGAATATTTAAGGTCTTATGAGAAAAAAAACCTGATAATTTATTTTTATGATTCCATATATTTCTTGTTCTATAAAATAATGATTGACTATTCCTCATGTGGGGTGAATCTTAGATATCAAAAATAACTGATGGTTTAGAATTTTGATAGTTATGATGAAATATTAGATGTGACATAAAAGTTGGGATGGAAATGGTTAATTAACATGATTCAAGATTTTAGAACATGAGAGTTTGAATTATCCCATTGGAATCACTGTATAAATCCAATGAAATTATGAATATCCAATATCCTACTTATTGAAGGTGTGGAAGAAACACCATTGGAACAATTTTAAGGGGACTAATATATAACACCTAGTCCCCTCTAGAACAGAGTTGTGCATTACTCGTTAAATTGGATTTGTTTGAAGGAATTAAAATCTAGAAGGAATGATCATTTTAGAAGTCTTAAAGAAAATAGATACATAGATGTAACACAAATTCCATTAGAAAAGGTACCAAAATACAATACATAATAAAAATAAAATCTACAACCACATGATCTCAATAAATGTTCTCTTCATAATCACCTGTTGAAAGTAAACAATAAATAGGGTGAGCTCAAACACTCTGCAAGGGTTAAAACTAGCGGAATCATGATTCAATAATAGATGAATTGTAAATAAATCTGACACATGCAATATGAAATGGTGAAAAAATGAAAAACACATGCCATTAATAAACTGAGAATGAAATTGCATCCATAGATTTTGTCATAGTTAAAAGTCATTGATAGTAATAACTGATAATGAATAAACAGAATGCTTATTAATTGGATGCCATGTATCATGATCATGAAACTATAATACCATTAATACCGTTTAGTTCTATGGGTAGAAACCCATTTGATTTGTTTGGAAACAAACTCGAAGCATTGGTCACCAAACTGATTTGTCACATGAGACCTACTGATGCATCGAGGGGTTTTAGTGGGCCCCACACACCTCTACATCCAAATAATTTATTATAAATAGACTCAACAAAATAGTAATATGTTTTTACATTAACTGTATAGAAGAGAGGATATGGATTCATAAATATATCCACAGTCAAAACAACATACAAAATAAATACCGTATGTATAATGGTATACAACATAGACAATAAAAATATCCATGATATGAGAATTTGGATATTTAAATGGAATTTAATTTCAAATAAAAAGTGATCTCAAATGGGATTTTGGTACAACACATATGAAATGGTAGATGAACAATACTAAACTAGTCACAAAGAAGGGAAAATTTAGACAATGCTTGTGGCCACATTGTAATGAATTGAATTATATGACCAAAAGTTGAAAAGCACAAATATTTCGGCATGGTAACGTGTATTATTGTGAGGTCTTAATAATAGGTAAAGGGGAATCCCATTATTTATATGTCACATGGTAATTATGGTGTAGATGATAAAACATACCCAATAATTATGAAATAAAAATAAAAGATCACAACATATGGGGGATTCTTGAACAAAAGTGAGAGAGAGGGTCCCTTACCTCATGCTCGAAGGTGTTCATGATTGTTCTTAATGACCTGAATAATCATATTCATATTAATTAATTATTAATTACATAACCTTGTAAACATTTAATCGATATGGTATAACCTTATTATGTTCATTAATGGACTTTTTGATGGGTTTAAGAGATTAAATTTTATTGTTTTGGAAGCATTTTCTAATATGGTTTCATGATTTGATTACTTCTATTCATGAATGGTAATTTGTTTGAAATATTTTTATATATCTATAATTGAAAATATATATTATTTTTGAAATTAAAGGGATATAAATGATATTATAATTGTAGAGGCCCAAAGCTTGACATACATAGACATTACATTACTTTTGTGGAATATCTAATACATAACAAAATTAGACATCAAAGGACCATAATAGTTTAGTGTCTTTGGAAACATGGAACATAATATTATGATCTTGGTGAAAGATCTTCAACATCTCCCATAAATATTTTCCCTTTTTACCAAAAAACTTTATTTATGTCATGGGGAAAAGAAAACATATAAAGGGTGAGCTCAAATGCTCAGTAAGGGTTATCATGGAGAAAATAAAACAAACCATAAACATTTGAACATAAAAACACGAACATAATGTTTAAACATGAAAATCATGAGAAATGACATAGAACATAGTAGTACGTAAGGCATAGATCATAATGGAACATCAATCATGATAAAATATCTTGGAAATAAAACATGTAATTGTGGAAAAACATTATTCACATGATATGATTTCAATAGTAGCCAAGGTATTTCTACTAATACCATATTAGTGGACGATATCCCCTTCTGAATCGAGTTAACTCCTCATTTCAGTCCTGTATCACTGAACCAGATTAAATTCCATTCCATACATGTCTATCTCATGAGAAATAAATCTTTACCTAGTGCATTGGAGGTAGATAAAGGTCCCTCACATCTCATAATGAAACCATTTTTATGTGTGCCAGAAAATCATAAATCATAGCACTACCCATGTAATAAAAATGGGATTCATAAACATCATGCCATAATAACATAATCCATATAAGACAAAAGGATATCATAAAAATAATTCCATCATAACATAATCGAGTCAATCGTAAAATAGGGATAGAAACAGAACCTTATATTATCTTAGATGGAAGATAATTTTGATAAAACACTTGAACATCATTCATAAGGAAAATATAATTTCTACTTCAAAAACATTTTTTTTCCATTTTCAACATGTCATAAAATATTAAACTAAAATAAGATGATTAAAAATAAACATGAAAACTTGAAAATTTAGATTCATGGAAAAAATGATCTAAAAATCCATTCAGGACGTATAAGTTAAAGAAAAACATTCTTCTCGTACTTTGGTAGGAAAAGTCAAAAAAAGTACATCGTACTAAAAACAAAAAAAGATTCCATTCATATATTTTAATAAAAACTCACCAATGGGTAAAATTATATTTAAATAGTTGTAGGAGGATAGAAATAATATTAAATATTTAGGAAAAATGGTTGTGGATGATAAATATTCCGCAGTAAATTCTGAAGTATAAACAATCTCGAATAAAAATGAGATTGCGAGATTTTCCCTTACCATAGGTTTGATTTTCTTTTTGAGTGTCTGAAACTCCTTTATAATGATTTAAAAATTGTTATTGACTTATTCCTGAATCATAATCATTGTTATGATACAATATATGGTCAAATTCTAAGTTTCGTATTAGTAATATTTCAATGCTACATATTATTCGGGTGTTTATTTCTTTTTGTTCTTATGCGTGTTTGGTCGAATAAATTATTATTCTTATTTTTAGGTTATAGATACCTCATTTCCAGAATGGTATTACTGTAATATATATCATATTTATTCATTCCATTCATTTATATAATCATTATGCATTGAAGATCATGTAGAACGAGTCGCATCACATCGTGGAGACGGTAGGCCGTACGTACGCACGAGTGATGATACCATTACCATGATCATGGAATTGTATTGATGTTTATGTATACTATTTCAGAATCAATATAAATTTTCAATAATCATATATAGTTATTCTTTACACCATTATACCCATCCAAGTAAGGTGGTGGTGGAAAACAGATTACTCCACAGCGTGGAACGGTATTTCGTACGTACACACGTGTGTCGATTTCATTTTCCGTAGGATAGATAGTAGTTGAAATAGGGCTGTTTAAAATTTATAATAACTTATCATTATATGAGTTATAAGAATGTTTTTACTTCATAATGAAACAACTAAAGAAGAATATTTAGAAGAAGAAATAAATTTGAAGTAATCTGTAATGGAAATTACCTCTTCATTGAATCGCCTCTTCTTAACCTCTTCTTTGGGCACGGAATATGGACTTTGAAAAAGACTAGGACCTCTAGGATGTTTCTTTGGATGTTGATAAGGAAAATCGGTTGGGATTTTCCAAGCTTTAAGGCTCAATGTTGTGTAAAGAGGAGAGGGAGAAGGTGCCCTTTTATAAGGGAGGAGAGGGGCACTTTAGGAAGAACTTAAAATATTATTTTATAATAAAGTCATATTCGGTTTATAATAGCTCCAAATTGATTTATTTATAATCTAAAGTGGGCATGGGTATAAATCCTCACAACCAATAGGTTTTATATTTGTTTAGGTTAATATTTTAACCATATAATTTAGATTTCACTGTAAGTTAAATAATTTGTCTCTGACAGTGTATTATTGTTTTCTTACACTATATGGTTAAAAAACATACTATAACAAGCCAAACGAAACCCAAGTGGTTCATTATGAAAAAATATAACATTATATAATTCATTTGGACTATCCTTAGATTTTTAGGAATAGAATTACAATTAATAATATAATATTTGTTTTAAAAACTATTTTATGTCAATTTTGACACTATTTGGTAATTGATTTTTGTGAAAATCATAAATACATGATTAGTTCGAAAAAAATTAATTAAATCAATAATAACATTTCATATTAACCTAAAAAATTATTCAAATTTATAAAATGTATCAAATTGGATTTATTTGTGTATTTGTAACATCAATTTTGTTCATATTTCACTAATAATGTAATTACTGCATCATCATTGTGTCATAAGTAAATTAAATTATTTAATGTATAAAAAATATAAATAAAATATCATTATATAGGAAATATTTCTATCTTTCTAATTAATATTTATAGTGTAATTTATATTATTTGTAACCCCATATTAACTTTTTTGTATTATTAAATATTGATTTTAACTCTTTTAACTCTTCTTTAAATAAAATAATAATAAGTGTCCTAATCTAATACAGGTGGACCTAAAGGTTAATATTTTATTCCTAAGGTAGTTTTTGGTCGAATTACACATATACAATAGAATTAGGACATGTGTTAGGGTAATAATAATATCATTTTTACCCTTAATTGTATTATTTACTTTTAACTGTGGTAAATAAAAGTAAAAAGTTACTATTCAACAGAAATTAATTTTATCTTATTGAACCATATTTTACTCCTTGATATTAACCGTGTCTCTCGGATTTTCAAAATTCCACTCATATAAGCAGTAAAATTTAGTTTTATGTAAATTTTTAAAATCTCCTTAGAGGTTGGTAAAAGAGAGTGAAAAGTTCAATAGAATTTTTATAAATCAAAAATTATTATAAAATGACACCATTGAATTACATTGAACTTATATAGGTATTATATATCAATTTTTAACTAAAATAATTTTAAATAAAATAAATAATTATTTAAATTAAAATTCGGTTTATAAATAGTAAAATAGTGTTATCACTATTCATAAAAAATTGAATGTTTTCAGAAAAATACCAAAACTTCACCCTAGGCTAATTTTGATATTTAGAATCCAAAATTGAAGTCCATTTTGAAAGATAAAATTTATACCATTTCAAAAAGTGGGTATTAATATTCATAATGGCTAGTTTATAAAATATTTTAATAACATATCGTTGTTTAGTGAAACTCGGTATTGCGCACAACACACACTATCATGGAAGGTTGTGATTACGTGTAAAGCAAGCCAAGTCAGGGTTCTGTGTAGTGAACTATTTCTTTGTTTTTGTGTATTATAGAATCCAACCATATTTCATTTACACAATGAATATATATATATATATACACTCAATGTTGTGTAAAATAACTTCTACCATAATACGGTGTTGCATATAGCACAATATAATCATGGTGGAGCATACAAAACAAGACATAAAATAAATTAAAAAGAATACTTCTCATAAAATCTTGAGGTGTTACATTATACCCCCCATAAAATGAATTTCGTCGTCCAAATTCGTCGGGGTTATAAATCGTTTACTACTTGAAATTTTCTTTTATAGAAACCCACATAGTAAAAAGGAATACTAAAACATAATTTTATAAACTAATGTATGAAACATAACGGTTACCCAAATTAACTCATTACTAAGTTTCAACATAGGAAAACATAGGTGAACATAGGGATATGGAAGAGAAATATAACCATCAACTTCTGATGAATAGAGGTAGAGGACATGGCTATGAAAAATCCAATAATCACAAAGATATAAATTAGCGATGATCCATGGTACCACCTGGTTTATCAGATATGAGCGCACTAGGAAAACATTTTTGGTTTTCAAGGTCATTTCCCTAAAGTTGAATAATTTTAATTAGAAGAAATACTTACTTTATTTTGGTATAACCTCACCGTTTTTCATGCCTTCAACAATTTCAACTTCATCTCTTAAAGAAATGTAGTTGAATTTGTCATTAGTGAAGTGTTTGCAGATAATGTGATAGAATGATGTGTCATTCCATATGTCTCAACCAAAATGTTAGTAAAAGTTATCCAATATAACTAAGTCCATCTATGGTGATGTTAAATTTATATGATTCAAAAAAATGGACTTATATTTCATCTTCATATATCTTAATAAAATAAAACATGTTTCTACTAACCAGGGACTTCATGTAGGCCATTGGTAGGCGATAAAGGCCTGTCGTACTTCAGTTGTGGGTTCAATTCCCATAGCCTTGTCTGACACAACGGGTTGTCGCCCGTCCTATAGGTTTTCCCTTTTTCTAAAATTACAGTATTATAACATTCCTGCAATAATATCGAAAAAATTTCTAGCCTTAAACAATACAATCTTATATCTAACTTAATTCATTCCAATATTTAGGGTTATCCAAAATACTTCATTCCAACCTTATAGTATAATGAAAATGATTACATGAAAGGAGACATAACAAGAACTTGAATACCATCATTTATCCCCCATATATCATATGATATATCCTGTTGGTCACAATCCAAACATGTGAATACCTTAATCATGTATTATATTGAAAAATGAGTATCCATTGAACTTTAGTAAAAACATGAATGCTGTTAAAAGTTAACTCTTTCCACATACCAAAATCCTAAAATTCCATCTACACATTCAATGATATAACTTTTTCCTTATATCATTCATGAGCTCATGAATACTATCATACATATTATTTTCCTTTTATCCTTTAATTATGTGCATTTCAACTGCTTTCTAAAATAATTTCAATCACTTTTCATTGTTACTGGTACCATAAAATTATTAAGAACCACAATGATACAACACATTGATATTCCAATATTCCACGATACCATAAATGAGATTCCATGATACTAATTTGAAATCCCATTACATAAACACCTAATCATTACACAACATCATTGTCATACCCAACACCACAAATAGTCATCGCATGTGACTTCCCTTTATCCTTTTCCTTAAGAGGTTGCTCACGTTGATCAACATTAACCCTTGGATTAGGGTATTAACTAGAATAATGTCCCATTTCCTTGCACTGGAAGCATTGAAGTTTTGGTGGTGCGTTCTCTATAGCCTATTCATTATTCACATCATTAGAAACCTTTTTCCCATTACTTTGACACTCAACTGATCGATGACCTTCTTTTCCACACTTAAAACATTTTCTACTCCCATTAATACAATCTCCACCATGCATCTTTCCACACTTTGAGAATAAAGAAACATTCATCTTCTTTTCACCATTATTCTTAAATTTCTCCTTGAACTCCATCTTTCATTTCTTGTCAAAACCATGAGATGGATATATAACACCAACTTCCATTTCTACCTTGATAGCACAACGCACAATTTCTTTTTAGATACTGAAGTCTGTTATCGCTAATGCCCTTCGAAGACTTGGTTTTAATCCACTGAATAATCGATCAACTTCGCTTTGAGGTTGGATGATAAATCTAGATGCATACCATGCAATCCATGTAAAACTTTCCTCGTATATGCCAAAAAATTCATCATCATTTTGCATAAGCTCAAGGAACTCCTTTTCCATCATTGTTTTACGAATATGAGGGAAGTACTTATTGAAAAACAAGTTCTTGAACTCGTCTCATTTCATTAATTCAATTTAATCTTGGGGCCTTGTGTTCTTAATTAGAGTCCCACACTGGTCTACTTCACCTTCTAAACGGTAAACAACCAAAATGACTTTTTCATTCCCTGAATAGTGAATTATGGAAAATATCACTTCAATGGTACTGATCCATTTTCCAGCATAAAGTGGATCAGAAGACCCACTGAAAGAAGGTTGATGTTTCCTTATGAAGGACTCAATATAATATTATTCCCTTCTTTGCTCATTGGGAGGTCCAGAATGATTTATAGCATGTGTAAATATAGAAATATGATTTTGTACTCCATATCTCATATAATTAGTTTGTTGAGGAGTACAATCATTTCATTGCCCATTACATTGATCAACACGGTTTCTTCGTGTTTCAGGCATCGTCTAAAACCCAAAAAGAAAAGTGTAAGATGAAAAAATCATTCAAGGAAAACAAAAAAATAAAGGGGGAGTACTTCAAATATCTAACATCTTAAGTTTAATTCTATGATCATTACCATAATCCTAGGATTATAACCTATTCTTATACATAATCTTAGAGAAATCCCTGGACATACATTAGAAATATCTCTAGGGATCTCACTAAGGTTCTCGTATCCTAGTTTCCAAAAGTTGACTATCCCTTTCCTCTAATACCAAATATAGAGACCCCAAACTTGACTTACATACACATTACATTATTTTTGTGGAATATTTAAGACATAACAAAAATAGACACCAAATGACAGTAATAATTTACTATCTTTGGAAACATGGAACATAATATTCCAATCTTCGTGAAAGATCTTCAACATCTCCCATAAATATCTTCCCTTTTTACCTAAAACCATTATTTATGTCCTCGAGAAAGGAAAACATATAAAGAGTGAGCTCAAATGATAAGTAAGGGTATGCATGGAGAAAATAAAACAAACCATATACATTTGAACTTAAAAACACGAACATAATGTTTAAACATCAAAATCTTGAGCAATGTCATAAAAAACAGAATTACATAAGGAATAGATCATAATGGAACATCAATCATGAAAAAATAGATTAGAAATAAATATTGAAATTGTTGAAAAACATTAATCACATGATATCATTTCCATCGTAGCCAACTCATTGCTTCCAAGACCATCTTAGTGGACAAATTCCCCTTCGGAATCGAGTTTACTCCTCGTTTCAGCCATGTATCACTGAACCTGATTAACCTGCCATTCCATCCATGTCTATATCAAGAGATATAAATCTTTACCCAATGAATTGAAGGGAGATATAGGTCCCACACATCTCATAATGAAACCATTATTATGTGTCCCACTAAATCATAAATCATAGCATAACCAATGTAATATAAATTGGATTCTTAAACATAATGACATCATAACATAATCCATATAAGAAAAAAGGACATCATAAAAATAATACCATCATAACATAATCAAATCAATATAAAAATAGGGATAGAAACAGAACAATATATTTTCTTAGATGCAAGATAATTTTGATAAAACACTTAAACTTCATTATTGAGGAAAATATCATTTCTACTTCAAAAACACTTTTCCCTTTCTTAACATGTCATGCAATTTTAAACTAAAAGAAGTTTATTAAAAATAAACATGAAAACTTGTAATGGAAGATTCCTGGAAATAATGTTCTAAAAATAAATTCATCCCGTATAAGTTAAAGAAAAACATTCTTCTCTTACTTTGGCCGAAAAAGTCAAAAAAGTACCTCGTACTAAAAATGACAAAAGATTACTTTCATATATTTTACTAAAAACTCACCGAAAGGTTAAATTGGATTTAAAAAATTGTAGGAGGATAGAAATAATATTACATATTGAGGAAACATGGATGTGGATGATAACTATTCCCCAGTATATTCTGTTGTATAAACAATCATGGATAAAAATGAGATTGTGAGATTTTCCCTTACCTTAGGTCTGATTAGCTTCGTACGTGTCTGAAACTCCTGTATAATGATTTAAATAATGTTATTGACTTATTCCATAATTTTATTAATTGTTATGATATCATATATGGTCATATTATTAGCTTCATATTAGTAATATTTCATTGCTACTTGTTATTCGTGTGTTTATTGCTTTTTGTTCTTATGCGTGTTTTGTCGAATAAATTATTATTATTATTTTTAGGATATAGATAACTCATTCCAAGAATGGTATTAGTGTAATATATATCATATTTATTCATTCAATTCATTTATAAAATCATTATTCATTGAAGATCATGTAGAACGAGTCGCATCACATCGTGGAGACGGTAGGCCGTACGCACGCATGAGTGATGATATCGTTCCCATGATCGTGGAATTGTATTAAAGTGTATTTATACTATTTCAGAGTCAATATAAATTTAAAATAATCATATATAGTTATTATTTACACCATTATAACCATCCAATTAAGGTGGTGGTGGAAAACTGATTACACCCCGGCGTGGAGACGGTATTCCGTACATACGCACGCGCAGTGATTTCATTTTCCATAGGATGTATAGAAGGTGAAATAGGGATGTTTCATATTTATAATAACATATCAGTATATGTGTGATACTGATGTCATTACAACAAAATGAAACATCTCAATAAGAATAATTAGAAGAAGAAATAAAGTTGAAAGAATCGGTAACATACATTACCTCCTCTTTGAAGCGCCTCTTCTTAACCTCATCTATGGGAACTAATAATGGACTTTGATGATGACCAGGACCTCTAGTATGTTTCTAGGGAAGTTGATAAGGAAAATGTGCAGGTTTTGTCCGATCTTGAAGGTTCAATGTTGTGTAAATATGAGAGGGAGGAGGTTCCCTTTTATAAGGGTGGAGAGGTGCACTTTAGGAATAACATAAAATATCATTTTATAATAAATTAATATTCGGTTTATTGTAGCTCCACATTGATTTATTTTGAAGCTTAAGTGGGGATGGGTAGAACTCCTCTCAACAAATTGGCTTTAGAAAAGTTTAGGTTACTATTTTATCCTTATCATTTAGATTTAACTCTAAGTTAAATAATTTAACTTTTACCGTGTCTTATTTTTTTCTTACACTATATGGTTAATAAAAATACTATGACATACTAAACGAACCCCAAGTGGTTCATTATTAATATATATAACCTTATCTATGTCATTTGACCGAACCATAGATTTTTAGGAATAGAATAACAATTACTAATATAATATTAGTTTTAAAAACAATTTTATGACAATTTTGACACTATTTGGTAATTTACTTTTTGGAAAATCATAACAACATGATTAGTCCGAACAACGGTAATTAAATAAATTCAAAGATGACATATTAACCTTAAAATTTATTTGAATTTATAAAAAGTCTCAAATTACATTTATTTGGGTGTTTATAACATCAATTATGTTAATATTTCATTAATAAGGTAATTACTGCATCATTATTGTGTCATAATTAAATCAAATTATTTAATGTATAAAACTTATAAATAAAATAAAATTATATATGAAATATTTTCAGATTTCTAATTAATATTTATAGCCTAATTTATCTTATTTAAAACCCTATATTAAATTTTTTTGTTATTAAACTTTGATTTTAACTCTTTTAAATCTTCTTTAAATAAAATAATAATAACTGTCCTAATCTAATATAAGTGGACATAAAGGGTAATATTTTATTCTTAAGGTTTTATTTGGTTGAATTACACTTATCTTGTAGAATTAGTACATGTGTTAGTTTAATAATAATATCATTGTTACCCTTAATTACCATATTTACTTTTAACCGTGGTAAATAAACGTAAAATGTAACTTTTCACCATAAATTATTTTTATCTTATTGAACCACATTTTATTCCTTGATATTAACTGTGTCTCTCGGATTTTTGAAATTCCACTCACAGAAGGGGTAAAATTAAGTTTTATGTAAATTTTCATATTCTCATAGGAGCTGGGTAATAAACGGTGAAAAGTTCAATTAAATTTTTATATATCTAAAATTTTTATAAAATGAATCCAATGAATTACATTGAACATATATAGGTATTATTTTTCAAATTTTACCTAAAATAAATTTATATAAAATAAGTAATTATTTAAATTAAAAGGCGGTTTTTTAATAGTAACCGAATGTTTTCACTATTCATCAAAAATTGAATGTTTTTAGAAAAATACCAAAAAATCACAATAGGCTAATTTTGACATTCCGAATCCAGAAATGAAGTCCATATTGAAAGATAAAATTTATAAAATATAAAAAATTTGGCATTACTATTTATTATGGTTAGTTTATGTAATATTTTAATAATATATCGTTATTTAGTGAAACTTTGTATTGCGTACAACACATGCTATTGTGGAAGGTCGCGATTGCATGTAAAGGAAGCCAATTCAGGGCTGCGTGTAGTGAAAGATTGCTTTGTTTTTGTGTATAATAGAATCCAAACATATTTCATTTATACATTTAATATATATATATACACACTGATGGTTTCATAGAATAACTTCTATCAAACGAACTTGAAATTTTGTGTAACATGATCCAAGAATAGTGTTGTATATACTGCAAGCTAACACGGTGTTGCGTATAGCCCAAGATAATCATTGTATAGCATAAAACACAAGACATCAAATAAAGTAAAAATAATAAATATCATAAAATCTCCGGGTGTTATAATAATTGTTATTGTTATATACCATGAGGATGATTAATTCAACGAGTTAAAAATAAAAGCCTCGATTTGGGTTGGTAGTTTTGTGAACAATAAACCTGTTTTGTATTATTATTCCCTATTATGAACATGTAAAGATTTTAGAACATTAATAAAGATAAAATGAATACATTATGACTGGGTTAAACCATTTAAATGGTTTTATGACCAGTATTGAATATTGAAATGCAAATTGAAAACCAGTCTTTCGTGAGTGTGATAAATTTATACATCTCGGACGATGTTTGTATTAATTATTTAAAAATAGGGGAAAATAGATATTATGATTAAATATTCCATTTTAACAATTAAAATACAGTACATGTATGTTACTATAATTATCATGGAATTTTGATGAGGGGAGGTGTGTTGTGAGGACAAAATAATGGAGCTTTGTAAAAGAAATTGAAAGAAAAGAGAAGTAAGGTTAACCTCTTGAGTACTCCTCCTTGAGAATCTCCTTAAGGCCATTGTGATTGCCCTTTTGGTGATACCATAATGTCTTGAACGTGGATAGATGGATTGGGAAGAGTATTTGGCAGAAGTTAGGCATGTATTAAACCTTTAGGGGTGTGGGTGGAAGATGGGTGAGGGGTGGTTTATATAGTGGAGGGGAGATGAGTTTTCTTAATATAAAATTCACTATTTTATAATTTCCTCCCAATAAAACCAATAGTGATTATTACATGGCTAAAAATAGTAATATATTCACCCTAATTCTAATCAATTTGGCTTATATCAGCAGATCATCATCAATTACTCAATTATTATATTATTTAGCATTTATCGTGAATTATCTGAGTTAACTATTCATAAAAATTCATGTTTTTCCTAAATATCATTAATTAAATATTTAATTATATTCATTATCTAATCGAAAAATATAAACACATAAAATATTCATCTTCATTTTTATGGTGCTAAAATTCATTTATACAATAAAGGTTATCGATACCATTCATAAGATTCATATTACTATTCATAAGGGTAAGTTACTATTCATAAGGGTAGGTTATTATTCATATGGATATATTACTTATCACCGAAAATTATGTTAATTCTATCAGACTCTAAATATCATCTGGAACACAAGCATGTATGTAAGATTTTTAAAATTCAAATCACAGAGTTGGAAAATTTAATTTTAATGTCAACGTTATGGATATCTCGTCTAAGTAACCATGTTTTTTCCATAGAGTATTAGTGATTCCAAAAATATAGGCTATTATTAGGATGTATTTAATAGAATCATACAATAAAATGTTTGGGGTGAAGCTTTATTCCCTCCGAAGATTTCATCCTCAAATTTTTCTTTTATACAACCCACCAAAAAGATTTGGGTGGTTCTTCTTCATAACATCCATAGGATCCTATGTTTCTTCCTCTATATTTTGGTTCTCCAAAGAACCTTTACTGGATGAGTTGTTTGATTTCTCAATACCTGCTCCCTTGTGTAAAGAATCTGGATAGGCTTTTCACAGTATGACAAATCAGGTTCTAGATCTATTTCATCATATGTGTGTACATGTGTTGGGTCTTGCATGTTTTTCATTAACAATGACTCTTAAAAACATCATGAACACTGATGAAACATTGAGTCATATCTAAACGGTATGCTACATCTCTGATTCATTCGATCATTTCAAATGGTCCGATATAACTGGGACTCAATTTCCCTTTTTTTATCGAACCTTAAGACACCCTTCTATAGAGATACATTCTGAAATACATGATCTCCCACTTGTAATTAAAAATCCATTCTTCGGTGGTCTGCATAACTCTTCTGCCTACTTTTAGATTCTTTAATATGGGCTTGTATTTTCTTCACCTTTGTCGTGGACTCTTCACTATGTTCTGTGCCAGTAAGTTTCCTCTCACTAAATTCATCCAAAAAATTTGGAGATCGACATCTCTTTCCATATAATGATTTATATGGATCCATTTCAATAATATAATGGAAACTATTGTTGTAGGAAAATTCCTGAAAAATATTCCTTTAGATCTCCATACATCAGGGTGCTACCATGGTCTATAGGGTAGTTTGGGCTATAGACATCATCTAATAATTCCCACATTTTCAACTAAACTTCTTATGATAGCAACTTTAACACCACGACCCCTCTAGACTAGAGATGATGTATTAACTGTTATATTGGCATGATTAGAAGGGATGAAAATTTTAATGAACAATTAGTTTAGTAGTTTTGAATAACTAGATACATTGTTGAAACAAAAATTACATTGGAAAAGGTTACAAAATACAATACATAACAAAACTAAAAAATGCAACCACATGAACTCAATAACTATTCTCTTTTTCACCACCTATTAAAATAAAACAATGAAATGGGTGATCTTAAATTATCATTAAGGGTTAGAAATAGTGGATGAATGAATCAATAATAGGGGAATTGTAAAAAATCTGTCATAATCAATATGGGATGGCTGAAAAAAGTGAAAAACACATGCCATTAATAAACTGAGAATGATACTACATCCATAGATTTTGTCATAGTGAAAACCATAGGGATAGTAATAATTGATAATGAATAAAGAGAATGATTATTAATTGGACGTCATGTATCAGGCACATGAAACCATAATACTATTAAAATGACTTAGTGATATGGGTAGAAACCCATCTTTAATTTTTTGAAACAAACTCGAAGAGTTTTTCACAAAACTGATTTGTCTCATGAGACCTACAGATGAATCAATGGGTTTTAGTGGGCCCCACCCACCTCTAAATATAATAAATTATTTATAAATATATTCAATAAAATAGTAATATGTATTTACATTAACTATATAGAAGAGATGATATGGATTCATCAATATTTCCACAGTCAAAACAACATTCAAAATAAATACCACATGTAAAATGGTATACGGGTTAGACAATAATAATATCCATGATATGATAATATGTATATTTAATTGAAATATAATGTCACATAAAAAGTTATCTCAAATGGGAAGTAGTTACAACACATAAAAAAGGGTAGGTGCATGACACTAAACAAGTCACAATGAAGTGAAAATTTAGACAACACTGGTTACCTCATTGTAATCAATTGAGTCGTATGACAAAAAGTTGATAACCACCAAATTAATAAAATAATACAATGAATATAAATATAATCATGATAATATATATCAAATGTAAATACAACTATACCTCATATATGAAATAATTGGAAAACAATGGAAATCCCACAGAATTGAAAGTGATATGAGAAAACCACTTACAAACATTTCGTCATGGTAACGAGTGATGTTGAGAGGGAATAATTAAAATTAAATGGCTTTACCATTATTTATATGTCACAAGGGAAGTATGGTGGGGTGGTAAAAAATACGCCATAATTTGGAATTATAAATAAAATAGTACAACATAGGTGAGATTCATGAACAAAAGTGAGAGAGAGTGTCCCTTACCTTATGTTGTAAGATGTTTTTGATTGTTCTTAACGACCTGAATAATAAAATTTAGATTCATTAATTAATAATTCCAGAAACTAATAAACATTTTTTTGATATGTTATAACCTTATTAAGTTCATTAATGGCCTTTTTATGGGTTTAAGAGATTCAATTTTATGGTTTTAGAAGAATTTTTTTACTTGGTTTCATGATTTGTTTACTTGTTCTCATGAATGGTAGTTTGTTGGAAATATGGTTAAACATCAATAATTGTTAATATAAATTATTAGTGAAATTAAAAATATATATATTATCTTATAATTATTATGGATATATTCCATGAGGATGACTCATTCGATGAGTTAATACTAAACACTTGAATTTTTCTTGGCGGTTTTGTGCATAATAATGTTATTTTGTATTATTATTCCATATTATGAATTTTTAAAGATTCCAGAACATTAATAAAGATAAAATATATATATTATGACATTTATCAACCATTGAGGAGATTTCATGTACAATATTGATGATAGTAATTCAAATTGAAAACCCATCATCCGTGAGTGTGATAAATTTACACATCTCGGATGGTGATTGCATTTATTGTATAAAAGGAGGGGAAAAAGAGAAATTATGAGGAAATATTCCACTAGATCAATGAAAATCCTATACATGTAAGGTAAATGAATTATCATGGAATTTTGATGAGGGGAGTGATGAGGGAGGAAAAAAATGGAACTTTGTAAAAGAAATTGAAAGAAAAGATAAGGAAGGTTCACATATTGAGTACTCCTCCTTGAGAATCTCCTTAAAGCCTTTGTGTTTTCCCTTTTGGTGAGACCATCAAGTCGTGGACGGATGGAGAGGTATTGGGAAGTGTATATGGAAGAATTTAGGGAATTATTGATTTTTTATTGGTGTGGGATGAAGAGGGGGTGAGGGGTGGTTTATATAGTGGAGGGGAGAAGAGTTATCTTAATATAAATTTCATTTATTTATTATATTCACCCACGAAAACCAACTGTGAGTATTCCAGGACAAATAATAGTAATGTATTCTTGTGAATCAGAATCAATTGGTCTTACCTCATTAGATCTTTATCTATTACTCAATTAATCCATTATTTAGCGTTTATCGTGAATTATCAGATTCTACAATTCATAAAAAAATCATGTATTTCATAAAAATACCAAAAATTCACCATAACAATTTTTTGACGTGTAGAATCCAAAAATGAAGTTCATTTTTTCAAAAAAAAAATTCATAAATATAAATAATTAAATAAAATCATTATTAAATCAAAAAATATAAACACATAAAATTTTCATCTTCATTTTTAAGGTGCTTAGATTTATTTATACACTCAAGGGAATTGATACCATTCATAAGAGTCGCATTACAATTAATAAGGGTATTTTACTATTCAGAAGGATAGGTAACTATTCATATGGGTAGGTTATTATTCATAAATAAATATGATAATTATATCAGACTCTAAATATCATCTTCAACACAACCATGTATGTTAGATTTTTAAAATTTATATCACAGAGTTGGGAAAATTTAAGATTAATGGCTAGGTTATGAATATCTCCTATAAGTAACCATTTTTCCCATAGAGGATCAACGATTCATTAAATATAGGCTATAACTATAACTTATTTAAGATAAACATACCATAAAATTTTTGGGGTGCAACATGGTAGGTGATATAGAATTGAAAGGAATGGGCATGTAGAAAAAACACATTGAATTAAGTGGAAAATAGTAATAATTTGATCAAAATGGAAAATGTTCAGATTAATCATCAAAATACATTATGTTTAACCATCTTCATGGATTAAAAAAATTATAAAGTTCAATGCAATAATATTAGGATTTTCAAATTCAACCAAAGAAAAAAAACCTCCATGTACTCGATAGAAACAGTGATCTTATATAATCAATATTTAATAGGTTTATCTAAACAACAATGTGTTAAATTTTTTTCTATTTATTCCGCTTATAACAGTTAATTAACACTTTGTTTATAGTTCTCTCTATTCATTCATATCATAGAATATTAGTAGAACTATTATAATATAATTTTAGAACATGGAGGTTAAATTATATCTGAATGGAATAAATATTACAATGGAAATTATCATAATTTATTTAGAATAATTACATGATATGCATGGAATTACTAGATTTAATTGTATATATATAACATAAAATATTAGCACAATTATATTGCAATCCATATCAAAAATTATTATCTAATTATATAATATTGAATGAATGGGGATGAATATCCATTATAAAAATGTCCATAATAATGTATGTTTTTCAATAATGAGAAATATTATCTATTAAAATTGATATAATCAATGTATAGGGTTTTAATTATATATATTCCCATTGTAAGGGAGTGTGTTTATTAATTTTAGAATAGTATCCAAGTCCTCCTCTTAATTCATAAGTTGATTTCTCAATGGACATAATTCCAAGATATTTTTTGATATCAAAGAATAAGTATAAAAATAAACCAATTAAACTAATAGAATTTAATATGATTTTATAAGAACATGTGGTAATGGGTTTTGTATTCACAAGTGCATCATAGTGGGGGATACTGGATCTCAATGTTAAGAAGAATTATCCGCTAAAACATCGTAGTATTGATTATTGTGAACTCCAAATGAACACAATAAAGAATAGATATAAATGTAAAGTGGTTGATAACTTATATGATAAATAAAATGTATAGTATTAATTCAAAAATGCAGATCTCTAGTCAGGATATTATCAGTAAATCGTGAAAAAAAAAGATATTCCTAAGATAAATTTTCGTACATGGCATGATAACATTGACTTTATAGTTATGCAATTCAGATATAAAAATGCTCCAAAAATAATAATGGAAAAAATAAATCGATTCCTTGGAAATGAAAATAGAATATTTATCATAGTATTTATAGATAACATTATTATGTATAATAAATTTAAATAGGAACATGATGAGAATTTGAAAAATATTATTATGACATAAAAAAAGAAAAATTATATGAATAGTATTGTAAATGAGAGTATTAAATGGGGAAGGTGGAATAATATGTGATTATTATTACTCTAAAGGGGATATTTTCCCCCTTACAATAGATTCAAAATTGAAATGTCACCAATGACATAACATGTTACATTATTCCACCTTTTCCATGGACTATCTAGATATTAATGAAAATTATTGATAAAATAATCGTGATTTTCATACCCAGTGTCCAACAAAACTCCTAAGGGAGTAATGTTTTTCTAGAACAATTAATTTGAAGATATATAAAATGAATTGAAAAATATTCTTATCAAAAAATTAGTATTTATAGTACAAAAAATTGAAGAAAAGTTTGTGTTATTTAATGATTACCCAATGAATGGATTATGCTATATACTGATGAAAAAGGATATTGTGATTTCTTATCTATAAAGGTACAAATTTCTGGGTGAGGATATCTCCCCAAAATAAACTTTATAATTTTTTGAATTTTTCTTCAAATTCATTATTTCTTGAAATTATCTCTCTATATATAAGTGATAAATATATATGGAGAATAAAATTATAAAATATATATTCATATATAAGGGTCGTAATATTCACCCATGAACATGTATGGGGATCATTAAATTAAATGAATGATAATTCCACAGCCAACGTTTGATTTAAAACAATTTTGATGATTCAATTAGTATAAATGATCCCCAAACCATTCCAATAATGAGGATGGAAAAAGATATTATCATATAATAGAATGAGGTGATAGACTATAGAGTCAAAATACAAGGTAAATCCTACTATGATTCCCAAATAATTGATTAACCATCATTAATTGAGAGGATTAAGAGAGACCATAAGGATGTTTGGGACATAAATAAGAAGGAGGATTCTGTAAGGATGGGAGAAAAATTTATGTTCAAGGATGATGATAAGGGGTTTTTGATGTTTGTGATACTGATATGTGTTCAATATAATCCAGAGATAAAGATGGATCTATTGAAGGATGGTCATAGATCTTCTTTCCCCATCCATGGTAATGTTTATTGATGTATAAATATCTATGACATAAAAATATATAGTAAAATATATAGATTGATAATAGGGAATATACATCAACATTCTTTGTTTTAGGAATGTTAAATATGGTAGGAAAAATTATAAAGGGATTATACATCCATTTATAATACCGATATAGAAATTAGAAAACATTACTATGGATATTGTCAATGGTCAAAGAATAATGAAAAAAGGTAAAATTTAATATTGGTTGTTGTGGAATTTCATTCAAAATACAAAAACTTCCTTTCCATTCAAGAGGACACCTCACATACCCAAATTTCATTGTATTTATTATAGATGTTGAGAGGATTCATAAAACACCCCTATCAATTGTATATAATTGAGATTTGAGGTTCACCTCAATTTTATAAAAGATTATTCGAAATTATCTTAACCAATATTTATTCTTATGTAAGAGCTATCATCCCCAAACTAATATCAAATATAAATTATCTTTAATAAACAATAAATTTTTTTGATATCATTCACTATGTAATTTAAGGAACTATGTAGAAAAAATATTCCTTCTGTTGAGTAATCAAATAAAAAAATTTCCTTCAATGTACCCAAATTAAGTCACATAAATACATATATGGGTAGATATATGGAATAAATTTCTTTTTGGATAGATTAGGTGAAAAATTGTTTCATGACACTAAGGTGGAAAATTAAATTAAAAAATTGTAAAGACCATTCAACATCACATTTGAGAAGAGAAGATTCAACTAAAGTAATTTTTTACCTATATCAATGAGGTATATAGTTCGAAGGTTGTGATTATGTGTTTCAATGATTAACTCTGTAAAATAGTTTCATGAACTTTTATAAGAAATGGAAACTAAGTCTGAGATACAGTTCCCCCAATGAAATACTTCATGTCATCATAGTTGGGTTATCTTCATTAGAATTGCATATTGACCTAACCTAAGTACTTGATTTATTCAATGTTTCTCTCTTGAGAATGTACATACAAGACCTCTCACATGTACTAAATACATTGGAGGTAAAAATAGTGGATGATATCTCTTATGGGGAGACATTGGAGAAGATCTTGATGTGTAGATATAATTTTCTATGAAACATAAAAAACTCACCATATAAAAGTACATTAGAGGAACCATATATATAATGAGACAACATGGGTACCTGAAGAGTAAATTAAATAGAAGTTCCCTAATCTATTTTCACATTATTATTTGAAATTAAATTTTTATAGAAAATTAATTAAGGGTGAATGAATGTAACATCCCATGATTTAAATATATATATATATATATAATCTATGCAAATTAAATAACATTATTCACAATCTCTATAATAGGAATTATGATACATTGTTAAATTATGTGGGTCACCATTAACATACTATTATTATGTATCAATATATATCTTAATATATTGAGATTATTTCAATTGGAATGATATTATAAAATAATTTTAATAATAAATAATTATTAAAAACATTTAGTTAATGAAACTGTATTATCCAAGTATTGTGTATTCTACATTTTAATGTTAAATATATATATTTTTAATAATAATTAGATAAAAAAATTTGTAATTCAAATTGATTAAATTTATTTATAATAACATGTTAATAATTTTATAAAAATACCATTTTTTAGTAAAAATTCTCATTTACAGAAAAATTATAATTTTCTTGACATTAAGATATATAATAATATGAACTGAAAGGGAAAATAAATCTCTTTTATTATATGAATGTAACAAATAAAATTATTATTTTTAAAATAATAGTTGATCATTGAGATCACATGACATAGCTTCCATTACAAAATTAAACTTTTATATTAATAAAATAATTAGTAATTTTCTAATTCATGGATTTTTTGTTAAATTTATTAAGGATTATTTAAATGTATACTAAAAATTATTTTATTTATAAAAAATTAAATTAGGTCAAAAAAATTATTCCCACAAAATATTTTATCTTAAAGATTACTTTTATGTTTAATCACTATATTATATCAAAATAAATATTCGAAGAACTATGAATGTTTATTTTAAATTAAAATTTTCATAATCAACGTATTTTCAACTAATAAAATTAATGTAATATTTAGTATTATAATAATCAAATTATGTGATAAGATATTTATCAAGTGTGATAATTTTAATAATTTCAGATAAGTAAAAGATAAAAGTTACCCAGGTAAAACTACACTTATGTAATATGAAATGTGAAACTAGAAACCACAAAATTACTCAATGGAATCCCTAAAAAGACTATATGTTATGATCATAAGACATATCATTTAAAATAATCTTTAATTTGATAAAATGGCAGTCTTTGATAATTGAAATGTGTAAATAATTAATTTAATAATTAAATGCAATTAGAAAACAACCCTTTACTTCACATAAATTAAATATCACTCCCATTAATATAGTTATCATTTAGCATTGGTTTAATATAAATAATTTATAACATTTAATCAACTTAAATTATATTTTATAGAAATTCATAATTTTTTTACACATCCTGTTATTTAAATTTATATGGATAATTATATTGGAAATTTCAGTCCTCAACATTGGTATTTTTTTTCTTTGCATTTATTGTGATTTTTTTCTAATCCATATCATACATAAATAAATTAATATAATTGTTTAATTATAATTTTTATAATTATTTCTAATTGTACTAATTTAACAAAAACTATTCGTCATCAATCATCTTTAAAGAAAAACATAGACCTCAATCCCCGATTTTTGTGAACTATCACATCAACTAAGAGAAGAAATGTTTTCCATTATAGCATTTCATGAATGTTACAAAGCATAAACATGAGGAATAAATATTTTTATTGTATATAAATTATATATATCATGTGATGAAACATTTCATCTCCATATCTCAAATTTTATGGAAAAATAATGTTTTTTTCGTGTCCACTTTCTAAACTACCATAAAAACATGAAAGACACATTACGTTTACCATTATCAGATAACATGGATGAATTCAAAGATATTTTTTAAAAGATTTTAATTAAAAAAATGACATATATTATCGATGTTAGAAATGTAATTTTGTAATAAAATTACCCATTTACAACATGTTGAGATAATAATGTAAAAACAAATCTTACCACTTCAAGTATCTAAAAATGGTGGAAAATACTTAATAAAAGAAGAAAAAATTACTTGAAACTGACATTATGAGACTTATGAAAGAAAAATATGGCCCTTAATAGGTGTTTTAATGAAATTAATTTAATTATATAGGATGTTATCTACAAGTTCATAATTATAACATATATAATGATTTGGGATTTTCAATACTCCCATCACAACATTCTAGTTATGATTTAACATTTTATTTCATCTATTTTTGAATTATTCTCAACATTTGTCGATTATTTTTCTTATTTATTTAAAAAACATACATATTTTCATATAACATCTACTTATAGGATTAAACATGTTTTATTTTTTTATTTGAAATACTCATTTTACGGAAACCAGATTAAATAATATTTTCAAAATTATTATTTAATATCAACCGTTAACCCATAAAATTTTCTTTCAAATACTATATGGGTGATATGTTTTTCTAGATGGCTATGATATGTTAACGTGATAGGGATACTTGAAAGTTTCTTATGATAAAATAATTATTTTGTTCCCACATTCTTAAGATACTATTCTTATATAATATGATCATGGTTACTCTATTCTCTATGTTATCATTTTTTTATATCGTAATTTAATTATTATAATAAATATATTTTTTATATCATGTCTTCAATCCCATTTCATGCATCATTGTCATGTTTATTCCTTTATTATGATTTCATGTACAATATTTTCCTCTTGTATTTACCTAGGTAATCAAATTCATTATGAATTGATCATATGGGGATTATGAGCTCTATAAATAAATTAAATAATGAATGTTATTTATATAATAGGATTTTTTTATGATTATAATCCTCAAATAATCTATACACATTCTCCACAAGTTTTATTTCATATAAACAATTATAAATTTATTTAAAATACAATATGTTTAATATTGGGCCTACTATAAAAATATTCATTTGATCTATGATAGATGATTGTTCATATATTATCAGTAATGTACATCAACTAAGTTATCTATCTCAAAACACAACAGGGACATGTGCCTTCATTTAAAATACATTTTTAAATAATCAATGAATTATTTTTCACACAAATAATGAATTAATAGGTTCACACACACTATCTAAGGTAACAGGTTTGTATTACCTTAACGGTTTCAAAAATGATACCGATGAGAACACCAAGAAAATACCAGCATCATAAAACAAATTAGCATCCTAGATATACTGTTAATGTGGAACAATGAAATACAATTAGTATTTCAAGGTCAAAACCATTTAAATGAACACACACTATCACCACCAAACCCATATATAAATTCTACTAAAATTTTTAAATAAAAAACTATAAAATCTCAAAGAATCCTCCTCCACCATGGTTTGATAGGAGTGTATTCAGTATTGGACACCCATAATAGTCTACATGATATTCCATATTTTATGTCGGGTTTACTAGGGTGTTCCCTTTTAAGGATTCTTTAATAGCATTAAAATATTCCATATAAAACCACTATCTCCATAGATTAGTGGGATACATGTTCAAAACCTTTAGGAAAACCCTAATGGTCAATTTCATTAGAATAAACGATCATGTATGACAACAACCATCACCACCCTCTTCTACTAATACCATATATAACACTAAAAACAACCCATTTTACCATAAAACACAAACTCTATTAGAATTTAAAATAGACCAATTATCACACCATTATACCTTTTTGAGAATTCTCACTATTTCCCATATTACATCAATTATTCCATTAAATTACACATTAAATGAAAAAATCATTCATCAAATTCACACATTAATTGAATACAATTTCACATCATTAATATTGAGTAATGTTTTTGTAATAACCTATTATTTATTAAATTTGATCCAACAATCATTACAAGGTTTATAGTTACCATTAAAAATCTAATTCTAAAGATTTACAAAAAATAAAACCCTTATAAACTAAAATTTATATTATCTCGTATTCATATATGTATTCTATAATGTCAATAGATGAAAAGACATCATAACCATTATTCCCGGCACACAACAATACCCCTTCAAAAATTAACTAAACACAATAAAAATAACCCAATCCACATCTCATGATGACCAAGGTCGCATAACTACCACACACATCATAAAAGACATAGTCCCTCTACAACACACATTCTAACCAATGATTAAAATATAACCATATAAATCACCCTATAACATTCCACACATAACCAGAAAACACAACCATAAGAAATTCCCAACAAGTCCGTACAACAAAAATAATTACATAACAACAAAATTAGGTTCTAAAAACTTCCATAACTAACAATATTTTATCTATGAAACATCACTCCTTGATAAAATTTTCTTTTAAAATGGGTCAAATACCATATTTATCATATTATTCTAATAAAAGAAGATTAATCCAACAAAAAATCCATAACATCAACTCACAAGGATTAACAATAACTATGATTATCAGTAACAATACCACGTAGACATAAATATTATAAAAAATGTCACAGATACAATTATACTCATGATATTAACCCATTTATCATCAATTTGAATAGTTTTGGTTTATAAATTTCTTGGAAAATTAATACACATGACCCAATGAATAAAAAATCATGTTATTAAAATAATTTACATATATGAAATTTTTGATCATTAATTACAAATATTAATTTCACTTTTATATCAATATTTTTTTGAAATTGAATGTTTGTGTTGACGAAAATATGAAAACTACACAAGAGAACCCTTGATCAACCAGTAACACAAAAATTTATCATTAAAATAACACTACACACATTCCTAAAATCACATAAAAATAAAATTTGAGAGTTCCCAAGGGAATAATTGGTTGAAATCAATAATGAAAGTGGAGGAACACAGCATGGTTCCCCAATAATCAGTCACCAATATATGGGGATAAAATCCTAATATATCGGCTAAATGTTCTCCCAAAATATCTTTTGAATTTGACCAATATCAAGGTAAAGATAGGGAAGAAAACGTTAATATTGTGGAAATCCAAATGTTCACTCAATTAAAAATACTAAAATTCTAATGTTCAATAAATAGACCACACTATAATGCATAGTATTTTCACAAGACTATGACACAACCTATTAGACTCTTCCACAGTGGAACTATTCAAAACATCCCACTAGAAAATATGTAATGGTCCTAGATGAGATCCAATAAAACAATTTATGAACTATAATAAAACAAATAATCTATGGTGAAACAACCCCAAATGTGGAATAAGGATTAAAAAATACTCCTCCGTCATTAATATTTTGATTTAAAAGATGTAACATTTGTTATTCCTTACACCATGATAAACATATAATGAGAAACCATATTCAATGTTAAAGGACACATCATAGGGGTCCATGAATCAGAATTCCTACTAAATCCAACCTCATTGAGGTCTATATTGTAACCATTCAGACCATTACATAAATATAATAAATACATTAAATCATAAAATATCAACCCCCAAGGATCTAACAATCCAAATAATCTATCCTCCTGAAAAACTAATGTATCAATGATAAAACATGAATTCCCATGAAAAATAAATATCCCCTAGAATATAATATATCTTTAACAACACATTATATACCCTATATATCATTTTTATACCCCTAACACCCAAAATATGTAACATTAAATAATGGTATGGTTTATTACATATGATACCAATAAAAGGATTATTTTCCCATTGATTGAAAACCAAATATCAATGATTAGAAAATCCATTAAAACCTCATACACTACCTTAAGAGGTACATATCAAACAAGATTACACCATCTTCCAAACATAACAAAATATAAAATAATTAATTTCAATAAAATCTACAATATTAAAATAATTAAATCGTTAAATAAATAAATTCAAAAAAATTATGTACAGAAAAAATAAACATCTCTTTTTTCACACATAATATTTGCCATATATATATATAGCTATTAAATTTTATTCAATGGATCATATTTCCTATATAAATACTTCTCTTGAGGAAAATAGATCTCAATGATCCTCTTTAATAATGTTGTGTTATTCAATATTCGAAAATTGATGAAATTTAAGACTTTATGAAGATATTTCATGTGTTTTGGAACAAGGATGAATTTGTGGATCATTGATAAATATTGAGAAAGAATAAATTCGGAATCCACCTCTCTATTGTGTTTCAATACATTGAAATGACCCCTAAATCAATGTAGATAGCTTTCACCCATATCAAAATGTATCCATACCACAATGAGGTGAATCTATCATGACCCCCCATATTAACATCCTTAAATAACTTATTTATCCTGCATTGATATAAATAAGACATTACCAAATCATTCACCACTACCATACACTATAGAACCATTTGATTAATCTACATTTCCCCCTCTATTAAATAAAAAACAAGTAAAACTGACTCTATAACCGTATTATAGTGAAATAAACTTTTATAGGCTTCCCATATAACTACACAAATAGAACCATGATAATGGGGTTTTAAAATATATTTAAATGTAAGAACCAAAACATTGGTGAATGGGATTTAAAAAATATCTATTAAAATCCATGTTGTAAGAGCATATAATATAGTCCTATATATGGATTTTATAATAGGAATGATTATCAATATTTGGATAAAAATTATTGATATTGTGGAAGTGGTATATAATGGATTATGAAATCCTCTATAAAAAATAAAATTAAAAATTAACATATCAAGTAGAAATGCATTTCCTTAGTACTCTATGAATACACAAAAAATTGTCCAGACACACCTTTAAAAAACCTCCTCATCATCTGATACCTTAATAACTAGCCCGAAGGCCGGAAGGTAATCTTTTTTATTTTTATTATGGAAAATTTCTCGTTTTAGGGTTTCGTGGGAACCCATACATGACCTGTAGGCCCAAGGCCCAAGGCCCGACATGCCCGCAATACAAGACACGAAGGCGCAAATGCATACCATACCCAATACATGACCCATAGGCCCATCCTACTTGAACTGCCCATCCCCAACCTTCTGCATCATTTACCACCTAGATACCCACCTTGCATTGCGGATGGGCTAGAATTGCCCTGTAGAAAGCTGCACGGTGCCTAGTCCCAATGTGGCTGCCATACCCTGTCATTCCTCCAATCTGGTTAGCTCTGCATTTGGTGGATGCTACTGCTATTGCTCTGATCCTCTTCTAGGGCATGTTCTATGTGAACAACACTACTCCATAATCTTCGTGACCTGAAGGCCCTGTGTCCCGAAGGCCTTTGGTGAACCGAAGGCCCTAGAGACCCGTAGTCCCAAACCAGTGTCCTGAAGGAAAACATCAGGTGAATAGTTCTGGCTGCTACAGTACTGAACATTAACTGCTACAGTACTTCTACAGTACTGCTTTAGCACCCTGGAAATTCGCCTCCTCCCGGTTTTGAACTTGGGTCTCTTGGATGCCAAGCTGGAGCCCTTACCACTCAGGTACGATATTTTTGGTGATTACCTAATCACTAAAAAGTTGGTTTAATTCACTAATTATTCCCTGATCACTCAAATAACTTTATATATTCTATGGGAACCTGGTAGACCCATAATGAAATAAATTGAAATATCTTGAAATTTCTATATGGTAAATCCAATGGCTACAACAAACCAAATGGAAGATGATTATCCATATTCAGCTATAGTTAAAAAATCATCAAAAGGGGCTCCCGCATTGACCATTTCATTATGATAATCCATATATAACCCCTCATTGCATGATGTGTCTCTTCTATGACCAAAATCACTACCACACCTAACTTATGGGACTCCCAAGGAATCATGTCACCCAGTATCAATGGTATAAATAGCCTCCCATAAACCATCATGTAATTTTGAAGATCTTATGACCATCCTTCCAAATAATCATTATAAAAAAATTCCCAAGAACACATCTACCACATATTATTCCCATCAAGTAATTCTACTGAATATATCATGAAGGATTTAAATCTCAAATGGAATATTAATATTCCACCTTCATATTTATATATTTCAATATAAATAATTAAAATATTCTCCATCATCTTACAAAAATATCTTCAATTTAAACCAATACCCCAATACAGTATAGTAATCACATATGAAAATAAATTTCCATTACATGAGGTATTAGAGGGATTAAATTCATAGTCCTAGAGAAGAATTATCCCACGCTGATATTAGAAAGTATGATCACAGTAAGAAAAAACAAATAACATATTATTATATGTTAATAAATCATATAACTGACCAATGAGATAATTTCACCAAATATTTGGATAAAAAAATCCCTCAACCCAAGATTATGTGTTGCATTGTTAAGATATTATGGATAAAAATTCCATGACCATTATGATATAACTACCCTATAAAAAATAAATACATTAAAAAAACTTATTGAATAAGAATTAAAGAATCTCTGAATCATCAATCCCTCTTCTAGAAGATGATGAATGACAGTAGTTATATAACAATCATTTTTGTTTTAAAATTCCACATAAATTTTATTATTTTAGAAATAATGTAATTTATTACTAGAGATGTATATTATTTAGACTATGACCATAAATAATTTTGAAATGATCATCAAATAAAATTACAATATGATAAAGAAATAAGGGACTTGAAAAAATTCATTGTTGTTTCCCATGAAACAACATGTTTAATCAATGATGGATCAACTACCACTTATTCTTATGACACATAATGTATAAGTAATTGAACCCCCTTCCCCAAACCAAAAAGTTCTTTTTAGTCTATTCTCCTCCCATACACTAATTTGATCATATACAAAAAGAATATAGATTTAAAAAAACATGCTAGACCCCTTCAACTAGTTGATAATAACATTAATCCTTAAGAGATTTTAATAATTATTTACCATATCCGGACTTATCCTTATGTAATGTATACATATCTAAATCCCTTTTTATGAATTCTAGGAGAATAAAATAGAAAAATATTATTTCTAAATAATGAGTTGGATATTTCCTCTTATATTAGGTCATCGAGTAGAATCCATATCTCATACTTCATGGAAGTTTATATTCAATTAGGATACATAAAAATTATATCGAAACATGAATAAGACATCATTTTAAACTCTATGTAAAATATATGGTTAAAAGGGACATCCTGACTAGGGAAAAAATTGATATTATACTCCTTAACTATAGGAAAATATACAACATAAGACACTATTAATCCCAATGAGAAATATATTAAGCGAGACATAAAAAAATTGAAACATCTACACCACATTTGATGCTCTTACAAACCAACTGATATCACCAGTTGTCAAACAATATAAAGGAGTAAAAATATATTGGGGAGGAAATAAACCACTAAACACATAGAATATCCTTGGACAATGATTTTAATGACATAATAGGGGAGAATATTACATAGTAACAAATCAACAAATGATTGATGATACCATATCATTAATTAACATATCCATCAAACATCAGGTAGACTTAATTGTACTCCAATTAGAATAATTAATAATTAGTGAACATGAATCCTATAAACCTTGATTTCAATGATGGGTGATATGGAATGTGAAATGAAATATTTTAACGCACCAGAATCAACAAATGAATAATATATATTCAATGGAAAATATAGTGTACCTTTAATTATCATTGAAATATTTAGCACTAAAATATCCATAGAATGATACTTTAATGTCTGAATAATAATACTTTAATAAAATGGCCACCTCTATTTTTTTGTCAACGATATATCCCTTAGGGTGGGAAATATTATTGGGTTGACCTATACCTTATCTATATAATCTTAGATTAATGTGTTGTCTAATAATGCATGAAAAAAATAATTCAATGATAATATACCTATTATTTCAATTTAGTTTTATTACATTTTTTATGTTTTTACTATTATATGGATGATCTATTGTTTCAAAATACTAAAAATAAATATTTGGTCTGCATAAGGAAACAAAAACCTCGATAAAAACATAGTATGTTCCACAAACTAAAAATTTAATATATCATTTTTCTAATAACAATTAATGATAATTAATATCAATTTCTTGGATTAGATTCCATGAGACATATTTTTTATGATATAAAATTATTTAAAATATAAAAAAACAGTTAGTATGTTTCCACTACACAACTAATTAGTTCTCCATATACTTTTAATACATCCCAAATAATTAAATGTTAGTTTTCTTATGATTTTTCATTATTTTGAGGTATTATTCTATAATACATACCATTTCATTAAATTTTATGTAATTTAAGAAACTAAAATTGTGTGTCTGGTCTTCATTAGAATGATACACCTTTCAATTATGATGCATGAATTTTTAAATTCCAATAAACATTATATGGTTGATTTTTAAATATTTATCAATATTAGAGGTAATTTTTCAAGGTTTTAAAGACAGGTCATTTTTTAAAGGTTGTAAAATTATTAAAAACTGAAAATTTATTAATTACATTCCCAACATACATTTGATTGAATTTTCATTTTACATTATGTATTGATCGAAACTCCAGTAACCTAGATCTTCTCCCAAATTTATTAAATTTTCAATGATCCAAGGCATCATATTTTAAAGGGATAATAATTTTAGATGTTTTTGAGGACAAAATATATAGAGAAAAAATATTTTTTGTTTCTATATAAAATAAAAAAATACATTTTGAATGATAAATATCATTAAAAAATACTTCCTTATAACATGGTATAATTAATTTTTTAAATTTTTTATTGAACGAAAAAATAGAAATACATAGAACTGAACACGAAGTGGTATATAGAAATTGAGACCTTGAGAATCCATTATAACCACTTATCTATCACCCTAGGTGAGAGAACCAATGGATTTAAAAATCATAAGTGTATGATTCTAGGATACTCGAGAGGCTAGTAAGTCATCCAAATCTTTAACTTGAAAACAAGTATCGAGAATACTGGTTCTATAAGAGAAGAGATCCCCACATTTTAATATGATGTTTGCGATATCCCAAAGATAATATAATGACACAAGCTTATCATATATGGAAATTACATCATTTAAGATTAATATTTACTATATTACAAAAAATACATCCTTGAGAACCATAAAAAGTGTAGTGTATTTGAAACCATTAAAACTAAATCATCTATCATTGTGAAATATAATAAAAATTTCCCATAAATATATTCACATTTAGTACATATACCTAAATCCATTATTCCTAACCTGGAGAATGGAAACATAAAAAGGTATGAGTTAAAATCCTCAATAAATTTAAAAAAAGGATATATATTAGAAAAATCATTGGCATAAGAGTATGAGATCACGATCATGAATATAAAAATTCATATCCTAATTTACAATGATCATAACATAGATCATGGAATAAATATTGGTAGTTAATATAACATTAATAATAATGAAATAAAGAGAATAATATGTGAAATAATATTATTGGAATAATACATAGAACTATTGAAACACATAAGAAGAAACTGATTTCCACAGTAGTGAAGACATCAATGCCAAAACCATCATATAGGAATATTTCTTTACTGAACAAGGTGAACAAATATTCTAGCCATGTATTACTGAACAATGTAAACCATAATTGTAGCCCTATATTATTGAAATGAGTGATCCCTCATTCTTGTAATGTATTACTAAACCAAGTAAACCATTGTTCTTAACCCTGTATTACTGAACTGAGTAAGCCCTGATTCCATCCATGTATTAGTAAACTGAGTAAACCCTCATTCGAAACATATATGAATGAATCGATTAAAACCTAATCCCATCCCAATATTACTGAACTAAGTTAACTATCATTCCATCCCAGTATTTCTGAATTGAGTAAACCCTCATTCCATCCCAGTTTATATCATTAGATAAAAAATATTTAACCAATGCATTCGATGGAGATATAGGTACCACCAGTAACATAATGAATGCGTATATAAATGATCTATAAGATCATAAAATACTTATAATAACCCATGAAATGAAATGGGTGTCATAAAAAGTAAAAAAATAATATCATTTTGAAAGATATAGATTTTATAATCATTTAAACATAAACATATCCCATAAAAAGAAGTAGACTTAAAAAGTATATAACCTAGGACCGAGAAATGAGGTTTAAAAACAAAATAACCAGGACGGAGAAATGGGTTTCAAAAAACCATATAATTTATCATAACTTATTCATAGAATAGATAAGAATTAAACCATTAGATAATTTCATAGAAATTAATTAGTAACATCAATATAAGTCATCTTAGATAGAAAATAATTTTGAAATCTACTCTAAAAACATTTCGTGGGGAAAATATCTTTTGTTGTTTGCAAACGGGTTTTTAAGACATTGTCCAATTTTTAAGATAATTTGAATGGGAAACACCATGACAATATATATGGTGAAAATGAAATAGTTTTAGAAATCATATTCCTTGAAAACATTTAAAATAATATTCTATACTCTTTGAAAACATTTTCCATTAAAGACACATGAATACATTTAATGAAATATTGAATTTGTTTTGAAAATAGGTTCAATAAAAATACATTGAAAATATATATTGAATGCTTAAAAATGATTAAAAAATCATTTTACTTAAAAATTCATAAGCGAATCATAAAAAATTTTTGAAAACTATTTTGTTAATTTTTTTTGGAAATTATATAATGAAATCATGAAAATGATTTCAAAATCATTTCTGTTAAAAACATATAAAAAGAGTCATGAGAATGTTGTGAAAAAAATTTCATTGAAAATATTTTTAACACATATAAATTAATCGTTATTATGTTTTGAAAATAATTTTCCTTGAAAACATAAAAACATATTGAAAAACATTACATTGAAAATGCATTCAAAGCATTATAATAAGGCTTGAAAACATTTTGAAAAACATTATTCTTGTGAAATATATATAAAACCATTATGTAAACATTGTTTATTGAAAAAAAATTGCAAAACATTTTCCTAAAGATAAACCATAAAAAATTCTAAATTGATCATCAATGAGATGACGGTGAGTGAATCCATACTTTTCATACGAGGGCAAATGAACTTTCATTTCTCATTATAAAATATAATAAAGATTTCATTTTTTGGAAAGTAGAAAGAATATTACCATGAAAATATTGGTAAAAGGGAAAAGGGTTAAACGTTATTTTTAATATTATAGGGGAATGGTTAAATATTCTTGGATACTCTTTTTATAAAATATAGATTTCAGATCGATGATTGGGGAAACACGAGCTTCACAAAAACCACATAATTATAAAACATATGTAACAAAGAGTAGAAAATTTTTCCAATAAATGATTATATAATAAAATTATATATTTAAATTAAACTCAAGAATAATCTTGAAAAATGGATCATATTATTTAATTAGAGGAAATGTAATCATAAAAAATATCAAAAAACAACGAGATTGTGCCAATAAACACTCATATCTATGTATTTTGGGATCATGATATCCATGTAAGGAAATAAAATTAAATTAAACATATAATGTTATGAGAATATTGATATTCATAATATTTTATGTAAAATTTTATTATATGAACTCCAAAAAATAGTTTAGCTACATATCAAAACATGAGTCTCAAAGAATGAAAATTCTAAGAGAAAGATTATTACAAATTTGGTAACTTTTGAAACATACACCATGAATTAAGGGTAATTATATAGGAATTTTAATAGCCATAAGTATAAATGAAATTATACATAAAATAAAATCATGGGTATTAAATACAAAGAAAAAAAGTAAAGAGTGGTGGACATAGGTTGTATCTCATAGAAATTTAATGTGAGGTGAAATCCCCTTATCTTGTCTCTTGAATCCCAATGTACTAATAATAGTAACATGTATAATATATATAATTTTATTATAAATCATTTTATTTGGAATATTATTATATCTATTACCATATATGGTATGTTTAGAAACTTATATTACCATATTTTTAATGATATTATATTAAGGTTTCACTACGGGTAGTATTAACTTTGTTCTTCACAGGTGTCTTAATTTGTTACATCATTGGTCCTTATACTCATATAATTATTCATGAATGAAAAAAATGAAATATATATAAGGGATATACAATATATTTTTATTATTATAATATATATAATATTATGGTGTGAAATGGAATACACCCCTCATCGAGACGGTAAGTCGTACGTATGCATGATCAATGTTTCCATTTTTATTATCTTATTGAAAGATTGTATTTAAAAGAAATTTATATATATATATATATATCATTATTATAGTATAAATAATATATAATAAATGTAATAAAATTTAATTAGACCCATCTTTAATAAATTCTATGTGGTATGTGAATGAATCACATCAGTTTGAGGGGGCAGTGGTCCACACTTATTCAAACGAGATTATCGTATTAACAACAAATGGATGGTAAAACTATGTGTGTTTTAAAAGGAATAAAAAATATTAAATTCATAATAAATATACTATGTTACATAAAAAATATATTTTCCCTCATAATGGACTCCATGATTTGTAATAAAAGGAAAATTGAACATTCATCGTTTCGTGAGGTAGTAGTTTACTATACATAGAAACATTATGTTCAACATACATTAGATAGAGAATTGTGTATTTTTAGGTCCCAACCTTTGCATAAAAACATCCTAGTATATGGATGATTATTTTTTCATCACAAACGAATGGAATAAAGAGAGTGGATGAGGTGGAGATGGAAAATAATGGAAAGGATATTGAGAGTAGATCTTACATCATAATTGCATAACTCCTTTTGGTTTGTGACAAAAGGATTCATTACAAGGTTTTATTACCAATTAGATGCATTAATTTATAATATAAGATTGTTGGGAGAAAATATTTGATGGGATTGGACGAACATTATCGGCTTCATAGGTGTGATGAAGTGGCATATTGAATTCATTTTTATAGTGGAGGGGGGGAAATGTTTTTTAAATACCAAAAGGTATAAAAAATTGTGTTGTCTATCATACCTTATGTTCTTCCAAAATATAAACTAATTTATTAAAGGATAATTATGGTTGAAAAAACCACATTAACTCCAAAATATGTTCATTTTAATTATTTGGTTTATTAACAATTATGATTCACCGATTTTTATTAATGATTCTGGTTTTATAATGTAATTAATTTCACCATTAATAATACATTAAGGAAAGATTAATTATAAAATAAAGGGAAACTAAGTTAATACAATTTTATCTAATTTATGAAATTTAAATCTCATTTTTTTGTATATTAATTTTAAAATGATTGCTTTTGTTTCTCTAAAATGCTACATGAAACTGGACCGTCTTAACAATGTATTTACATAATATGGTGCAACCTGTTAATTATAATAGAAAATTAATTAAATCAATGTAAAATATTCAATATATATTATTACTTATAAGTAACTTTGTAGAATATATAAATTCTTATCAATACTAATTTATTTTTTAATAATTATTTATATTAAAATTACAATAACATCAATGTTGACATTATTTATTTGATGTTGATTTCTAAAATATCAATATTATATAGGAGTTGTAATATATTATATTTTTAGGTGTGAAACAGGATTTAAATATATATTAATATAATAATGGACTATAATTAAATCAATTTACTTCACTTTACATATTTATAGTATCATTTATTTTAGTTAATTATGTAATATATGATTAATAGATTAGTGTTTTTTAAGAATTTTGAGTACTTTAAACATATCTAAATATTATTTTCAATTTTTTATGATTAAAATAACGCCTATATAATTAAAAGTGATATATATAACTTAATATATGACGTTTTTAACATATCAAATTTTTTTATAAATGTTATAGTAATGAAAATTCCCTTTTTGTATTTTTTATATTATTACACTTTTCTATAGGGAACATCAATTAAATAATATCCCTGAACACGTATATTTTTGAACAAGATGTATGATGGAGAAATTTTGGAAACCATTGTTTTTTGGAAAATGATTCCAAGTCATTGTGGTACTTAATATTTAGGATTAGTCCCATATTATGCTTACTCATAACTTTATCAGCGTAAGTAATTGTAATCAAATTCACTAAAAAATTTCTTTCAAAATTTTATATCATATTTTTAGAAAAAAAATATCAAACTAACTAATTTATTTTATGTATTAGATAAAAAATTTTAATCACATATGTTGGAATATTAGGATTAACAATAATCCCACACACGGGAAAAAATACCAAATATTTTTAATAGAAAAACATTCAAAAAATTGTTATAATTTTATATTCAATTTAAATATAGAGTTGATCCTAATGAATATAATTGTATTATTAGCTGTAATAATCATCTTATTTATCTTATTTTTTTAAATATTCATTTATCCTTAATAATTAATTAACAATGTAGTTTTTAAATAAAAAGAAATATATTTTATTATTCATCAAAAAAAATGTTTCTCATAAAAAACCCAAAAATAAACCCTAGGATTATTTAGACATTATGAATTAATAAATGAAGTTTATCTTACCAATTTCAATTTTTAAATGTATCTAAAAATAAATATATTATTCATAGTGATTCATTCACGAAAAAAAATTTACCATAAAAGGACTTCACAGAAACAATTTTCTTTCATTATTACTATCTTTTATTTATATAAAACAAAAATATTGTAAAAGTAGTTATAAATAATTTTAATGGCTAGGTTATAATTTATTTATTTAAATAATTAAATTAATAATTAGAGAGGTTTTGTGGAATCTCAATGTTGTGTACATCGTACACCAAGTCGGTGTTACTTATAGTGAAATCCTAGTTGGTATTATGTGTAGCGCAAGACAATATGGCATTGCATGTGAAGTGAATAATTGACATTGTTTTTTATAAAACATATATGTATATATATTTCAATTTTCAGGGGAGATGAAAACATATATTTAAAAGATATATTAATTATAAAAAAATAATTCTCAAAATAATGGGGTGTTATAGAGTAGAGGTGACACCCTTAAGATAAATCCAAATGATTCTAAAATATATCTACACTATAGTAAGGGTAATATTACCTGAGTTTTAATATTATAATACATCTATATTGTCTCATTCTTCTTCCAACAAAGAGTCCTTATTCCCATAATTTGAATTCAAGGCCAGGTACCTTGAAACATATATATCTCAAACCACTACGCCTTCCCTAATTAGTCTATGTCAACAAGATCCATCATAGAAATGTTTAAATATATGTGTGGGAGGATACTAGATCGTCCATTTTTCTGTTTACATGGGGCCTGAAGATTTAGATGGATGCATGCTGGTAGAATAATACCTAATGTATTGAGTCATACCTTTATTTCTCTAATGGCACTAAAACTCATAAATGAGTTATCAGGATTTCGAGACCAAACCATTGAGGGAAAGATGATCCTCATGGTGTCTTCCAATATTATGTGTCATCTAGATTCACAAAAATCCCACAGCCCAAATGATGGATCAGGAGTCATCCTCATTTTTTAAACAGCCCCTCTATATCAGTGATGAAAATATTCCTCATAAAAATTAAAAACTACATATAGGTCATTGAATTCACTATGGTCCTTCGAGACGTGGCCTTCCCATTCACTTTGGAAGAGGAGGCGATGCGAGGTCCCTTCCATAGGAGCATAGAATCATGTACATATTGAAGCTATATGGATAACTTTGAACTTGATTTCCATCTCCATGGAAATATAGTTGGAGAGGGATCTCTATAAGAAAAAAATTTCACTTGTTTCCGACATATTTTCACAATATAATCTTTCCCCAGGGTATTCTAAATAGATAACATATCATGGCCTTCCTATATTCCTTGGTATTGAACATACGAGAAGACATTCCACATGAAAATTCACCTTTAAATGGATCCTTCCAAACTAATTTTGTTCCTGAGATTATCTTGGATTGGAATGACAATATTCTTGATGATGGAAGTATGGATGTTTTCCTCCCTAAATGAGATCTCTATAGTTTGGAAGTATGGGAATCCTATATTCCTAATGACAGAGGTGCATTCCAAAAAATTAATGTCAACCCTATCCAGAATCCATTAAATGTTTTCATGGTCTAACATGATGTATCTGCATAGAGAGTTTCACAATGGGAAAGGCTTCATACTAGTCTCCCTTAAGAATAAACCCTATTTCCTTCAAAAAATGAATATCCATAAATATTTACCATCAATCAATTCTCAAGATAGTTCTCTATCCATGAAAAAAATAGATTCTCTCAATTTTCAATAATTTATAACTCCACATTTCGTATGCTTACCAAGAGTATTCCTTGAATTCCTCAACACCTACCATTTAATTGGGCATCCCATAATAATAAATTCATAAAATTATCTATTTGAATGATATTTATTTTGGGGATGTTTAGGACTGAAATGATTTAAATGGGAATAGTGGGAAACACACTGTTGATACGAGTGATCCTTTATCTGAATTAAATGAATTAGTTAATCAAATTATTAATGAATTTGAAGATCCAATTTTCTATATCATCAAATTTTTAGATCCATATTCTTCTAGTGGTAATTATAGCACCCAAAAATGTGGTTGTGAAATTCTTCGCATGGTTTCAAAGAATGTGTTCGATGTGAATCATATATCCCCCTTGTAAATAAGAAGAAAGAAATACCCCTTATCCATTTTTTATTAATAACCTGGCCACACCATGTTGAATATTCCTCTATAATCTTGTAAAAATATCTTATGGAGGAGCTATGTCCATTGATAAAATACCTAGAATCATCAGAAAACAGGAAGTAAGATATCCTCGAGAAATTGTGTTCCATACTGGAAAGGGAGAACCTTTCCAAGGAATATTAATGATGTTATTTATTTTCTAATATTAACCTTAGCAGGGATACAAATATTAGGATAGAGTAGTTCCAATTTACTATACCTTTAACTAATTTGGTGAACCAACATTCCGTACTTGTGAATATGACATTGACCCATGATTATGTGAAGTGTCATAACAATATGTGAAAGACTCTCTTTTATAATCTCATTCATCTAATTATATTAATAATAAATCAATATTCATTAAGGTCATATACATTTTTTATTTCTAATTTAAAAATCACATTTTAGAAAATCAACTTTCTGTTAATATCCTAATCCATTTACTAAGAAACCCCAATATCATTATGTTATAATCATACTTAGATGAATTTGTGCTACTCATCTCAGACCCATTCATGATTGAACATAGATATAATTTTGTTGATGATGGTATCCAAAACCTTGTATGAAACATTTCACATGCTAATAGGATGATATTTAGTAATCGAGTAAGGAGATAGACATTTGAAATAATAATCATGGTTGTAGCACCGGGAATTCGGAAGACAATCCCAACCATGAAAATTTATGGGATATCTTTTATGAGGTCTAGCTTGATGGTGTTACAATATTACATAAACAATGACCCCAAAAAATGTATGGTCGATGATAATTGTCCAAGTTGAGGTAATTAAATTCCTTTTATATTTCTTTATCTTCAGGTACACATCCAAAATGACTATTCACATGTCTCCGGAAAATTTCAGGGATTTAGTGAAAGAGAAATTTCCTTCTATAGGGTATCCATTCAGTAAATGAAGATTATAATAAAACAACATAGTATTGAAATGGGATTAACACATGCCAGCAATAATATCCTGGTCGCTAGAGAAAGATCCATCCTAAAAATGTATATTTAGAATTTCAGCCTATTGTTTCTAAATTAAGAAAGCATGAATAAAATAAGTATTTCAGTATCCTTCTCTACGAAAAAAAATATTATGTTGGAATTTAAGGATTTTACTCACATGTTCATGTATTACCACATTCAATAATTTTTTTAGGTATAGTTATCCAATGGTCTCATCGATCCACTCATCCTCCATGTAAACTTATGTTCACTCAATATCAATGAAAATATCGTACATCCACACATGATCTATCTCTTGTGAAGTGAACCAATATAATAGGTCCTTATTCAAGTGAAATAATTTTTAGGCTAGTCCCACCCATCCCCTTATTTGGTAAAGTGAGTCCCAGAAGTGTTTCAAATATCAAGAAACCTAAATGTTGCGTGCAATTCTTGGATAGAAAGTATCGCCAAAGGTCCATAGATGTAGTTATTTGATTTCTCAGAAGGGGAGAGAGAACTGGTAAAGACTAGAATAAATGATATACCTTATGGTTCTCAAATGGGGAGATCACATCGAGGTTACCAAGGCAACAGTCTAGTATGTATATGTATCTGCTATTTCCCGACAGATTGTTGCACCAAGTGAACATGTCACCTGATAAACAATGGTTCTGGAACCCCTCATATGATATGAACGTGGAGAAATCTAATATATCAACTCATGGTAAGGATATTTTTTATTTCTTCTCTATGGGGTGCATGATTATATAAATGTTTCATCCCAAAATTCCTGGAAAATCTATAGGGTTAAATATTATGAGTTCATATTAGTGTTTCTCATGAATACTTGTTTTACATTTATTATACACAAAGGAGTAACATCATTATTAAGTTCCATCCACAAATTTAATAGATATTCTTTGATCTATAACCTTCATTATATTTACTATAACCATATATAACAAAATTAAAAAATATGGTGATTAGTTAGATATCAATGAATGATGTAAATCATGTCTATTGTTTTTTAAAACACCTCCACCTTAGAAGAATCCTCATTGGTATAAAAAATCACTGAAATTGAGGCACTATTACAATACTCCCCATACAAGAGGAATGCTTTTTAACTAGATATATGAGACCATGATCATTAAATATAATCAATGAGATCATGAGAAGAGTTATCCCTGGAACTATCCCCAATCTAGGTAGGCTTCTTGAGATTCTCATTCAAATAAATAAAGGTGATCGTAAACATGGATCTATTTTCCATTCTGTTCACTAAGGATTTGTGAGATGAGGGTAATTTAGTGGCACCGTCAAAATCATATTTAAAATGATGAAATATTCTTCCAACATTTGGGATCAGGGAGATGTAGTCCTACATATGAAATAATGCCTCATAATAGTTAGATAACGAGATCAAATAGAGGGATTGAACCAATCCATTGAAGAGTGTTGACGTAATGAAAGAATCATCTACAAAATAAACCATAACTATATACTCCAATGGGGGAAATCCAGAAACCACTGGGTGGATCGTAAATTAAAGATAATTGATTGGTAGGGAGAGAAGGAAAATATGGAAATGAATGGGAGATGAAATAGGGGATAGGATGTAATGGAGGAGAGAGGGAGGTGGGAGGGGGAGAAGGATATAGGAGAGTAGCTGGGGCTGTTGGATTGGGAAGAGGGTGGCTTGATTTAATAGGGCAACATCTAATCAAATGGCTAACAAGAGGTAATGGAGGATTAAATTACTCTCATATAAGGGTTCTTCATTATCTTTATTTAATTGTAAGAATTTTTTTTCATTCAATCGAATGATGCATGTCCATTGAGATGACAACCAGCGCATATGTGAGGCGACGATGGATAAAATAACCAATCCGACTATTTAATGGAATGCCAAATGTGGAGATGAAGATGGAGAAGTAGCGGTGTTGAGTGGTCAATATCCACATAGATGTGAGACATTACAGTATCAAGAAGGTGGAGGTTTATATCATCCACACATAATAACTCACCAAGTGAATTGTTGATCTTCTCCCAGAATGAGATATTCTGGATAGGAAGAGGGAGACTGGGAAGCCTCACCCACATTTCAACAACCGATGTTCCCCAACTCCTTTGATCATCCATTGAAAATTGAGAGATAAACTAATACATGAATAATATAAATATTAATATATCACAAAAAATTAGAAATATATTATACATAAAGAAAATTCTTATCTTATGGACATCATTTTTATAGGAACATTAGATATCTTCCATCAATTCATTCATATCACGGTTTGTAAAAACTCATTGAAATATGATTAATTTAAAAAAATATTGGTTTAATTAGACTTATCAATTCATCTAGGGGATATAGAATAATTAGTCTTTGTGACAATATAGGATAAAATAATTACTCATAAATCAAATGATTTAATTAATTTATAACTCAATATCCCTTGTCAAAAAATATCGGTATTGTGTAATGAATGTAGATTTATAAATATTTCTCCATTTTATCAAATATTATTCAATGTAAACAATATATGTTAAACTGGAAATAGTGCTTTGATAATAATAATATCCATCATACATTAATATGAATATTTAAGTGAAATTTATATTCCAATTAAATATTATAATAAGAAATTTATTGTTTCAAGAGAATGTTATAAATCAAAATAGAAAGACAGATTGTAAAATAACATTTACCTATTGGTATTTTTGAAGTAAAATCCATTTGGTTGAAATAATTAAAAATTAAACAAAAAATATCATTAATTATTAATTAATCTCAATATTAAATGTTAATGGTTTATTATATACAACATTTAAAATAAATGTTTAACATAACATTACAATATCCCTCAATGAAGGGAAATTGACATGAAGTCCCATATGTCACCATTAACATTAGTTGAAAATGAATTAACCTATTCTATAATGGTTTCAATCATGTTATTAATTTATACCTAAAACATTTTCATATTTATAAAATCATATATGATCCTCTTGTAACATTTTACCACTAGATAGTTAATAATATTTCATTATTTTCATTATTTCAGTTGTTAATTTCATTGTTTTGTCACATGTGCTGTTTAATGTAATATATTTTTATTGTATATAGGTTATGATTAAATGAATAATTAAATTGATAAATAATTTATTAATATTATTTTTATGATATTGATACATTATTGTAACAACTTTTAATAGATAGTCATGGTAAATTATTCACATTGCATCTTGGATATGAGAAGCTATATTAATGTATAATTGATTATATCATTGCATGAATTTTGTAAATAGTAATCAATTGGGTGGTATATTAGGTTGAATGAATTAAATAATTATCATATATATATATCACATATATTTAATAATTTTTTTATTATTACATTCCATGTGATCTGTGTGTCAATAACAACATAAACCACTTTTCCTTGTTGTAGTCTTCCAAAAACATGTGTGATGTTATCATTTTTAAATGGTATAGAATGTAAAAATGTATATTTGATATTATAATTCAAATATAACATTTTATCTTCAATATTACTTATAAAAAATAATTCCACCACTATATCCATGCTACAATGTTGGTTAAGGAAAATGAATTAAATTGATTCACGTTGTGGTATTCTACCATACACAAGATCAATGATTTTATTTCCCATTTAAAGTATGTGAAAATAGATTAATATTATTATATATCAGGGTATGGGAGATAATGGGTTATTAAATTTTAAATTTTATGAAATAATGGAATTTTTAAAAATTTGAAATAAAATGAATTATCTTTCAAACGAAAATTACCTTTTCTGAGAAAGACATAATTTCGACCACCTCTCATAGAAAATTGGGATATACATTTTGTAGTGAAAGAATCTCTATAATGTGAGAAAATAATTTGAAGATAGAATTTGTCATGGATATTTTGAGATAATGGTCTTGGTAAGTTTAACATAATGAGCGGAGACAGTTATATTTTTTTATATAGAATGAGGACCTCTATGGTAATTTCATTGATATTTCCCAAAAAAATCCAATATGATAATCTATTTCACATTAATAAAGCGTCAAAATTACCATATATTATTACTTTGTTAGTATAAGGTGTAATTATTAATATAAAATCTCATGTTGACATGATTTAATCCTATTTTTAAGCAATATATTATTTTTTTAACCACATGGAAAACCCATTTTTACGTTATGTACAGTAAGTAATTAATAATTTATTCACTATTAAATTTTTGTAAAAAATTTTTGTTAATTATTAGATAATATAATTTATTAGTATAAATAATATTGAATATATTTATTACAAATTTCATAAAATGAAGGAGAAAATTTTAATTTAAAATTAATTACCGAGATAGAATTAGAAACATGGTTTAGAATAAGAAAATGATCAAATGATAACAATGTTTTCTTATGAGAATTAATCATGAAACTAATTCCAATGACCTAAAATAAATTAATAAATTAATAATTTAAAATTAAATTATAATATATTTTATCATTGTAAAAATTTAAATAAAAAAATAGTTTTTAGTAGAAATTATTTTTTTATAATATTAATAAAAAAATTTGAAACAATTCAAAAAAAATTAAAAAATATAAACCTAATGAAAAATTTCATATTATTATTAATAAGATAATATTTATATTATCAAATATATTTTATAAAATTTGAAAAAATAATTTTATCATATATTCGTAATAAATTGAGGAAACTATTTTCCTTAAAAATTGATTTTCAGAAAGCATGTATGTTTTTGTTAATTGATTCTTGTTTAATTTTAAATAAATATATATCCATTTAATAAATTTTACATATTTATAAGACATTCAAATTTTTAATTTTTTTTAATAATCCCACTCCTCATCTTTAAAACTAGCTAGTTATTATCAAGTTTAAATAATATTTTAAAAGAGTATTTTAACTTCATCATAGTGGTGTGTGCATTGAGCACAATCAAATAAACTAAACGTATTATAAAAAATATATTATAAGTAATTTTTGTGTTACATTATTACCTCCTACAAAAAATATTTCCTTGTAATTTTATAGATTTTACTTTCTAATAAATTAATATTAGTTTTTGGTCGTAACTTCCACTGGTTCAAACAGTGCTTCCTCTATTTTGTGATTTCTTTGAAGTCCTTAACGACTCGAGTCATCTGATCCCAAAATATTTTATTTGTTGTATCAATAATATTTATTTATTATATATAGTTTGGTATAACATGTTCTAATTATATTTCCTCATTGGCTAGATTATGCGATGTGTCTACCATGTACATCCTTAATAATTATATATGAAAAATATCATATACTCAGGAAGAAAATGATCAAAATTACAAATTATAACAACAAAATTCAATTTATTCAATGATTTGAAAGGGTATAATGTACATAGTGCTCAGTTTACTATTATTACAAACCATATAACACCCTTCCATAGAGACAATATCATGAAAACCTGATCCCCCAAGAGGAATTCAAAACCCTTTATCCAGTAATAATCATCAATCATTTCTTACATTGAGTTTATTTAATATGGGCCTAAATAGACTTTACATTTTATATTGTATATTCATAATGTTATAGTCTTATAAGATTCCTTTCACCAACTTCATCCCAAGACATTGAATTTTGAAATTAATTTCCATATAATGATTCATATAGCTCCATTTTAATAAATAAATGAAAATTTTATTATATTAAATCCCTACATTTAAATAATGATCCCATGTATTGTACCGATCTATATTACCATCGAATTTGTTGTCAGAACGGTCAACACATGACCTCAAGTGCGCCTCCTCAAATTCTAGAGGTTAACGATTAGGAGAGAGGGTGTATGGGTAGTCGGTGGGGGAGAATATACCCTCAAATCAAAATTTTCACAACTCTATAATAATATATAAATAGACAATAACAACAGATGTAGTAGATTGAAATAAATAGTTCATCAGAAGTCAATTGTAATATCATCTTAATGAAGAAAATTGTAATGAATTCTTATGAAAATCATTCATTTCATCATAATATATATCAAAAAGGTGAAAAAAATATCTTGTTATATGACTAAGTATTGAAATAATTGAAAATACTCAGTGCAGAAGGTATATCTACACAAGCACCTTGAGCTCTCAATCGGTCTGTTGCTCTTAACTCCAACGCATAAGCACATAACATTGAAATAGTACATTTTCCTTCAAACGATAAAAGTATAATTTGGTATCCAAGTTAAATGGAAGCCCAAATAAGGTGTGATATATAAATACCAGTAGGATGGGACAACTAGTGTCTAGAAAAATCTAGAATATTCAATGAAATTAAACAGCATAAATGTATATAGATGCACTAATAGAATTTAATAAATACACAAAAACCTGTCTGGGTTCTTATTATACACCAAAAGACAATAAATACTTCATCCCACTACTGGTTTGTCTGATCATTTCAATTATTTATGCATATATATATATAGTAAAAATGTATATATATCAATAAACATATAGTTATGATTATCATCATCCTATATAAACGAACTACGTACCAACTCTAAATGGAAAATATACTGGATACAATTTCTTAATGGACCAAGATATAAAGCACATACATTAATTACTAGGGGAAGAACTCACAGTCCTTCCACTGGTCAAAAATCCAAGAAATATCACAGAATCATGGAAATCCACACAGAACCTCACATAATCTTCTTACCCCAGGCTATCTCAGTCCTTAGTAAAATTATTTTGGAGAGATAAGGTCATGACCGATAGACATACATCACCAAGAGTAGCGCACACGATATATCCCCTGGCTCAGCTCCATGATCTCTCACAGTCTCAGGTGGATCATCACAAATACTAACATATTCTTTCTCCCCAAGGGCTCTCACAATCCCTTTTCTACACTACCTATACAATGTGTAACCATTCACAACCTAAAATGAATGAAGAATGTTAGCGCTCATGAATTTCATTATCCCATTTTAATTATATATATATGAATCCATATTTACATTTATAATTATGGAAAACTATCTTAAGAATTTCAATTAAATGATTAACATGTGATTCAAATTCAACTATACATCATGAGGCAGAGGCCTCCTATTTTTCCCATTGTCCACATTCAAATTAATTAGTTAACTCAACAATTAATTACATAAACATATCCCATTAATTAATTCACTAATTAATTAATAAAAATAAAAATTCATATCTCATTATTAATTTCCCATAATTAATTACCTTTTTATAAATCTCAACTCTTCATAATCAATTCCACAATGAAATATCTAAATCATTATATCAATGGCACATAATTAATTCACAATTTATTATCCAAACTTTTCCAATTAAATATCATATAATTAATCCCCAGTTTAATTATCTACCTAACTATCTCAAGTCATTTGATTATTTAAAAATAGATTATAACAACATAACCAATTTAATAAATATCATAATTAATTCCCTGAGTAATTATCTATTTTACAATTTTAAATAATATAATTAACTAAAAATTAATTATCTCAAGTAAACCATTTCAATATCATATAAATAATCATAAATTAATCATCTCTAATGAAACTATTTCAATATAACATTATTAATTCAAAAATTAATTATATCAAGAAAACAATTTCAATTCCATATAATAAATTACAGATTAAATATCTCTAATGAAACTATTTCAAACTCATATTATTAGTTAAAAAATTAATTATTTCGAGACAACCATTTCAATATCACATAATTAATTCACACAATAATTATTTCAATGCAATAGTTACAACATAACATAATTAATTCGAAAATTAATTATCTCAACTTATTCCAAATATACATTTAATAATTTACCACCTGATAGATAATATGTATAATAATCTCACAACACACTATTAATTCACCATTATTTATCTCAACATTACATATTTAATAACCCATAATTAATCCCAGGATTAATTATCATCTTGAGAAATATAATTAATTAATTATTAAATATATCCACTTAACAAAATAATGTGTTCATAATTACTGCCCCGATTAATTCTCATCTCAATGAATATAAGTAATTCCTAATTAATAATTTCAAATAAAACAAATTAATATCTCAAAATTAATTTTTCAATTCTTTATCATCTCAAAGAACTGAATTAATTCATTATAAATATTCTAAACAAAACCAAACTAATTAATCTCAAATAATCCATTTATTAATTTCCACCTGAATACACATAATTAAATTATAATTAATTATCTCAACATAACCAAATTAATTTCTCATAATTAATAGCCCGATTAATTACCTATTTCAGAACCTCGTAGAATATAATTAATTCATAATTAATCATCTCATTCCCCTAATAAAAAAATTAATCCGACATTTCATTCAAATTTATAAAATGAAATAAATAAAAAAACATCATTTTATTATTTAGTAAATTTTTAGAACCCTACCTCAATAAATTCGGCCATCCCAAATCTTCCTAACTCAATCATCAGCCCACACCAGTACACACACCTCAATGAAATCGCATGCACACTCAGAATTTATTACTTCGCCTAAAAAGCATGAAATGACACCCATAACTAGTGAAACATGGATGAACACATACCCAAAACATTAATTGTTACACTAAACAACCGCATGAATAAAATTAAAGGGGTGAAAACCCAAATATTGTGTTTATATCTTTACCCAAAAATGATAATGGTGGACGGAATATAGTCAAAATTATTAACCATTAGTGAATATAATAAGAATACAGATTCACAAGTCCTTAGAAATCTTCCACACCACCCAGAACTAGAAGAAAAGAATAAATTGATTTAAAACCAAATAAATGGTTTCTAACTAAAGGAGACCGAAAAACAGTGATCTGAAACAACCGATGAAAACAATTAAATTCATAGAGAAGAAGTCACCATACATAGATGGAAAAATTATGTGAATATAATACCACAATCAGACACATGGAGAGGTATCCAAGTGGATGGGTGGTGTGCCACCCATTACAGTGGAGAGTGGGGTGTTCGCGCCTCACCCAGGCTGTGCGCCTATTCCACATTATTTCCTTTCAAATAATTATAATAATTAATATAATAATATTAATTATAACACCCATATTTTTATTATTAACACTTAATAATAATGATCATTTGATATAATCAAAATGCCCCATTTACATAGCATTTATACCTCATTAAATTAAATTTAGTTCAATCGAATTAAATTAAATAAATTTTCTAACTCAGCATAATTTTTTTAAAAAAAATTTCTATTAATATAAATTTTTAAAAATAATTAATCCATGTGCAATTAATTTAAGTAAATTACCTCAAAATTAATTTGATTAAAAATATACTCCCAAAAACTCTTTTAATTAAATATATTTCAATCGTGAATTTAATAAAATTATTTTATCCCAAAACACACTACTGGCTAGGGCACAAGGCTTAACTCGCACAGTTTTCAAGACCGTGCGTAGACTATACACATGCTACATGATACACGGAGTATCTGGAATGGCTAACCCAAACAGTTTGACTACCTATGTGTAGCCCATGTGAACACCTCTAATTTGACATTTTAAAAATGATTTTCTGGGTTCTGTGGTCACGAAACCCATAGAGCCACCTAGAAAAACACTTGTTCCTTTAATCAAAAATGATATGATTACCTAAAATGAACCAAACCTACAAAATATCAAACCAGAACATGATTTAAAAACATACCCAATATATAAATAAAATAGTTCATAAACATTCATAATTTTAACCTGGTTAAATAAAAATGGACATTACAATCAACACAACTTAAAAACATTTCATCCCTAAGAATCCATCGAGAACCACTACAATATAAACAATGCCAACAAGGTAATGATGTCACAACTGAATGATTACGCTGCATTCCAAAAACCCAACACATATATAATTATCTCACAAGCCCAGCGACATAATAATTAATAAACCTGAGCCCCTGGATGACTCAATTCGAAGCGAGGATGAATCACTTCACATGGCTTCGGACTCGGATGAGGATGACTCAGATATTGAAAGTATGATAAATCATGCAGCTGAACTCCAAGAGATGCACTCAGTGGGTCGTGCTAAAGGAAGAGGATGGGGAATGAACTGGGGAGCCTTGCAGGCTGTTGAACGTAGAATTGCAGATAAGATTAGAAAAAAATCAGACACTTGTGATGCGGGTTTTCTTTCTAGTGTGTTATTTTTCTGCCACATTCTTCTTCCATTTCCTTTTTTCAGTAAATATTTGGGCTTCGACGCCATCTTAAAAAAACATAATAAACCTGAGCCAATGCTCAAAATATTACCCAAAAAATTGAAAAGGCACATTACCAAGCCCAAATAACTATATACATGATCCAATCATCATATCCTCAAACACTCGCTCATTGTTTACTTCCACCAATGGTCTTATAATTATAAAGTGAAACACTAAAACCATGAATCATTCCTTTAATGACCCTTACGACCAATAAAAAGACATTCACCATTAATCTAGTGATGTTCCTTTAAAATAATTTAACTACCAACCACACGTAAGACAAATTCCTTACTCGACTTCGGGTGAACTCACCAAGACAAGACATCACAAGATAACATCAAAACTATCGTTCCACAGCACGAATAAATTTCTAACCCAAATAACCATGAATCACATGTACAAACCAAATAATAAGAACTTATGAATCACAGTGACATTTAAAATATTAGCCCAATGTAATATCAATGCTATTTCAATTTCTCCTGGATGATTTCATGATAGGGGATATTCTCATTTCAATCAGAAGGGAACAGTAAGAGTAAACCTAAGTCACAAAGAAGGTCAATTAAACATTCACTGGTTAACTATTTATAAAATAATTGGAATCTCCGACTGATGCGTCATCAACCAAAACCCAAGTCCTACTTCACCCAAGACATTCATGTGCATTTAAATCATACTACTAAAACACTTCCTAAAACTAATTGAGTATCTACAAATTTGTGGACACTGAAAAACATATCATTTAATGATGCCAAGAAAGAACTAACACGTTTATGGGAACAGATACGAAACAACTGACCATAAGACTGTCCATATCATGGAACAAAAAGACTACCTACACTAAAGAACACAATTTCAGAAACCCCATAAATAGATGTGTGATATAACATGAACCATGATCACCATGTCAACATCTCCAATGAAATTAAAATTTTAAACCGACCGAAAATTCATAACCCTATGTCAAAAAATCACTCCTAATCATTGGGAAGAACTTACCATAATACCCTAAACAATCTTTTACAGTGTTATACCAAGGACATATTTAATGTATGATAATTCATGAGGGAAGTATAACTTGTTAAACCATGTATTTCCCAATGCTTATTCCCATATCAAGATACAATATACAACCACCACCCATCTGATTAAGGGTGACTTTATTTAATACCCAAAAATCTTACTAGGAAGGAGCACACCCAAATGGTACCAATGTCAAAAGGATAAAAATAGAAACAAATCATCTCACCTATAAGAGTTATACCTACCATAGTCTTGTCCCCTAAAAATAATACTCGTCGAACTAATCTCTTTGTCACACAATTTAGAATTCACTAGGCTTAAAATTCCCTCTTTATTTAAACATTTCATTAATTTATTTCAACATTTAAAACATTTTAATGAATATTTGACAAACCTAGAAGTACTATTTCACAACAAGGTACGTGGTTGTCAATAAATTCCCCATGGTAAATAATAAATTCTATAAAAAAAATTATCTTTAAACATTAAAATTGATTTTCATTTCATTTTAAACATTCTATTTAGCATCTAAATTTCTCTTAATCATAAGACGACCTACGAGGGTCCCATTTATTAAATCCGAATTCTTACAAAACCAAACCAAAGGAGATATTAGTTTCCATATACTAATCAATAAAGCACCAATACACATTATAGGTGTATTTTTTATCCCATTTAATCAATTCAATTCCCATTTAACATTATACCTTTAGTATCCACTTACACATCAAAACAAATATAGCATATAATGAAAGGAATTAAAACAGAATGATTCTATAACACAAAAGCATGGAAGAAAATCAAATCATATTAATCACAATGGTAGCATGGTATATAATTAACCAATGATATTAACTATATCACTGAAACATGATATCTAAAGATGAATGTGAAAACAAATCAAAACAAGGAAATCTACCCAAGGCACACAATCAAAATTAGCAGGCATCCTACTAATGCAACTACATGGCATGTTATATGAATGAAATGTGAATATATAAGTTCCCATGATGAAGAATGTCATAAATATTCATTTCTATATCATTATAACGAAAATTAAAAAAATTCCAAAACCAATAAACATCAGAAAATACACCATTCAGTCATGGTAAAATCATTTAAACTGTAAACTCGAATAGTATAACATCAATTTCTATCCCATGAAATTAGGTCATTTCCTATATGTTGGGTAATTAGTCCCAACAATTTCTATTAATCAAGAGCCTAACCATTTCTCATGTCTTGTCTACCAACCCAAAATATATCATCCAAGGAAAAGGAAAGAAGACAACCTCCTCTGATAACACTTTATAGCATCCCAACCTTGCATACCATCTAACCGGTAGCCATGCCAGTCTTTACAAGACCACAACCACACATCCCTTTATGATAGATGTTTCTGAAAAGTAGTGAGGGTGTATATTGAATGTTAGCGGTGAGACTATACCCTCACAACAGATTTTTCACATTAGTATAACAATATATAAATTAGAGACAATAGAAAAATAAAATCAACTTAATGACTATTGTCAATGATTTCAATTGTAATATCAAGTCAACCGTAAAAATGTCAACAATATATTATAAAAATCATGCACATCATGGTGATATATATATGAATGTAGTAAACAAAAATACATGATATCAATGATCCAGTAGTCGGATCACTCTCCACATGGCCTCATGTGTACCTTCATGTATTCTAGTGGATTTTTACTATCAGCGAGTGTGTAAGGATAGTTAGTGGGGGAGACAATACCCTTATATCAGAGTTTTCACTGTAGTATAAAAATATATTAATACATGATAATATAAGAAGAATTATAAAGAAAAAAACAAATATAGAAGAAATCAATTGTAATATCAACTAAATAACGAAAATGGTAATGCTATCTTTTCCATACCATGCATGTCATTGTGATATATAACTAAACATTATAAACAAAAAACATTCAATACATATTCAAACTGAAATGATGAAGAAGACTCAATTCCTAAGGGTGATATCAACTAGTATCCCAATCTCCTGCTCTGTCCTACACTCTTAACTCCCAAGAATAAGAAAAATGTATAGAAAAATTCCACATTCCTGTAAACAATAATAGTCTTGTTGGTTAGCCTAGTACCATGGCGGCCTGAATAGGGTGTGAGATATAAATCTAATTTGGCTGGGAAAACCAATGTCTATAGAAATCTAGAAAACGTATTAAAATTAAAAATCATGAATATATATCAATGCAATAATACAGTTTCATAAATAAACAACAACCAGTCTATGTTTTAAGGGACAATTAACGATGATACCTACTTCAGACCATGACTATTTTTTATGATTATACCAATTATTTATAAATATATATATTGTAACACTATATATACACAGAGATATATATTATAATAATCATCCTATATTAACCAAGCACGTAAGAATGCCAAAAAGATTAATACCCTAGATAATCATTCAGGATGGACCAATAAATCGGGCACATAAATTTGTTACTAGGGTGCACACCGAAGGTCTCTCCCTTAGTCCAAACTCTGACAGATCTCACAATATCATGGAAATTGACGTGGAATCTTATAGGGTCTTCCTACCCTAGTCATTCAATGTTTTTAGGAATATTATGTTGGATGGATCAGGATATGACACACAAATAATAATCACCAAGATTAGTAAAAATGGTCATTCCCCGATATCAACTGTCAATGATATCACGATATCTGGGGGATCAACACAAAAACTAACATATTCATTCACCTGTAGAGCTGTCATAGTCCCTTGGATTTCCTACCTATTTAAGGTGTAACCATTCACAATATATAATGCATGTAGCATTAAAATTCTCATCAATTTCATTCTCCCATTTCAATTACAAATAAATAGGTATATTCACATTTTTACTTTTGTAAAACTGTCTTATGTATTTCAATTTAATCCTTAACAAGGTATTCACATTCAACTCAAAAACATGAGCCAAGGGCCTATTATTCAACTCATTCACCATAATTGAATCCATTAGATAACATCGAAATTTACTAGGTACGCTAATACCATTAATTAATTCAGAAATTAATTAATCTACAACACATATCATATCTCATAATAAAATTTCTATAACTAATTTTCTCATTATAAATACCAACTATCTATAATCACTTCTATAATTAAATATATAGATCATAAAATAAAAGTCACATAATCAATTCAAAATTAATTATCCCAACGTAGCCAATTTCATATCCAATAACTAATCACCAAATAATTATCTATATTATAATATCAATGAATATAAATAATTCCCAATTAATTGACTCAACATAAAAATTAATAATGAATATCATAATTAATACCTCGATTAATTCAATATATTACAATATCAATGAATATAATTTATTCTCTACTAATTATATCAATGAAAATGTTTCAATGTCACATAATTACATCATAAATTATTAATCATTATTGAAACAGTTTTAATATCACATAATTAAATCAAAAATTAATTATCTCAAGGAAACTGTATCAATGCATGATAATTAATTCAAAAATTTCTTATCTTTAATAAAACCATTTCAATATGACATAATTTATTTGAAATTTAACTATTTTAATGAAACCATTTCAATATCAGTTATTAAATTCAAAAAATTGATTATCTCAAATCATTCATTTCAATATAACATAATTAATTAGTATATTAATTATCTCAACATAGGCCAAATAAATATCTCATTATTATCCTACTGATTAATTATCTTTTTTATATTCTCATAACAAAAAATTAATTCATAATATATTATATCAACTGAAATAGTTTAATATCTCATAATTAATCCCCAGATCGATTATCATCTAAAACTACATAATTAATTCATAAATAATTATTTCTTCTTAACCAAATTTATATCTGATAATTAATCCCCTGATTAAATATCACCTCAAAGAACATAATTAATTTTTAATTAATTATATATACATAAATAAAATTAATATCTCATAATTATATCCATGATTAATTATCATCACAAAGAACCTAATTAATTCTTTTAACAAATTAATTACACATAATTTATCCCTCGATTAATTATCATCTAAAAGAACATAATTAATTCATAATAAATTATCTCAACTTAACCAAATTAATTTTTCAAGGTTAATCATATGATTAATTATCAATTTAAAACCTCAATGAATAATATTAATTCATAATTATTCATCTCATTACCCCAATAAAAAATTTAATCCACCATTTCAGTCAATATTATCAAATTCAATAAATCTATAAAACTCAATTTTATTAATTAGGAATCATTTGGAACCCTATATCAATGAATTAGGATGATCTGATGCTTCTTTACTCAAACTGTGACCCACTCTCATGCACTCACCTCAACCAAAGAGCACACACACTAAGAATTTATCTTCACACCCAACATCCATGGTCCAAAAACGATACATAGTGTGGTGGGGACCAACAGACCCCCAATACATTAACTGTAACACTAAAAAATTACATGAATATAATTCAGGGGTTGAAAAACAAATTATCTGGTTTATAGCCTTATTTACAAATGAATGTAGTGGACTGAATCAAGCCGAACAGCTTCTCCCTCAGTGGGGGTCATTGGAATATGTACCAATTGGTATCTAGAAATATTTTTAACCACCTAGAACTAGAAGAAAAGTGACACCTAATTTAACTAAAATATATGGTTTCATCCTAATGGATACCTGGAAACAGAGATCTGAAAAAGAGAATAAAAATAACAAAATGCATTGAGAATTACTAGTCTCACTGAGATAAAATACATCAGTGAACATTCTACCATAATATGACATGTGGAGAGGGAGATAGGTTGATGGGTGTTGCACCACCCATGGGACATTCAAGAGAGGTTGGGGTCGTGCCTTACCCTGGCTGTCTGCCTGTTCCAATTTATTTCACTTATAATAATTATAATAATTAATATAATAATAACTATATTGTTATTATTATTATCATTTAATTAATACAATTCATTAATATACCACAAACTCCCCATCTACAACTCATTTATTAAATTTCATTGAACTAAATTTAATTAAATAAAATCAACATCTCAACACCAATTTAAAATCTTAATTATGTATTTATTAATTTAATTAAATAATTTCCCCATCTAGAGGTCTTTTGATTGAATAATATCAGGTTTAATTTTATTAAAATAAACATCTAAATATCTCATCAAATTATGTTATTTTCAACCATGAATTAAATTAAATTAAATTAAACAAAAACTCAAAACTATGTATGTAGCATGGTATAACTCACATGGTCTGAAATAATGTGCACAATCAATTTGTCTGCTACTAGATAGCTTGAGTATTATTCATTGAAGACATGGATGGTTTGACTAAATTTTTGCAGCCCATACAAATGCATCTTCTTTTCCTTTTTAAAATTGAGTTTTTGGGTTTGGTGCTCAAAAAATCCGTCGATCCAAATTTGGAAATCCCTAGAGCCTTTACTCATGTCTGATATCAATAGTTAAAACAATCCCGACCCATGAAACATCAGCACGAAGAATGGTTTTTAATCTAACCCAAGAATTAAAAAAAATGATTCAAATGTTCATATTTTTAACTCCATTTAAAAACACATGGAATTAAGTCCCACAGTACTTAAAATTCTACAGATCATGACCTAAATATCACATCCATTGATTGAATTGGACATTCATTTTATATATCACTTCGATGATGGTAATTATTTCTCAAATAAAGTTCAATATCAAGATTCCAATGAACTCCCTTTCCGAATAATAATGTAAAAAGTGGATCATAAATAAAAATTATTGGAATATGTTCTCTACGATGTTTAAAAAATTAATTATTATATATAATTGTTAGTTGACCAAGATGAAAATATTCAGTTATAGTGGGCATAGGTGGATATTTGGTTAGGCAGTCATTGATAATCAATATTTCATCATTATTTCTTGAGTCATTGGTAGACCTAAGAAAATGTTTACAGTAATGTAATATCATTTCATCTTTCGAATAAGATGGTATTTCATAAACTCTATAATATTTTTCCTCACAACATTATCAAGATAAAAAACCAATATAAGAAATTATAATAAAAAATTTCCCACTTCATGTTATCCCAACAAAATAATTCATATAATATCTATACAGAATTTTCATAGGTGGTTTTATATAAAATTTTCAGCTTTGAGTATCATTCAAAAATTATAATTTTAGTTCTTGTATATATGGATCACATATTATATTTCCAAATATCTGAATAATTTGATCGCAACTAATGTTTTATAATTTCCATTTAGTCATAAAATTATCATTATTCAGGATGTTATCATTGTTATATTGAGAACTATCTATGTTTTCTATTAAATATATTTCTTCATTCACAAAAAAATTTGTGTTGTATCAATTATTTAAATACTTACTTATCAATTTTTAATAGATACAAATATATTGGATTCATATGAATCCCATATAGAAAAAGACACCATTTTCATTCGAACTGAATGCATCAACTAATTTATTTTCTTCACCATGGTTGTCGAGTATTGGGAAATAATAATCATTTAGTAACTAAATAAAATTATTATTTCATATTTGAGTTCATTAAGTGAAAATAATTATTTTATTCTGTTATGTTCTATGTACGTCTAATAAACTTCAACAATGAGATTATGTCTCCATAGCATCAATGAAATTATTACAACATCCTACTCAAGATCAAATGATGGATATTTATATTGGTTACTCTACAATATTATTGATGAATATAAAATAAATTTATTATTTTTTATTAATAAACACACAAGTCAGTTATATGATATATCACTATATAAAATAATCACATATTTTCTGGATGGTAGATTCAAAATAAGATCATTGAAAAATACCATATTTAGTAAAAAATTTCATACAATTCCATTATCAATAAAATAACACCATTACATGTAATCATGGAAAATGGGTTATCCAATTAGAAAAATTATCATGAAATCATAGATTGCATGCCCAAAAAAACTAAACTATGTACCACATATATGATCATTGGTCTAGGATATTGTCTTAGTGCCACTATATTCCCATGACTAACTGGTACTCCATCCATGGACGCAATATTTCAAATAACATATGCCTCATGATGCTAGAAATTACACATAATAATTATAACATTATACCATTTTTTCTATGAGTATTTTGAATGATCCTCAATTTAATATCTTAGTCCTCATGTATTAAATAATACACAAAAATATCACCAGTTAATACATCAAACAATTTATTAAGAAATTACATTAAAACTCTCTATATTATATTGATAAAAATAGTGGTTATGTTGGTAAATGAAAATGTAATTACTATAAACACATAATTTCCATAACTTTCACTGAATTCTACCTCTAATATATCAAGACTAATTACTTAGAAACTATGATTCTAAGAATGAAGTTTAATAATTATAAATATTGGGATACATGAAGATGACTAAGTAATTCATTAATGTGACACCAATGAAATATTTTATTTATCATAATAAAAATGATTTCCATATATTCAATGAATATCCACATATATCTATATTTATTCTCAACAAACAAGAAAACGAGATCTTTATAGTAAAAATTTAATAGAATAAATAATTTATCACTACAACCCCTTAGTTTTTATCCAATTATTCTTTTTCAATAGTTTGAATTCTATAGAGAGTATTGGATATTTTAGTTCATCTTTGATTAAGATAATGGAGGAATAAATTTCCCACTCTAGATAATGTCTTCTTAATTCGTAGAAAACTATTTTTATGTACTGCTATATAATAGAGACATCATCAATTTTTTGATTACGATAATCATAAATAGATAATGTTTTATATACTTATTTAATAAAATAATATAGTAGGGATACTGCATGAGGAATTAGAAATGAACAGCATGATGATGTATTTTCTTAAATGATATAAAATTTTACATATTCATATTTAATCATAATTTCATTCTTCATGAAATAAATTTTTGAATAATATTTTGAAATATAGTGTATATAAATTATTATATAGAAGTAATACATGGATATCATAATAAATTTTGTAACAAAATAATATTTATGTTTCTAAATGAGGTTAACCTAAAACATAATTTTCATAGTTATAAATCCAGATATGTTCTAACAAAAAACACCCTTCATATATTAGAATATTAATTACTAATATTCATCAAAAAATGGTTAGGTATAAAGGAGTCTAGTTTCAAATAATTAATTATATAAATATAATGATATGATTAATATAACTTCCACAATTTCATTTGGATCATCCACCTCATATTTACTGATCATATACGTTTAAACTTATTCACTATGCCCATTTTATTTTTATTCCATTGACTCTTGAGTAATTTGTGTGAATTCCCGCATTATTTGGAACTAAATCACTATAAATCAGTAATTTGATTCATACCCTAATATTCATGAGATATATGATACATATCTCCACACAAATAGAAAACTCACATTCCTTTTCATAATATTCAATGATGATTTCTTCCATAGTTTTCACAATGGGGAAATTGAACCATTATCTTATTGTTATTAAAAATATTAAAAAAAATTATAGTTATCTCTTGGAATCATATTTTCATTATTTCCATAAGAAATTTAGGATCAAGATAATTCTATCTGTATTTTTATAGAACATAAAACAATATCATCATATGATTAAAATATTTGTCAGACTAACACCCTTTAAAGACATGGAATGTGTCTTTTAAGGAAATCACCAATATTTAACTCCATGTTCGAAATGAAATTCATATCATACAAAGATAAAATTGTAAATGTGTCTTCATACACAATAGCACAATATTCTTCTTTTTTCATCAAGATAAAAAAATTGCTTTTTTAGATCATTATATTTCACATTAGTGAAATATTTGTAAAATAATGTATACCTAAAATATTTCTATTCCAGTAGATATATATATAGATTATAATTATTATTATGGATCAAAAAACATAATTAGTAATCATGATCATTAAGATAATACACTAAAATAATAACATTTTCCTTATTATAGCATCAAAAGTCCATTAATATATTCTTCATATACATAATCCATTACTAGGATACCATTTGATAAGTAGTATAAACAAATAATGGGATATTATATAAAATAATGTGATATAACATATGAGAATATTGATTTCTAAAACATTTCTGCATCCAAAAAGGTTATTTTCTATAATAAAAATAATTTTACCTTATATTTCTAAAATATCAATATCCCAATACTAATAGTATTATCTTCCTCAGTAGAGAAATATCTATATTTTCCATGTGTATTGATACACTTCTTCCATCCAGGTGAAATTTATATACTATGTAATATAATATATTTTCTTATCAGAGAATGAATTATAAATCATATTGTATAATTCTAAATATGGTGTAACACTTAAAATTAATTAAAATTTATGAATTTTTAATCTCAGAATCATAAAATTTGTTTATGGGGGACATATTAATATCCAAATCCTGTATTAATATTTTTAAATAATATGTAATATATCCAAAGAATATGCCTAGTGAGTGTCATATTAGGTATATAGTATGTCTTGTTATCAAGCACTATGTTATGTTCATGTGAAACCCAAAGATCCCTTTTCAGATTTGTTATCCTTAGGTACCACTATTCAAAAACCATGTTCACTTGTAGAACCAATAAACTCTCACATATTTTAATGTAGGATTAGTGAAATCATTTCAAAATTTTATTTTCCCTAATCTATGATTTTAGTAATCTAGTTTCTAGGTTTTCTACTAAACATCCTATCATACTAACTATTATTTACCTAAATCCAGTAACCAGAATCGAGTACCAAAAATATTACATTAGAATTGAGAAATGGTAATAAATAATGGGGGATAGATCAATTTAATAATTTTTTTAACCAACTACATATATGATATGAAATTTACTTAGGTGTAACAATTTAAATTCATTGAAAGGAAAAATATTTTGAATCCATGAACTAAATTGAAGAATTATTCTTTATTCCCAAAGTAAAGGAAAAAATTAATGGTGTTCTGTAATTATCATTAAGGGTTAAATAAAAAGGATGATCTCACGAATCAATATACCTCATAAACAGGGAAATATATATAACTAAACACAAATTACTTTTATATAACATGAATATCATGATATGATATATAACAATCAATATGGAATGGTTAATAACTTATAACACATCCCATATAATCAATAAAATGTGAATGAAATTCATTTATAGATAATAACATTGTTATAATGTCATAGATAATTATAACTCAAAGTTCTAATATATAATTTTCTTTATTTGATGTCATTTTCTTAGTTTTATGATACATTTACCATCCATAATACTCAAATGACATTTTGAAACATTAAGTATTAAACTGTTTAATTTTGAAAAAATATTTTTACCATATGAAACATCCATGATTCAATGGAATATATCCCTTTTTGCTCCAAAAATAACTATAGGACCAAATTTTTGATTATATATCAAATGAAAAATTTATGATATCAATGAATATTCATTATCATCATATATTATTAATGAGTACAAATTATTTATTTTTAAATATTTCCCCATTTAACAGAATAACATTCAATTTAAAAACAATATGAAAAATTGAATATGGTTTTGGAAATAATAATATACGCGATATAAGAATATGGATATTTATGATACTTTTTATGGTAAATGAAAAAGGATTAAAATAGTGACTGTTTCAATAAAATGTTGTCAATCACACAAGAAAGAAGGATAGCGTAATGAAGTTTAACATATCGTAATATTCAAGTCAAATCCCCTTGGATGAAATAACTATAATTAAAAAATATTATTCCATAAATTATTAATTATTCATGAATTTATATTTCATGTTTAATTTCATATGCCATATAATAAATATTATGTGGATAATATTATAGTATACCTCTATGAAGGGAAATAGAGATAAAGTCCCTCACATCAAATGTTATCTAATGATGAACAATATTTAGAATACTCTAGAATGTTATCGATCATTTTATTTATTTATTTTGAACCATTGTCATATTTATAATATCATATATGATGCAATAATATCATTTTCCCACATATTTCTTAATAATATTCAAATATTTTTTATATTTTTATGGTTACTTTTATTTTTTTCTCATGTGTGTTTTGTAATAACTGTTTGGTTTTTTTGTACATATGATATAATAATATCATCCCAAGAATTATTATATATTTATAAATATAATATTTAATATTTGTATAAATTATTATATGAATTCATAAATTTTGGTCATGGAAAATGAATCACATAAAATTGTGGATACTGAAGGCCATACATGGCCAAGAGGTACAACATCGTTTCCTTAATATGTGATATGATAATGAATTCAGTGATATTTAAAATTTCATGAATAAAAAAATATCATATATATCAAATATATTTATATATTTTCAATTTATTACATTTCAATTATTGAATATGTGAAAAACTATTCACATCTCTTCATAAGTTAATAGTCCACTGTATACACTAGCGATATTAAAAAGATTTAGATTATATTTAAATCAAGAAAAAATATTTGATATTATAATTAAATAATAATATTATTATCATAAATATAATATTAGGATATAAATTCGATCATTATATGTGTAAAAAATTATTATTTAAATTTTTTGTGTGAAGGGATAATTTAATGATGATAATGAAGAAAAAAATTAATGATTTTTGTTATGAAAAGTAGCTTTAATAAGAGAAACCTAATTTAGATCTCCGCTCAAGGACACTAGGGATGGTCTTTTGGGAGAACCAGATGTTATATAATGTGAGTAATTAAGTTATTTTGGTAATTTTATAATTGTTTTTTCTCATTTAACAGCCTTGGGAGTCATGATGATGTGAGGGGATGAAGTTCCATTTTATTATTGAATAAATCATACCTCTTTGGAAATTACATGGAAATTTCGAAACGGAATCAAAAAAAATTTTGTCATAAAAATAATAAATGATTCAAAATTATTATAACTGGGGAATGATTAGGTAAAACTATTTCCATAGAATATTATTTTGAAATGTTACTAAGACATTATTAATTGTTATCTTATTTTTTTATCCTCGATAAACTCATTTTTTCCTTAGCCATGATAATTAATTTTTACCACTTTTAATAATAAATTTGGGAAAAAAAAATTGACCATACTTGTTAATATAAAAACTTATTATTAAAAATATGGTATAATATTTTAAAAATTCCATAAAAATATGTGTAAAATTTAAAATTAAATCTATTCCTTGACACTTTACCAGAAAGTAAGTTCTGAAAAAAAATGCTCAAACAGTTACATTATTGTTATATAATGATTAATTATATAATTGATTATAAGGTTCTAAAGATGAATTTTAAATATATAATTTATATTATTTGAACATAAAACGAATTTAAAATTAAAAATATCATTATTAATAATTTATATGAAAATATAGTTATTTATTAAAAACCAGTATTTATCTCTATTCTTCAATTAATTAATTCTTTCAAAAAAATCCCAAAAATTCAATCAGAATATTTTTCTATGAGGATTTCAAAAATAAATTCTGGTTTATAAAACATATTTATAAATTATTTAAAAAATTGATAATAAGAGATAAGGATGTGAGAATCTGTTTTCATTAAAAAAATATTATTTTCCAAAAAAAAATTATCATTTTCTATCAAATGAAACATAATATATTTATAAAAATATGTATCGATTTAATTTATTTTATAAAACAATTATTTTTTAATTTAGTTAGTCATATTTCTTCTTCCATCATTATATATAGGATATAAAAAATATGTTCAAAATATATTTTAATTTATTATATTTGTTTAAAAATGTTGTTTTGTGAATCGAAAGATATCATTGAAATTAATATTATTAAAAATGTTATATTTTTTAATTTCATAGGGGGTAACATTATAAATTTCTTATACAACTAAAATATAGTTTTTTCTTTGTTTTCACATTAGTCAATGTTCATGTGCTTTGTTTTTTAATAGGACATAGACATTTCATTTTTTTTTAAAAATAATGTGCGTATCTATTCATATTATGAAAAATAAAACACATATGGAGGTGGATTTATTTATTACATTTCAGAAACAATAAAAAATTAGTTTATAATGATTTCCCAATAATTGACTATTTTTTCTTTGTTTTGAAATATAATGTAAATATGTGAAATCTATCCAATGTTTAAAAACTTATTATTTAATCAATCTACCCACATTGCACATCATAATTTTTTTTACTATTTTTATGAAAAAAATAAAATTTATTATTCTAATGACCTCTTGTAGTTTTGAAATTATTTTCTATTGATATTTATGTCATATTAACTTTTGTTTTTTTTAAATCATAAAAATTAGTTTTTAGTCAACCCATGAAAATGAAATATATGATTTACGTGAATTACATCACTATATTTACTAAATAAAAATAAATTTGTTTTCATATAACTTTATGAAATATGGGGATGTTTTCTTTGTTTTAACCCCATATACATGCTTAAATTAACTTTAAAACCATTAAATATTACTTATCCAACATTTCTAGACACACCACATGCTTGATTGATGTTTTCTAAAAAAGAAATCAAAAATACAATCTAAACCGCTACATGAAATGACTCTATACTAATCCAAATAGAATTAATTATCTCCATGGGATGATGATAATCACATGGGAATCAACAAAAAACCATATAAGACTAATTTCTCCCTCATAGTATTAAAATTATAGAGAATGATTCTGATACATCTTTATATATGTATATATCAATCAATATATACATATCAATTACAATGTAATACTAATAATAATTAAAGAAGAACATAACCATTAAATCACATATCCTAGTGGTCCATGAACTCTTACCATGTCCCAATTCACCCACCCTTTGTCACATTAGTTTTAACCTACAAAGGATAGTGAGAGAAGAAACTACTATTATATGATAATAAACTGATGAAATCAAAAAAAATGTACAAGAATGATGTGATCTAATGATCATAGTATGAATCCACCAAAGATTCTATGAAATTGTTTCATAAAGAAATTAAAATATTCTTAAAGTGAAGTAATATAATTGAGTATGATGATTAATTTAAAAATAGAGTTTTAATCATTTAAAAATAATTTATTAAACTATGCATATAAAAAATTCCTTTTCACATTTATGAAAATACATATTTTATTGTAAGTCTTTCATAACTATTTCTGAAGACAAATTCATAGAATCATAAAAAGATTATAATAATCACATAATATGCATAAATTAATAAGAATCAACACAATATAGCCATTGTTAATAATAATAATAAATGATGCAAGAAATAAAACGTTGATTCCAATTAGTGTCAACAAATACTGTTATGTTTCGAGATTATGTGTATGGATGTAGTTGGTAAAAAAGGTTTATATAAATTTACAAGGAAAGTAAAATAGTAAAATATATAATGGAATATATTTCAAATATAAACAAAAAATCAACCGGGTCATATAATTATGAATATATGATATTTCCATTATAATGGACTCCACAAACCCATGGTGACATGTAAATATTTATATAAACAGTTCCCTTTGGTGTGAAAAATGACACTTTATTGAAATATGAATTTGGATCTAACATGCAACATTATTTTTTACAAACATTGTAGAATTATCTATTTTTTCACAATTAACAAACTTATTACCTCATGATTTCATGTAATCTAACTCATAATCAATGATGGGAAGTTCATTTTTAATGAAAAAAGAAATTAATCCAACTATCAGTTTCATGTCTGCCAATTTTATATTTAAAAACCATAAAATGTGTATTTTATCATTAAATTATTTTTCGCACAATAAAACCCAATTTTTTGTATCAAAACTAATGTAAACCATTTTTATCAAATACAACATTGAAATAAATTTCATCATATCAAATAAAAGTAATTAAAATTTTCAATTTAATGTGAATAAATTTCAATCAAATTTTATAACTAATCCAATTTCAATTCAAAATACTTTTATACAATTAAATATTCAAAAGGGTAATAATAACCTCATACATTCACAATTCATCGTAAAAAATTTGAAACAGTCCATTGAAAAAATTATTTCAATGAATACCTAATATATTAAAATGATAGTATTTAAATTTTATATGGATTTTATAAATATAAAAATATTGATTAAGACACTATTTCAATGAAAATAAATATTTTGTTGTATATACATAAATAAAACCAATTCCAAAACAATGGAAATATCATTCCACTGCAGTTACTGGTCATTAAATATTTTAAATCATATTAAAATACATAAAAATCATCAACTATTCTAATGGTTTAATTAAAATATAGGAAATTGAATTACTATATAAAAACCCAAGCCAAATCCCATTTAATAAATCAAAAACATGGCCAAAGCCCTCAATTTCACCCAAACATTGTTTTAATGTTATTTAAAAATATATCAAAATAAATATGCCAATAAAAAATTAATAAAATATTAACACATGTCATGAATATAGAAACTCAATTAATTTCATATTCATTTCAAAGAGAATATGATCAAAAAAAATTTATAAGGAATGAATGTAATAAATCACATCCAACATTTGATAAAAATTAGGAAACATGTATTAATGGATTTTCCTATAAAAATAAATCACCAAATCGAGGAAAATCAAAGAAAAAAACATAGAAAATAAGGAATCCAACAATAATGAATCCATGATGTGTCGCCTTCGATGGTTATTACCAAATCTATGTAGATAGATCTTGAAAGAATATAGAGGAGATCCTAGATCTATGATTCATTGTCAATCAAATGATATATAAAATTAAAGGTTTCACAATAATTTTTAAGAAGGAATAAATAGGATACAAGAAATTCAAAATTAAGAAGAAAATAAATGACAGATAGATAATATCTTTACATTTATTGGTACTTCGATCAATAAATATATGATGTAATGTGATAACAAATGCCTCTAGAGGGATTCAAAAGGAATGAATTACGATCATGTTAGGGGATTTTGTTGTTATTTTTATTGGGATATTGGATTTTAATTACAATTTTATTAACATAAATTATCTCATGTGATGTTTTATAAAAAGAGTTTCATAGTTAGTACTTACTATTTGGCATTAAAATGAAATGTTTAACACTTTTGTTACAGACAATGTTTAACCATGAGAAAACCATTTGAAAACCATGATACCAAGATACACACTTAGTTTATCCATGTAAAAATGATGGAACATGTTTGAAAATTCATTAATCCATAGACAAACCATTTGAAAGCAATGTAACCCAGGATGTACATCTTGTTTTAATATGAGAAAACCATTCAAAAACAAGGTAAGGCCAAAAAAATATTCACAAATGTTGTGGTACAATTCCGCCAGAACACCACATAGAGATCCAAACATTTGGTACTCAAATTAAGTGGTCAATACACATGATTAATTAATGATTTGTTATAACCTACCAAAAATATGAATTTTATATCATCCTAAATCTTCCAATATAAATTTTTGAACAATATGATACAAGAAAAATTATAATAATAATTTTTTAATGTGATCAAAATGTGGAATTATATTGAGATTCGCCCAAAGGAAGAAAAATTCTCACAAAACATGAAGATTGACACACAAAGATCATGAAACATATATAAACAATAGAAACATTGAAGACATTTCTTTGGTATCCCCAATCATATAATATTCACCAAAATGGATTAACCTAATAATATAATATCCTTTAGAACCAATGCGGAAACTAAAATCACTGAAAAGGAGAAAAATATTTGATAAATAAACTTTATGAATGTTAAATAAAAAAATGATTTATACCCAGGGTATTTACTATATGGTTACATAGGATTTTCAAAACAGATCCTTATTCGATGATGAGTCCATCAAATCAAATTATAGCACAACTAAGGGTCTAGTATATCATGTTCAACAACGTCCTAGTGACCCATGTACATTCCCATGGACTACCTATGTCGAAACAGAAATATCTCACATAACATGATATGTAAAAATTGGGAACTATAGTATCACAAGGGAGATCATATAGCATATTAATGTTGAGATCTGAAAATATTGTCATAAGAAAAGAAAAACCATGCATGAAAAAACAAGATTTCAAGAGATGGAATCCATTATTACATCACTAGTCCACAAATGAAACAAATATTTACCAAAAGATAACATCACAATGATCCTAAAAATGTTTCAAAAATACAAAATCTATAGGAATTAGAACTCAAATGGTATATACTCTTCCATCAAAAAAAATATTGAAACCATTAGCTCCACAACTGTGTGAAAATATTAACATCAGGGCCGACCGCTAGAGCCCTATTATCATGAATCATTCACTATCCCAGAATCATGACATTATATTTATGAAAAAAATTCTATTTCTAGCGGAACAAAATATAAAACATCTTATGGTGACCAAAATGGATAGACTATTTACATCTCTCAAAACATTCAAAAACATATTCTTATAATTACTATGTTCTCCGGCCTAGAAATAAATGGTTGTCCTCATCTTTTTATATGGAGAATGAGCTTAATCAATATATTTTAATAAAATAAATGATTAATAGAAGGATTCCCATGATATAAATGCATGAAGACAATGTGTATTGACATATTTCCTCCACTTCTAAATATATCCCTCAAATAATGAGTAAATATACATTAAATTGATATATTTGTTATTTATGAGAGTATAAACATCACATTTACTTCTTCAAGCCATGACACTGCCTCAAGAGAACCTCGTTAACCTTTATAAGAAGGTGGCCAACAATATTGGAAATCAAAGATGGGGTTCAATGGATGGAGAATTACTACCTCCACCACTAGATATGGTGTTTGGGTAGAGTTATTGGAAAGGGATTATACTTATAGAAGTTGTTAACAAATACCCTGAGAACCTGACCATTGGACCTACATACTATGTTTGTTGAATGAATTTCTGGGAGAAAATTCTGAAAATCAGAAATCATAGTGTTATTTACTCAATTATATAGGAATAGTAAAACATTGTTCAATGAGTTTTTTAAAAATCCACAACTCACGTTTTCAATACTTCCTTGATTTCAGAATAATATAACATTTCACCATTTATAAAAAATTACAAATTTTATTCAAAATGTAAAATCCTTTTGTATATCAAATTTTGATTAAAATTCACATTACCAACACATATAAATTATTCCACAGATTCAATAAATTAGTCATTTTTCCAATTTTCAAATCCATTCTCATTAAACACTACTACATACCGAAATTACACAATAAAACATTGTTTGATGACATACCTATAAGTAATTTTTTTTTTGAAAACAAGAATTTCATAAAATAATATTTTTTTAATTTATAAAAATTATCAAATAACATAATACAACTTGATTAAAGAACCAACATGGTTTTTAGAAGGGATGTAAAATTATTAAAAATGTATTAAATTTTATGAAACCAAATATTATAATGATGAATCCCTAATACATTACCCACATAACCAACCTATCATAAGTGAGTCAGAAGCATGAAAATGTATGAGGTTTCATTTTTAGAAGCATGATAGAATTAAAAAAGGCATGATTATATGGTATGGTAAACCAAACGCCAACCTCAATAGTGTTCATGGTTGGGCTTCCAAATCATGGAAACTAATTCTTCATAGTTTACTAGACCATGAAAAAATTTCATGAATTTCCTTATCACTTCACTATGGTTCGAAATTTTTTTTGTGATTCCAAAAATTATATATTGATTCATTTAAAATATAAATATAATTTATCATCAAAGAACGAATCACTCAAATGAATGACTAAATTCCTGACATCTATGGTAGCTCTCATCTCATCATGAAGGATATTTGATCAAACACCTACTCATAGACTACCTCTCGAGCCCAAAAATATTCTTAATCTATATTATACCATAAATCACACAAATGAAATTAATGATTTCATAATAATGTATTTACATTTATGGAAAGTCCTCTAATGATACCATTTGTAATGATCCACCCCAAAATAGAATCTTAACAAGTACTAATCTGATTTTTCACTAACCTGAAGTGAATTCTCAATCTCCATGGGATAGTGACAAACACATGGGGAAAAACCCCCATGGGAACAATTTCTCCATCAATATATTAAACTAAAAGAAGAAAATATGGAAAAATGATTATATATATAACATTTATTACATACATATCATGTATATGGAAACACAATGAAAATTTAATGTGGAACATAACCACTTAAACTCATTTCCTAGTTTTACAGGATGACCCCACATGTCCCATGTCACCCACCCTGGAAAACCCATGAACAAAACTACAATGGATGGTGAGAAAATGAATACCTTATACAAGACAATAAAAATATGAAAGTAACAAAATGTACATGTCATGTGTGGGATAAAGAGACTAATAGAATCCTTCCAAATGTTATGTACTATTACTTATTAAGGAAACTAAAATATTCTAAAACATAAGTTTAAATAATATAGTATAAGGATTAGTTTAGAATAATAGTTTAAATATGTAAAAATTATTTATTAAACTAAACCTGTAAACCATTCCTTTTAATCTTTTAAAAAAATAAAAAATTTCTTGGAATACATTGAAAAAAAAATCAAAATATAAATTTGATAATAAAAATAAAATGATAATATGGAAACAATTATTTAATTTAAATATGAATCAAATTAGTAGCGTCATTTTGAATAATAAAAATAAATGAATCATTAATGGAATCTATAGTGCCAAAATATGAAAAATAACATTGTCAAGTGTCATGATCATAAAACTAAATTAAATGGGTGAAAATAGATTATATAAATATATAGGCCAAGTAAAAAATTTATAGAAAAAATTGGATATATTTAAATTACCAAAAAAAAATAGACACATGGTCATATTCCTAAGAAGGTATGATAGATCCTCGATGAAAGACTCCACACAAAAAATGTATCATATAAATATGTGTAAAAACACCCCTCTTATATAACCAAAGGCGACTTCATTAAAATCATAAGAGGGATTTGATGTGCAGGATTAATGTTTTAGAAAGTTTTAGAGTCATAGAGAGCTTTACAGTTATCAAATCAACAACCTAAGGCATTCATATTGTATCATAAAAAATCAATGATAGGAAATTTATTATTATAAAAAATGGAAATCCATCATCTAAGGAGGACCATGAAGAACCCCATTATATGTATGGGCGAATACCTCTCCCAACACGAGGAATTTATTCTAGGGATTCATGTGTGTTAGAACCCATTAAATGAATAACCATGTGGGATCGACCCAAAAAAGGACAATAACATGATCATGTGTTGGACTATGTATAAATGACACTAGAGAAACTGTCTATCTGATGCTCCAATGGAGTTGTAAGGACATTCTGTGGTAGAGTATTATGGAAATCCAATATCAAAGGAAAATGTGCATGATATAACCCTTTATAAATAACTCACAATACATTTTTTACCATCTTAAGGAACTGACCAAATAGACTAACTTGGCGATTCTTCAAAATATTAAAAATAAATATAATTTTTTTACTAATATTAAACAATAATAAAATGTATTTGTCTTTCTTCTAACTGAAAAATACATATTATTAAAGACACCAATTTTTTTAAATATATTGATTCAATTAGATCGATAATAATATACATTCAATTGAATTTATGTTAACTCTTTATCATAAAAATATAAGATACTTTTAAGAATATTTTAGATCAATTAGAAGGATTTTTATATGTTGTTGAAAATTAGATATACAATTTTTCATTTTAAAAAACTAAAAAATATTTTTTATCTTCTCAGGTAAATGTTAAACCTAATTGATGGGGAATTAATTAAAAAATTTTAAAATCAATATGGGGTTTTCATTAAATGATTTTAATCGTAACAATATTTTTATTTATATGATTTATTCATTTGAAACACAATATATTAATTTCGAAGTCTTTTCAAACTACCTATTTAGTTTTTTTGTCAACACATTATATAATTATTTGTTTCATCCATTCATAGTTGTAATAAATTATTAAAATATTGTTTTTATATGATTTCATGTTAATTAATAGTTTTTAATGGTTTTGATCGTAACAAAAACATTTTACTATTTCAATTCACTATAATGCCTTTTCCAGTCATCCTTAGAAAAACAACATAGGTTCATGCGACATTAGTTTCTATATTTTGAAAAGTTAAAAATTATTGCTATTTAACTATGATTTCATAGAATTTTGATGGATTTTTCATGATTTTGACCGAAAAACACTAGATTTATTTACTTTAAAGTATTTAATAACTTATAATTCATCATATTAGGTCAAATCACATGTTAGATTGAAATGTTTTACTCCCATAAAGATAAAATGTAATTCAAAAATACTTCCATGTATGGTTTAACATAAATCATAGATATTTTATTCTTTTTAAAATTAAATGAAATTATTTAGTGTTTCAAAATACTGAAAATATTTTCTTAGTAATCCCAATTAATTTATTTTTCATTAATATAAAAAAGTAGATTATTCATTTGAAAAATAATTCTACAGCTGTCATCATATAAATTATAATGAACTGTGTGTATAATGTGTTATATTTTTAATTTGAATAAAAAATGTGAGAAAAATATATTATTTACTATAACAAATACTGAAATAATAAATTAATTTTAATTATTCATGTAAAATAAAATGTAAAATAATAAAACAATTATAAAAAATTGACATATATCCTGACAATATACATCCCTAGAATATATGGACTCGTAATAAATTCTACTTGTTGAATCTATCGTAAAAAACATATATAAATACAATATATTAATAACACATCAATAAAAATTAGTTCCAGTATTATTTAGTTTTTACCTAATTTTTTGATAGTTATTCCCTATTCGAAATAAATTATAGAATCACCTCATATATGAATATTGATATTTTAGATAATTTAATATTTTAGTGCACAATAGAAGCATGTCATGAGATGTTGAGTTTTTTAACATACTAGTTTTATATTTATTCTTAGAACAGGATAGAAATCCATTGATGGAATTCATGAAGATATGATCTCAAAATAAATTTATAATTAATTTACTAAGATTAAGACTGTACTAATCATTTCATTATTTCATTATTACCAAATTTATTTTAAACATCATGATGAAATATCATTAAAATTGAAGAATAAATTCAAGGTTACCTCTAGTATAAATACTTGTGTGATGTCTGAGATGTGGATGCCACATAATGGGTGCCCCATGCCCGGTGGGCACATGGCCTCAATCACGTCTCCCAGATCGCCAGATGATTTCAACATGCAGTGTGGGACTAGGTTGTCTTTGTGGGGAGATTATTCCCTCATTATGAATGTTTAACACAACATATGAATATATGAATAGGCAAATAGAGGAAGAAATATATGTAAATAGTAGGAAAATCATAAAAAATGGATTCAATATTACCAATAACTTATACAACTAGAATAAAATTTAACGGCTAGTGATATATCAAGTCACTAGAATACATGAAAACATGGATTCAATTTCTAATTAATTACTTTTTCTATATAAGTATAATATAAATAAATTTTTATTACATGTACCATGATATTTGATCTCAGTCATTAGATATCAAGATCATACTAAACAACTCTCAATCCTGTGTTTGGTGTTGTATTCTTCACTTTTTCAATAGCTACATCCAGGTAATATATTATGGGTACTAAATGGCGCCCAAAGAGGGTAATAATCAGGGAAACATTGACATCATGGGTCACAAACATAGTAATATATTTTTCCTAGGATAATTTAAGATTTTTATTTGAGGATCATAGTCTACAGAATTCCATTATGAGATTCATATCGATTCCATGGATTTATTCAATGTTAAAACATGGATAAACAATGACTAGGCCCAATTGGATTTTACCATAGAACCTACTAGTAAATTATAGATCCAAGGAGTCTACCTGAGGCACCTTTTGATAATATATAAGGGGTCTTATGCTGTCATACCAGGAATCTATATAATAGTTAAAGACTTGGATTAATGTTTCTCTCAACTAATTCAAGCTACATACTTGAATTACAATTGGGTTCCTGTGTGCTCATGGAATTTTTAAATAATAATCCAAGGATATATCAAGCCCGGATATTTGTATTTTATTATGAATTAATTTAATAATTATTATGGTTCATGCCTTTCTTTTTATTTTTTTGTTGAGGTCAAGTAGGAATCAACCTTTAAATCAAGCTATTTTTTCAATCTTATCCTTCATTAATTTGACAAGGCCAATGTTGCATTCAAACATTCATTTGATCCATTTAAAGATTATTCCAAATTCAAGGATAATTACACTACCATATATTAATGTTTTAAGGGATTCTATGGATATTCCATTTACTATTCATTTATATTTATGTCCAGGTCGTATACTTTGTATACTTCACAATTCTCATTTCACATTTCAATTTAATATTGTAGAAATTAACTTAGGTTGGTCAAGCGGGGAGCATACATGATTCATTCCATTACTAAATACTCATTTTAAAAAATTATTTTAATATAGAAACAATTATCCTTAGTAAGTTCATGCCAAGGAACACCCTAAAAATGGCTCAAACATGTCAAAACATGAAAACGTCCATTTTGGAATAAAATAATACAATGGATGAATAGATTTGTGGGTGTAACCACATAACATTATTCACTTATTTTGATATAATATAACAATATGGTTATAATTATTATAAGTATGACATAATAATTATATAAATGGAACCCCATAAAATAAGTGGGCCCCACAAAAAAATTACAAATTTAACTAACACGATGGATGAGTTATAAACCACCCAAATTAGGCAGGAAAAACTCCCCTCCACATGTATTGGCACTTCAATTGGATCTGATTGGAGTAGACGTAAGAAATAAACAAAAACTCTCATACCCTGATAATTAGGTCGAGAGAAAGAGTGTAGATGGAAGGATTAAACAGAATAGATTACTTATCGTTATGAATCCAACGTTATGAATGGATGATTGATCAGATCATGAATGAATTAAATATCCTGATACCTCAATTTAGGATTCAAAAATCTACATAATTATAGCCATGGGGAAAAATCAAAAATAAACTATATTATGGAAGAAGAAGGGATATAATTAGTTCATTATGGAAAAAATTCAAATTAGAGAAAAAGTTTTTATGTGCACAAATTTTCAACACGGATGACAACTCTTGTCTAAATAATTCAAAATTACCAGGGATGAATAGGCAGATACACGATTTGGCTGCAATGTAGTCCAATAATCGTGCTATTTCATTATGACCAAAATTTTCCATCGCCTGAGTTTTCCAAACATGCGCCAATGGTGTGCTAATCGTCCAATATGCCATGTGTCCCCAAAATTACAGGTTCTAGCCTTCAAACAGTCCATAGACACCCATATGACCTTTACTAACTCATTAGGAATCCAAATTAGGTCCAAAACAATATTCACACTGAAATTTAATGGTTCTATACCATTATGAAAAATCGAGTTCTTACACCTCGCATATTCCAACAATAGCAGAATGTCATAGTTGTTTCCGAAAAATGATTTTAAGGATATTTTTATACCTTATGGTGTTATATGAAGATTTCAAATTTTAATTCCTATAGGGTTTGTTATATTTTATTACTTATAAAACATTAGGACTTGAATGAATATTATATCTAATGTCCTAGAAATGTAGAAAATTTGTGATAATATCTCTAGGATGTGTTAATTATCATTAAAACAATTTTTCTTCACAATAATTTTATTTTCATAATGAATTTTACATTTAAGAGAAATTTATAGAAAGGAATTTACTTAGGTGGAGGTCAGAACATTATTCTCTTTAATCACATTGAATATTTTTATAATACTTAGAGAACCCCAAATATAAATATTAAAAGAATTATTATTACTATTATAGAACATGTACAAAACTAATTGAAAATATAAATATTAAATTTCTAAAATATTTTATACCTAATGAAATAGTATTATATTATCATTATATTATTACTATGTCCGATCATCATATTTGTTATTTAGAAAAACTTGTATAATTATTTTATTTAAAAAAATAAACTTCATTAAATTATAATATGATACATTAATACATGCAATTATTGAATAAATTTTATTGATTATTATTCTTGAAACCTATAATTATATTCAAATAAAATTTATAAACTTGTTTATAATTTAATTTATTCCCTTGTATACAATTATTATCTACATGATTTTTCCCATTTTTTGTACTAGGCTAACCCACCTAATGTCCAAGGATAACATTTAGAAACATACCATGACACCAATATAGAAATAATTATTTTTAAAAGAAATATCATATAAAAGTTCTATATGTGTAATTTAATTTCGTTGACTTAATATCTTATGTTAATCAAGTGTCATATCTTATGTCACCAACTATATTTATGACTTTATTTTTTTATCTTTATCAAAATAAAACAAGAGATATATTCTATAAATTACATATTATTATAAAAATTATTGGATTCCATAAATAGGAATTATATATTCAAATAAAGGTGATTGTAAAAATCATATCTGAAATTATTTATTTTATTTTTGGCCACTCAAAACAAAACCATCATATCCAACTTTTACCATGAATGAAAGAAACCATGGTTTAAAATATTATTCTATATATAGAGGTCATGATATAAATTTATAATAATAATATAGTCAAAATATCATCATAACAATATAATGATACTATTATACAATGTAACATAAACATTTTTAATTACTATTAGTTTGTTCTTTCTCATGGACTCCATGAGATTACCAAGGGAAAGCACTATCATTGGATGTCTTAGTGTATTATATGAGACTACTAAGCTATATAGGCTATATCCTCGTTATCCCTTAATAATATTTCATCCAGCCATATAATATAGGCTTAGGTTATACTCTAATACCCTAATATTTTATGATATATTTTTATCAATAAATCTAATTTCATTGATACAATTCCTTAAATATAACGCCACATTTTACCAAATCCTAAAAGGCTATTGACATTATTTTTTAAATATAATCATTAATAAAAATTCAATGAAATTACATACATAAATATTCATAATAAAATTTTAAATACTAATTAAAATGTTTTTATATGTGGAAGACATGTTGATGAAAATTAATTAATTTTTAGTAAAGACTTTTTATTCATCTAAAATATTTATTTCTAAAAAAAAGTTTTTATTTCCATTTTTTAAATAATATTAAATATGAATTGTTTTAAATAAATAATATTTATTTTGAAATATAAATTTTAAAATAAAATTCAAAAACATATAAAAGGATTTATATTTTTTATGTGAATATTTATTTCCTGGTGACTTAAGAATAAAAACAAATTTTGTAAAAAATGTCATTATATTTAAATTAATCATGTATGTAGAAAGACCAATTTTGTTTTAATATTTTTTAAATTCACATTATTATTCATTTATTATATTTAAATAACATAATAACTTTTTAGTGAACATTATAATTTATTTTATTATATGTTTATTCTCATGTTTAAATCAAGATTTTTCTGAAAAATATTTTAATGTGAATAATTTTTATCCTTTTTATTTTATTTGAAAACAAATTAATGAATAATATATTTAATAAAATGAAAGTATTATATCTCAAAAAATATTAATTTAAATTAATTAAATTATTATTAATTTTTATTGAGTTATTATTAAATAATTGTTTTCTTCAAAAATACACTTTTTTAAAAACGTTTTTTTCGTCACATATTTGAGTGTATTTTAAAAATAAATTATAAAAATTATAAGAATTTAATTTGTTAAAATTTTATAAATAAATTTAATAAAAATAATTTATGTTATATAGTATGTTCATATTAAATTTTTTATATTGAATTGTAACGTCCTAGATCTGTGTGCCACAAAATCGGTGACCTGACCCCAGTGGGTCACATGACCTCAAGCGCATTTTCCCAAACACCAGAGGCTACAGACTAGCAGTGTGGTACAAGGAATGATAGCGGGGAAACTATTACCTCATTTTTCAAAGTGTGGAGCAGTGGAATAAATATATAATCATATAGCATCGGAAGTAGTAGAACAATATAAACCAGAATTTGTTAACTAAAGTAAAAGATAACTGATAGTCGTATATATATATATGTGATGATTCAGAATGTTACTAGTCTATGAAAGCAGTGAAAACATGATACACTTCAAACAGACACAATACTGCACATATACAAGTAAAATAAAACAAAGCCAAAGCATAATAAATAGAACGCAACAGCATCACAAGCCTATGCTCGGTCACATGCTCTCCTACTCCTCTGCAACAATCATGTACCTATATATGGACCCTTTCCCTTATCGACACCTGCAACAATATAATCTGTTTGGGACGAAGACATTACCCAAACATGGTATGAGAAATAAATCCCAGTAGGTAACCACCGAAGTCCCATTCCCAACTATCAGTGAAATGTTCAATATCATTGTGCAATTGTAAAATGCAGTAAAATAGGAAGTACTCAAAAGTAACTATCTATAACAGTTATATTTCCATTTTAATAATTATTTAACAATTCAATATAATAAAACCACCACATTGAATGTTCTATGTAAACAGTTTCCTCAGACATGGAAACTCTTACCCTCAGGTAAATAGAATCGAAACCCTCAACTGATTGCCCTCATTCATAATGAATAATTCCCTCAAGCGTTTGAGATATTTCCTAAAGGCATGGAAGTATTATCTTCTATCATAAGAAAAGTTACCCTCAGGTTATCCAGTATGGCCCTTCAGGCAAAACAAATCATTGACCTCAGGCTAAACAAAATGCAGACAAGTAACTCGGCCGAGCCAAAATCATAAAAAAGAAATATGTATATGTTTCCTCTAGAGAAAACTAAAAATATATTATAATCACTACATACCCTCGGGTATCCTGGAAAAAAGTCTAAATATTATAATGTACCCATGGGGTGTCACTAGATCAATGAAATAACCGCAAATAGCAGTTTGTAATTATTCATAAAATTACCTATGCGATTCTAGGTATTAAAATAGTCAAGGCCTCAACCATAGGACACCAAAAACATGGGTTCATAGAATAATAGTATTAAAAACCACTCAAGAGTTGGTAATAAACATCAGACAACCTACCTCAATCTCTTATGATAAATATACTAGAGCAGTGCTTCCAGAAATTCCCATGTACAATGTAGATATTGGATAAACAAAATCCCATTCAAACGAAAATAACATCTATTAGAAAAAGAATGTGTATGAAAATATCAAGGAGATGGAAGAACTCACCTGTGTGGTTTAAATGAGACTGACAACAATGTAATCTGATTCCCGGTGTTCTGGTGGATGATCCATGAAGCTCTGACCTTATCTCCTAGCTCCCAAACGACGGTTCTACCTCCTCTTCCAAATGAGTTGTATACTCCCTGGTTTATCAAAAAAAACATAACTACACGGCATGTACATTAAATTACACAGTTTGTAATTTCTTTTTTAACTATTCCTATAGCAGCTTCTGTTCACCGCACTTTTCATTTGTCAACATGATTACACAACGTGTATTTATGAGTACACGACATTTAGTATCGTTCCTCTGGTCGTTACATCCACCACCTTACCATTCACCTGCTGACTGATTATATAGTGTGTATATACTAAGTACACAGTGTGTAGTTAGTTATTACACACTTCATCACTGACAGGCCTACACACCGTTTATACTCATCCCACATAGCCAAAGTACAAAGCGTGTAGAAAAGTACATACTGTGTACCCACAACGTTTGTGATTTGTCCCCATATTCCTTGTTTTCTAAAAAACACTTAATGAAAAGGAAAAGAAGAAACCCACACCTCATGAATAATAACTAGGTTCTTACAAATGTTTCTATTAAATTAAATCGTCCCTTAAATTTCCTTCCAAGGGTGGTGAAGATACAACTATAAAAAATTCATGCCACTTGGCATGTATGTCAGTCTCCCGCTCCCAGGTTTCATCCTGCACTCGACCATACTGCCATACCACAGATAGAATAGGAACTAACTAGCCTCAGAGGAACTTCATTCTCCTATCAACAATACAAATCAGATACTCCTCAAAGGATGCATCGACTGGAAGATCAACCTCCTCGAGATGAAAAATGTGAGACATGTCTGAATGGTAATGACACAGATGAGATACGTGGAAAATGCCATGCATGGACTTGTACCTCTATGGTAACTGCAACTGATACGCAACCATCCCGACTCTCTCCCGAATCTCAAACAACCCTACATAACTCGGTGAATGTTTACACTTTCTCTCGATCTGCCTATGTCCTAACCTCGGCGAAACACATAATAAAACCAGATCCCCGACCACGAACTCCAAAGGTCATCTACGATAATCATCATATGATTTCATTCATTACTGTGCATTATCCATCCACATCCGAGTCAACTAGACCTTCTCTGATGTATCTTTTATGAGACATGGTCCCGGTGAAGCAGCATCACCTGTCACTAACCAGCACAAGGGTGATCGGCATGACCTACCATATAACACCTCGTAAGGTTCCATCTCAATAGTTTACTGAAAACTATTGTTTTAGGAAAAATAGGCCAGGGGTATGTGCTTCTCCCTCGATCCCCCAAAGTCTAGGGGGCAAGCACACAATATGTACTCTAGCACCTGTATCGTATGCCTTGATTGGATATCGGTCTGAGGGTGGTAAGTTGTGCTCAGATTCACCTTAGTACAATGTACCATCTAAAAACTCTACGAGAAACTAGATGTAAAACAGTAATCCGTCTCTGAAATGATAGAACGAGGGACCCCATTAAGACGTACTACCTATCGGATATACAACATCCTGATCTTGTCAACACTGATGTTCTCCTTATTCGGCAAAAAGTGAGCTACCTTCATGAGTTTGTCCCCAACATACCATACACCATCATTTCCTTGAGATGACCTCGACAACCCGGTCATGAAGTCCATCGCGACATTATCCAATTTCCAATCTAGAATGGGTAACTATTGTAACTGTCCGGCTAGTTTCTGATGCTCTACCTTCAACTGGTGACAGGTTAAACATCTCATAACAAAATTAGCTACCTCTCTTTTCATTCCTAGCCACCAATACTGACCTCTCAAGTCATGGTACATTTTGGTAACACTAGGAAGGACTACCCAAGCTGAAGCATGAAACTGCCCCAACAAATCCTCATGTGTATCCCATGTATCCCACACTCTTCCATGGATATGTAAGACCTTATCATTGCCTATCGTCCAACCCGAATGAGTTTCTTCACTTTCAACCAACTCATGTATAACTAAGCCTTCTGAATCTGATAGTTGCCTTATCCTCACTCTATCTAGGATGGTAAAATTCATAGCTAAGGAGGAAAGATAACTTTTCCGCTGACAATCGAGCACCACCAAATGTATCTCATTGAACAAAGCCATAAGCTTCCAATAACCACTGGACTCCTACACTACCTGTATATGATTCCTCCTGCTCAATGCATCAGCTACAACATTACCCTTACCAGGTGTATCGGCAAGCTCAAAGTCGAAGGACTGAAGGTATTCAACCCACCTTTGTAGTATCAAATTCAAGTCACGCATGGTAAATATGTATTTAAGATTTTTTTGGTCAGTGAAAACCACAAAATTCTCGCCCAATAGACAATGACTCCAACAACATAACACATGAACAACCGTAGACAACTTGAGATCATGTGTCTGTTAATTCCTCTCATTTGGTCTCAACTTCCGAGACTCGTACGCAACTACTCGTTCGCCCTGCATAAAAACTACTCCCATCCCAATACCTGATGCATCATAGTAAACTGTATAGGTATTCCCTTGATATGGAAGTATCGAGATTGGTGTTGATGTCAACTTACCCTCCAGCTCCTGAAAGGCTGTGTCACAAGCCTTTGATAACACTTTCTAACGTCCCAAATCTGGGTGCCACACTACAGGTTCCCCGAACCCAGTGAGTCACATGACCTCAAACGTATTTTCCCAAACTCTAGAGGCTACCGAATAGTATCAAGGGCCAAGGACTGATAGAGGGGAAACTATAAACTCATTTTTCAAATTGTAGGGAATCAAAATAAATATATAAACACACAATAGAGGAAGAAGTAAAACAATATAAACCAGAATTTGATAACTAAAGTAAAAGATAATTTCTAGTAATATATATATATATATATGATGATTTAGAATGTAACTAATCTAAGAAAGTAGTCAAAATAGAATATAATGCAATCAGATACAATACCACACAAGTACAAGTACGACAAAACAAATCCAAAGCAGAGTAAACAGAACGTAGTAGCATCACAATCTTATGCTCGGTCCCATGCTCTTCTACTCCTTTACAAAAATCATATACCTGTTTAGGGACTCTTGCATCGAGTAATTCCTCTCATGTGGCCTCAACTACAGAGACCCTTATGCAACTACTTGATTGCCCTGAATCAAGGCTACTCCTAACCCAATACCTAATGCATCACAGTAAGATGTATATCTCTTCCCTTATTCTGGATGTATCAGGACTGGTGTTGATGTCAACATACCCTTCAACTCGTGAAATATGTATCTCAAGAACCTGACCAAACGAATATCAAATCATTTTTAGTCACGTCCATCAATGGCACGGCTAAGCGGGATAATTACTGTAAGATGTGACTATTGTAACAATACATCCCAATTAAACACCGTATTTCAAACACGTTCTTAGGCTTATCCCAATAAAATACTGCTCTCTCTTTCTCTAGATCTACTGAAACTCCTGCCTCTGAGATAATATGACATAAGAAGTGAATCTGGTACATTAAAAAGTGGCACATTGAGAGCTTATCATATAAATGATGACCTATCAATGTACTCAGTATGATCTCAAGAAGGGTGGAATGGTCATGTCAAGTGTGAGTGTACACCAAGATATTGTCCATGAAGACTACCACAATGGAATCTAGATAAGGGTGGAACACACGATTCATCATAGCCATGAAAACTGCTAGCGTGTTCGTGTGTCTGAACAGCATGACCAAGTACATGTATTTACCATACCTGCTCTGGAAGGCTATAAGAGGTATGTTAGATGGTCTAATACACAATTTTTGATATCCAGATCTCATGTCAATCTTTGAGAACACTCATTCTCCTTGATGTTGATCAAAAATAACATCAATATTCAATAAGTGATATCAGTTCTTAACCATCAACTGGTTCAGTTTCCGATAATCCATGAAAAATATAAGAGTACTGTCTACCTTCTTTGTAAAAAAAGACAGGGGAACCACAAGAAGAAGTACTGGATTTGATTAAACCCTTTGCATGTAACTCCACTAACTGCCTCTTGGGATCCTGTAACTATGGTGTATCTATACTATAGGATTAATAGACACTGAAGCTTATTATGGCATGAGATCAATAGAGAAGTCCACCTCTAGCTCCAGAGGTAGACCTGAAATGTCATCCATGAAAAGATATCTGAAATGATCAACCACTGGAGGGAAATACTTCTGACAAGTCCCATGATCAACCAGATATTAGCTCATGATATGGGTTTTCACTCCACCACTCCCAGGATTATTGGCTCTAGCTCGGCTCGCATAGACATCCCATTCACCCTTGTATATAAACTCTCAAGCCTATGTTTACATAAAACTCATCCTAAGACTATAGAAATCTATAATGTTTCGAAAGGGTACCAACCAGTCCATCCCGAGAATGACATCATAGACTGTAATCTCTAAGACATAGAGGTCCAATAAAAAGTAAAACCCACAAACCCCTAAGGGGAACTCCTTTCCCTGAAGCACACCTACCGTTATGAATCCAAATAGAGTGCCTAGTGACATTATATCATAAGAAGTAGAAGAAACACAGAGCCCAAGTCTCTATACAATGGGAACAGATTTAAAGATATTTGTAGCACCATTATTGAAAATCGTAGAAGATTAAACAGAAGCAACTAGAATAGTACCTTTGATATAGGAAGGTTTGTGATCCTACTCTTAATGTGTCCTTTTGACTACATATGACTGCCATGTGCCATGGCCTTGCGACACAGCCTGGCAACCCTAAGCTGACCTGCACTGATTTCTCTACGATCCTGGCATCTGGCTGCCAAAGCCATGACCACTACCTTGGACTGAACGTCTGAATACATTGTAATTCCCTGACTGGTAAGAAGATTCTGGCCCTGCTCCCGCATGTGGAGTCTTCAGAAAACCCCTAACACTAGTCACTGGTGGAAAATCCCTACAAAAACGATATAGATGACCCATCTTTATACAAGCTCAACACTCCACTAGGTCACAAGGACACTATGGTCTCTTGTTACCCCCTTTACCACACTGGTAGCACATAAACTGGACACAAAAAGAAACATTCTTCTAGTGTTACCACCATGAGATAATTCCATTGTCCTCTTCCTCTTAAAGGTACAAATAGTACTAGAGACTAGTGTTGAACCGACCAGGTCCACACCACTAGCTTCTCGCAGGTTCCTCTCAGTAATCAATGCCTAATTCACAATAGCATGCACCGTATGAAACCAGAAAACATTTTCCAGTGCTCGGTTCTCATATCAAACACCATCCTCAAAGCATCATTCCCATAACGTCTCATCATGCACTAGAACATATACTAAACTTTGAAGCTCGGTGAAGCGGGCAGAATAATCCATCACTGACACGACGCCCTGTTGTAGATTCATGAACTCTCAAGATATATCTTCCCACAACTTATATTGAATGAGAATTTCATAGAATACATCCTGAAAATAATCCCACGCCATGCCTCGGTAATGCTAAGACTGGGTGGTAACATCCCACCATCTCTTAGTGGAATAACATAACATATACGTAGCGACATGTACCCTCCTCCCAGAATGTTTCTCCATATTCTAGAAGATTGTATTCATAGAACCCAACCTTGACCTTACAGAAAGTAGTCTTACATCATATGAAAGCATAGGCAGATGCTTCTTCTGGAAGAAATGTGTCAGCTCTCCCGTATATGTGGCAACTGATGGTGCTCCCTTGAAGGTCTGTATAAACCACATGAAGCCTTCACGGAACTGCGCATCTCCACCTAAATCCAGTATAATGGCTGGCGCAACATTTTTCTCTGCTGGGGGATCCACTAGTAGCCCATGGCATACCATCTCTGGAGTACAATCATCTCCACTCTCATGGAGAACTACTTGTGGTCATCTTGGTGGCATGAATCTACATGTTCAAACACACGCCTTAGTTTAATTCACTATAGAGGTTTTTTTCCCCATTAAATTTCCAACGCAACAGCGGATAGAAAGACACCTGAACTGAAAAAATAGACTACAAAGAATGTATAAATTCCACACACCATGTACACATAAGTCATTAGATGGTCGTGTTCAGATTTTGTCCTATGCGTGTCTCAACCATACATACACGGTGTGTTACAACCGCACATGACATGTACACCACTCTATTTCCTCAGCCACAAGGCGAAAATCACATCGTCTCTTACTGTAAAAGACTACACGGTGTGTACCACAATTATAATACATGTGCTAGTCAAGCTTCAACGTCCTGTGTTGTTAGTGACATGGCTTGTGTTCCCAGGTTACACTACACGGTCTGTTCCAAACAGACATGACTTCTTCCACAAAGCTCCAACCGACCCGTGTTGTTAGTGAAACAGCTAGCTACATAGGTTAGACTACACGGTGTGTTCAATGTAGACACGACATGTTCAAATTAAGGATTCCCCCATCCATGTTGTTATTCACACGGGTGGACACAGGGTCAACACTACACAACGTGTTCATCCGGTACACTACATGTTCCCGAAAGAAGTTCCCTATCCCGTGTCTCTGCCCACACGACCTATTACGTGGTTATATACTACATGGTGTGTACATAAAGTACATGGTGTGTACTTATAAAATTTTCACTTCTTCCAAAATAGAAGATTACATGGCATGTGTTCATAGAACCGCACACCGTGTTGTCTGGGTTTCTGGATAGTAGACCTCATAAACTACTCTGAATGTCCTTTTTCTTTAATTTCAAGTGTCGGTATGCTAGATTCCAATCTGTGGGGGCCGATACTCCCCACAAAAAAAAATTAGAACCCGATCATTCACTTATAGTTCAAAATAAAAAAATGATTGGATACCGATCTACTAAATTCTTGTCTAAGAGTGCCCATAATACTCATGAACCAATGTTTAGCATCCATTGTCCCAACTGTAACATGCACCAATACTCCATCAACAGTATGTGTATCTATCATGGCACCTATCACTATAGCATGCATTTTCTGGAACAACTTCTATCACAACAAAATTCAATTCTAATGAACCTACATGGCATAGAAACTATGCATGGCTTGTGATTCTAACATGTGCCAAAATGATGCATGATATTTAAACCCCTCATCTCTTTGGGTAGAAACTAAATAGAACCCAAGTATAAAATATAACAAGACACCACATGTGCATCTCCAAAGGTGCAAATCAAATCAACTGTAAAATTGAAAAACCTGTCAAATTTCAATTTAAAAGAGGTATATTGGGATTTCCATATACATGGGTTAGCTACTCATAGGAAAAACATATCACCAATTACCAATTCTTTCCTATCCATGACCATCACCTATAAATAGTAAGTCAATAAGAAAAGTGTTACTCTGATAACACTTTGTAACATCCTGGATTCGGGTGCCCACAATTGGTGCCCTGATCCGGGTGGGTCACATGTTCTCAAGCCCATTTCCCTAAATGATAGAGGCTGCTGCCTAACAGAAAGGGTCAAGGACTGATAGTGGGGAGACTATGCCTTCATTTGTCAAAGTGTAGCGTAGCGCAATAAATATATAAACACACAATAGTGGAAGCAGTAAAACAATATAAACCAGATTTTGATAACTGAAGTAAAAGATAACTGACAGTCATATATATATGATGATGCAGAATGTCACTAATCTGAGAAAGTGTTCAAAACATGATAAACCGTAATGAGATAAAATACCTAACATGTACATTTAGAATAAAACAAAGACAATTCAGGATAAACAGAATGCAACAACATCGCAAGCCTATGATGGGTCCCATGATCTTCTACTGCTCTACGACAATCATGTTCCTATGTAGGTAACCTTTCCCTAATCGACACCTGCAAAATCTGTTTGGGCTGAAGATATGACCAAAATAGGGTGTGAGAAAAAAATCCTAGTAGGCAACCATCGAAGGCACATGCTCAAATATCAGTGTAAATGTGCAACAGTAGTGTGCAATAGTAAAATTCATTAAACTAGGAAGTACTCAAAATTAACTATCCCTAATAGTAACATTTACATTTTAATATTTATTTGACAATTAAATATAAGAAAATCACAATAGTTAATGTTTGAAGTAAAAAATTTCCTAAGACTTGAAAACTCTTACCCTCGGGTAAACTGAATTGAAACCCTCATGTGATTTCACACAAGAATAACGAATAATTCCCTCACGTGTAGGAGATTTTTAACTCAAGAATGGATGAATTGTCCTCAAACATAAGAAAAATTTCCCTCAGGATAACCAACACTTCCCTAAGGCTAAACAAAGCACTTCTCTTAGGACAAAAAACATGTTGAACAGCTACTAGGCTGCGCCAAAAGCATAATCAAGCAATGTGTATACATTTCCTCTCGAGAAAACTCAAAATACTCTATAATCATGGCATACCCACGGGTATCCATGCTAAATGGCTAAATAGAGGAATGCACCAACGGGGTTGACCTAGATCCATGCAACGATCTCAAACATCAGTTTTTAAATATTCAGAAAATTACCTATGAAATTCAAGGTATTAAAACAGTGGGGGTCTCAGTCATACGACACCACAAACATGGGTTCATAGCACAACAATACAATAAAATCACTCAACAGTTTGTAATAAACATTATACCACCTACCTTGACCTCCTATGATCAATATACGAGAATAGTGCTTCCAAAAACGCCCAAGAACAATGTAGATACAGGATAAAAAAAATCCCTTTAAAACATAAATAACATCCCTTAGAAGAAGAATGGGTATGAACGACTCAAGTATAAGGAAGAAATCACCCACATGGTTCAAATGAGACTAACAGCAAAGGAATTTGATTAAAGGTGTATGGTCAAGAGATCCTTGAAGCTTCGACCTTCTCTTCTAGCTACAAAATGACGGTTCTGCCTCCTCTACCGAATGAGGATACTACTGAATTTTTTAACAAAAAAACATAAGTACACTGCATTTACATTAATGTACACAGCGTGTACATTCCTTTTTAACTGTTCCTATAATGGATTCTTTTCATCGCTACACTTTTCATTTGTCGACATGATTACACGGCGTGTATTTCTGAGTATATGGCGTGTACTATCCTTCCACTGGCAGTTACCCCAACTTCTTTACTGTTCAAATGATGACTGATTACACATCGTGTATATACAAAGTATATGGTATGTAGTCAGTTCTTACACCCTTCAACACCGACATGCCTACATGCCATATATACTCATGACACACAGCCAAAGTACATTGCGTGTGGAAAAGTACATGGCGTGTACACCCAAATTTTGGGATTTTTCCATTTTCCTTATTTTTGCAAAAAAAACTTAATAAAAAGGAAAATAAGAAACCCGTACCTATATAATAAGAACTGGGTTCTTAAATTAATGGTGAAAATAGTTAGAAATCATGGTAAAGGTGAAAACTTATATTTAGTGGGATAAACTAAAAAAACATGGGTTAAAATTACATATATATATATATGTCTAAAAACAATTGGATGTAAATACGTAGATATTATCACATATAAGTTTCTAAAATAGTCTTTATTTATATTTTTGTATGAAAAAACCTCGGAAATTTTTTTTTTCAAAATTACTAAGTGTGTCTTCTCCCATTATAAAAGGACACCCCATATACACTCTTCATCACACTTCCAAAAACATTTTGTTTCGAAATTAACATCTAAAAGAAATAATAAAATAAATTATAACATTTATGAATACGTATTTTTATTATAAATACATCCTAGGATTGAATTTGGTGCACACATAAGCTGGTTTTTGAAAAAGAGGTAATTTTCTTTAAAAGCATTTTGTGAATTCTTCCTCCAACTCCATCAAATTTTATTAATCCATGATAATGTAACAACATTAGAATATACCATTTTTAGTGGATTATGTATTATATTTTTATGAACTACATCTATATCCACATCCCTCAAAAGGAATATGACAAGATCACTTGTCTATGGGGTGGACTGCCGCATCACAAAAATTTATGACACATTTCCCATCATCAACTATCAGGATTGTGTATGAAGATTAATATAATGTATCATAACTTATTTGTAACATTTAAATAATTATATAAATATATTTTCTAATATAAATTTTTGAAGCTTCCATTTTGTTTAGGATACAATAACGTCGATAGTGTATATGGAGGACTACGACCATGCGAAGTAATGAAAATAATTTCTCTGTTATTATTTAACATGCAATGTAGTAATGGAAAACATTTAGGAATATATTTCATATATATGAAATAATATTTAATTTTGAAATGAAATATATTATTCACTTCTCATTCCGTTGAAATTTTTGAGAAAATGGAAACAATGTTCATGATAATGTATAACCCTCTGTCTCCATGAGCATTGTATTTCATTTTCAATCTATATATTTTATTTGTTAATGTAAAGAAACATATGTGTAATATGATTTAAATTTATATAAAAAATAAAATAATTCTTATCATGTAATTTTGAATAATTTAATGGACCAAAAATAAAAAAAAAATAAACATTCTTGAAAAAACCAAGTAGTTGTTTACCGAAATATACATTTAAAATTGAATTATTAATATATATTTATGAAAAGATTATAAATACATCATATATTATATTTTATATATTATTAATAACCATTAAAATATAAATAATAATTTTATATACACTAAAAAAGAGTGTAGCATTATTTTTATGTAATAGGAACTAAGGGTAATTGATTTTTGTCCCAATGATATTTTTTTTGAATAATTAAATTTAAACTATGTTTTTCTTTTATATAATTTATATAATTCACATAATTTTATATTATATTTATTATACATAATATTATTTTTTACATATAAAATTTTGATCTATCTTTACATTGTATTACAATTCCATTTTTTACAACATGACAAGGGGATTTTATCCAAAATTTCCTTATTTTAAAAAAATGTAATGTTATACAACAATATTATTTTATGAGATGTATATATAGATACATTGACAAATAATATCATGAATTTATTAATTATCACGATATTTTAAATTTAATTTAATATTATCATTTCATTGGTAATTACGAATCATTATTACCAATTGCTAAGGGTTTTATGTTATACTATCATTTTATAATGGGATTGCTTATGATTACGCTTCTAATGTTGAAATATTTTGACCCATTATTAATGATACAAATGAATTTTATCTTCTTATATATATTTAATGATAGAATATATTTACCTTGACTTTCACTATTTATATACTCAATAATTAATGTAATGTTTTTTTAGAAAAATCATTTTTATTTATATCTTTGATCAAAAACCAATTTTTTTCAAAATAGAGATTTCAAGAATTTTTTCAAAAATATTTTTAAAATAATGAAAATATTTTATTAATGAAATTTTTACCCATGATTGACTTTTAAAAAAAAGGTTTCAATGAAAACATATTGTTTTTTTCATAAACATTTTTTATTTGAAATTTACGAGAATGTGAAAGGAATCATTATTACAATGTCTACAACATGTTTAAAATTTAAACCATTATCACAACTCAATGTTTTCAATATTAAGTTATATTTTATCAATTTTATCTAAAATGAATTTTCTTTCCAATGTATTTAATTAATTTTGAGGTTTCAAATATCAATTTCAAAGAAAAGTTATTTTCCTCAAAAAATGTTCTAAGCGATCAGTGAAAATGATTTTCAATCTAGAAAGAAATTAATTGATTTTTTTGTTAATGACAAGTTATATGATCCAGGGATACTATAAATATTCTAAATATGGGTGTCTTATGTTTATGAGGAATATCTTTTTATAAAACCAATTTCTATTACATGGGTTATAATGTGAAAAATGGCTATGAAACCTACTTTCATTTTCGCCAGTTTTTCATTAATGAGATGATGAATTATTTATGAATCCTATTTATTTCACATATGATAGGTTATGATGAAATTTTTATGAAACAAAATTTCTATTCATGGTGTTTAATATAATGAATATTTTACCAACTAGTGTCCCATATTTTTATTATTTTATTTATTTGATCGGTGGGGCTTATATCTCACTCAAATCCATTGGGTAATGATTGATATCTGAAGAGGTAAATGAAATAGAATAAAGAGTGAAATGTTATCAGTCTGAATGGGCTGAAGGCCATCTTTTTTATTTTATTATAGATAATCCCCCTTTTAAGGGTTGAAGGGTAACTTGTACATGACCCGTAGGCCCAAGGCAGAAGGCCCGACATGACCCGTAAACAAGACCCGAAGGCCCAGAGGCATACCCTGCCCAATACATGACCCATAGGCCCAACCCACTAGAACTGCATATCCCCAGCTTCTACATCATTGATTTCCCTTAGCTCCCCAACTGCATTCCCGATCGGCTAGCATTGCCTCGTACAAAGCTGCACGGTGCCTGGTCCCGATGGCGGTTGACATACCCTCCCATTCGTCTAATCCAGTTAGCTCTGCTTCTGGTGACTGGTACTATTGCTATGATCCTCATCTAGGGCCTGATCTGTGTGAACTGGGATACATCATGGTCTTCAATGGCCCAAAGGCCCTGTGGCCCGAAGGCCTTTGATGGGAAGAAGGCCCTGAGACCCGTAGGCCCAAATCGGTGGCCCGAAAGCCCAAATCATGTGAATAGTCTGGCTGCTACAGAACCGAACAGTGCCTTCTATAGTACATAATACACTGCCTGATACAATAATACTATAGTAACCTAGAAATTCACCTCCACCTGGTTTTTATTCTGGGTCTCTTGGATGCCATGCATGAGCCCTTACAACTTTGGAACAAGCTCGTTGGCGAAATGTTATAATCAAACCACATAGGTAGACTTATGAGTGAACCCAAAAACATTTAATGGTTTGGTGAGTAAACCCATTCAACAATGAAAATCTTGTAAATAATACATGAAGTACTAAGGAAATTAGTTTTCAATCTTATGTTACTGAAAAATATATATGGATTATTCAATTATTATTTTCTCATGGTTCATGTTATTTGAATCATTTTTGAATCATATAATTTCAACATCCAATAATTATTTCATGAATCTAATTTATGATCTCTGATATAAATGATATGATTTTTGTATTTTATTCTTATTTTTTCATACCCTTATTCTCATGATATATTGATATATACATTTTTACCCTTATTGAGAATATGGTCCCACCATTTTATTGTTGCCATTACACTTGTAACAATTAATGGTATTATGTATTCCATGCCTATAAATATGAGAGTTATGATTAAAATATAGGGATATGGAATTTATCACATATAAATCAGTTGTTTATGGGTATATGTTTCCAATTTATCTAAACCAAACAATTTTAGAGTGGATCGGTATGTTTTATATGTAATATTTGTTCATTAATATGTAATATTTAGTTATAATATGTTTAAATATTTATTGTTGGAATTATGGATAGGTGTAATCATCATTTGGAAAATGTGATGAGAAAATATTAGTGAGGTATATAACGATATATCTCAGGAAAATTTTATTGATTATTAAAATAATAGGAAAATGTCATAGAATTTGGGGAATGTATAGATATAGTAGTGTACAAAAATATCATAAAATTATTGGTACATCAAGTGGTTCTGTATATAAAAAAGAGGAACCTAGGGATAATAAAAATGAAAATGGTGCCTTGAGGTACACATGATCTTCACCAAAATCACGAAAATGATTCATTTAAAATCCATGTTTGACACTCCCATGGGATATGATTTTAATAATTTGCATTCTACATATGAATCATATTGAAGGATTTGAATAATTAACATTAATGACATAGGTAAATCTAAATGTGTATATATTAAAAAACATGTGCCTTGTTTTTTACATCTTACAAGTTATTTTTTGTTATTATGTGGTTATTCACTATGATTAATTTTTTTACACTATAATTTTAATTTTAGTCAACTGGTGGAACCTAAATCAACCATGTTAATTAATAGTATGATAAGTAATGGATTAATTTTACCCCTAATTAGATAATGGTTTTGGGATCTAAAATAAAATCTCTCATTCCATTTCTCAAAAAAATTTCTCAACCTATGACTCATTTTGGAATTAAAAAAAAGGAAAAGAAGGAACTATATTCCATTGAATCCTTCATGAGGCTCCATCCATAGTCTTTTTGTAGTCTTATTGATATAATAGTTTTTGATAAATTTATTAGTTTCATTGAGAATATATTTTCTATTCTCGAGTGGTCAATATATTAAAAAGTCATTTGAGTTGTATATCATCATAAATAGAATCATATAAATTGTTTAAACTTATAAAAAATATGAGACAACAAGATGAAATTAATTCAATAGAATGGGATGGGTTTATGAATATATTAATTAATATATTAATTTCCATTTATTCATAAAAAAAGGAGAAAAAAGTACTTTATTATTTGTAAAAGTATTATGAATCCATTGGTACCTATGAGTAGAATTTTATAAGACTATTGATTTATACGTCGGGTATTATCATACAACCTAAATATAAGGTTGACTGAATTTTTAGTGACTTAAAACAATGCGTTCTAAGGGAGTTTTACACAATACACTTTTGTAGACATGAGGAGATCAATTATTATAATATTAATATAGAGAGGGATATTGGGGTCCTCCATCAATCACATGATTACTATAAAAAATAAATAAGGAATTCAATAAAATCAATAACATTAGATAATTGAATATTATATTTCCATCATTCACAATGTATAGATAGAGGCATGTTAGAATATCTATTATGGGGAATAGTATATGGTTTTTGATTAGGAAATACGGTCATTGTGAAATTTATATCCAACATAATAGAAATAAAATAACTAGTATTTATAATGGAGATAAAGCTCCATAGAAGTAATAACCCCAAACCAATTTTTCAACTGCATGGAGTATGGAAATATGGAATCTAATACCCAAATTTGAGCGATAATGATGATTATTGAGTTAGTAACTTCTAAAGTTGATGAATATAAGAAAATATCTTGTGATTACTATTTTTATTAAGGTTATGATGCTGATGTTTTGTATGGTATTCTTACCATCCAATCATTAACATATAATGACTTAATTGACAATGGATCGACGAATTCATTCAAGTATAAATAATATTTTTATAAAGGTTCCATCCAAATGAGTATATTCATAATTATTAGTAAACTATGTTAATGTTAAAATGACTTTATATCAATTATATGAATCCTCCTAAGTAATGTTTTGTGAGGAAGCAATTCGTATATAATTACTTTGACGATATTGTTGAATTTTATATTATATTAAGATATTTTTGGATTTATGTACATAAATCCAACATCTATATACAAGGATTATAAGTCATGTTTGATATTAGAAACAAAAATATTAATATATATATTTACATCTATAAATATTATTTTTTGATGGAAATAAAATCCATTATATGGGTTTGGATTCTTATTAAAATTGAACGTATATATCAGAGTTTTTTTGGAGAAAATCACCATTTATTATTTTCGTTTGTTGATATTTTTTTTGATATAATTCAACTAAATTATAAAAGTATTTCAATAAAAATTAAGGTAATTTATTAATAGAACACATAACATGATGCAGACATATTTTAAAGAATCTATAAAGAATGGCCCTAATTAAGTTTCATGAATTTTTGATAAAAATTGAATAGAAAATTGAAAATATATTTTTTATTTAATTCAGGTAAGTGATCTTAGGATGTACTTATTCTATTATTTAGAATGTAACATGGGTATATGTCACTCAAAATTTATTTTATGTGAGTTTAATATGATAATTATCATTAAAAATATCATCTGCAACATAGTGAGTACCTAGATAATCAACCTTAGGGAGATCAATAATTTTCCATGACTGATCATCATTATGGGTATCATCTATTAATGAGTAACAATGATTATATGCCAAACACATCGTTAAATACATGTTTTAGACACCACGTATATGTGGAGATTCCATTTTCTCATAGTAATACACCTACTATCATTATGGATTTAATGAATGGTGTCTATAGAGATTACCTCGACTAGTTTGTAGAAGTCATCATAGATGTTATTGTAATTAATTAAAAAATAATGGAAGAGACTAAAAATTACATGGTAATTTTAATAAATACCCAAAATAAGGATAAAATATGTTAAAATTCTGAAAACTATGATTTTTGGATATAAAATATTTTATTTATTGTTTTATATAATCACATGGGAGGGTATATTGTTAGATTTTAAAAATAATGTGGATAATTAATGTTTCCACAAAACAAAAATAATTAATGAAATATATATTTTCAAATATATATCATGATATTATATAAAATTTATGGAAGATTTATCTTGAATATATAATACACCAACCATGTTAACTCAGAAGTGAGAAGTGGTCCTCTAGATAAATAAATTTTAGAAATATTTCGAGAAATTATAGGAAAGATAATTCATCTGACCTATACCAACATTATACTATAGAGGATAAGAATATGTAATGTATATAGACACATACAAGAAGGTTTTAGGATTCATTATTATTCATAATGAAATATTTATGTCATATTCAAGATGTAAATTGATGTTTTGTGAGAAAAATTACCCCCCTCGTGATATTGAGTTACATATGATAATTTTTTAATTAATGATATAAAGGAATTATTTATAAGGAGAAATGTGTAATATTTATAAATATTAAATTTTGAAAAGAAATATTCACATAAAATTTGTTGAATATTCATCCGAGATGATGGTTGTAATGGAATAAATATTGTGAATACTCAATCAATTACCACCATGCGAAATAAAAAATGGTGAACAATAATTTGAGGCTAACTGATTATTATATACATTCCATGATAAGGATCACAAAAAGTCATGTATTTATTGATTTTAAAAATAAGTATTTTATTAATATTATGTAAGCGGTGAAATATTATCTTTCTCAATTGTATGTCCAACCATCTGTCAAATTTAAGATTAAAGTGGAACAAATATATAATTAGAGAGAGAAAATTTGGTTACAAATGTTCATGAGAATAATTTTGGTAATAATGGAGTGATAACATACAGGAAGGGTGTTAATTTATTTCACATAATAGATTTAAAGGATTTGTTATTGGAATATAATATTGGTTTATTATCTCTTCATCCAGATTTAAAAAGATATATATAGTTTTGAATTATTACTTTAGGTGGGTTGAAATGAAGATATATATCACAACATTTGTTTCTTGGTTCTTTGTATTTACATAATATTAAGGAAATGAAATAAATTACTAATTGGATGCTACATACACCAACCATACCATTATTGAAATAGGAAAATATCACCATGTATTTTATCCACTGAAAACCCCAAATGTCTCATGTATATATTGATATATTTCTAATAGTTAATCAATTATAAAATTAAGAAAGCATCCTCCTTATGAGAGAATATATTTCCCTAAAACTAATTTCTATGATATATAATTATATTTTTTAAAAATTACATGGAGATAAAAATTTAATTATATCTGATCAGGTTTATAGTTTTTCTATTATATTTTGGTGGTTACATCAACATTGTTTGGATATGATGTTTTTTAAGCACTACATATCATATATATATATATATATTCTGAGACAATAATAAAAACTATAGATGGGTTTTTTGACTTTTCCTATGTATTTAAAGGTTGTTTGGATCAACATATTTCACACATTATGTTTTGATACAAAAATAACATTCACTAATGTAAATATATAGATAACTAGGATTCATATATGTAAAAAAGTTAAGATCTAAAATGTAATAGCATAATGTAGGCGAATGATAGAAATTGGGAGTTGATATAGTAGATGAAATGATAGATATGAATACATCCCTTCAACAACAAATAAGGGTTGAACGAAGTTGACAGAAAAGATATAATTACAATAATCAATGTGATCTAGAATTTGATGTTAGTGTCATGTTGTTTTTATGAAATTCTTAATGGAAGAATGTAATTATATTTGTAATTAATATAAAACTAATCCCAAGTTGTTTTAGTCACTTTGAAACTCTTTGTTTTATAATGATAATATCATATTGTTTTTATATTCCACCAAACCACTATCATTGTTATGATGTGTTCCGTGTATCACTTTTGGGGAAGTATGTACATAACCATTCCCTTGTAGTCGGAATAATTTGTTAAGCCTCTAGGGAATTTTATTTTATATGAGGACTAACCACTATACATTTTATATTTAATAGGCAATTTCATATGAATAAAAAGACTCACATGGTCCATGTTTTTTTGGAAACCATCAGTTCTATTATGTTATGTGGGACCATAAAGACACAATGATCTCGATGTATCTTCAAATTTTTGTATTAGAGTGATGAATATCAATGTTGTAATTCATTTAAATGTGGTGTAATGTAACAACATTATATTCTAGAAAATATATTTTCTTAAAAAATTTAATATCTTTGATAGCATGTGTTAAACTCAATACTAATTTTAAGGAACCATGAAAAACTATTCATAATATTATTAAAACATTTAAATTATGAAATATCCATTAAAAATAATAAAAATTAATAGAGGTAAAAATATGTTAAATAGTGAAATACCTTGTTTTATTTTATGAAACATACTGACTAATAATTATTTATTCTTAAAAATGTATTTACCCATTTTAAAAATAATATTTTCTCAAAAAAATATATTATTCAAATTTCATAGAAAATATGTTTAAAATGTTTTCCAATATACAAAAAATAATTTCTTATCATAAAATTCATTCCTGAAGACGTCATATCAAAACTTTACTATGGGTTATTTTTTTTTATTTTTTCAGATAATATTCTTTTCTCACAGAATAATGAAAATCTGTATTTCATAAAAAATGGAATTCCATTTTAACAATTATATAAATTTAATGATGAATTTTGTTTTTAATATTATATAAATTAACAAAGTTATTATTTACATTTATTTAATTCAATTTTTTTTGAAATATTCATGATGTTTGATTTTAGTATATATAATTTTTCAGTTTAGAAACAGGATTTTTCAGAAAATAGTTATGAAGTGCATACTAAATATCCTTTTTAATTAAAAAATAATAATTATAAATGATGTAAAACAAATTTTTATATTATATTCAATATATATTATTTGAAAATAATTTAATGACTCTTACTTTTAATATAGTAAATATATAATCATCATTTTTCTATAAAAATGAAAATCATGAAAGACCGATTTTCATCATTTCTCTTGGTTTAATTTTCAATTAAAATGTACCACTTATTAATATAAAATACCATAAAATAGATTAAATATTTATAATAATAATAATTCAAATTATTATATAATTTCAACATAACGTTTTGGTACAATATATATAGGAAAATGTGAAAATTTTTTAATATGGTGAAGGTAACAACATATTTACTTGGGGAATAAATAAAATATATGGTTTAAAATGACATGGAAAATCGAATAAAATATATTTTATGGCCATTTTTTTACATTATGACATCTAATTCACATTAATGAACAATTTTGGTTGTTTTTTTAATGAAAAAAACATGGGAACACATTATTTTTTTATAAAATACCATGTGTTCCCTCTCAAATTCTATTAAAAGGCCACACCATCTCATCTCCACATTACAACTAAATAATACATTATATCTTCTAATACCTGAAAAAATGACTTATTTAATTTTATATTTTCTTCAGATAATAGTTATTCTTATTAGAAATCAATCACACGATGTCAGTTGGGGCAAACCTAAGGTGTTTACGTGAATAAGATGCATCGTTCTAAAACATTTTTTTTTACTTCTTACAAATACTGCAGAAAATAAAATTAAAACATTAATATGTAATATAGTAATACCATTTAATTATATAATCATTACCTAGATCCATATCTTCTCCCATGTGATTGGGAATGATAATGTCGCTCATTTTTACGACAAGACTACCACCTCACAAACATATGTGAAAATTTTTCCATCAAAACATCTCATGGTTGTATACATTAATTTATATAATGTTAATGTATTATTTTTAACATAAATATACTTATGGGAATATATTATAAAATTATTCTTGATTTACTCTCCATTATATGTGGGATATGATAATATCGATCATTTTTTTAGCATACTCCTCACTCAGGAAGCAACGTGTTTCAATTTTCAATCATATTTTACATGTGTGGTAATAAGGGTAAAATTTTATATTTATATTTTGTTTTAAAGTATATAAATTATTCTAAATTATTAATAGGTCTTTTACTATTTTCTCAGTTTATCATTCATGAAAATCCAAATAACGTTCCTGTGTACAGATGACCTAATATATTCATGAAAGATGTATTTCATGATTTATATCTAACACTTATGGAATCATATAATGAAATATATAATGAAGATTTTGTAAATTTATATGACTATTAAAATTATGTAATTTACTGTGTAATGTTCAATGTAATGGGACCAACCAAAAATAAAATATTATTTTAAAATGAAGTAGTTATTACCAAAAGCACAATTTTTAGACACAATTATTAATAAATTGGTTATAAAAGGGAACAAATAAATAATTTAAGTAATGATATATAATATAAGGGATATATATATATATATATATATTAAATTTCAATTTATTATAAATGAGGTTATAGTTAAATGAAGGAAATTAGAACTCAAGTTATGTGATTTCCATCTCACGTATATTTTTTTGTGAGTCACTTGGAATATTCACATCACATTTATTTTATGTCGTTTTAAATTACTACCACGCATGTATTGTTATAATATTTATAAATAAAATTATAGGGATTTTAATATCCATTAACTTATCTCACTGTCATTGAAATTACAGTTTAATGTTTCTAATCTAGTAAGGTATTTTTTCTTAAATTTGACTTCATTGAGTCATATGATATGTTAGGAACCATTATTATTTTATTTGGTGTTTATACAGTCCGATTAATATGTAATACAATGAATCTATTTATAATAATGATATTTTATCCATTATTTAATGTTTTTGTTTCATTGGTAATTATGATTGAATTATTCCAAAGTAGAAAGAATTTTATGATATAACCTCATTGTCTATCGGGTTTGATTATAAATGTTTTTTTATGATGCAATATTATGATCAATAATTAATGAATCTGTTGAATTTATTTCTCATTTATTTATTCCATGTTAGTTACTATTTTACATTAATTTAAATAAATTTATTTATTACCAAATTTCAATTGATGTTTTCAATAAAAACAATCTTTATTGTTACCTTTGGTCGAAAAAAATTTTCCTGCAAAAACAATATTTTATAAATAAAATCCATTTAGTTAATTAAAATATTTTAGATAATTTATTTCAGAAATTTTACCATTAATTTAATTTAAAAATAGAATTATTTGGAAGGATTAATCATATAACCTTTCAAATAAAGTCCATTTGGATGTTATAAACATATTTGAATGAAAACATTTATTACCACGTAAATCATTTATGAAATTATGCATCTTCATGACCATAAAATGTTGTAAACATAAATTTATACATTTTGATGATTATTTTCAATGAAATGAATTTACAAAATATCTTATGATTTTTTATTAAAATTATGTTTTTACTGAAATGATACTTTCCCCTAGAAATGGTGAAGGTAATCATTCAAAATCATTTACCTTCATACATGATATCCTATGATGTTAATTATGATTTATAGGGGTTATTTTGACTACATAGATTTAGTATTATTTTTATTAAATGTTACTTTTTATGATAACATTATTTTTATGAAACCCATTTATCTTTTACGGGTTATAAAGTGTTAGAATTATTATGAAACCAGCATTTTTTCATATGATATGCTTTTATGAAATAAATAATTGAATAAGAAAAATATTTCTCTTTGAATTGAAATAATATAATGAATTTTTTTTTGAAAACCATTTACTTTCATGGTCTCTAATATGATGAATATATTATAGTTTAGTAGTACACAATTTTATGGTTTTCATTATGTGATGGGTGAAACATATATCTCCTTCCAATGTATTGGGTAATGATTGATATCTCTTGAGATAAATATGAATCAAACTGGGAGTTAACACAGTACAATATGGTAATATATCCAATATAATTGTATTAAGGGTGGACCGTAGCTTCGATAATGGTTTTGGGATTAAACCAATTAAAAAATGATTGTATTGGAAATGATGTCTGAACTACTAATAAAATGAATTTATAGGCTTTTGTGTATGAATAAATTTATTAATATTAAAATGTTATTTTATTATGGGTCATTAAAATATATTCCATTTTAATTAATGTCTTATTAAATACCAGTACTTTTTCCATGAGTACTCCTAATGATCTATGAAACGTAGGGTATATTTTAAAAATGTTTTTATAAGGATAAAATAAAATTATTCTAATTATATGTTGATATCTACATTGTATAGAATTTTCGAGAACTAGAGATCTTCCTTTGTTATGTTTCCTTTCCCCAGGTTATAGTGAAAATTATTATATAAAATATATTTAATAAGGGTGATAGTTAGAAAGAACATAGTTGGATATGACATATATCACTTGTGGACTAATTGTATATTAGTCAATGTTTCCAAATACAGTATACATAAATGATTATGGAATGAGTAGTTAGGTAATGTAATGAGTATTCACATGTGAAGATATAATATTTATAATTGTGAATATTGGTTATTTAAATTTATTATCATACTAAGTTAATAATCTCATCGTAGTAGGGAATTTCTATAAACATTTTACATGAATGAACTTATGTCATTATCACATACAATTTCCTAAAGAATAATGAGTTCATGTTATATCGAATTACATAATATTCAATGAATATATATATATAAGTGAAATAAAATAAAAAGTTGACCGGTTCTATGTATGAATCTCCAAATGAATACCATATGTACTAGAATAAATTAGTAACCCCTTTATTATCATAAAATGGTATACAATATTCTATTAATTAACAACATTAGGTGTTGGGACTCCCGTGATTTTTGGGAAACCTATTGGTACTGATATAATTCCCTTTTGTTTTTCTTCTAACCATTACCTCATCCTTTTGAAAAAATATATCAGGAGATGATATAAATGAGTATCTACCTCTATATTACATTTTAAAAAAATTTCATCCCAATTTAACCCACAACTAATGTTTTTTTATAAAAAACCCAACCAATAATATGATCCATGCATATAATATATCATTGAAATTCACCTTCTAATGTTATAGAAGATGCCTCAATGTACATTATGCATAATGAATTTTCAATTATTGACTATATCTTTATTAACATACATATTAATTTAGCCTTATTATGATACTATAAAAATAATATAAAAGAAAACATGTATTATATCCCATAGAAATAATATTTAAAATTATTTATTCACTAGGAAAAAATCTATTTTCTCATTTCCAATCTCTTTTAAACGGGCTTGCCAGTTGCCTATGAACATCATAAATAATCTATATATATTTCCTTACTTTTATTTACAAATAATCAATATAAAATACATTAAAATTCATTTTATGTTTAACATATTATTTATGCTTAATAATATTTAGTCTATAAATTAGAAAAATGTTGTCAGAGTATAAATAATTACTTAAAATTTCCCGATCCTAAATTTCCAATAATAGGTAAATAGGTATATATGTATTGGATTATGATAAATCCATTATATATATAATATTATACCATTTTCCATAGAACATTTATTACAATTGAAGGTATTTTTTTAAAAATTAAACATGTACTCAATTGTCCTTAAAGCTAATTACTTATATTCAACGTGGTATCAAACACATATATCATGAAAACAATAGTTCTCCAAAAATTAATTTGACATATTTGATACATTAAATCCAGTGAAAAATAAACCATGATATATATATATATATATATTATGAAGGATAAATAGAATATGGTAACATTAATTTGTTATTTTAATACTCTAAATTATTATATCATTTGGTTCAATACATTTTGACATCTTCCAAATGGTTTTCCCCATTGAAAATTTCTTGAACAAAAAATTATATATAATGTAATCATAATGCTATAATAAGTAGAATTGATTATAATTTATTCAATATCGCTCAGTGTTATTAATTCTACATTTAATCGTAATGACTTATAATATCTATGTTCACGTTATTTGATAATAACAAAAAATACATTACATCCTCAACAAAATTTAGAAGTGTATTATTTTTCATGTAATCCTTTCATAAAAACATATTAATCTTATCACATTACAACTTAGTGATTATCAATGGAATCCTAATTATCCACGAATAATATATAAACCATTATAGTGAATATAAATATGTAATAATGGTTTTATAGTTCTTATGTAATATTTTTCACTAGAGTAACCCACCTAGTAAATTTTATAGAGTCTATTGATTCTATACAAACTTATGTGCATACAGATTATAGGATTCTTAGAAATCTATCTTTCTACCACTATCTCAATGATATGTGATCCCACATATATATTTTTTAGAATGATTAATAAATTTCAATCATAGAAATATTAATATCCTATATTAATTTAGGATAATTTTGCGAGGAACTCAATTTGTATGCATTGATATATATATAATACAATGGTTATCCTAACAAACCACTATCATCGATACTACTTTGTATATGATCATAATAGAATCACATAATATTGATTATTTATATGATATCCACAAATAAATTTTTCTATAAATATGGATAGTGAATATTTTAAATCTCATATTCAGAAGAAATATGTGAGGATACGAAATATATATAAGGTTATTTAGTGATATAAAATTTAACACCATCATTGATAAGGTAATGGTATTTACAATTACTCAACATTTTAAATTATCAATGAAATATTTGGTAACTTATATACTCTAACGATTCAATTGGGAAATGTATTACTCTTATATTGGTCTTGGGAGAAACCGTAGATTAAATATCATTTATTAATGTTTATTTTTTCATCAAGATCACCAACAAGAAAATATATGAGTTAATTGAATTAAAATGAAAATTTTCATTATAATAGTTACATGGATTTATGAACAAATTATAAAATAAATCATTGAATACCATTAAATATATTTATTTCATTATCCATTAAATTTGTTTGTTAGTATACAATAAATTTTAGGACATTTTAGAATGAACATTATCTAGGTATATTAATCAATTACACTATAAATATCAACATATTTCCATAAATATCTATGAGTATTAAATTATTATTTTATCACCACATATATTGATTAATCTGACTAAATACATTATTAGAAAATGACATGTATAATGTAACAATAAAATGGTCATTTAAAAATTAAATTACCTATTTTAATTACAAAATAAAAAATAATAAATAAATATTGTAACACATAGGATAAACATGAAAAAAGTCCATTTATTAGTAGTTTGAGTTTTTGAACATCACACTATTAATATGTGTTAAATTCCTTATCAACTTTTGTTAATATTTACCTTTCTTCCAATAATGATTCCATGGTAACCACTTTAAAAATATTAATTTGAATAGTTTATTTTAATTTCGAAAACAAAAAACATATAAAATAATTAATATAAATAATTTATTTGAAATGTTTTTCTTATTCCTAAATTCATTATAATTCCACTAAAAGGTCATTTACTCTTCCATGAATAGAAAAAATTTCATCCCTTTCTTTTGGTTACATGCTCATATTATTGTTAGAGATCTACTCAGAAGCATTGGAAATGGTGTGACTCTTATGGCACATTTCAATTACCATCATATTATTCACCAATGGACTATTGGATTTTCATTCCTCATATCATTATCAATTTGGATAATTCTATTGATGATTTCCATGTATGACATATCATTATTTTTGTTTTATAATTTTTCATCAAATGGAGTAACATTGTGGTGGTAGGAATAATATAATATCATTAAATAAAATATTAGTGATAATAATTCAACGAGTGTTCTATACAACAATTTATTAAGTCTCCCTAACCACATTAGGCCCACCATTCATTGACACTTAATTATTTCAGATGAAAAATTCCAAGAAGTAGTTATATTTATCATGTCTTTCATTACCTTGATATAGTTAAGGAAAAATTAATTATGAATCCATATACTCAAGAAACAATAAGAGATCACAAGATAGGTTCAATATAATCAAACATTAGGCATCTAGAACATCATCTATTTTTTGATAGGGATCATGTTCTTCCTCCAGAGTCTCCATGAAATAGCATTAATGAAAAAATATTCCCACACATATAACAAAAACACTATGCATTGTTCATTGTGAAATATAATATAAAAATCCTGGTAATTTATTCAAGTGGTAATGTTGTCCTCCTTTTGTATGTATCTAGATGATAGTGTTAAAAATGTATTAGTTTCCATTTTATAAAATGAATAAATAGATTCTTCATAAACTAATTTGTTATAAAATTTAATTAATAAATTAGTTTATTTGTATCCAAAAAATTATCAGGACTCAATATTGTCACCATCAAACATATATTGTTATTTCATGTGGATAATGTAGTGGAAATTAACCATATCTTTCTTCAAAGAACCCCAAAAAGAGTTTGAAATGAAATGTAGTTTTATTTTGGTTGGTTTTTATATTCCAATGAATAACCTTTAACTACTCGATCCAATTAGTGGACTCCCCAATCCTAAATTTAGGGAATTTTATTTCCTGAACATGTGCCTTCAATTTTTTACAATTCCTAGATAGTGGTATTAATTTTTATATAAATGTTGTTATGTCTACGAAAGATATTAATTATAACTCAAATTAGTTTAGATATCCCAAAAAATTATACAATGAAATTTAAACTATTTTTGTATTATAAGTCAGTTAACTCAAAGATATAGTAAATGAAAATTTTAATAAATGAATAATATTTTTACTAATTGTAAATATTATCCAATTTTATCAAAAAATATGATTGTTAATATAATGAAAATTTTACATAATTGGATTACCTTGCCCCAATATTAAACTATGAATGATTAATATTATTTAATTCTATATTTCATGAATGTAAATTTTTTTATTTCATTTTATTACAAAATATTAAAAAAATATTGAAACTAAATAAAAAAATTAATGCAGCTAAATGTTGACTATTATAGAATAATTAGTTGATCAAGTAGATGAAAAAAAAACTCAAACAGTACGAAAAAAAATTCTTTAATCATTATTAGTAGGTTTTATAGAATTACACATGCACACATATGTATCTTATTCTTTTTTTTCACCTTGTATTAACCTTAAACAACCTACATTCTATTGAGAGTTACATCCATTTCGTGCACTATTCTACACATCCATGTGGGAGGAACAGATGGATTGGTTTGGGGGTTTAAATAAATCAAACCATTGTTACATATTCCCATTCTTAAAATGGTAGGGGATAATGAAAATAACTATATTAAATTTTTGGTATAAATAATCACAATCCAAATAAATTAAATTACATTGGAATAAATTGTGAATAAATATAGAGGTCAATGATCATAACCATCCACACAATATATAATAATAAATTTTCAAAATGACTAGATTTAATTTCAATTAGTTAATTTATTAATAAAACTAATGATAAAAATAATTTTATTACTACATGTTATTAAATAATTATTTAACATAAAATTCCACCCAAAATATCATTTATGTATATTAGATATTAAGATGTACATAATGTGTTCTTTGATTAATTAAGGAAATTATTTCTTAATTTGATACAATATTATGTGTTTATATAAAATTTTATAAACAATTTCCATACAGTGTTAAGAATGTTTTTCTTTCACAAATTGTCATGACCCGTCCTCGAGGCCCGTGTCGTGACTACCCCAAGCCCGCCTTCCATAGGCCAGGGGCTGGTGACTATCACCAAAGGCGTAAATCCCGATAACTAGGAAGACATTGCCTTTATAAAAGTAAACAAAACACTATAGAGTACAAGTGTAAGTAAAACACTATGTACAAAGAGAAGTACTGAAAGGTCAATGGGCCAGAATACAAACCCAAATGAAAGTACAACTACAACTGAACAAAATACAACGGAAAAAGACAACAGCTGGATGAAAGGAAGCAGCTCCTAGGTCGTCTTCCTTGGATCCTACCTGAAGGGTAGGTACAGATGACGCAGCTCCTGGATCGTCCACCACGGATCCTTCTTGAAGGGTAGGTACATATATCCTCCTCAACGCTCTCTCCCGTCAACCTCCTCCGTGTGTCGTCACACCGTGAAGTCCACCTCCAGATACTGACTCGTCGTGTAGTCCACCGTCGGGTACTGACTCGTCGTGTAGTCCACCTCCAGGTACCGTCCAGTCCTCAAACACTTGGCCTCTGTCAGCATTGCCCATCGTCTGCAACCAACACAACGAGGTGCGGGCATAGCCCGTGCAGGGGTGAGTATAACGATACTCAGTAGGGACCCCGAGACCCTCATGGTCTCACTAAAACTAACAAGGTTAACCCCAAAGAAGATCTCAATAGATAACCTCTACTTAAGTATATGCCCATACATATACCTAAGTTATCAAGTATCCCATCTCAATCATGAGGAAACACAAAGATCATGAAATCAACGGATAAACACTACCCAGGAATATGCCCATACATGTACCTAAGTTATCAAGTGACCAATCTCAATCATGAGGTAAACACAAGGGTCAAAAGTCTCAGCTTAAACCGGGATTTTCATTATCGAATGTATAACTGCTATAGAGCCCCGTCTCTAGAGTGTACAGTGGTCCTATCACGACTCCGAGGTACTGCTCACTAACCTATGACTACTGAGGTACTCCTCCTGTTGAGTACCGCGGGTCAGCCACCAAAACACAGTAGTGCTTCCCGCCGGAGTATGTTACCCAAACACAGTAGTGAACACCCCCTAGTAGCCAGCTGAGGTACTCTCCGGACGAGTACCCCGGGTCTGCACTGTCACACAGGTAGTGCTCCGTCCGCCATGGGTCTTCACCCAAACAAAGTAGTGCTCCATCCACTGGGCTAGTCGACTCACTCCATGTCGAGTCGGTCAAGTAGTCGTCAGGTCTCAGTCGGCTACACGGTCTCCGTTTTCCACACGCTCGCCTCTAGGAGGGTCCTCTCAACGAGCTACAGGTCGATACTCCAAGTATCTTAAAGTCCCAAGAATAAGTATCTCAAAGGACCGCCTCGTCATAGGGGTCTCAATGCAACAGATGGTGTGTCAATCGGATGCTCGGTCTGTGAGTTATTAGCCTTTTCGTCCCAGGGGCCCGGTTTGGTTCGTGAGCGAACCAACCCGTCCATATCTCAACTATACCCCGAACTCTTATAGGGTATATACTCATAGGGACCGTTTCTCAATGTGATAACCAACACCACTGACGGTTCGTCAAACGGACGTCTAGTCTGAAAGATAACAGCTTTCCCGTTCCAAGGGCCCAATTGGATTTTGGGTACAATCCAACCCGACCACTATCCAACAGCAACCAAAACTCAGGCGAAATATGCAAAATGTTCCATCTCATCAAGAGGAATTCAACGAGACAGACGGTGCGTCAATCGGACGCCTGGTCTGTGAGTTATTGGCTTTTTCGTTCTAGGGGCCAGGTTGGTTTCGTGAGCGAACCAACCCAACCGCACTCTGACGACATCCAAACCTCGAGCAGAGTAATCCAAAAGATCCATCTCACATAGAGGAATCCATCAAAGTCGACGGCGCGTCAATCGGACATCTGGAGCTCAAGATATAAGCGTTTCTGCTCCGAGGCCCCGGTTGGTTTTGTATCCGAACCAATACGGACGGACCCAAAGTATTCCGAAACCTTGAGTGCGATATACCGAAACGACCGTCTCGATCCAAGGATTGAATTTCAAGTGACGGTGCATCGATCGGAGGTCCGTAGCCCATGATATGGGCAAAAGACCGAAGAGGGTTAAAAAACGGGGGGTCTGGGCCCGGACCGACCCGGCCCGACCCCCCCAGGGTTGGCCCGAACCGGGTAGACCCGACCCAGTTCCGGGTCCTACACGATTGGGCGCGACCCAACCCGGCATGGGCGGCCCGGCCCGGCCAGGGCGCGACCCGGCCCGGCGGGTCGACTCGGCTCGGTCGATGGGCCGAGAGAGGGAACCGCGACCCACGCGCGGGGTCCGCTCTGCGGAACCCGGACGCGGCATGCCGTCCGCCTCCCGCCCCTCGGTTCCATGCGGCCGCGGAACCGACCTCGCCACCGCATCTTCAGTCGCGGTGTGTTTTGCTGGCGGCGCACCGGTGGGAGCTTCAGCGGACCACCAGACACGCTCCGGTGGTCCGTTTTGTGTGCGGTCTTCACCAGTGGTCCTCCCGGGACCCGATCTTCACTGCAAGGCCCTCAAACTCCATAGCGTCCTACTTTGTCATTGTCCTCCGATCCGCACATCGATAAACAAGATGCGGAGGGTTGTCGGGCTGTGTTTGTTCTGCCCGCGCCCTCCGCGTTTGGTGTTATCAATTGGAAAATAATAACACATGATTTTAATCATTTAAGAGGGTATAATTTGTCCAAAAGAAATTATACGAACACCTTGCAATCATATACCCACGCACGAGAGTTTAAAAAATTTGAATCTGCGGCATGACGATGTCACGCATTCTTGCCGCTCGATTTCGCGCGACGTGACGATGTTGCGCATCCTTGCCGCTCGATCCCGCGCGGTGCGACGACACCGCGTCAATTTCATTCGATCCATAACAACAAGAAAAACAATAAGGGAGGGGGATGTTCGTTTTTGTGCGTTCCGGCCTCCTCCTGTTAACTAGTATCATGCGGTCCAAATATCGCGGTTAAAAGACAAAAGATAATCACGTAAGGAAAATCACGTAAACCCCCTACCTCGAGCGCGGCTTGAATGAGGTTTTCATATTGGAAGAAGCTTCACAGAGGGAGAACTATCGGTGTCACGTCTTCGATCTCCGAGGGTTTGGGGTTCTTCGTCGCCCTTCGTCGGAGGCTGGCGTTCTTCGCGTTCTCCCCGTTCTTCGCATTCTTCACGTTCTTCACGAAGGAGGATGAAGATCTTCAAGCTTCTCCCAATTTTCTCAATAAGAAACCCTTAAGAGAAAACAAAAGAAGTGTATCTCTTATTTTATTAACCAAGTCATAAGTTTGCATTTAATAAGATTAAAACAGTTAATTCAATTGAATTAAATGCAATGCTTTAATCCTCCAAATTCAATAGGGGCATTAAATAACTTATTAAACGCAAGGGTTGTCTTGATATTAAGAGGGGGTTAGGGTACTTTACTTAGAGGGAAAGAAATGGTGGGGCTCGTGCAGTCCCCACCTCACAAATATCCTACCAAGAGGGTAGGATATTTTGGATTGCACCCTATCTGCTACAACATAGCTTAAGTAGCTTTAAATGGATTTAAGTGGATTTAAGTGAAATAAAAAAAAGTTTGTCGTACCACATTATTTTATTTCTTAACTTAATGCACAAAAAATTAAAAACCACACCCGAGCAAACGCAACTCCGGAAGAGGTGTTTCAAAGAAAATACCACCACTGCGACTCCATCGGTGCCCTCGGAATTCGATTCTGAGCACCAGTTCAGAAGTTAGAAATTCCCGCTCGTTCGTTCACTGAAAGTACCCGAGCTAAACTTCGAAAAAAAAATCCGGGCACACCGGGCTCGTAATCAGGCGCCATCAGAAACTGTGTTCTTGTAAAATCCCAAAGAAAATTTAGGAAAAAATTCCCTTGATATTTCCGGGTCATTACATTACTCCCACCTCAGGGCTTTACGTCCTCGTAAAGCTTTAACACCAACTAGGGTCACAAAAGCAGTTCAGAGTACGCATCTGAGTCTTCCGCTCCCATGTGCTCCCCAGGAGGTTCCCGTACTACCAGAGAATGTGCACCTGAGGAATCGATCATCCTCATAGGATCCGATCCTGGTGATCCTCGATCCCTACATGAACCTCCGAGAAAGAAACCCATCGCTATCGTCCAGATCCCCATGGTTGATGATATGCGAAAGGTCGAGGACGTATCTCCTCAGATGAGATATGTGGAAGTCATCGTGCACCTGGTGCAACTGAGGTGGATGGGTCAGGCGGTAAACCACCCCGCCTACCCAGTTGAGGACCTAGAATTGTCTGTTGAACCTCGGAGATAACTTGCCGCCTTGGCCACATCTCCGTAGACCTCGGCGAGGTGAGACCCATATAAGGACGTGATCATCATCCTCAAACTCTAGAGGTCTCCAATTCCTGTTATAATTGAAACTCAAAACGGCTTCTTCCATGAGGGTAAGGTTGACCGACTCAAGAGTGATCGGTCGCAACCTCCTGTGCATGAGTTATCCTATGATACCTAGGGTTTCCTTTTCGCAGACCAAGGAAAACCCATCCCGACGTCGTAGTTAAACCACAACCTTTTTGCTTAATACCGTCAATTTGTGTATGAAATGTGATTGCCCAGTCCATACTAAAACCAACGTCGTAAGGCCTCGACGCTGCCACCAAGAGATTTCAATCGAAACTCTCACCTCTAGGGTCTGACCACACTATCGGCGTAAGTATGATTATCGAGTCGTCTCCCAAGGTATCTCCAGACGTGAGGGTCATGTCTATGGATTACTGGAAACTCTAGGTCCGGGACAAGATTTGTGAAAGCAAGGAATGATTCGTATCAACGTCTGTTACTAAAGCAGCTAGTAGTGAACACAGACTGTTCCTTGAATCATTTCTAGAGCTATTGGATCACTCTCTCTGACCGTATGCAGCTGCTCTCTTCATCCGCCCTCCAGCTCCCTGAGCCTGGCGGGATAACTAAGGTGTGTGGTTGTAGCATGTTAAGATGTACACCACCTCATGCTGCTCTCTTAGCTCTGCCTCCACGTCTGCTGCTTCCCAGACTCATCTCTCCTTAAAGCTTCCACTTCTTGAAAAATTTAACATGCCCGAGTCTCTATGATTAGTGCCAGTTTCCTATTTCTTACTGCATTGTGCAATCTTCTTCCTCTCCTTGATGATCTGCACCTTCTTTGCCTACGATCTGAAGAGCTGCTAAAATTTCTCCTTTGTCGAAAAGAGAAACTCGGTCTCATCCCCTGGATGAACCACGCCCATTGCCTAATACAGTCAATATTGACATGAATGACGTATTCAAGCCATGGATGACGTCGTAAGGCCTCGACATTACTACCAACATATCCAACTGTCACTCTCGCCTCCAAGGGTTGAGTCACACTGTTGGAATTAGTGTGAGGTCACTGGGTCTCCTCCAGTAGAAATCTCGAAAGTGAGGGTCAAGTCAACAATTTTAACCAGGACCACTCAGTATCGACCAAAAAAAGGACAGGAAAGAAAACAAAGATACATGTCTTATTATTATTGCAGCTCATAGTACAAAAACACGAATACAATAGCAACATTGAACTAGAAGTACAAGGGACGTATCCTCTAGTTCCGCTCCTGTCTACCTGCTCCTGGAGCTCTACTGCCTTGTCCACTGCTCGACTGTTGCTCATGCACCAGCCACTGCTTCTGTCTTAGTGGCTCCTCCAACACCCTTGGATCAACTGTTCGGGGAGTCGGAAAGTCACGTGACAGGTGACCCTTCCCGCCGCATGAGTAACACTGTCTGTTTCTGTAACGCCTGGCTCTAACCCCACCCCGGGTGCCCCGCAACACCGGTCATAAAACCCGAGATCATCCAACTGCTGGTCTGGTCCTCCCGGACCTCTGCATCATCTGTCTAATGCCCACAGATGACTTGGCTACTGATCGAAAAGCACGCGGAAAAGTCAGCAGCTCCTGAACACGCTCGGGGTATAGAGCTACTAGCACAAAATTCGCCCTGATGAAGGTCTCGAAGTCTTCCCATGCAAAGGCCATCCCGTCGCAAAACTGATACAAGTGGCTCCACCACCTGCCTGATGCTGCCTGAAGAAGGCTGGCAGTAAAGATCACCATGAAGTCTGCAGGCGCCCCCACTAACCTGAGGACTCTCACCACAGCCTCCATCCAATCCTCAGCCGCCTGCGGGTCCATGTCTCCCCGGAACCAGGGTGGCCTCTAGAAATGGAACTCGTGTAGCGCACTCAAGTGGCGTGCATCGCCTACTGCTGGGGCTGGTGTCATCGGTGGCCCATCCTATGGTAGTACTGCTGGTGCCTCCGCTGGTGCCTCAACAGCAAGAGGGCCTTGTACTGAAGCCTCGTCGCTTGACATGATGTCAGTACGCACAACCCTCTAGGCTCTAGCTCGTCGTCCGAGAAAAGGCATCCTGAAAGAAACAACGTGACACTTTCAAACGAATATACCTTGTGATCTGACCTAGTTTGAGATGTTTTAAGGTGAACCTTTTGAAAACACACACGCAATCAGTGTTTTCGTTCACATAGTCGGAAATCAGTTGTCAGGGTCCTGGTGTATAGATATGTTGGCCGCCCGCACCATCCCTAGACTTCCTGAACTAAAAACCAGACTCGGTACTCTTTACACTATTGCTTCACATAAAGAAAACATCAGAGTTATAAGTTCTGCGGTAGAACCGACTCCTTTGATACCAATTTGTCACGACCCATCCTCGGGGATCGTGCCCTAACTACCCCAAGCCCGCCTTCCATAGGGCAGGGGCTGCCGACTAGCACCAAAGGCGTAAATCATGATAACTGGGAATACATTGCCTTTATAAAAGTAAACAAAAAACTACAGAGTACAAGAGGATGTAAAACACTATGTACAAAGAGAAGTGTTGAAAGGTAAATGGGCCAGAATAGAAAACCAAATGAAAGTAAAACTACAACTGAACAAAATACAACAGAAAAAGACCACAGCTGGAAGAAAGGAAGCAGCTCATGGGTCGTCCTCCTCGGATCCTACCTGAAGTGTAGGTACAGATGGCGCAACTCCTGGATCATCTACCACATATCCTACCTGAAGGGTAGGTATAGATAGCCTCCTCAAAGCTCTCGCCCGTCAAACTCCTCCATGTGTCGTCTCGCTGTGAAGTCCACCTCCAGATACTGAATCGTCGTGTAGCCCACCTCCGGGTACTGACTCGTCGTGTAGTCCACCTCCGAGTACCGTCCAGTCCTCGAACAATCGGCCTATGTCAGCACTGCCTGTCGTCTACAACCAACACAACGAGGTGCGGACATAGCCCGTGCAGGGGTGAGTATAACGATACTTAGTAGGGACCCCGAGACCCTCATGGTATCACTAAAACCAACAAGGATAACCACATATAAGATCTCAACAGATAACCTCTACTTAAGTATATGCATATACATATACCTAAGTTATCAAGTAACCCATCTCAATCATTAGGAAACACAAAGATCATGAAATCAACGGATAACCACTACCCAGTTATATGCCCATACATATACCTAATTTATCAAGTGACCCATCTCAATCATGAGGTAAACACAAGGGTCAAAAGTCTCATCTCAAACCATGATTTTCATTATCGAAACCATAACTAGTGAAGAGCCCTGTCTCTGGAGTGTACAGTGGTCATGTCATGACTCCGAGGTACTGCTCACTAACCTATGACTGCTGAGGTACTCCTCCTGTCGAGTACCGCAGGTCATCCACCCAAACACAGCAGTGCTTCCCTCCAGGGTATGTCACCCAAACACAGTAGTGCACACCCCCTAGTAGCTTGCTGAGGTACTCTCCAGACGAGTACCGCAGGTCTACATTGTAACACAGGTAGTGCTACGTCCGCCATGGGTCTGCACCCAAACAATGTAGTGCTCCATCCACTGTGCTAGTCGACTCACTTCAAGTCGAGTCGGTCAAGCAGTCGTCAGGTCTCAATCGGCTACACGGTCTCCGTACTCCGCATGCTCGTCTCTGGGAGGGTCTGCTCCACGAGCTATAGGTCGATACTATAAGTATCTCAAAGTCCCATTAGGAAGTATCTCAAAGGACTGCCTTGTCATAGGGGTCTCAACACAAGAGATGGCGCGTCAATCGGGCGCCCGGTCTGTGAGTTATTAGCCGTTTCGTCCCAGGGGCCCGGTTGGTTTCGTGAGCGAACCAACCTGGCCGTATCTCAACTGTACCCAGAAATCTCATAGGGTATACTCATATGGACCATTTCTCAACGTTATCACCAACACCGCTGATGGTTCATCAAACGGATGTCTGGTCTGAAAGATAACAGTTTTCTCGTTCCAAAGGCCCGGTTGGATTTTGGGTACAATCCAACCCGACTACTATCCAACAGCAACCAAAACTCCGGAGAAGTATGAAAAAATTTCCATCTCATCAATAGGAATTCAACGAGACAGACAGAGTGTCAATCGGACCCCCGGTCTGTGAGTTATCGGCTTTTCATTCCAGGGGCCCTGTTGGTTTCGTGAGCGAATCAACCCGACCACACTCCGACGACATCCAAACCTCGAGCGGAGTAATCCAAAAGATCCGTCTCAATTAGAGGAATCCATCAAAGTCGACGGCCCATCAATCGGATGTCCGGAGCTCAAGATATAAGTGTTTCCGCTCCGAAGGCTCGGTAGGTTTCGTATCCGAACCAATCCAGACGAACACAAAGTAATCCGAAACCTTGAGTGTGATATACCGAAACGACCGCCTCGGTCCAAGGATCGCATTGCAACTGACAGTGCATCGATCGGAGGTCTGTAGCCAATGATATGTGGAGAAAAGCGAAGTGGCTTCGAAAACGGGGGGTCTGGGCCCGGACCGACCCGGCCCGACCCCCCTTGGGTTGGCCCGAACCGGGTCGACCCGATCCGAATCCAGGGCCGACCCGATTGGGTGCGTCCTGACCCGGTTAGGGCGGCCCGACCCGGCCTAGGCGCGACCCGGCCCGACGGATCTGCTCGGCTCGGTCGACCGACAAAGAGAGGGAACTGCGGCCCTCGCGCGGGGGCCGCTCCGCAGCACCCGGACGTGGCATGTCGGCCGCGTCCCGCCCCTCGATTCCGCGCGGCCACGAATCCAACCTCACCACTGCGGCTTCAGCCGTGGCGTGTTTTGTCGGCGGCGCGCCGGGCGCCGCCGCCGCCTAGCGGTCGGCCGCTGCCGGCCGCCGGCACTCCGGTGGTTTGTTTTGCATGCGGTCTTTTCTAGTGGTCCTCCTGGGACCCGATATTCACTGTAAGGCCCTAAAATGCCATAGCGGCCTGCTTCATCATCGTCCGTCGATCCGCACATCGATAAACAAGCTGCGGAGGGTTGTTAGGCCGTGTTTGTTCGGCCTGCGCCCTCCACGTTAGGTGTAATCAATTGGAAAATAATAACACATGATTTTAATCATTGACGAGGGTATAATTTATACAAAATAAATTTACGAACAACTTTCAATCAAATACCCACGCACGAGAGTTTACAAAATTTGAATGCGCGGCGTGACAATGTCACGCATTCTTGCCACTCGATCCCGCACGACGTGACGATGTCACGCAGCCATGCCGCTCGATCCCGCGCGGTGCGAAGACACCGCGTCAATTTAATTTGATCCGAAACAATAAGAAAAACAATAAGGGAGGGGGAAGGCCGTGTTTGTGCGGTCCGGCCTCCTCCCATTAACTAGTATCATGCAGTCCAAATATCGTGGTTAAAAGATAGAAGAGAATCACTTAAGAAAAATCACGTAAACCCCCTACCTCAAGCGCGGCTTGAATGAGGTTTTCGTCATGGAAGAAGCTTCGCAAAGGGAGAACTGTCGGTGTCACGTCGTCGATCTCCGAGGGTTTGGCATTCTTCGTCGCCCTTCGTCGGAGGCCGGCGTTCTTCGCGTTCTTCGCGTTCGTCACGAAGGAGGATAAAGATATTCAAGCTTCTCCCAATTCTCTCAACAAGCAACCCTTAAGAGAAAACAAAATAAGTGTATCTCTTATTTTATTAACCAAGTCATAAGTTTGCATTTAATAAGATTAAAACAGTTAATTCAATTGAATTAAATGCAACACTTTAATCCTCCAAATTTAATAGCTGCGTTTAATAACTTATTAAACGCAAGGGTTGACTTGACATTAAGAGGGGGTGCAGGTGCGTTACTTAGAGGGAATGAAACGATAGGGCACGTGCGAGCCCAACCTCACAAATATCCTACCAAGAGGGTATGATATTTTGGATTGCACCCTATCCACTTCAACCTGACTTATGTAGCTTTAAGTGGCTTGAAGTGAACTAAAATAAAGTTTGTTGTACCACATTATTTTATTTCTTAACTTAAAGACCCAAAAATTAAAAACCACACCCGAGAAAACACAACTCTAGAAGAGGTGTTTCTAAGAAAATACCAGCGCTGCGATTCCATCGGTGCCCTCAAAATTCGATTCCGAGCACCAGTTCAGAAGTTATAAATTCCCGCTCGTTCGTTCACTGAACGTACCAGACCTAAACATCGAAAAACAATTCTGGGCACACCGGGCCTCGTAATCAGGCGCCGTCAAAAACAACGTTCTTGTAAATTCCCAAGGAAAATTTAGAAAAATTTTCCCTTGAAATTTCTGGGTCTTTACACAAATAATAAAATTTTCAAATTTTTTTTATTAAAACACTACATTTTATAAACACCAAGTTTTTGTATTAATAATTTACCACATATTAATTAACTAAACTTTGAATACACTAATTGAAATATTTTTGAATTAATTAATTGTAACACACATGAATTATATAAATCACTTTTGAATTGATTTCAATATAATAATAATAATTATATATTTTATAGAATTAACTAATTATACCACATTTTAATTAAATACTACATGTGTCAATTAACATTTACATTACATCTAAAATAATGACACATTACATGTTTTACAAAACTTTATAAATAGTTAAATGAAAATTACATCATTTTTAATAAATATAATAATCTTTTAAAAATTAAATTAACACAAAATTGTAATTATGAACGACTTTGTATATGTTATAATTACAAGAATTCACACTATTTATTTAAACATGTTGTTCAATAAATGCATAAAAACATCATTGACAATGTGAATTCCATTATTTATGATGAAAAAATTTGTGGACTTCATGGATTTAACACCAGTTAAAAATTTAGTAATGTAAAATGTGATATTCTATTTTAGATAGAGAACACATAGTTTTTAATAAGTATGCGATGTGTTTACTATGTGTGGTGAGACAAATACCCCAAAAACTGACCAAATTTGGGGAACTAGATTACACAATCTGTAATTGTTATCTAATATCCAATACATTGGCTCCTCTAAATGGAATATGTACATGTATCCATCCCTGATAAGTATAATTTAAATAATTTCATTAATAATAATGATTTTAATAATTTATTTGAACCATAAAATTGATAAAATAAAAGTGAATCTTACTAAATGGTCTTTCTACAATCAGGGAAAATAAAAAATTATAAATTATACATGTGAATACTATTATATGAGTTGAATATGATTGATTAATGCTTGTTTTTTTTTGTGTTATGAACAACAATAACATATACACATACTCTAACCATAGATAATGAAACTGGCCAACCATATTATTCCATAGTTATCACTACAACATCAACTTTGTCCTATGTGTGCTTATTGCATCATAGAATGCACAAATTTTCTTGAATCTAATAATTGTATATAATGGTATTGCTGTGAAATTCATCAGAGAGTGACCATGATAATCATACCTCATGATATGAATAATTTCTCAACTATATTTATAGTAAAATATTGATAATCCTCAAGAATATCAGCTACATTCAATCAAATTGAACATATTGAATATACATAATTAATTAATTAATTATTTTAAATTATTTTAATAAAATATTAATCATTGTTTCAAATATATTTCTTACTATAATGATAGAAACCTCGGTATCACTCAAGTAAAGAGCCATTAATCAAATCGAAATCATTTTAGATTGAGAACCTAATTGGTGTAAATATTTTAATGGTGAATTTGAATTTAATTTTATATTATTTTCGTAATATAATACCTTAAATTTATTAATTATAAATGAATTGTAAACACAAAATATTTATATTCAACAACACATTTTGTGTGATATTTCTAGAAGGGATTTAGTTCCGCAACTAATTTTGTGATCAATGAATAGAACTAATTAACATTTAATATATTTAGTTATTATAAAAATGAAAAATCAGAATCAATTATATATTAAAATATAAAAATTTGATCATTACTGCACAAATTGGTCCAAAAAAAAATCATCCAACTGGGTGGGAGGAATTTTTGGATGTACTCGCTATACGATTTTTAACATAGAATATAAATATTCGTAATGATCACTCTTTATCATTTACTAGCACTATTTAATTTACCTATAGGAATATTAAATGAAAAAATCTCGAAATTCATCTTGATAATATGTCACATTATCCTTCGATAATTTAATTTTTAGTTTTAATTATAATAATAAATTGAATTTCATGAAAAATTTATCAAAAAATTTACCTAATACTGAATCTAGAATATGGAAATCATTTTAATTGAAAATTAATTCCACTCATGATATATCATAAAGAACCTATAGTGGTGTTGTATTGTATTTATTAACTAACAATGCACTATCAACCTCTCTAACTAGATCAATTATATTATCAAATGAATAATTATTCCTCCTAATAGAGTTCTAAGATCAACTCCACTACCATGAAAACATTATATAATATAAGTTGCACTAGATCCTTCATAAAAATTTATAATTAAATAAAATTATTAATTTTTAGTTATATTAAACTGATGGGATAATATAAATATGTTAAATTATACTAAATTAATATAAAAATGAAAAGATAAAAAGTATCAATTATAGATGATGAACTGGAGAATTCCAATGAAATATAAAAAGTTTAACGAACAGACCTAATTTATAATATTTTAAAATATTAAAAAAATTGTTTTATAAATGTTATGATTTTTATATCTAAATGGAAAAAAATTTACATGATATCAATAATTTATTAGTATAATATTTAAAATATCCATTAACAAATTCCCAAACACATTATATATATTCTTCTTATACTATATAATTTTATTGGGCAATATATATTCTTATAGAAGTTAGTAATATATAGTTCAAGTAATTCAGTCAATAATATCCCTCTATAGAATATTTCACCACATTATTCTTATATGTATTAATGTATAAAATGTAAACCTTCTTTTCTATAGATGCCTGTATAAAAAGATCATTTCATAATCTATTATCTTTATAAAAAAATATTGTTAGTTTTGACCAACATAAATCTAGAATAATATAATTTCATTACTAGGGAAAAAATATATTTTAACACACAACAATGATTATCCACAAAAATTTACTCCAAATTCAATATTAACAACCCTTATAAAAAATTTTATAACAAACCCTACTATTTTAAATTCCACAATTCAAATTAATATTAATAATATGAAATGAAATTATATTAGTATCTAGATACTTGTAATGAAAATCCTTATAAATGTAACATCAACAATTTAGTTGTTTTTAATCCACTATTTGACCACCTAATTCATTGTTTTTTGGAATTTTTAAATTTCACATTGTTCTATAGGTGAAATGTGAAAAAACACACATCATGTAAATTATAAATTTTTTTAATAAAATATATATACATTTGAGAGTCCTAAAACACACATTAACTATTTTTATATTATGTTTTTTTATCTTATGATCAGTGGAATGAGGCATTTAACAATTCAACTCATTGATACTCATCTTAAATTGGAAAAAAATATTAATAGTAATGAAAAAGTTAAATATAGATATTCAAGGAATAAAATATAAACTATAAAAGAATTACTTATTAATTGAATAATGAATTGAGATATTATTAATAGGTATCCATTAGATATAAAAAAATAGTAATTGTAATGTATTGGACCTGGAGACCACTGAATGGTTTTCTTAGAGTAGTTAGAAACATGTCCTCAAGAGAATCTCTTTAAATAAAAGTGGAATCTGAATAGGTGTCAGTGAACTAGGTTTGTTTGTGGGGAGACTATTCCTTCTTACTATAGTGTATTATAGTGGTAATAATCATACAAATCAATGAAAGAAATATAAAATCATTTAGAAAATACAAAATCTTCCAAAAAACAGACATATATTTAAAAAAATTCTAGAAAAAATTACATTTTTCAAATAGAATAATAAATCTTTTCTTTTTACAATGTTCTCACACACTTATGAATGGTTCAAAATCATGTATCAAATAATGTATACTTTCCCTGCTCTCTAACTTCATCCAAATAGTTAGTCTAGTTACTCAAAAATAGACTAAATAAGGTGTCAGGCACAATTTTAATAAGTCTCATACAATAATATCTATTATAAATCATAGTTGTGAAATACATGCTAATATAGGGTGCATAAATTAAAAGGTATTAAAGTACTTAATATATAGTTCCCATGGAAAATTATCTAAAATAGTGATGTTTTATAACCATTCAATTATCCCTAAAAAACAAGTGTCATGCTCCATTGAAAAGGAAGATGACAATAAAATGGAGGAAATCACCATGGATTTGACATATAATATATATATATAATATCTTCCATGGACTTGCCACTTAACATAAACATAAAACATACCATGACCATTCTATAAAATTATAAGTGTCATAAAAACCAAGGATTATCTATATAATTAATCATGTCACATTTACAATGGCAGTTCTGTATAATAAAATTATGTATTTTTATCCATTTTGTGTCACCTTATTGATGTGTGTGACCTCCCAAGGTAGGATCCAAGGTATATAAGACAAATCAATATTCTTCTATTCTTAGGGAAGAATCTATGGAAACTGAAATATGAATGTATTGGAGTCTAATGATAATTTCAATAGATCGAGTTCAATTTGAGTCCAACAAGCCAAATCAATGTGGTAAGAAATCCCTTGGCATCTTAAGGAATCAAGATCCAATGAAATATAGGTTCTTGTTATCTATTACTGTAAATAAATAACCATGGATGATACATATTTGGGATCTAAATGGAATGAATATCCGAGGTATAATTTCTGTGAAATCCACATACATTTTATTTCACATATCATTCCATTCATCAATTCACACGAATTAATGTTCTATGAGTATACCCACTATTATATAAATTCACATTCAAATACATTCAATGAGTTTACCCAGTCATATAAAAATCCCATATATACTATTTAATCAAATATTCAACATGAAAAAAGGAAAATCATATTATAATTAATCAATTATTTTATATTCTAATTTCCTCTAACTAGGAAAAAATTATATCCCCCTATAGGTTGTTTAATAAAATAATATACAATAGAATATCTCATGGAACACCCCATGGGTGGACTTTTTTTGGGAAACAACCTCTATAATATATTTAAGTATCTAAATTTACCACAAACATGTTCAATTATATTTATTTTTATTATTAAATTCATTTGAAGTTTCAGACCAGAATTTATATGAAGTGAAATAATGATAACTTTCATTATAAAGAACCAACCCTCTAATGAAAAGTATTAACCACCTAACATAGTTATGTAGTAGATTTATCACCTTTTATTATTTTCTATTTTGACTCACTTTATAAGAAAAATTATGAATTAACTAGTAACATATAAATATGGACTATTTAATTGCTCCAATAAAACACCGTTGATTGGTAGATCGACATTGAAAGTCATAATATGAATGAATGATTAATCACCATAAATCTAATGAGACTAATTTCCATATATTATGATATCTAATTGAGGCATTATATCATATACCATGTCTTTTCTCAATTTGGATCCCGCAAATAGGTGTTATCCATTAGAAACAAAATTGGATGGGGCATTTATATTTTAACACTTTTTAATAGAAAATTATAATTTCCCAAGATTTCTTAACCCTCATAGTTTTTCATTACTATTGGATTATCTCTTCATCAATTGTACACCCTATACTATCCTAAGGGTTCACATGCCTGCTCACATCATGTAATTTGACTACATTTTTTCCAACAATGGGAAACCCTCTATAAATATTTCTAGGTTTTCCAACAATGGAATACACATACATATGTATAGTTCCAACAAATATAATGGCCTATTGAACCTCACTATGTATCCTATCATGGTTAGTAGTAAAAATGAAAATTGTAGATCATGATTTCTACTAGCTCTGTGGCCTATCGAAATTTTACTAAATACTAGGATCAATACTCTTTACAAACCCTTGACAATACTAATTCCACCAAGAACTCAATGAGTAATCACATTAGTCTATATATGATTATTTGAATAAAAAATTAATTAAATATTTACCTCATAAAAAACAGATATCTAATAATATTTTTCTGCAAATAAATTCATCCCCATGTTTCCCCTTCAATGGTTTTCATGATTTATTTGAGAATAACTCTTACCACAGAGCATGTATAGCGGCATCTAACTCTTGGGTATCATCCTATAAACATCCAATCTTCTATAACACATGTACAAGATGAACTAATAGGCCTCATAAAACCATAATTCTCCTGTCAAAAATATGAATCAGATGCTAAAAAATGATGCATCTTCCTATAATGCAGCCCTATCAGGTTAAAAGCATGGGATGGTTATGAATGATAATGAATATTTTGTGATAAATGGATTTAGTAATTCATGGATCGGTACAACTATGGTAACATAAACTGATAGGATACAATAATGACTCTATCTAGAAATTTGAATGACCTGAAATGTCTTGGTGAAATACTACCATGTCTTCTGATCTATCAATTTCCTAACCATGGTAAAACATGAAAAAGTCTCAATCTCCAACTTCTAACTATAGAGAATATCAACATTAGATGTCTGGATATTAATGATGAGACTATGCTATATCCATCCACTTTCAAATCAAATGGAACAATGTGGAAATATTTTTCATGAGACATGGTCCAAATAATGTTTTCTCACCTACCTATAATTAGCAATGTGGAGATCATTATGGCCTATAGTAAAAATCATCCAAAGGTACTGTTTATATCATCACATGATAACTATTATTATAGGGTAATAGAACTAGGGGAAGTAGTCTCTCCCAATAGCCCCCAAAATCTTGGACGCATTATTATTACATGTTCTAATGTAGTTTTAACCTACACTCTAACTAGAGATCATTTTGAGGGAGGTAAGTTGTTCATAAATGCACGTATGTCCCCAGTTCCCTATAAAACTCATCCAAAATGAGATGTAATGTAGTAATCCCTATCATAAATATTTTGATAGACCCTGTGAAGTCATGAAATATCACAGATATATAACCACACAAGATCATCCATATTAAAGGTAGCCATAATCAATAAAATATAATAAACCGTCATGAGTTTCTACAAAACAACTCATTACACATCAGTAACCTAAGGTGACCTCCAGAAAGGAGTCAAAAAATCCATTACAACAACATCCCATTTCCACTAATGAAAGGATAATTACTGTAAATTTCTACATGTTCTAAAATGTTCCTCCATTACCGACTGATTGGTGTAACACATTTCTAAGAAACTAGGTACATCAGGTTTTATACTAGGTCACCAATACTAACAATTAAAAACATGATACATCTTGGTAACCCTTGGATGAACTACACAATTTGTGTAATAAAACTACCACATCATCTCCTCATATATGTCCACTATAACCTAAATTAATCCATGGATATACATGATATCATACACACGTATGGTCCAACCAGGAGGAGGGTCATCTCCTTAAACAAGATTATATAATACTAGTCATTCATAGTCAGATAGTTTCCTTGTCATCAAACTATTCATAAGGTTAGAGGTCACATATAATGATTAATGAAAAGAATATTCTTGACTAGCCTTCCCCACCATGTTCATTTCATATAATATATATGGATGCATCCACTTGTTGTTGGCCCCATGAACTTCATGTATCTAATCCATCCTACTCTGTGCATCAACCACTAATGTTTCCTTCCATGTTTGTAAGAAATAATAAATTCAGAATACTGTAAGTACTCAACCCATAATTGTTTAGTCATTTTTAGATCATGCTAGCCATAGTATGAGTCCCATGGAGGTTGATGATAGAGACCATTTTTTATTGAGAGTCTCCGCTCAACCAAGTTATTAGTAGATTAGATGGGGATGACGATTTATCCTTGGTTTTTTTGGAACATTTAGATATTTGGTTGTGATGGTGAGGTTGTATATAATTTCTTATATAGACCATGACTAGACTATCTCCATAACATATATTACTTCTCTTATTTCTATTGGTATCATCAAGATGAATCCAATGTCATGGAATGTGAAAATTAGAATATCAATGATAACATGGTTTTTATTGACTCGACAGTAGAGACCCAAGATCTTAATGAGATGATGACACATGAGAGAACCATTCCCTTGGTTCATTTGATTTCTATTCATGGTTGTCTGTAAGGGAGAACAAGGTAGAACATGATGAACAAGTGTTCCAAATACCCGGGGATGTTAAGTAATTTTCATAAATTTATTATGGTTTGAGATATAATGATTGGATCATTCTATTTAAGAGATGTTTGACTTTTTTATTATAGTATGTGTAGTAAATCATGTTGTATATTAAATGGGTAACAATTTAATCTCAATATATATTAATTCTACTATGACATTTTTGAGACTCATTATGTGAGTCAATTCAACCAAAATTGGATAGTTTCATGACATTGATGATAATATTAACAAATTTATGTGAATAATTAGTTAGGTTTTGTGGGTTGATTTTTATAATTATATGTTTTGTCTATGTTGTGGTGGGATAGTTGTGTTGAAATGTGGTTTCAAAAATTGTTATAGTTTTTGGATGGAACTAGATAATTGGAGTTGTGTCTAGGGAGAGGTTATTTTACAATTGTTATGTGGGGTGTTTGCGGGAGTTCTAATTATGGATTTTTTTTTCATTGTTGAATTTATATAGTGATAGGATCACTAAAAGGTAAATCAAGTGTTGGCTGTCAATATAACTCAATTATATTTTCTAAAATGAGGCCTAATGGTGGTGGGAAATTTGGTGTTGTTATATCACTCATTTCAATGTAGTATCTTTCGAGGGAGGGGGTTGTGATAGGGTGGTATCAAAAAGAGGGTATGATTCTATTTTGGCAATCATGGATTAGTGGATGAAATTTGGGATCATGTTATATATCATTGATTCAGTATCGTGGATCCTTTCATTATGACGTTCATTGCTGGGGTTGTGTAGTTTCATGATATTCCATGATCCATTGTCTCATATAGGTCATAATTTTTCCAACTTGAGTCAGGAGGGGAATGAAACATGGTATTGGGACTTTTTTATAACATAAAAATTCTTCCAACCCATAGATGGATAGGAATTAAAGATGACTATATAGATGTTGGAGGATAATTCATGGGTGTGAATCAAAGATCATAGTAACCCATGGGCATGAAATGTTACCTTTATTGAGTTTTCTTGTAATATCAATTATCAATATTTATTATTGTCACCCCATTTTATGCTATATATGGGAGGAAGTGTTAGTATTCATTGATATGGGATAAGGCTATTGAGAATGTAGTTCATGGTCGGGATGTGGTTTAAATAACAATAGAGATGGTTCAACTTGTTTGGGAGAATATGAATACCTCACATGAACAAAATAATCTATTATTTATTATAGGAGGATGAACATGGAGTTCATGGATGGAGAGAATATATTCATGATAGTATATGATATATGTGGAAATACATATTTGTTATGGGGAGTAATATTACTCCCAAATTTTTCAGACCCTTTGAAGTGTTGGGGAATGCTGGAGAGGTGGTGTTCCAGTTGGTATTTCCACTATGGCATGAATATATTAACAATATTTTCACATCTCTTAGATTTTTTTGTATCATTATAATGGATAAAAAATCATTTAATAGTTGGAGTTGGATATCATGGGTGATGTGAAATTTATTGAGGGCACACAAGAGATCCAAGATAATCATAAGATGGTGCTATATGATAATTAATTGTCTTAGTTGTTTTTTTAAGGAGGGATCATAGCCTAGTAGAGTATTATTATCAGAGGGATAAATTGATGTGTTCCCAGAACCCTATCTATTATAAAATTTTAATCATTTTGTTATTCATTTTCAAGTGATGTTTGGTTCCGTATGTTTTATGAGATGTTCTATTTATTTTTATATGATGTCTGATAAATCATCTAACAAATGAAAATGGTGGTTTTAATTCCTAATCATAATCTGTTATAATTTAAAATGATTGAATCAATTTTAACACAAAGAAATTAAAATGTAAAAATTCATATACATTGTTGTGTATGATACACAACATCAACCTTAAAAATGGGAATATGATAACCTAATGTGTTTTTATTGAAGGACCCTAGGACACCTTGAGAGGACATGGGTGAATTAGGGTGACAAATTTTTCATTAAATGTGATGGATCTTGTTCCCACGTTGTTAGGAACTTGTTGAACTTATATGATTAATATGATAAGAAAGAAAACATTCACATGCACAGAGAAGAAACGTCACTTTTTACTTGGTTAGAAACTACAAGCTACATCCAAGGAGAATATGGCGACAAGTTTTTGGTCGTACCAAATTCCACTAAACTTCACTAGCTGTGGATTAAAATGGTTCGGGAACAGTCACTCTGTCCCAGGTTCACTGCCTTTACAAAGGATTAGGGATAGTTCACTACTTCCCTCTGGTCTATCTCATTGACTCCCCATGGATCACTGCCCTTAGGTGAAGTCCCACTCAGTTTATAGACATGAAGGTCTCTTCATAATTGCATACGAATGTATCCTCTGTCATATGTAGATGCTCTGTTGAAGTCCAACTCTTACCAGAAGACGAATCTCACTTTGCGCTGAGGGTACCGGGCGATCTTCTAGATTTAGTGCAACTTCAAAAGGATAGATGAACTTTAACAACCATGGCGTGCTTATCCAATCCCGGTGCGCAAGTTTCAATCCTGACACGCAAGTCACTTGCACGGTACAAATTTGGTGCACAGGTGACACCAAACAACTTGTGAGACACTACCTCCTTCAACACCAAACTTGCGCGACGTTATGCCTTTAACTCCCCAACTGCCTTGGTCGCGCAACCAACAATCGGCGCACAACCTCAACTTGCGCGACCCAGCAACCAATTGTGAGACTATACCACTTGCGCGGTGAGAGATCAAAAAATCTCTAAGTATTGAACTTCGTTACATATGAGTGGGGGGGTCCTCTATTTATAGGAAAACTGGACCCCCTACGCGGTGGCATGCAAGTCTTCCCTCGGCGTGCAGGTTTCGGCGTGCAGCTCATCCTCCCTAGCCTCTATCGCGCTACTCACTTGTGCGACCTACACAAATAATTGTGCGACCTTCTTTCCATTACCATATTTTGATGTTATGATATTGAAAAACAATAGGCACACAAGTTTCCACTCCTCCTAGGAATCTGTGCCCAAGTCTCTTCATGGCGCGCATGTCACTTGCAGGACCAGCCCAAAAATTGCGTGGCCCTTATCCCTTTTCCATTTTCTCATGGTCTGCTATTGAAAAACAAATGGTGTGTATGTTTCCTCTTCATCCAGTACACGGTGCCTCATTTAATACTGTTGTCTGCTTGAATTGTATGATCTCTTTGGAGGTACACATTCTGAACTTCCACTGCTGATTGACAAAAAACACAAGCCATACTCTAAATCATGCATAGAAGACCATGGTTCCAACAGTTATATATTTATTATCTTAAAAAAAATTTGTATATTCAATATCATGTAATGCAGGAAACACTGAGTTATCTTGGGTTATAATCAAGAGAATCCTTCTCAAGAATCTTATGTTACATGAATGAGTCATCTTCGTTGATAGATTTATTTATAAACAACAGTTATCATCCATGAAGGCTTACGTGACACATAATATAGTGTTTCAATAAATAACAATTTATTATTAAAATATTATTATTTAATATATGATGATATAACCAAGCCATTTTGTTAAAATTTATTACTAGTATTAATTTACATATGAAAATATATGGTTTACAGAAATATAAAATGAATTTATTCATTACTAATTAATGACAAATGATGATTAGAAATAATGTGATATAAATAGAAATATTACTCTATTTATGATTCTAAATGAGTTTTTTATTAAAAATAAAAAATAATAATAATTTATTAATGATTTTATTGAATTTATATTTTATCTATTCAATAAAATTCATTTTAAATACATCTATTAAATTTGACATGAAAAATATGGGAACAACCCCAATCTCACACACAAAACCTTATAATTTTATAATGTCAATATTACCACCTTTTAAAAGAAGACTCATATTAAATAATAAATATTACTATTAATTTGATTAATTTTGAAAAAATATGTAGAATAATGAAAATTTAATCATATGGTTTAGTTTAGGATGAATGTTTTGTAATTTTAAGTGGATTTTCATTTCATAACGAATGTCGAAGAATACAGAATTTTAGAACAAATCTATTTTTTCACATGATTTTAATATATGGGTATAATATATATTATATTAGTTTAATAGACTAATAATATATTATTCTTATCAGTTAATCCAATTTGTTTTAATAGGAATCAATTTTATTTCGTTATTTATATATTTTAAAAGGGAATTCCCTGTAGTGGAGTTTTCGAACCCTCCACAACCAGGAACCCACGTCCCCACGAAGAGGTCATCGTGAGATGCCTCAGAAGGGAAGGATAAATTGTCATCTAAGATGACAGAGCATCCCATGGGGTTACACCTCGATTAGTGATGGTTTGACAATGAAATCTGTCAGGTAGGTGAAGTGTGCCCATTCTGCCAACCCAGTGAGACACTGGGTGACCCGAAAAGATGATTGGTACGCGGGAGGTGGAAATTCTCCCCAGAGTGGGTTCCCTAGAATCGAACCCTAGACCTCAACAAACATCGTTTGTTTTGGAGGCGTTTTCCTTAAATACCCACATTGTCGTCTGGTCATTGGGATTAAATTGATATTATTTTATTCAAAATCTATGAATAAAATATAAAAAAATAATTCAAAATTTATATTAACAAAAATAAATTATTTATAATAAAGCTAAAATATTTTTTGACCAAAAATATTATTAGATGTAAATTAAATTACATTCAATTATGAATGAAAAATTAAGCATAATAATGGACAACAAATTAATCATACATGCCCATATGACAGGTAAACATATCGAAAACATATTGTATGTTAATATTTATAGTCTATATTCCTTTTACATGAATTGGGTCCATTATTGAAGCCAATATAAATGTGAAATACATTCATAAAATTCTTTTGTAGAAATATTAGAAGACTTCTGCTCCTCCTCAACTATTAATGGACCTCCTCTAATCCAACTTTCTCACAAAACTCTATCCACATTGGATAAACAATATCATTCAAAATACCTATAAAATATTCCTACCATAAATATATATTCCCTACATAGGGGTGAAATCAATCCATGTGTGGAATTATTTCAAACCAAAAGGAGTTACATGATAAATAAGTTAACAAATTAATTAATATTTAAGTTTTATTTCTATTTTATAAAAAATAAACTTGTATTATTATGTTGTAGTATAACAAACAATTTATCCTAAATACAGTAGGTTGTTTTTATTCTATGGTTTCTAAATACATTTTCACAAATATCCTTCTAATGGTTAATGATCATATTATTCTTGTGGATAGTGAACTGGTTCCTGACAAAACAATGATTGTTTATTTTTATTTTACCACATCTCATGGGGGACATTATGATTAAATTTTTTTAAATATATGTTATATATTAATTTTTTCTATTTATGGTTAAATAATTATTTTTAAAACATATCATTATATATTTCATTTTGGGAAAAAAACAATAACATAATTTGTGGAAGAGTGGACTACGACCACCTCAATGTGATGTGATTCATTCACATGATTAATGAAATGTATAAATGAATGTGTTAGTTAAAAATATTTGACCTAAAAAATATTATATGATATAAATTACATAATTAAATTTCTATAAAAAATATATATTAATATATAATTCATTTTCTTTTTTACCCTTTCACACAATGTGTCAGCGTCGTTCATGGGCATGTTGATTTCCTCATCCTCATCCTGATGTGATTACATTTTCAAGAAAAGAATTATATAAAAAACATATATATATATATATATATTATATAATATTTTATTTATAATATAATTATAATTATGTAATGATATATTATCCCATAACGTCATTCCATAATGATCACTGAAAAATGAGAATGTTATTCATGAGTACACACGACATACCATCTTTATTATTGAAACATTTTCTTCATTATTTATGACCATATTTAATGATTGATTTTAATATTAAAATTTTATTATAAAAATCATAATTATATAATTTTTATTATTCTACTGTTTTTATATAATGACCCATTTAACCATAGTTGACCCACCAATGGTATTTTTGACACATAAAACGAATTTAGTCAAAACACCCAACACAATCATTATTGGTTTTGTAGTTGTTTTAACTATATTAATATATTAGAAAACAAGTAATTATCAACATGAAAATATTTATCAAAATAATTAAATGACTAATTTATTTTTTTATTCAAGAATATAAATACCCCTATGACATGTTGGATGTAAGGTAATGGATTCTCATCTCACTATTTATATCTGTGACATAAATTTCATGGTCAACACATACATACCTTGGGTGGGGTATCTACTGACAATTTTTTTTATGTTACATCATTATTCATTTTCCCTTCATTCTATTTTAATCAATAATGAAATTTTATTCTTTCATGAGGATTATTATTTAAAATGACTCAAATTGGTGTGGGACACATTGCAACGTATAACAAATATTTTCATAAAAAATATACTTAAGGATCTTTCAATTGTATGTACATTTGAGGGACTTATATGACCATTGTTCAATAATCCAAATAATGTTTCTCTATTTAGGTTATTCAGGAGATTTTTCGTGTATGAGTAAAATTATTAAACTCTTTGGTTATGAAAATGTTTTAGAAAATTCATTTCAGAAAAAACTGACTTTATTTATCTCTATAGCAGAAGAACATGTTATCTTCAAATTTTTTTTTTATTTTGATTATTCAATATGAGGAATTGTTTGGATTGGTACGACATGGGTGGGGCATAGATATTGATATCCCCAGGATGCATCAGTAGTCTAATGGGATGCATAATTTTTATTTATATTTATATAGGTTTTTACCTGATATGATGTAAACCATGTTGTGAATGGTATTGACAGTAAATGAACCATGTATGTGGGAAATAATGTGTCAAATAATCAGTCAGTTCCCTCATTTATATTATTTCATAAATCATCCTTGAGGATTTGTGTTGATAAATAAATATGGGAACATTTTGGTTTTTGTTCATGGATTACATGTCATTCCTTTTTGTTTCATACCTTCCCATTTTGATCATGCATAATCTTGTTCATTAAATGTCATGTATTATAAAATATGAATATTTTTTTGTTAATTTTTTCTCATTGATTCATTATTTCTTCTACCTTACATATTCATACTATGAATTAAAGTTCATACTTTTTATTTTTCATTTCTATAATATTCCATGAAGCTTACTATGAATGTTTTGATGGGTATTCGATATATAATAATGATACCATTTATATTTTTTATTTAGAATTAATAAAAAAATTATTTTGTAATTACAGAATTTATTTTTAATACCTTAATATTGTATCCATATTTTTTACAAAGAATTCTAATATCTCAGTTTAATGGTATATGATTCCGTTTAATCAAGACAATGTAATTTAAAGTAGGTAATAACAATGTGCTCTATGTGGTTGGTTCTCTATATTTGGTATTAGAAGAGTTTAGTAAAACCCTTGGAAACTAGATTTTGGAAAACCTATTTTAAATAACATATCACTATTATATAATTTGAGGATAATTATATAATATCATCCAATTGTTTGGATCATTGATATTATGAAGTTTTCCAAAAAATACAACCCTATATGGATGTTATAGGAGGTTGTGGTTCTTTCATGGTTGTACATAGGGGTAAAAACTACGACAAGGTTCCCCAAGCCTGAAATGGGGTAACCTGGTACATGACATTTGGCCATAATGCACACCTATTTTGACACTCTCAGGGGATATGATTAAGAATATAAAATGTTTCCAAAAAACCAATACGATGTATTTGAATAGATAATTATAGTGATAAACATTAGTTAAACCAATTGTTTTTTCTAATTAAAATAAGTTGACATGATATAAAAATCATATAAATGATATTATAGAAATAAAATAGACTATGGTGGGAGATATGGGAAAATAACTTGATGATATTTTTATATATTTAAGATGTGTTGAAAACTATAGTACACATTCCATTAAACGATTAAATTTTATGGATTTCCATTAGTTTTATTTTGTAAATTATGTCAATATGGTTTTGGAAAAGACAACTTGTATTCTATGTGATAACCAATAAAGTATGGTAAGGCTTCTTGTATTGCAGCTGTGACTAATGGAAAATAAGGGTTTCACACCAACCACAGACCTACAATGTTTCTTTGTTAATTTTAAATATTTTTATTCAAAAAAATTTGATGAATTGATATTAATGATGAATAATTAGTATAAAATTAGAGAATTAGTGATTAATTTTTTTTAACCATATTGGTTTTGGAAGATAGTTAGAGACAAATATTTAGAGTATCCACTGGCTTATAGGCCTTATGAACCATTAGAAATATTATTTTATTACATAAGTAGAAAATTACTTATTGGAAATTATTGTATTTGAGTAAAGGGATGAATTCTAATTAAATCAAAGAACAACCTAAAGTTAGGATTATTAATATAAAATTGAAACCTATCATGTAAATATATCTACATATATTCATAACCTGTAAAATTAGTAGCCAACATCTGGAAAATGTATTTTATATAATATATTTTACTAATACCATAATATGTATTGAATAGATGGTCTGTCAAATCATCAAATATTTATGGATTTGAGGTACTAAATTTTCCATTCGTCAATCATTTGTTTGTGATTTATGACCTTAGTCACTCACTATAAATATTTACTCTTTTTTTCAAAGAAAAAATATATATATTATAGTAATGTTTTACTTTATAGAAACCTAGTTACACGGTATTCGATTTGTCCTTTGTACTTCCCATTCTTTCTTTTCTAGAGGATGTTTTATAAACACCTCTCACGATATGGGATTTCAATGTAGGAGATATCAAAAAATATATTACCATGATCGAGATTAAATGCCATTGTTGAAATTTAATTAAGGCATAGATAATGTAAAACCTCAAAATTATAAACTACAAAACTATTTTCAATATATTGTATGACATGCCATAGAATGTAAAAAAATAGAATATAATAACTCGATACATTACCATATATTTACTATCATTTATAAATATAATATATTATATAGATTCAAAATCATGCAATTTTGAGTAAGCCCGTAATAAACATAAGAGAGAACATCACTGATAGCTTATGTTATACGTAATAGAGACCTCCCTTGAGAGCCTACATTACCTATAAGAGTGACCTTCCATGATCAATTTCGTTAAATGAAAGACCTTGTTTCAATGAATTGCAATCTATTATATAAATATTATAATTTAATATAATATGAAATAACATAGATGTAATGTTTGTGGTTTTTGAATAGTACTACCTACCTTATTATATTATATGATTTACATAAATATAAAAATAATTCATTGGTTTCCAATTAATGTGAATTGAAAATAAGAACTATAGGGATATTAAAATAATTTTTTTATATTAATGCTTTGAAATGAGTTTGGTTGTAAAAAACCTAATTACATACAATTAGTTAATTATTTTAATGAACTATATTATATATATATTCAATAAAATACATTTTATATTTATATATTAGGTTTGATATGTATTTTATGAATATAAATCATATTTCAAACATAAATACCTATATTGCAATCATTGAAATTGTAATGCCCATTAATGGAGAACCCAATTTATATTTAATATTTAACACATTAATTGGATTAATATACAAAAATTACTTCAGATTTTATTGATGATAATAATAATTATGTTATGGTTTGTTTTTTGAATTCATATGTGATGTTTCATTTTTTAATGAATAGATAAAACTACTAAATTTTAGTTCAAAACTGATTTTTCTTCTAATTAATTTCTAAGAAAAATTATATATTAAATAAATTTTAATGTTTAATTAGATAAAATTATTTTCCATTAATAAAATTAAGTTAATTTGAATCAATTTAGTTTTTAAATTTACTATAAAACAATACAGTCAAACATTCAGATGATTTTACATTAAAAACCCACATTATAATCATGATTATGAGATTAATATGAAATTAAATTATACCAAACATGAGACTAGAATTTCTAAAATTGATTAAATATTTTGAATAATCATTATTAAAATTTATAATAATTTGAAATTTGTTTTTTAGCAATTATATTAGGGTACATATCTAAAATTATTTAAAATTAAAGAGGAAACATTTAGCCTAATAACGCACTGAACCTTACTCATAAGGGCCAAAATACACATGAAAATAACAAAAACATATTTAATTTCCATATTAATACCCTATAATCCATTTTATATAACTGGGTTCATTATTGGATCCACATGGAATTTTAAAAACGTGCATGGAAGTCCATTGTAAAAATATTTCAAGAGTGGCACTTGTCCTCCACAATAAAAGGACATCATCTCCTTATAATTCCTCACACATATCAAGAAACATTGTAACGAAATTTTTTTTCTAAAATACCTCTTAAAAATCACATCCCTAATCATATACCCCCCATGGGTTGAAATCAATCCATGGATGCCTTCAGTTCAAACCAAAAGAAGTAATTAGAATAAGATGTAATATCATTCCTTAATATTTTTAGATGTATTTCAGTTCATTTACTACTAAAAGATTATTATTATAATATTTTATGAAAACAATATAGTAAATATATATTTTTATTTTTATTATGATGATCTAACCTATAATTTTACACACTTACTTCTAATGGGTAACGTACATACCAATTCTGTTTACGGAGAACAATTACCTCATGAAATGATGGTTGTTCATTATTCCACTACCTCATCTCATGGTGGAAATTATGAGGGAAAATATGATAATATATGTTATATATGATATTTATTCTATATATATTTTTATTTTATTATTTTACAAAAAATATCTTCATACTTTCAATTTTGTGAAAAAATGATAACATCATTTGTGTATGTGTGGCTACAGCTCCCTCAAAAATATTTAATTCATTCACATGATACATGGAATCTGTAAATAAGTATCTTAAAAAAATATGACATGAATACCCCTATATTATATTTGTGACAAAATTACATTTTTCGATATATATATATATAACATTTTTTATATTGCCCATTCACACATTAGGTGATAACATCATTCATAGACTTATGGATTTCTGCATCCTTAGGATAAAGTGAATCCTTTTACCTCACAGAAATTATATATATATAAGTATAGATAATTAAATAGTTTTTTATTTAAGAAAATGTTATAATTCCTAAAATATATAGTATTAATCACCTTTATTCTATAATGACGAACCAAAAATGGGGACGTTGCTCATCTGTACACAAAACCTACTTTCTACATGATTACGATGTGGGGAAATTTTTAAAAACGATATTTAATTATTTATTTTAAATGTTTAATTAATATATAAATATTATATTTATGTCCTTATTATTATTATATAGATTTTATTTAATTAACCCTTTGACCATAGATGACCTAATAAATTTATTTTTGAAACAAAAATCTAATTTTGTTAAAACACCCGATGTAATAAAAATTTATTATGAAGTTGTATATAATATCATAATTTGTGAAATAAATGTAATGATTAATATTAAATGGTTCCAAATAAATTAATTTTTTTAATTTTATTTTATTAATGAATACAAAGACACACGAGAAAATACGTACATAAGGTAAGGTATACTCATTTCACATTTTCCATCACTGAGAGAAATGACATCATCACTACAAACATTTTTTGTGGTGTAATACTACACATTTTATTATATTATAACATTAATAATTTTATCTCCATTGTGTTTTATTCCTTTATTTATGGTTATTTATTCATGAGTTGTACGATTTACAATGTTTCAGAGTTCTATAATACACATTGGAATTTTTAATGATTATTTTCCCCAATAAAAACATTAATTATACTTCAAAGGTATTTACATTTAATGAAATTATTTTACCATTGTTCAATAAGGCCATAAAATGTTTTATCATCTTTTTAGTCATGATCTATTTAAATTATTTCTACGATTTTCTCACTTTTTAATACTAAAAATTATTGAGAATTGTTTTTAGAAAATTAGACTTTATTTGAATCTTTAGTGGGAGAAAAAATTTTATTTTAAAAATCATGTTTTATAAAAAAAATAATTCAAAAAAATTTTTAATAATAATTTTAAATGACATTTCTACGCTTTTTATAATTTACCAATTTCTTCAATGACAAGAACACTTTATTTTAATCCATATAGGGTTTGGTTTATTGATACAATCCTTATCCTTACTGCGGATTGATTATGATTGATTTGGTCAAGAATAGTATTATTATTCACATTCATGACTCATTTTTGAAGCCCCTTTGATATATTCAATGCTTATTAATATTAAATTACACCAAATCATCAATATATTTTATCATGGATATTTAAATTATAAAAACCATATACTATTTTATATTTGTTGTACTCTGTGAAAGTTATTTGATTATTTGGGAAAATATTAATAATTCTATATTTTGTATTCAATACAGTTATTGGATAAACCATATTTTTTAATTGTATTATTCATTATGATGAATGTTTTAGAATAGTACAACACAAGTTGGGACCGACTATAGATAGCCTCTGAATCCATTAGTAATATCATGGAATGAGTCATTTGTTTGGCCACCCAAGATGGGTTTTCTGGATATTTTCTATAAAATATTTTGAAAGGTCTTAACAAAAAATATACAATGTACATAGGAAACATGGAATCCAAAAACCAAGATTTTATCACATTTAGTTTTATTTTTTATTTATCTCTCATATTTTACAACGAAATATATATAGAGTCATTTAATTTTTATTTAATTCAGTAAATGGATTTTTTAGTATTATACCATTCCATATTGATTTTTCTTTATCTATTTGTTTTAATAGAATGTGTTATTAGTAATTTAACATTCCATTTTAATGTATACTCATTGAATCATTTTTTCTTATGATTTTATTACCCTTACTGAATATTATAACTCACACTTATTATGTATATTTTTTATAATAATCCATAAATAATACTATTAATTATATGAGGGGGTATACTGGATTATAATATTTATCCTTAATTTTTTTAATTGTGATGGAAAAAAAATTATTTTGTAATTGGTGTAATCATTTATAATACACAACCATTGTATGTTTCTGGTTTACCATGACTAAAAAACTCTTGATCCTTTGGGAATTGATACTTTTTAATATTTCCAACGTAATTCATAGAAAACACCTAATACATGATTTCTATAGTATTAATTCTACAACAATTCTGGAGTTTTAGTGGCACAAATGGGAATAGTATATTAACATTGAATATTATAATCCCTAATTTTTTTCTTGGTTATCATAGTAATCATGTTAGTGTAAGATTGGTTTGGATTTGATTATGTGTTGTTTTTATGGTTTTTTGGTTGTGTGGATATGAATATTTTTTTGGTTTTTAGATGGTACAAGTTGGTTGATATTGTGATAAGTAAGAGGTTGTTGTTTAGTGGTTTTTTGGGGTGTTTGTAGATGTTTTTGTTGGATTTTTTTTTCATGGTAGTGTTTGATGTGTCATGTCTTCCATGATGAGTATTATATGGGTAGTTGTATGCAACACATTCGTTTTATTAGGTTTGGTTTTAATTCATCAATAAAAGAATCATTTTAGAAGTATTGTTTGTGAAATATCATTTCCTCTTAAGCAATAGAATTGTTTCTTTTGGTTATTGGAGAGTGATGGAAGGAATTTCTATAGGGTTTAGAGGATCTTGTTACTATAGTAGAACTATACGAAACACTTTATGATGTATATGGTGGTTTTATAGTATAATATTTTGGGGTTTTTATTATGTATTTTGTTGTTTATAGATTTAATGTGGTTTAGGTGAAGATTAAAAAATAATCTTATTCAATAAGGATGGGTTTTATGATGTAATTTAGTTCTTTCTCTAGGTGAAATGGTTTTCAGTATAAAATGAGTTGATACCCTAAAATTTGGTTTTGTGGAGTGTGTATTGTGGAGCCGAGGAACTTATGATGTAAATGATAAATTTTAGATGAATTTTAGAATCCTTATGACTTATATATAATTTTTTTTGGGAAATTATAATCTAATTAATCCAATATCCCATTTTTATTCGATTAATCATAATTGATATTCAGTTGTGGTGAATTTTTGATTTTGTGTTTACAAGGACTATATTTTAATGATCCTTGGGTGTTGTGTATGTGTATGAACAATTTCATCAGATAAATTTGTCGTTTTCAAGCATTTTTTCTTCCCCATATTCAAGGTAATACATTGGTAAATCGTTTTTGATGTTTTTTATCCCTCATTTTATTTTAATGTATATCTTATGGGAGGGTTTTTATTTTTTTTATTATTTTGTAATAGAATTTAAACAAACTTAATTACTGTAGAGACCCAAAGCATGACGTACATGGACATTACATTACTTTTTCGGAATACTTAATATAAAACAAACAAAGACACACAATGACCGTAATAGTTTAGTGTCTTTGGAAACAATGAATTTAATCTTCTAATCGTGGTAAAAGATCTTCAACATCTCTCATAAAAATATTCCCTTTTTTTACCTAAAACCTTTCGTTAAATCTTGGGGAAAAGAAAACATATAAAGGGTGAGCTCAAATTCTCATTAAGGGTAAGCATAGAGAACATAAAACAATCCATAATCATTTGAAAGTAAAAACAAGATCATGAAATTTAATCATCAAAATCTTGAGTAAAGACGTAAATCGTGGAAGTACGTAAGGCATATATCATAATTTAACATCAACCATGATAAAATATAATGGGAATAAAATATTTAATTGTGGAAACCATTCAGCACATTTTATGATTTCCATAGTAGAAAAGGAATTCCATCCAAGACCATCTTAGTGGACAAAGTTCCTTTCTGAATCGAGTTCACTCCTCATTTCAGTCCGGTAACACTGAACCGGATTAACTTACCATTCTAACCATGACTATCTCATGAAGTATAAATCATTTCCCAATAAATTGGAGGGAGATATAGTTCTCACCCATCTCATAATTAAATCATTCTTACTTGTGCCACAAAATCGTAAATCATACAGCATAGCATAACACATGTAATAAACTGGGATTCTTAAATATCATTCCATCATGACATAATCCATACAAAACAAATTGATATCATTTAATCATAATAATAATAATACCATGTAAATAATAGAGACATTATACTTGAAACATACATATATGAAATAATGTCATCTTAGATGAAAATTCCTTTTGATAAAACATTTGAAATGAATTATTGAGGAAAATATCATTTCTTCTTCAAAATCATTTTATTTTCACAAAATTCCATGAAGTTTTAAAAGAAAATAATTTTGTTGAAAATAGTCATAAATTCTTGTAGAGTAATCTTCATGAAAATTAGGTGTTATGAAACCGTAAAAATCCATTCACGCTGTATAAGTTAAAAATAACATTCTTCTCGTACTTTTATTAAAAAGTCAAAAAGTGCCTCTTATGGTAATAAATTTTTTTTCCTTACATACCATTAAATAAAAGTCAAAAATGGCTAAAAAGGTAATTAAAAATAAATGAAAACATTTTTATAAAACTTGGACATGGATGATAAATATAACCCCATTAAATACTTACGAATAAACAATCTCGTATAAGAATGAGATTTGAATAATTATCCATTACCTTATGTCTGATATGCTTCGTATGTATCCAAAACTCCTGTATAATGATTTAAAAAATGTCATTTTCTTATTACAGAATCATATTCATTGTTATAGTATCCTATATGGTTCACTTAGGTATGTATATTACCCGTATATTTGTCAATTCCATGTTAAAGTAGCGTTTTGGGTAAAATTGTTTCATTTATCGTACGTGTTTGGACTTGTTGGCCTTGATATTATTATTACTTATATCATGATTTAATTAATTCCAGAAATTAGAACAATATTTATATATCATATATATTCAGTATATATATATATATAAAATAGATAGATAAATTAAATCAAACACACCGTTCATAGAGACGGTAGGCCGTATGTACGCATGAACGAGGATTTCCTTTCTTTATTGACTTGAATGGAAGTAAGTAGATGACATATATATATATATATACATAAGTATAGTAGCTTTATTATTTCATATATTTCATTATTATTCATTATATATACTTTATAATCATTCTTGAATGGTTAACTTGGAGAAAGAATATCATCGCGTCGTGGAGACGGTAGTCCATCCGTACGCACGAGCGATGATATCATTCCCATGATCATGGAATTGTATTGAAGTGTATATATAATATTTCAGAATAAATATCACTTTAAAATAATCATATATTGTAATTTATTTACACCATTATACCAATCTATGTAAGGTGGTGGTCGAAAATAGATTACACCACGGTGTCGAGACAGTATTCCGTACGTACGCACGCGCAGTGATTTTGTTTTTCGTATGTTGGATAGAAGGTGAAATATGGTTGTTTCATATAAATAATAACATATTAGTATATGACTAATACTGATGTTATTACTTTATAATGATCTAACTAAAGAAGAATAATTAGAATAAGAAAGATACTTGAATGAATCAGAAGAAGATATTACCTCTTCTTCGACGCACCTCCTTTAAGATTCCTCTTAAGGAAGTAAAGATGGTCTATTGAGAAGACCATAACCTCTAAAAGTTTTCTAGGGAAGTGGAGAAGTGAAATGGGCATGGGATGGCCGAGCTTCAAGGCTCAAATGGGTGTGATGAGAAGAGGGAAGGGGTGCCCTTTTTATAAGGGAGGAGAGGGGAACCTTTGGAAAAACTTAAAATATTATTTTATAATAAAGTCATATTCGGTTTATAATAGCTATAAATTCAATTATTTTTAATCTAAAGTGGTTATGGGTCAGAAGACTCTCAACCAATAGATTTTAGACATTTTTAGGTTACAATTTTAACCTTATCATTTAGATTTTACTCAAAGTTAAATAATTTAACTTTTACAGTGTCTTCTTGTTTTCTTACACTATATGGTTAATAAACTTACTATAACATGCCAAACGAAACCCAAGTGCTTCATTATTAAAATATATATCCTTATCTATGTAATTTGGATGAACCATATATTTTTAGGAATAAAATAGCAATTAAAAAAATAATAGTTGTTTTAAAAACTATTAAATGTCAATTTTGACACTATTTGTTACTTTATTTTTGTGAAAATCATAGCAGCATGATTAGTTAGAAAAATGTTAATTAAATCAATAATAACATGTCATATTATTCTATAAAATTAGTGAAATTCATTAAAAGTTTAAATTTCTTTTATTTGGGTATTTATAATATCAATTATTTTATTATTTTATTATTTATGTAATTACTACATCACCATTGTGTGATACATAACATGAATTATGTAATGTCTAAATATTATAAATAAAATATCATTAGGTAGGATATCTTTTTATATTTCTAATGGTTATTTATAGTCGAATTTATCTTATGAATAACCCTATATTAAAAATAAATTAGTTATTAAACATTGATTTTAACTATTTTAACCCTTCTTTATAATAAATGTCCTAATCTAATCCATGTGGACCTAAATGGTCATATTTTATTCATAAAGTCGTTTTTGGTCGATTTACACTTATCCAATAGAATTAGGACATGTGTTAGGTTATTAATATCATTTTTACCCTCAATTACCCTATTTACTTTTAACCGTGGTAAATAAAAGTAAAAAAAAAACGATTCACCAAAAATTATGTTCATCTCATTGAACCAAATTTTAGTCCTCGATATTAACCATGTCTCTCGGATTTTCCCAATTCCATGCACAAAAGCGGTAAAATTATGTTTTATGTAAATTTCCAAATTCTCCTATGAGGTGGGTAAAAGACGGTGAAAAGATCAATAAAATTTTTATATACCTAAAATTATTATAAAATGACTCCAATTAATTAAATTTAACGTATATAAGTATTATGTGTCAATTTTTAGGTAAAATAAATTTAAATAAAATAAATATTTATTTAAATAAAAAGTTGGTTTTTAAATAGTAACCGAGTGTTTTTACTATTTATCAATAATTGGAAGTTTTCATAAAAATACCAAAAATTTTCCCTCGGATAATTTCAGTATTTCGAATTCAAAAATGAAGTCAATGTCAAAAGATAAAATTTATAAAATTTTAAAAAGTGTGTATTACTATTCATAGATACTAGTTTATATAACAAATCGTTGATTAGTGAAACTCGGAATTGCGTAAAACACACGCTATCGTGGAAGGTCTAGATTGCGTGGAATGCAAAACATGTTTGGGATGTTTGTAGTCCAATTTCTTTTTCGTGTAGCATACAACACTAGTCATCAATAAAATTAAAACAATAATTTTCATAAAATCATGGGGTGTTACATTCTACCCCCCTTAAAATGAATTTCTCCCTCAAAATTCGTCGGCGTTATAAATGGTTTATTACATGAGAGTTTCTTTCATAAAACCCAAATCATAAAAAGTAATACTATAACTTCATTTTAAAAAGGAATGCTAGAAACACAATGGATACCCAAATAACTCATCACTGGGTTTCCACATAATAGAACATAGGTGAAAATATGGATATGGAGGAAAAATCTAACCATCATGTTCTGATGGAGTGTTGTAGAGAACATGGATTTGAAAAATCCATTAATCACAAACCCCTAAATTTGTCATGATTTAAGGTACCAACTGATTCATCGGATATAAGGGCACAATGACAACATTTTTGGTTTTCAAGATGATTTCCTTAAAGTTGATGAAAATGGAATTAGATGATATACTTTATTGAGTTTGGTATAGTTTCACCGTTGGTCATTCCTTGGACAATTTCCACATCATCTCTTGAAGAAATGAAGTTGAATTTGTCATTCGTGAAGTGTTAGAATATCATGTGATTGAACGATGGGACATTCCATCTTTCTCAAACAAAAGGTTAGAAAATGTTATCAATAATACATAAGTCCATATATAGTTAGATTATTCATATATGGTTCCTAAAATGGACATATACTTCATATATCATACTACGTAATATAATAAAACGGGTTTATACTAAACAGGGACATCTTGTAGGCCAATGGTAGGTGATAAAGGCATGTCACACTTCAGTTGCGGGTTCGATTCCCACAGCCTTGTCCGACGCGACGGGTTGTCGCATTTCATGCAGGTTGTCCTTTTTCTAAAACTACATCATTATAACATTCCATAAATAATATAAAAATAATTACAGCCTTAAACAATTCTATCTAATGTCCAACTTAATCTATTCCATCCTTTAAGCTTATTGAAAATACATCTATCCAATCTCATTGTGTAATGAAAATGATTACTTGAGAGGTCACATAACAAGTACGTGAATACCATCATTTATCCCCCATATATCATACGATATATTTTGTTAGTCACATTACAAGCATTCGAAGGCCTTAATAATGTATTCTCTTGAAAAATGAATACCCATTGAACCATAGTGAATACATGAATGTAGTTAACAGTTAACACTTTCCACATATCAAAATCCCCAAAATTCTATATTGTCAAACCATGATATCACTTAGTCCTTATATCAATCATGAGCTCATGAATAATATCAAACAATTTATCTTCTCTTTATCCCTTAATTATGCGCATATCATTTGCTTTCCAAAATATTTGAATCACATTTCATGGTTCCATATTCTTTTAGAAAAACTCAATGGACAAATACACAGATAATTCAATATTCCACATTACTATAAATGAGATTCCATGATACTGTTTTGAAATCCCGTAACATAAACACCTAATCATTACACAACATCATTGTCATACTCAACATGACAAATAGTGATTGCATGTGACTTCGGTTTATTCTTTGCCTTCAGAGGTTGGTCACGTTGATCATCATTAAACCTTGGATTAGGGCATTTATTCGAATAATTCCACATTTCCTTGTACTTGAAGAATTGAATTATTGGTGGTGTGTTCTCTACAGTCTTTTCATTATTCACATCATTAGATACCATTTTTCCATTACTTCAACACTTAGTTACTCGTTGAACTTCTTTTACACACTTAAAAAATTTTCTAGTCCCTTTAAGACAATCTCCACCATGCATCTTTCCACACTTTGAGCATAAAGAAACATTCGTCTTCTTTTCACCATTATTCTAAGATTTCTCCTTGAACTCCATATTTAGTTTCTTGTCAAAACCATGAGATGGATATGTTACACCAACTTTAAATTCCACCTTGATACCACAACACACAATTTCTTCATATTTACTAAAGTCCCTTATAGCTAATTCCCTTCAAAGACTTGGTTTTAAGCCACTGAAAAATCAATCAACTTTTCTTTCAGGTTGGTTGATAAAGCTAGATGTATACATTGAAAGTCTTGTAAAATTTGCTTTTTTATATACCAACAGATTCATCATCCTTCTGCTTAATCTCACAAAGCTCCTTTTCCATCTTTTTTCGAAGAATACGAGGGAGGTACTTACTGAAAAAAAAAATTCTTGAACTCGTCCAATTCCATGGATTCAATTTCATCTTGGGGCCTTGTATTCTTAATTAGAGTCAACCACTGGTCTCCTTCACCTTCTAAATTGTAAACATCTAAAATGACCTTTTCATGTTCTGAACAGTGAAGTATGGACAATAACTTTTCAATGTACTGATCCATTTTTCAGCAACAAGTGGATCAGAAGACCCATTAAAAGACGATGAACATTGCCTCATGAAGGACTCAATAGAATATTGTTTCCTTCTCTGATCATTTGGAAATCCAGAATGATTCATAGCTTATGTAGGTATATAAATAAGATTTTTCACTCCATCTCCCATCACATTTGGTTGCTTGGGAGGAAAATCATTGCATTGTCCATTACATTGATCAACACGGTTCCTTTGGGTTCCAACCATCGTCTAAAATCCTAAAAGAATAGTGTGAGAGGAATAAATCATGTTAGGAAAACAACATAATAAACGGGGAGTACCTTCAATATCTAACTTCTTGGGTTTAATTATAATATGGTTTTCTTAATTCTAGGACTATAAAATATACATATACTTAACCTTAGGGACATCGCTAGACATACCATAGAAATCTCTCTATCGATCTCACTAAAGTTTTCTCATCCTAGTTTCCAATGGTTAACTAACCCTTTCCTCTGATACAAACTGTACCGATCTGGAATAACTTCCAATAGACTGTAATTGATACCTATCAGGTCACTCCATGGGTGGCTACACCCCCTGGGTGGGACACACCACCATCCCCAGTGGTATCCATTTCCTCATGAAGCCCTTGGGCGGAGATCCATGCTTCGTCCAATGCTCACATGTGAGAGTTCTCGAGGATCAGATTCATTGCTACCTCCTTCGCCACTGATACCAACTGTAGAGACCCAAAGCTTGACGTAAATGGACATTACATTTCTTTTGAGGAATACTTAATACATAACAAAAATAGACACACAAGGACCGTAATAGATTAGTGTCTTTGGAAACTCGGAATTTAATCTTCTAATCGTGGTGAAAGATCGTCAAATTCTCCCATAAAGATCTTCCCCTTATTGTTTTATTACCTAAAAAATTTCTTTAAATCATGGGAAAAAGAAAACATATAAAGGGTTATCTAAAATGCTCAGTAAGGGTAAGCATAGATAACATAAAAAAATCCATAAACATTTGAAAGAAAAAACATGAACATGAAATTTAAACATCAAAATCTTGAGTAAAGACATAAATCTTGGAAGAACGTAAGGAATATATCATAATAGGACATCAACAATGATAAAATACAATGGGAATAAATCATTTAATTTTGGAAACCATTCAACAAATGTTATGATTTCCATAGTAGCCAAGGCATTGCTTCCAAGACCAGCTTAGTGGACAAAGTCCCTTTCAAAATCGAGTTCACTCCTCGTTTCAATCTTGTCACACTGAACCAGATTAACTTACCATTTCTGCCATGTCTATCTCATGAGATATAAATCATTACCCAATGCATTGGAGGGAGATATAGGTCCCACCCAACTCAAAATGAAATCATTCTTACTTGAGCCACAAAATCAAAAATCAGACATCACAGCAGAAGCCATTTAATAAATTGGGATTCTTAAACATCATGCCATCATAACATAATCCATAAAAAACAAATGGATATAATTTCATCATAATAATAATCACACCATGTAAATAATAGATACATTATACTTGAAACATAAACATATGAAATAATTTCATCTTAGATGGAAAATGGTTTTGATAAAACATTTGAAATGAATTCTTGAGGAAAATATCATTTCTTCTTTGAAATCATTTTATTTTCAGAAAATACCATGAACTTTTAAAAGAAAGTATTTTTTTGAAAATAGTCATAAAATATTGTTGAGTAATCTTCTTGAAAATGAGGCATTATAAAACAGAAAAAATCCATTCACTCCATATAATTTTAAAATAACATTCTTATCATACTTTTGTCGGAAAAGTCAACAAGTACCTCGTATGGTATTAAAAAATAAGATTCCATGTATACCATGATGTAGAAGTCAAAAATGGGTTAAAAGGAAATTAAAAATACATGAAAACATTTTTTTAAAACTTGTACATGGATGATAAATATAACCCCAGTAAATACTTACGAATAAGAAATCTCAGATAAGAATGGGATTGGAATAATTATCCATTACCTTTTGTCTGATATGCTTCATATGTATTCGAACCTCCTATATAATGATTTAAATAATTTCATTTACTTCTTAATGAATCATATTCATTGGTATTATATCCTATATGGTCCACTTATGTATTTATATTACCCGTTTATTTGTCAATTCCATGTTAAGGTAGTGTTTTGGGTAAAATGGTTTCATTTATCGTACGTGTTTGGACTTGTTGTTTTAACACCCCAGGTAAATAAAGAATATGAAAATGTCACATTTATCTATATTTTTGAATAAAATATTAATATAACTTTAAAGGGCATGCTATGCTCGATGGCATACCCAATACGCAACAACGAGTTTATTTGGAATCTTACGTTGCACTCTAATGATAAAATAATATTATTTTAAATTGTAATTAACGCCTAGCTGTTGTAATGGAGGAAATGAACAGAACTAACTAAAAAATGATTATGTAAGTTTGTCAAATATTTTTACTTTTTACAATAAATGATAGAGGATTAAAAATGCGGATGAATCCAATTTTAAGCGTAAACATACTAATATTTTTTAAAAGGTCGATTAACCACCTTTTGACGAGGAATCTCTTTTAAATCCACTTTTTGACAATTTTATGTGTATATTTGACAAAATAAAATTCTTTTGTAGAATCGGAACATCAAAATTTACTTTGTGAAAATTTTGGGTATTTTTCCGATAAAGTTCATTTTTTTAATGAATAGTGAAAAATGATGTATTTTAATTCAAAACTACTTTTTAATCTAATATATTTATATTACTATATTATATTTTTAATTGGTTTTAAAGTGGAATTAGAATATATTTTTACAGTTTAATATAACAGTGGTCGTTGGAATTAATTTCATCTTGCAATTGGACTTAAACTAGTGTCAATCTTTTGATACTTCTTGTTTCATAAAAACACGTTATTTGCTCTGACAGTGTGATTTAATTATTAAATTAATTAATGTAACTTATATGTTTTGAATTTTGTTAAATAGACATCATTTTTGAATTCGAAATATCAAATATAGCTTAGGGGGAATTTTTGGTATTTTTCTGAAAAACTTCAATTTTAGATGAATAGTGAAACTACTAAGTGGTAGTTAATGAAACTGATTTTTCATTAAAATGAAACTTTTCCACATCTGTGATTTGTTTTTCAAAAATCCAACATACATTGTTGTCATTATGACGTAAAATGTGGTTCAATGAGGTTAAAATAATATTTGGCGAATAGTAACTTTTACGTTTTATTAATCGCGATTAAAGGTAATTAGTGTAATTTAAGGTAAAAATAATGTTTTAATAATATTAAATGACCTAGACACATGTTATAACCTCATTGGATGTGTCATTTCCGACCAAGACAATCCATGGGAAAACATGGGGACCCCATAGAGCCACTTTGGTAGGAAAATGACATAAATAACTTTTTTATTTAAAGTTAAAATAAAAATGTCACAACCATGAGTTGTTTTACTAAAAAAAATTAAATTGGGTTATAGAAGTCATATTATTTACTATAAGAATTAATTAGAATTATAAAAATATTTCCTATATCATGATATTTTTTTTATAATTTTTAGACATTAAATAAATTTATTTATTTATGACACTGTGATGATACAATGATTACCTCATAAATGAACAATTTAAATAAAATCAGAATATAGGGTGAAATATAAGTCTTACACATGTCACAAACCTATTTGATGGGTGGATTTCGAACCCTTATCACCTTATCCTCGAAATATATACTTTTGGGACCTTTTATACCAGAAAAACATTTTATAAAAAAGTAATATTTTATAACATTCCAAGATTGCCCCTCCTCTCCTCTTATAAAAGGCCCCCACCTCTTCCACCTTACACATACCTCTCAGGCCTTTGGATCAGCCAAAACCAACCCATTTAATCTCTCTACATCCCTATATTCATCATTGAAGCCTCACATTGGGCAGAATCCTTTCCAAGGAAGTCTTTGAGCTCAAATCAAAGAGAGTTACCTGATTTTAAGATAATGTCTTCCCTTATGTTCTTTTGTCTTATTTTTCTTTTCCAAACCCCTAAACACTTTTTTTTAACAACACCAGTATCTTAAATATACTAGGATGTTTTTATAAAAAGTATTCGAGCTACAATTTCACACACCTTCATCTAATGGTTAAAGAACATACTGTTTCTGTGGATGGTGAATTACTGACTCACAAAACGATGATTGTTCAATATTATTTTAACACCTTCAAAGGTGGACATTAAGATTCCACTATATTTATATATGATATATGATATGTTTATTTTTTCCATAATCTTCTGTATTTTTTATTTATGGCATATCTTTATGGTTTCCATTATGTGTTAACGTGATATCTTCATTTTAGGAAGTGAGGACTACCGCCCCCTCAAAGTTATTCGATTCATCAATGCCATATGTGGGACGTATAAAGGATGTAATTAATGGTATTACATATGATATCCTACTGTAATTATAATATACATTTATATCATTATTATTTCATTCCATTGAAAACAAAAACAAATAAATGAAAGTAGCGTTTATGCGTACGTACGACTCACCATCTCCATAAACGATACATTTCATTTCTTATCTACAAATGTTATTTACTATTATAAGTACATATATATAATGGATATATATTCAATATATTACATCTAAATGTTCAATATCATTCTGGAATTATAATATATATATATATCATTTTGTTTTAATTACATTAATATGACAAAAAATGATAGTAGCGTTCATGCGTACGTACGGTCTACCGTCTCCATGAACTGTGCTTTTAATTTTTTTTCCAAATGCTATGTAATCGTATAAAATGAATATATACTGGATATATATGACATTTAAAACATCAATACTATTCTGGGTATTATGTACCTATAACTACATGTGAAATTTTTTTCCAACAAGTTCAATTTATACTCATGTACCGAACATCGACAAAAACGTATGATATGAACTCAATTTATTATCCAATTATTATAACATTATAATAGGTGATATGAACTGAATAATAATCTTTAAATGTGTTCCTTATGAAATTATAATTTGACCAAATTTTATTATTCAGGAGATTAATGAACGATCGAGTCATGTCGGACACGAGGTAAGGGATCCACCTCTCTCTTTCTTTTTAAGTACTCTCTTTTATGTCATTTATTTTAATCTCATCCTCCATATGTTTGGGGATGTTATTTTGTATTACTAATTCTGTACTTTTAATTTTCATATTATTAGAGACCCTATTTGATCTCATAAATCCATTTTTTAATGTTTTAAGTGGCGCCGTTAGGCTGCCGAGTTTTTGTAAGGGATTTTTCATCTCAATTTTATTCCCATTACATTTATGCTATGTTTGCCACTATTTCTTTTGAGTGGTGTATGTACTGACCATTATTATACTCTTTGTGTAATATAATTTCATTTATGGGTATTTACATCTTCATTGTATAACCCTTATTCCTTGGGGTGTACGTTTCAAAAGTTACCCAACTCGGTAAGGGGACCTTTCACCCTACTATTTTTAAAAGACTTCTTTTGTTATGTCTTTTAATTCACATAATATTATGTTGGGATATGTTCTTCTATATCCTTATTTATGTAAATTTTATGTCCAAGTGATAAGATTCCATTTTCTCTCTCATCAACTCATTTTCGGAATTTTAATGTGACACCGTTAGGATGTCATATTTCTATAAGGGAACTTCTTAAACCACATTCAATTCATTGGGTTAAACCTCTACTTCTTGATTTTATTACTCCAAGATTATGTGTGGAATATCTATGTTTTAATTTCCACAAACCTTTGCGTATATATACTATTTCTACACGTAATCATGTCATTGATAAATTCTTACGGACTTGTATGGGAAATAATAACCAAATCTCATTTCATTGAGTTAAATACCCATGTCATTGGTTTTGTTTTTTCGTGATTATGTGTGAATGACCTCTGATTGTTTCAAACTTAATATCCACTTATATTGGGAGTATTTATATTTCTCACACATAATTATTTGATAGAATTATCCTTAATTTAAGGATACCATCTTTATAATGGATTTCATCTCAATTTACATTTCCATTGAGACTTCATTGTTGTTATGCACCAATTCACTCTTATATGGTGTGTATACTGCCCTTTGAAATATTATATCATTAATCCCTTTATTCTCATGATATTATAAAGCTCAGATTAAATGTTATTCCGTAATTATTTGTATTCAAGTGTCTCTCATTTTGTTAAAAACACTTCAACAAAAATATCTTTTTAAATGTTTTAAAGATTCATTATTCTAAATATTTTTCTTTAATGTCCATGTTTTCAAAATGGTTTTCAGTATTTATTTATATGGACATTAATGTTTTAAAATTATAATTCCATTAAAATCGTCAAATTGGTATGGGACACTTTGATTCAAAATCTCTTATAAATGGTTTTTGAAAATGGATTGATTAATTCAATATCTTAGAATTACTTATTATGTTTGAAAATAAAATTTTGTTATTAAAATGATTATATTTTCAATATTTTATGTGTAATGATGGTACATGGACATTTTACGTGTGGTTACATGATAAAAAATATGACGGGTGGTGCCGTGAATACCAGGACGGGTGGTTACGTTATAACTTCCAATGCATTGGGTATAGAAGTTGGTCGTATGGCTATTCCATTAAGTATGTGTGGGAGTCGACCATATGGTTATTCCATTTAAGAATGTTTATGTCCCAAGTAACCTTTATATGTTATGTTTTATTTATATGGGTTTTATGGTAATCTTTAGTTTACAAAAGGGTAAGTGATGGTCTTTTATTCAATGAATAGTTTTTACTAATTCATAAAGGTGAAAAGTATTACTTTGGTAAAGTATTCATGGTTTACCTATTGTTTTGAAAAAACTAACAGTTTTCCCTCTTTTTGTATACTTTACAGGGATTTTTATGCTCATCCCAAGTTTTTGAAATGTTTTCCATAGGACTTAAATATGAATAAGGTCAATGATGGGTTCAAGGAAAGACATGCTATCTAAAACATAGAACTATACATGTTTCCTTTTAAGAGTTTTTTATTTTATTTTATGGAAACATAGTAGAAGTGTATACTATATAATCTTTTTAGATGTAATAGTTATGTCCTAATTCTCTAAAACTCTAAACCTGAAAAGAACCTCTATGTGAATTATTCATTTAATTCATGATTAAGTAAGGTTTAATGTCGGGGACTTATAGTTGGTATCAGAGGTCGGTTTAGATAACTTTAGAGGTTCGGGTATTCTTTAAGCATAAGTGACATTACCATAATGGTTAGGATTTCAGAAAGAGTCCTAGTTTTGATAAAGTGAATGAGTAAGTATATCTTAGTGTTTATCTTCTTCATTAGTGCATGATGGTTTTGTTGATATACTCACACTGAAATTTATGTTTTTAGTGAATGGATGGATCTAGGAAAAACCAAAGTGACAATAGGTTTGAAGGAAACTAAGGCGGTTCTCTGATTAAGAGATTGGATGAAATGGGGGATTCAATGAGGAAACTCATGGTTGTTCTAAACCAACTATCAAGGATTCATGATCAAGAACTTGTACTTTTGTATGTTCTGTAATGAATCATGTACGAGATGACCAATCGATGTGGATGTTGAGGTAATAATTATAAAGGTAACGATTAGGGTTTATATGATACTTACTTTTGATGTAATTACGGGTTATTATATGTTATGATGGAAAATGAAAGGCATGAGATAAACATGATGTTAATATATGTTATGATTATTTTTGAAGATTTTATCTCATTTTGGGGAATGTTATATGAATTATGTAGTTTTGGAAAAAGGACAACACGTAGACCGTGTGACAACCCGTCTCGTCAGACAAAGCTGTGGGAATTAAACCCACAACCAATGTGTGACTGGTATTTATCGCCTACCACTGGACAACGTAATGTCCCTGGTTTGATTGACTAATAATTTTTAGTTATATGATTTTAGGAATCAATAGTATGTTTATTTTGGGTTACCTATGGAAATTATTAACCTATCGCGGAGGATGTGTTATTAGGTGAATTACTTTTCAATATGAGACTTTAAGTGAAAATGATTTTATTTGGATATAAATGTTAATTTGTACCTTGGAAAAATATGTCATTAAATCCTTCAAATATTTTGGTTTCAATCTTAGTTTGCTTTACTTTAAAGAATTTATGGACAAATTGTTTATCTAATGGTCTTCGTTGAACATTGGGTTTGTTGGACAAAATTTTGAGATTAAGAATAGATTTTATTTTTTATAAAAGATTATTCATTTGTGGATCTTGTTCTAACAATTTTTGGTTTTGGATTTTGTCTAAATACATGGGAAATATATAGTTCTCTTTTGTGGATTAGTTGATTTTCATGAAGTTGATTATAGTACTCTTAATGTGAACAAGTCTTCCTAAATACTCGTCTTTTGGAGAAAATATGAGTTTGATTAAAGAATATAGTAATAGTTGAAAGTCTATGTTACAAGTAAGTATGTTTCATTATGATATAGTTAAGCTCAAAAATAAATTCCTCAATGAAGAGTAACTTAAAACAAAAATGTTGTCTGTTAACTTTTCCTACTGGGGAATCGAATACTGTTTAACCAATCACATTTTTGTGATTTTCTTATGGTTAACTTTCTCCTAGAAATGTTTACTATCACTCTCCCTAAGAACATAACCCTTTGTTTTTTCCTCCATATCCATGTTTTCCTACATGGAATCCTAGTATGAGTTAATTCGGTTGACCTTTGTACTTCTCTTTATTTATTTTAATGTGATTGTTTTACTGACTCTTGTTTCGATGTGGTAATTTCAATGATTTTTCCAAGCCCAATTTTAAAATTGAGAGGACGCAATTCCCAAAAGGGGGGAAGGATGTAACACCCTAGGTAAATAGAGAAGATGACATTTTGACATTAATCCATATTTGTTAATAAAATATTAATATAACTATAAAGGGGACACTATGCTCGGTGGCATACACAATACGAAACAACGAGTTTCTTGGGAATCTTAGGTTGCAATCTAATAATAAAATTATATTATTTTAAATTGTATTTAACACCTAACCATTATAATGGCGGGAATGAACATAACTAACTACAAAATGATTATATATGTTTGTCAAATATTTTTACTTTTTACAATAAATGTTTGAGGATTAAAAATGCGAATGAATCCAATTTTAAGTGTAAACATTCTAATATTCATTAAAAGGTCGATTAACCGCCTTTTGATGAAAAACCTCTTTTAAATCCACAATTTGACAATTTTATGTGTTATATTTGAAAAAATAAAATTCTTCTTTAGAATTGGGACATCAAAATTTACTTTTTGTAAATTTTTTGTATTTTTCTGATAAAGTTCATTTTTTTAATGAATAGTGAAAAATGTTGTATTTTAATTCAAAACCACTTGTTAATATAATTTATTTATATGATTAGATTATCTTTTTAAATGGTTATTATAATATATTTTTACCATTTAATCCAATAGTGGTCTTTGGAATTAATTTCATCTTGAAATTGGACTTAAACTATTGTCAATATTTTGATACATCATGTTTCATAAAAACACGCTATTTGCTCTGACATCGGGAAATAATTATTAAATTCATTAATTTATCATATATGTTTTTAATTTTTTAAAATAGAAAACATTTTTGAATTCAGAATATCAAATATATCTTAGGGGGAATTTTTGGTATTTTTCTAAAAAACTTCAAATTTAGATGAATAGTGAAACCACTAAGTGGTAATTAAAGAAACTGATATTTCATTTAAATGAAGCAATGCCACTTCTGTGATTTTATTTTTAAAAATCCTAGATACATGGTTGCCATTAAGAAGTAAAATTTTGATCAATGAGATTAAAATAATTTTTGGTGAATAGTAACTTTTCTTTTTTATTAATTGCGATTAAAGGTAATTAGTGTAATTTAAGGAACAAATAATGGTTTAATAATATGAAATGACCTTGAAACATGTCCTACCGTCATTGGATGTGTCATGGCCGACCATGAAAATCCATGGGTCAACTTGGGGACCCCATGGAGTCACTTTTGTAGGAAAATGACATAAATAACTTTTTATTTAAAGTTAAAATAAAAATGTCACAAACATGAGTTGTTTTACTAAAACAATTTTTAAATGGGGTTATGCAAGTCATATTTTTGACTATAAATATTCATTAGAAATATAAAAAAATTTACTAAATCATGATAATTTTTTATAATTTTTATACAATAAATAAATTAATTTGTTTGTGACACCGTGATGATGTAGTGATTACCTCATAAATGAACGATTTAAATAAAATTCGAAGATAGGGTGAAATATAAGTATTAAACTTGTAAAAAACCTATTATATGGGTGTATTTAAAAACCTTATCACCTTATCCTCGAAATATATCCTTTTGGGACCTTTTAAATCTGAAAAACATTTTATAATAAAGTAATATTTTATATCTTTCCACGAGTGCCCGTCCTCTCCTCTTATAAAAGCCCCCACCTCTACCACCTTACAGAAACCTATAAAGCCTTTGTCTAGGACATAACCTGACCATTTCATCTCTACACATCCCTCTATTCATCATTTAAACCTCACTTTGAGCAGAATCCTTTCCAAGGAAGCCTTTGAGCTCAAATCAAAGAGAGTTATCCGATTTAAAGGTAATGTCTTCCATTGTGTTCTTTTGTCTTATTTTGATTCTCCAAACCCCTAAACTAATTTTATTAATTTTTTTTGTTAAAAAAACAGTATATTATTTATAATAGGATTTTTTTTATAAGAAGGATTCGAACTACACTTTCACACACCTTCTTCTAATGGTTATAGAACATACTGTTTCTGTGGATGGTGAATTACTGCCTCACGAAATGATGATTGTTCAATATTCGTTTAACACATTCCAAGGTGGACATTAGTATGTCACTATATTTATATATGATATATAATATTTCTATGATATCCTTAAGCTTCTGTATTTTTCATTTATTTCATACCTTTATGGTTTCCATTATGGGTAAACACGATATCTTAATTTTAGGAAATGAGGAATACCAACCCCTCAAAGTGATTTGATTCGTTAATGCCATATGTGGGACGTATAAAGGATGGAATTAATGGTATTACATATTATATACTACTGGAATTATAATATACCTTTATATCATTATTATTTCATTCCATTGAATACAAAAAAAGAAATGAAAGTAGCATTCATGCGTACGTACGGCTTACCGTCTCCATGAACAGTACATTTCATTTCTTATCTCCAAATGTTATGTAGTATTATAAGTACATATATATAATGGATATATATTTAATATATTACATCTAAATGATATATATCATTCTAGAATTAAAATATATATATCTCTCATTTTGTTTTAATTCCATTAATATGACAAAAAATGAAAGTAGGGTTCATGCGTACGTACGGGCTAATGTCTCCATGAACGGTGCTTTTAATTTTTTTTCCAAATGCTATGGAATAGTATAAAATGAATATATAATGGATATATATGACATTTAAAACATAAATACTATTCTGGATATGATGTACCTATAACTGAATGGAAAATGCTTTTCCAACGAGTTCAATTTTTAATCATGTACCGAACATCGCCAAAAACGTCTGATATGAACTCACATTATTAACCAATTATTATAACATTATAATATGTGATATTAACTGAATAATAATATTTAAAGGAGGTCATTAAGAAATTATAAATTGACAAAATTTTATTATTCAAGAGATTAAAGAATGATCAAGTCATGTCGGACATGAGGTAAGGGATCCAACCTCTCTCTTTCATTTTAAGTACTCTCTTTTATGTCATTTCTTTTTAGATCATATTTCATATGTTTGGGGATGTTCTTTTATATTCCTCATTCTGTACATTTTATGTTCATATTATGAGAGACCCTATTTGATCTCATAAATCCATTTTTTGATGCTTTATGTGGCGTCGTTAGGCTGCCGAGTTTTCGTTAGGGATTTTTCATGTCACATTTATTCCCGTGACATTTATGCTACGTTTGCCACTATTTCTATTGATTGGTGTATGTAATTCCAATTATTATACTATTTGTGTAATATAATTTAATTTTTGGGTATTTATATCTTCATTTTATGACCCTTCTTCCATGGGGTGTACGTTTCGAAAGTTACCCAACTCGGTAAGGGGACCTTTCACCCTCCTCTTTTTAAAAGACTTATTTGTTATGTATTTTAATTAACATACTATTATGTTGGGATATGTTCTTATATATCTTTATTTATGTAAATTTTATGTCCATGTGATGAGATACCATTTTCTCTCTCATCAACGCATTTTCGGAATTTTAAAGTGACGTCGTTAGGCTGTCGGATTTCTATAAGGGAACTTCTTAACCCACTCTCAATTCTTTAGGTTAAACCTCTACTTTCGTGATTTTATTATGCCAATATTATGTGTGGAATATCTATGTTGTAATTTCCACAAAACTTTGCGTAGATATACTATTTCTACACATAATCATCTCATTGATAAATTCTTACGGACTTGTATGGGAAATAATAACCCAGTCTCATTTCATTGAGTTAAATACCTTTGTCATTGGTTTTGTTTTTTTCAGGATTATGTGTGAATAACCTATGATTGTTTCAAACTATATATCCACTTATATTGGGTGTATTTATATTTCTCACACATAATTATTTGATAGATTTATCCTTAATTTAAGGATACAATCTTTATAATGGATTTCATTTAAATTTACATTTCCATTGAGACTACATTGTTCTTTTGGACCAATTCACTCTTATATGGTGTGTATACCATCGTTTGAAATATTATATCATGAATAAATTTATTATCATGATATTATAAAGCTCTGATTAAATTTTATTCCACAATTATTTGTATTCATGTTTCTCGCATTTTGTTAAAAACACTTTAACAAAAATATCGTTTTAAATGTTTTAAAGATTCATTATTCTAAATTTTTATCTTTAATGTCCATTTTTTCAAAATGGTTTTCAGTATTTTTTTATATGGACATTAATATTTTAAAAATATAATTCCATTAAAATATTCAAAGTGGTATGGGACACTTTGATTCAAAAATCTCTTCTAAATGGTTTTTGAAAATGGATTGATTAATTCAATATCAAGGAATTACTTATTGTGTAGGCAAATGAAATGTTGTTATTAAAATGTTTATATTTTCAATATTTTATGTGTAATGATGGTACTTGAACATTTTACGTGTGGTTACGTGATAAACCATATGACGGGTGGTGCCGTGAATACCAGGACTGGTGGTTACGTTATAACTTCCAATGCATTGGGTATGGAAGTTGGCCGTATGGATATTCCATTAAGTATGTGTGGATGTCGGCCGTATGGTTATTCCATTTAAGTATGTTTATGTCCCAAGTTACCTTTATATGTTATGTGTTATTTATATGGGTTTTATGGTAATATTTTGGCTATAAAAGTTTAAGTAATGGTATTTTATTCCATGAATAGTTTTTACTACTTCATAAAGGTGAAAAGTATTACTTTGGTAAAGTATTCATGGTTTACCTATTGTTTTGAAAAGAACTAACAGTTCTCCTTATTTGTGTATCCTTTACTAGGATTTTTATGCTCATCCCATGTTTTTGAAATGTTTTCCAAAGGACTTAATGATGAATAGGGTCAAGGATGGGTTCCAGGAAAGACAAGCTATCTAAAACATGGAACTAGACATGTTTCTTTTGAAGAGTTTCTTTAATTATTTTATAGAAACGTAGTAGAATTTTCTGCTATGTAATCTTATGTGATGTAATATTTATGATCTAATTCTATAAATCTCTAACCCTGAAAAGATCCTCTATGTGAATTATTAATTTAATTAATGATTAAGTAAGGTTTAAGGCCAGGGCCTTATAGTTGTTCTTGATATTATTATTACTTATATCATGATTTAATTACTTCTATAATGTATAACATGATTTTTTTATCATATATATTCAGTATATATATATAATATATAGGTAAATTAAATGAAACACATCGTTCATGGAGACGGTAGGCCGTACGTACGCATGAACAGTGTTTTCCTTTCATTATTGACTTGAATGGAAGTAAGTAGATGAAATATATATATATATATATATATATATATATATCCAGTATCTTCATTATGTCATATATTTCATTATTATTAATTATATATACTTTATAATCATTCTTTCATGGTTAACATGAAGAATGAATCTCATCGCGTCGTGGAAACGGTAGTCTGTACATACACACGAGTGATGATATCCTTTCCATGATCATGGAATTGTATTGAAGTGTATGTATAATATTTCAGAATAAATATCACTTTACAATAATCATATATGGTTATTTATTTACACCATTATACCCATCTAAGTATGGTGGTGGTCGAAAATAGATTACACCAAGGTGTGGAGATGGTATTCCGTAGGTACGCACGCGCGGTGATTTTGTTCCCGTAGGATGGTTAGAAGGTGAAATAGGGTTGTTTCATATATATAATAACATATAAGTATATAATTAATACTGATGTTATTACTTTATAATGATACCACTAAAGAATAAGATGTATAAGAAGAATGAATTTTGAAAGAATCGGAAGAAGAGATTACCTCTTGTTCGACGCACCTCATTTATGTTTCCTCTTAAGGAAGTAGAGTTGGTCTTTTGAGAAGACCAGAACCTCCGTATTTTTAATATGGAAGTGGATAAGTAAAATGGGGAGGGGTTGGAAGAGCTTCAGGGCTCAAAATGGTGTGAAGAGATGAGAGAAGAGGTGCCCTTTTTATAAGGGATGAGAGGGTCACCTTTGAAAAAACAGAAAATATTATTTTATAATAAAGTCATATTCGGTTTATAATAGCTCCAAATTGATTTATTTAGAAGATAAAGTGGGAATGGGTCTATATAATCTCAACCAATAGATTTTAGACAAGTTTTGGTTACAATTTTAACCTTATCATTTAGATTTAACTTTTAGTTAAATAATTTAACTTTTACCGTGTCTTCTTGTTTTCTCACACTATATGGTTAATAAAAATACTAAAACAAGAAAAAAGAAACCCAAGTGGTTCATAATTAATATATATATCCTTATTAAAGTCATTTGGCAGAACCTTAAATTTTTATGACTAAAATAGAAATTAATAATATAATATTTGTTTTAAAATCTATTTTATGTAAATTTTGACACTATTTGGTAAGTGATTTTTGTGAAAATCATAAAAGCATGATTAGTCCGAAAAAAGTTAATTAAATAAATACTAACATGTCATATTAACCTATAAAATTAATTAAATTCATAAAAAGTTTCAAATTACATTTATTTGGGTAATTTATAATATCAATTATTTTAATATTTCATTATTTAGGTAATTAGTGCATCACCATTGTGTCATAAATAACATGAATTATTTAATTTCTAAAAATTATAAATAAAATATCATTAGTTATTATATGTTTTTACCTTTCTATTAAATATTTATAGTAGAATTTATCTTATGCATAACCCTGTATTAAAAATGAATTAGTTATTAAACATTGATTTTTACTATTTTGACCCTTCTTTTTAATAAATGTCCTAATCCAATCCATGTGGACTTAAATGGTCATATTATATTCCTAAGGTTTTTTTTGGTTGAATTACACTTATCCAATAGAATTAGGACATGTGTTAGGTTAATAATATCATTTTTACCCTTAATTACCCTATTTACTTTTAACCGTGGTAAATAAAAGTAAAAAGTTATTATTCAGCAAAAAATATTTTCATCTCATTGAACCAAATTTTAATCCTTGATATTAACCATGTCTCTCAGATTTTTGAAATTCCACTCACATAAGCGGTAAAATTATGTTTTATGTGAATTTCCAAATTATCTTAGGAGGTGGGTAAAAGAAAGTGAAAAGTTCAATAAAATTTTAATATATCTAAAATTATTATAAAATGACTGCAATGATTTATATTGAACTTATATAGGTATTATATATCTATTTTTAACTAAAATAAATTTATATAAAATAAATAATTATTTAAATAAAAAGTCGGTTTTTAAATAGTAACCTAGTGTTTTCACTATTCATCAAAAATTGATAGTTTTCAGAAAAATACCAAAAATTCACCCTAGGATAATTTTGATTTTCTGAATCCAAAAATGAAGTTCATTTTGAAAGCTAAAATTAATTACATTCTAAAAAGTGGGTATTACTATTCATAACAGCAAGTTTATATTACAAATTGTTGTGTAGTGAAACTCGGTATTGCGTACAACACACGCTATCGTGGAAGGTCGTGATTGCGTGTAATGCAAGACAAGTCAGGGATGCCTATAGTGCAAGCTCCTTTTGGTGTATCATACAAAACAAGAAATCAATAAAATAAAAAATACTATTTTTCATAAAATCTCGGGGTGTTACAATTATGATAAATAATTTGTGAATTTACATTATAATGGATAGTGTTTGATTATCATGATTTTAAAGATTTTATATTATTGTGATAATGTGATTGTATGAGATTGATTCCCTATTGGAAATCATGGATATTTGGGGAAATTATTTATTACTGTTACTTGTGACTCTAAACCTTGTTGTGGTTTTTTGGAACCACCTTCAAATAGAAAATAACTAACCAATTATATTTTATAATAAATGGATTCACTATGATTTGTGGATTATATGATTAATACCAAATTAAATAATTGGAATTTATTAAAATATCCATTCAAAATTAGTTAATATAATTTAAGGGGGTTTGAGGATATATAATGTTGAGATGATGTTTGGTTGGGGAGCATTGCATGGAGATGTGATGGGGGTTTTCAAGCCTTGATCTAGGTCTATGATGTGAGTGGTTTGTGAAGTCATGTTATATGAAATCTATGTGATGCATTTATGAAGTTGTGTTATGGGGAATTGATATATGGTTGTGATTTGGGAAGATGATGTCTGGTTGATTTACGTCCAAAATGAGACAAGAATGGTTGTGTTTTTGTTCTTTTCCATGTGTTATTTTAATTTAATAAAATTTTAAAATTAAAATTCATTGGGTGAGTTTGTTTAATAAGATTAAAATGGTAAATGAAAAAATAAAAATGGAAGGTATGGTAAAATATGGGTTAAGATAAATAAAGAAATGAATGAGATGATTAATTATATTAGATTAATTTTTAAAGAACCAATTAAAGTGATTTATGTCATATGTTTATTTTTAGACATAATCCTTTAGATGAGTCTCCATTAGTGGAGATTTTGGGAGTTTATGAGTTTATTATACACACCCTTGGGATGGTAATATGTGTCTGAATATATATATTCCTTTTAATTTATTTTTTATTAATATACACACATCAACTGAGTCGGCCTATATGTGATGAAATAATACATTTATAGGGGTTGTTTTTACTATCATATAGGTTATGAGGATTGATTTATGGCTACCCACTCCTTACCTCTCTATCTTCCTTGTGATTGTATATGCAAAGGTTGTGATGAATGATGGTTTTATAGTTCACTAGGTTATGATCTAGGTATTTTTTGTTCAGATGTAATGTGAATCTATTGTTGGGAAGTGGACATATAATCATTGAATGAGATGTGATGTGATCATTATGTGGGAAAAATTATAGTTGGGATCATGCATCTTAAGACGTGAGAAAGTGTTTTGTGTCCTTCATTCACATGATACCAAACTACTCAGGAAATGATTTTATGAGTTAGATTATCCATCATCGATTGAGATGTTATATGACCATGTTTTGGGTCCTAGGTATTGGTTTCTTTGGGAACGATGTTATGAGACCATGTTGTGGGGAAAAGATATATGTTTTATAGAGGATATTAATGTTTTATGAAATATGTTTTTGTGTTCTGATAGTGGGAAACTGTTCAGAATGTTGTGTGGTGTAACCTTCATTATTATGATTCAAAATATTTAATTATACATGAAATGTGTTTTTTGTAGTCAGTTCTATGGTGCGTACGTGGATTGGATAGTTGAGCTGATTAGTTGCTATTTGGTACATAAATTGTCTCTCGAGTGCATTATTATTATTCATTCATTTGTTTGAGAGAATCTTTGGCTACTATTCTTTGTAGACATTTATTCTCAATGTTTGTATATAAACTGAATTTATGGTTTCTATGAGGATTTCATAGACCATTTTGTACATTAATATCTAAAACAATTGAATAGCCTATATGTCATTTATTTATATTTATAATTGGTATTAACATTTTTAGTGTTTTATCTAAATTAGTTTTATTATAGATTCACTATGTTATTGTTTTTGTATTTATTTTTTATGATATTATATGCATTTTCTTGTATTATATTAATAATATCATTGAAACATGGTTTATTATAGAGTGTAGTGCCTCACAATGAGGATATTTTTATATTATTGGTTGATGTATCAATCCCAAGGCTATCCGGCTCTGGGAATCAAGGCCCACTTTCTCTATCACTTCATTATGGTATCAATGGTGGAAAGGGATCATGAAAATATATATATTTTTATTTATAACATACATAATTATAATTTATGTAATATATTTATTATAATTTCATTATAATTATTACATAATTGAAGTGTTATATAGATATCCACTACAATGAGAACCCGAATATTTTATAAAAATACTCTTAAATCAACATGCCTTATTTAAATAAAAATTTATCAAAAGGAAAAAATAATATTTGACTATTAGATTATGGATATTATAATAATTTAGACATCATATCATGATGTTGACAATTTATTATCTCTAGGAATTGTGGCCATGAGGATGAACCCATAAATAGTAATTCCACATGTTTTATATATAAGGCCCTAGCCTTAACCATTTTACAATCTTTAGTTAAGTCAATAATTTGACTTTAACTTCATTCACAGATTTTTTTAGTATATAACTTTTTATAATTAGTAAATAAATCATATATAACCATGAAATTTCTAAAATGTATACACTTCTACTCACAATCGATTTTTTTTTTCAAAAAACAGTTATTTAAAAACAATCATGGGTTCATTTCATGTTTAAAATTAGTAACATTTCCCTAATCACATCATTGAATATATTCAATATGAAATCCTATGAAAAAAATTTCAAAAAATTGGTTTATCATTAAAATATCAGTAAGGAATACATGAATAAGTAAAACTATTATGCTTTGGTAAAACATGTAAACCATGAATACTTAAAAAATATATAATTAATTTAACCTTTAAGAAGTAGGATATACACTTTATTGAATATAAGCTCCTTGGTTACCATTTTTTAATCAAACTATTACCTTAAATCCCATAGTGTCCAATATATAACTTATAATGGTATCATGGGTCATAATCACACATAAATGGAATAACAATATGGTTGACTTCCACACATATTACTCTTAAAAATTGAATATCCATATGATAGACAATCACACATAAGGAATTGGAGAATATATCAAAATCAACGATCAGTAGTTTATCACAGAACAACCCATATTTATTTTTTCATGTAACCACCAATATTTTGTTTATCACATTTTCCCTCATCAACTATCCAAGTACCATTATAAAATCATAATTTTTTTTTTTCAATTATCAACATTTTATTTAAAAAAATTTATTTGATATAACAAGAAACCATTTCAAGATATTGAAATAATAAATCCTCACATTTTAAATGCCAATCACCTAAATGGGAATAATTTTTTTATTTTACTTTTAAAAAATAATTATTATAGAGGAATCCAAATATCAAAATAACGGTTATGTTGGTAGAGAATTAAATGTTTCCACATACATTAAAAACCATTCATTATCTAATTTAGTTAAATGCTTCACATAATAACATTTATTTTGGGAACCATAAAATTAATTAAATTTAAATTGGGATTTTTATATACCTTATGAAAAAGGTTTTTTATAACATGAAAATATTCATTAATTAATGGATATTATAAGGAATTCCCTTACCATGAGTGTGACACATTGTGTAAGTTCTTTATCTTCCTGAATAATAAATTTTGGTAAATTTATACTTCCTTTAGAACCTCTATTGGAGAGGACCTGCGTGGGATATAACTAATACAGAGAGGGGTTTGCATCAGAAAATTTGACTTTTTAATGCAATTAAAAAAAAATTTACCCATACCACCTGACCTACTAGGATCATGATTCTCTTATTCCCTTTTCCATGTAGCATTAAACAATATAATGAATTAAAAAACCCCACGATATTATTTTAAGGTTCACTACGCAATTATATCAGCTAGTTTTTTACATGTATGGTGATGACGAGTACATGGATTCTATAATATATTATGATATAATTTGTCTGTGGTTGACTCGGAAAACAATACTCTATCTAGTGTGGCACCCTACCCGTAGAGGATGGAAGAATATAATAACATCATAGTGTTAGTCCCTACACTCGGTGAGTGATAGGAGACAATCCTCTTTCTAAATATGATGCCCTACTAATTGGAGGGGGGATTGAAATAATCCTCTTCCAAATTACAGACTGTAGGTGGTTTTTTAAACTTCTTGTATAGATATTATTTTTTCTTCTTGAAAAATTGGGTTCTTCTCTTGACCTATTTGAGAGATATTCACTTGATTACTTGCAAAGTAGTAGGAAAGAAATTTTCTTTTTTCATTCTCTTCTAATATAGTTTAAATCCAACTCTAATCTTTCTTCTTATTTAATCTTGTTAATGAAAAAACTAACTGAAATAATATTATTATATATTATTAATGATTTACATACACATATGTGATTATTTAGACTATGAGGATCAGTTATCATGGCATCATCAGGATTAATTCTTTTATCTTGTTCGTGAGTTCATGTGATCATGCTTATTTCATTGAACACTTCCCTTTAGTCCATTCATCTAATTTAAACACATCCACACACTATTTTTTTTTATGTGGAATCACGTAGGCATGTAATTTAATGAATTAATTCACCATCCTCTTCACATACATTTTTTCAAAGATTAAAGGGTATAATACATTAAGCACACACACACACACCAGCTCTTCTCTTTTATTTTCTTTATTTCTATTGTAATTTATTTGTATGTTTCATTAGGTTTATATATGATATTCATTAAATTAGTATGGGTGAAACTCTTTCCTTGTGAGTACTCCTTCTTCCCACAATCACACAAATCCTCAGGATTCAACAAAAAATGCACATGAGTGCATGGATGTATTAGATGTTCTTATATGTGCAAGATTCAGAAACCCCCAAAAACCCAACGATGTGTATCATACATACCTGAAGGGGTTCTTCTACACAATGTGTTACAAAATAGGCACGTATATTTTTATTCACAGATAGGATGTGTGTTCACTTATTTTCACAGAGTGTTATGGTATTCGTGAAGCACAATGGGAGGATGGTGCTCAACCACTAGATCATGGTGACTCGTCCTTCACAAATCATAACAAAGGTTTGAGAAACTAATCACATGTTCACGAGAACCTCTCTTCTCAAAATATTTTTATTGTGAGAATAACTTTTCAAAAACCTGTGGGATATCTTATTCACAGATAAGATGGATCACGGGTCATTTGGTATCCCTTCACAATGTGAATTCGCAAACAGATGATCTGTTTTCTAAAATATGAGAACTCGGGAAAGCAAGAGAATCAAAACTAATCACCTATGGAATCTCCTCCTATATGAGAGGTAAAATAAAATTCCTCATTCAAAATACATGTTAAATGTAATGGATATCATTTCATTGAATCCCTGGGATATCCAAAATTTTGAAATCCTTAATCCCATGGGTGAGGATTTGTTGAGATCTCTAGTGGGTTTACTTTTAGAATGTGGGATCCTCTAACCATGCATGAGATCAGGAACACCTCCATGAATCTCATGCATGATTCACATTTAAAATCATGAACAAACCCTTTTGATCATGTCAACTTCATGTTTTTTGGCCGAAGATTCTTCTATGAGATTTCTTCATGCATGATCATCGTATGTTTTATGAAAGGCTTCAGTTTGATCTAGTCAAGATCACGGTGTAAAAATGATAAGATAAGAAATATTAGAAGGTATTATTCATCTTCTCCAGTGGATAGGTAGTGGTGAGTTTGCTGAGTGGTGAAGGAAGATGATGAAATCATGGATTATATAGATGCAATGGAAGATCGATGGTCTTTGTCCGAGCGCACGAGGTGCGGATGTGATGTGTGGCCAGGATTAGTTAGTGTGACGCAATATTGGTCGAACGGTCGAGATTATTTCATTTAATAAAAATTCCATGCCTCATATAAATGGATACATTGCTTATATGTGGTTTAAATAAGAATCTATTTCAGTATACACTAATTATTATCCTCCCCTATTCATAGTACCTACCCTTTCCATGCTTATCATGGGAACACATTGCACCCAACCATGTCTCTCTATGGGCTCCCTCTATTCCCATGCTCTGTGAGCATGAAATATTTACAATATTCCACTTATTGGAAATCATTGGTCGTCTCCCGATGGGGTGGATGACCCAAGTGGTCTTGCACATGCCTTGGGTAGATGATGGCTGGCTAGTGCTTGGGATAAGCCAATTTTTTATATAAGTGAACAAAACATCATTTAGGTGAAAACCTATGGCCTCAAAAAATATTCTTCGTGAAAATCCATGTCCATATTAAAACATGTACATGGACACCTCAAAGTCCTAGACATTATTACATCCTTCTTATTTCACTTTTACTTATGGATTAACAATTCCAAAGAACATCAATCATAATTAAAAGGAAGCTACATAAATGTTGTAAAAATGTATCACATTTTGATACATTGTATTTGTGATTCAATATCAGTTCAAAAATCATCTGATTTGATAGACATGGAGAATTTCCCGAGCATAGAATCAAATTCTATGAATCCATAACCATTCTCCAGACATCTTCACTTCCACCAATCTATATTCACTATGTAGTTCCTTCTTCATTTCGACCATTATTGATACCTATTGACATAAAATACAACAAATACCCAATGTGGTCCCAATAATCCCCCCATTTTATTTGTTGGAAATCCATCAACGTTCTCTGAAATGAAGGTGTCAACATAAAAAAGAGAATCTTATCTATCCCCATGAATTTTATTTAGTTCACTTTTGAAATATAATTTCACTTTCTCTCCCAATTATTGATATTATATATCTTTTTCATGGGAAAAGGGTATATACCCACAAATATGAATGTATGCATACATTATTTCACTCTAAGACTACTTGATATGTGGTCGGTGTAGAAAACACGATTCTTTGATTTTATAAACAAATATCCCATTACCCAATGATCATGATACCTCATGATATTAGAGGTCATGTATTTTTCTTCAAGGGTTTTCCACATTCATTTTAGGCTGAGGATAAAAAAATAGTGCTGTGAAGTAACCAATCTGAAACTCATGCACTCACTTCAACAAATTAATCAAAAACATTCAAGTGAAATTGTTATTATGCGTCACATTTTGGAGCTTCCATTCTTCTAATTTCATTGATTAATTCTGTTACACCCCATTTGTATAAAGATATATATTTTTGGTAAAAAAGTTTGAGATCTTGAGAAATGATATATATTTCCAATGAAATGTTCTTCACTCAATCATTAGAGTATTGGAATTTGGTACCAAATGATGTTGATATTAATTGAAATAATAAATTTGGAAACATCTCCATGTGTCTCTACATCAATGTAACACTACTTATCACTGACTCTCATGTTCTCCCCCTGATGTATTAGTTAATCCTTAAATTACTTGTATTATAAGAAAAAATACAATACACAGAGATTTAAGTGAATAATGTGGAACCACCATGATTCAATGGTGTGAATAGCAAGGTTGAGATGATTTTACCTACCAATAGGAACCAATCTTCACACGTGGACATTCGATCATCAAATTTTAAAGGTAACTATGTAGATCTAAATATATATTCCATTTACTTGTGTGTGAGTTTTCATTGGTCAAGTGATTTTAGAGGACTAGAATATATCGGTGCAACATTCATCATTTTGAGGAATTATTCTTGGGATAGAATAAATTCAATGAAATTTCTAACAGTGTAACCATCCTTGTTTACCCTCACATATAGAACTTCATTATCTACATATGAAATATTCTTTTTTCATTTTTCACTAGCCTTAGCTTGTGAATTTTCAATTATCCTCATTCCTTCCTAATCATCTGGATATATTACCAATAGATCATCAGGATTGGAGGCAACAAGAGGGATCTTCCACATGGATTCTTATGATGGACATCCTTCTTAAATTTTATTTTGGATTCACAACCCTTAAACTTCATGGAATTAGAATCAAATGACTTCTTTCCTCTCCTTTTCCAAGTCTTCTTGGGAGAATTGTTTTTGTAATATTTTTCTATTTTCTACAATAGGATGATTATTTTTTCTTTTCCATTAATGTGATATTGTTTTCTTATTAGCATTGGGTACCTATTTATGTGAACATTTACCAACCGTGTGACCACTCTGGTTACATACATCATAAATGTTTTCTATAATTCAAAATTTTTTGCAGGGTACAAAATATTTTAGATTTGTAGATGTTTCTTATTCTACTATGGATTTCTATCACATGATATATGCTTTATCTGTGATTTTTATTTAAGGTATTATACCAACAATATGATGCACAAATTCTCAATTCAATATCAGCAACAGTGAAAAACAAACCATGTCTTCTTTATATATTCTATATAAGGTTCATGAGTCTTCTTGTTGATTTTTTGTTCTCTCTATGGGGATCCAACTTCCACAATCTACTTTCTATCCAACATGACCTTGGGGGAAGATATATCATAACCATTAATCATAAATACATGTTTATATTTGTTCTTCCACAATTAAATTTTTGTAGAAAATCATTAATAAATATTAGTACAAGATGGTATGGGTAGTAAATTTTTCATTATAGTTTATTTTGATAGATCATTGATTTATGTCATGACCTTATTATCATAGGTTTATGTTATTTCACCATTATAATAATATAATTAACATTTAATACTAGTAGAAACAATCACATTATTTTGTGAGGGATCAATACACGTATTCTCAATATTGTCCCACTAATCTATCAATTTTAGACACTCTATATTTAGGATGATATTATGGTATTAAATTGTGAACATATTCTCATCATATGTCTTGTGGAATCCCCCATTTTCATGAAATTATTTGATCCAATTTAAGAAACTCAATTCAAATTCCATCATTATTGTTTCAAATGCTCCAACTTGTTTGGAGAGCGTTAAACATTCTAAATTTTTTCTTTTAAGACCTTATCCAAAACATCATATTCACCTTCTAGTTGGGTGATATATTCGTGCATATATTGAAATAATCTATATTCATGGGATGTATTTTCTTATATGTTTCTATAAAGAATAATTATTAATCTATTATCTAATAATTCATGATAGTTTGTGGATTGATCATCACCACATGTGATAGTGTTTTCATGATGTTTATAATATAAAAATATACTAACCCTTACCCCTGTATCACTTGTGGTTGGACAGTTATACATCATATTGGTGGAAACTTGATCCACCTTCTCATTTATTTCAAATACTAATTGTTCTTCATTGATAACAAGATAAAGAGATAACGATAATTCCTACACTTTAGAAAAGAGGGACTTATTCTTAAACATTCTTGTATCCATCTTTTTTATGTTTCATCACGATCTTGGTAGATATGGTCTTTTACATAGAGAAAACCGAATCTTCACAAAAACTACACATCATTGAATAATAATGAATTATAATCAACAACTTAAATGTGAATAACTTCACTATAAATAATCAAATAGTGGTGAACCTGTCTCTAATACCAATTGAGAGGACCAGTTTGGGATATACATAAACTTGAGAGAGGGGGTGAATCAATGTTGGGGAAAATTTAAATCAATTCCAACTTTGTATCAATGTACCTCTTGACCTATTAGGATCATGATTCTCTTAGTCTCATTTCCTTGTCTCGTGAAATAATATAATTCAGTAAAAACATTCTCACACTATATTTACACTGATTACTACTAAATATGAGCAATTACTCATTTCTATATATGGTGATGAATAGAACATGGATTATATTGTATAAAGTGAAATGATTTTATAATGTTTGACTAGAAAAAAATATGCTACTCAGTGAGTCCCCTTAAACTTATAGGAGGAATGGATAAAATTACATTGAACTATGAATTCCTATACTCGTATTGGTAGGAGATATGTTTTAAATTCTTGATGTGATTCAATATACCATAGAGGGTGGAGTGAAATAATCCTCTTCCAACATGAATCCACTATCTTTATTTTATACATCATTTGGAGATAGTGTTCTCCCTTCATTAAATGGTAGGCATTTCAATGGATCTATTTCAGTTCTCATCGATTTATTTCTTGCAATGAATGGTGAAATAAATTCTCTTCATTCATTCTCTTCTTCTCTAGTGAAAATACCACAATACTAGTTAGTATTATTTCATATTCTTAGTGCAACAAATGAATACAGTAATATTCTTCTTTCATTTTACAGAATCACATACACCTATGTGATTGTTCAGACAATGAGGATCAAATATCTTTTCATCATTAGGTTTTATTATTCTCTTTTGTTCTTGAATGCATGTGGTCATGAATGTGGAATCGAATGCTTCCCATTCATTATTCACCTACTTTAGTCATAATCACATACATTTTTTATTCATTTATTTAACTAGATTCGTGTTTTCATGTGCATGCATGAATTCATTCACTACCCACTTCACATACTCGTGTGAAAACCGTAACAAGTATAATACATTAAGGACAAACACTACCGCTTCTAATTTATTTTTCATCATTCTCTTGTACTTGATAAAGGTGTTCTTATAGGTTTATAAATTTGATTCTTTAAACAACAATGGGTGAATACCTTTACTCATGCAAACTTCTTATTAAAAAAACCACAAAAAACCCAATAGATTATTCATGAAATGCACGGAAATGCGTGGATGTTTGTGTTGGCCTACTAGGTTAAGGACATATAAACACTAGAAAAACCAAAAGTTTGTATTGTGAAAACCCGAGGGAGTTCTTATTCAATTTTTGTACCTATAAGGGAATAGATCTTTTTATTCACACAGAGAATTCATGGTCACTAATTTTCATAGTGTTTGATGGTCTTCTTAAAGCATAGTGGGATGATGATGCTCAAATACGGGATCACTTTGACATGGACATCGAAATTCACAGAGATGGTTTGAGAAACAAATAACGTGTTCTTATAAATTGTTCATCGCAATGTGGATTGATATAGAAGAGCCCTTGTCAAACATATGCGATATCTATTCTTCGAGGAGAATACTGCTTGTGGGTCTTCTGCTTTCCCTTCACAAAATGAATGTGCAATGAGATTCTGGTTTTTTAAAATAGAAGATCTCAAGAATGTGGGAGTAGCACACTCTTCATGGCTCAAGCATATCTCTTTATAAGAATTGGAAACACTTATTCCATATTAAAAATCCATGTGAAATTCCATAGAGATATAATCTTTTTATGCTCAGGGTATCTTACATTTTAAAATATTCAAACGCATTGGTGAATATATTCTCAGATCTTCAGTATATATCCTTCTAAATCGTCTGATCCCCACTTCGTACATGAGATCAGGAATGTGAACAAGAATCTCATTCATGAATATAGTTTAAAATAATGCACAGATTGTTATGGCGGTAATAAATTCTTTTTCATTAGCCGAAGCTTATTCTCTAAAATTTTCCCATGCATTATCATCATATGTTTTATGTATGGATTTAGTGTTATTTAATGATTATCACATTTTCAAAATGATAAGGAATGATTTCCCAGATGGGATTCCCCATAATCTCCAATGGATAGGAAGTGGTGGCATTGACCAGTGGAAGAGTAAGAAGACAATGACAAGGATTATAAAGATGTCTTGGGAGATCTATTGTCCTAGTTCAAATACCTAAGGTGTGGATATGATGAGTGGATGGGATTAGTCAGTGAGATGAGATATTGGTCTAATGTTCATGATCATTCCATTAAATAAACACATTATCCCTCATTGAAAATGGAGAATCACCTGAGCCACAGTTTAAATACCAATGTACTTCAGCATAGGCTCGGAATTATCCTCCCCTCCCCACAGTAATTCCATATACCGTGTTCACCATGGGTGCATATTCCCACCAACCTATGCTCCTTATGGGAATTATCTTTTCCATTATTATTGGGCATGACATGAGTCCACTATGTTTCTCTCGGGCTAGCCTTGACCAGATTCCCATGGGATTTGTTGACCCTAATTTTCATGCACATCCCTTGGGTAGACAATTGATTTCTTGCACTTAGGCTATCCAAAATTTTTATATAAGCGATACAAAAGTCATATAAGTAATAATTCATGGCCAGACCATAATCATCTATGTGAAAATCGATGTCCATCTTAAATCTTTTGGATGGACACCTCAATGTACAAGAATATTCTTTAACCCCCTTCTTCTTATATTCTTCTTGGATTATCAATTCTAAAGAACATCAATCACAATTAAAAGGACACTGATTCAATGTTGTTAACAATGTATCACATTTAGATTCATGTTATTTGTTTTTTAAGCTCAGTGAAAAATTATTCTGATCTGATCAACATGGAGACTTGACCATGCATGGTATCTAATGCTATGAATCCATAACAATTCTCCATACATCTCTCTTCAACCAATCTCCATTCACTTTTGAGTTCATTATTCTTTTTGTACATTATTTACACCTATTGACAATAAATAAAACTTATAAACCATTTGGAACCAAAAATTTCATCTTCATTATTCATTTAAAATCACTTATTGCCATGTTATAAAAAATACATAAAAATATAAGTTCTTGTCAGAAATATTATTGAAATTCATCACATGAGTTGAAGATGAACTTGTTATGATGTAAATAGTCCATGCGTTCATTATGTCCATTCTGTCTAGAATAAAAATAATGATATTATTATCACTTTTAAACATCATTTGTAATTTTAAATAATACATTTTATTTACGGTATAAAAAAAAAATTAAGAATCATTGAGATGTTCGGTCATACGTACGTATGAGTAACATTTTACATTATTCATTGACCGTTATGGAAGGAAGATAAGTATAATTATTTATAATTGGAATTATAATAACATCATTAATATCATATTAATCAATTAAATATACCTATACATATTATAATAGTAATATAATGAATAAAAATGAGTCACACCGCAATGTGAAGGTGATTTTTCAAACGTAAACACAAATGAAAATATCATTTTTATTAAATGGAATGTAAGAAAATAATGTTATATTATTATCTTGTAATGGTTAATATTTCATGAATATCCCATGTGTATATTAATTTAATTATTATAATTGGCCATCAGATACAGTTATAGAAAACAAATAAGATCGGTTTGTGGAGGTGATAGTTCACACATACACACATACAATTATGTAATTACCCATTTAATGGAAGTGTAGATAGATTTAGGTGATGATATTATAATAATAAAAATTATTTATATTTTGGATACATTATATATTATTTCATCGTTAATTAATAATAATTGAAGGAAAATGTATGATAAATAATTCAAAAATAAAAAAATAAAAACATTACCTTTACTTCAGATGATCACCTTTCGTCACACATTAACACCTATAAGAACAGTGTTATTCTTAAAATAAGGAATCAAGAATGTTTTTATGGATTCTAATAATTGTTTTGGGAAGATATTTTTTCTACCAAAAGGTTATGGAAGAGTGAGTAATAAATGGAAAGTGTTCTATTTATCTAAGATATGAGGGGAACCCAAGGAATTATAAAAGTATTGAATTAATAAAAATTCAATTTATTTTAAAAATTTCATCAATCTCATTTATTTAGAATATGTGATGATTATATTTCTAAATGTAATAATATAATAATAATTGTATAGGATTCAGATATTTTTTAATCCTTATATTTTTGTATTAACCCTTTTTAACTCTTATCATTTTATCAAATAATTTACACTTTCAGAGTAAAAATAATTACCAATTCTTGAAAAAACCAACGACTCAGTCAATAATTACATTTTATGAGTTATTTCAACATTTTTGTAAAATAATTTATTTTTATAAATTATATATAAATTTTTCAAATATTTTATATTTTAAAACATGAATTAGATAAATTTTTACACTATGCATTACATAAGTTTTTTAAAATATTATAACAACATATTTTACAGAAAAAACAACATCAACTCAATCCTAACCTGAAAATTAAAATTTTAAAATCCTTTAATGGCATGAAATATTATAATTTATATTTTTTAAAATATTATTAATTTAATTTATTTGATTCATTCTTTAATAAATATATTATTACATTATCAATGTGTCATAAATAAATTTAATTAATGTTTTTCCTTAATTTTAATAACAAATTTCCATGATGTAGGTATTAATTATATATTTTTATATAATATTTATTGACTAAGATATAAGTTATTGAATTCCATATTAAAATTGTTTCATTAATAATAGAAATGATTATGACATATTTTTCTTTACAAAATTACAACTCATGTACTTTAGTGGTGAAACATAACTCATAAAATAATATTAGTATAAGTTTTAGGATAAAATAATATTATTATAATATAATTTTTACCTTCAATCACCCTAGTTAACTCTAATTGTGGTAATCAAAATAGTAATGTTAATATTCAACAAATATTATTTTGATCATATTTAAACACTTTTTTAAAAATTATAAAATCATTGCATATTATTTTTTTTGAAATGAAATTAATATATGTGAGAAAAATAAATTTAAAAATAACCCCACTATCGAAATGAGAAAACAGTTTTTTAAGTAAAATTTTCAAAAGTTTAAATAGTTTTACATTCAATTTCAAAATGAAATTACATAAAAATCATTTACTTTAATTAAATAAAAAATAAAGAATCTAAATAATCATTAAAAAATTAAATAAAAATTATCTTCATAAATAAATTACATTGAAAATTAGTTTTATATTAAAGTGCAGTGCTTTTCATTATGGGTTAAAAATTGAATTTAATATAAAAAATAAAAAAAATAAAACCAAGGTAAATTTTAATGTCACGATTCGAAATCATAATTTTTATTTTTAAAATATTATGTATAAAAGTTAAAAATTTATAATTAAAATGGGTTCTCCATCATATGTTTAAAAATATGATATTTTTTAAAAAAGTTCCTTTTATTTATTAAATTGAATTTCATCTTATATCATATATTTAAAACGTATAAAATGAATTTCAAATATAAAATTTAATTTATATATAATTTATATAATACAAAAAAAGTTCATTTACTATTTTATAAACCTAATATTTCGAACATAATTTTTTTATTGAAACACATCATTAAATTCCAAATGGGTTTTATTCATTTCTAATTAATTTTTATACTAATGAATCATTATATAACTGTACCACCCTGAGAATTTAAAAAAAAATTATTTTGATTATAATTAAAACTTACGAAAGAATGTTTTGATAAAAAGGTTTTATACTTATTTTGAGTACTAAAAATATGATTTGAATCAAATGATTACCTATTACATTATATTTTTATAAATTAATATTTTTATATATTTATATTATTTAAATATCATATAAATTAGTTTCATGGATATATATATATATGAGTATTATTTTTGATAATAAATACATTTAATTGATTTTTTTATAGAAAATCGATATTTTATAACATTAAAACATGTATATATTTTTATAAGTTAATTATTTTTAAATAAATGAAATTTGACATGAAAATAAGTCATATATTTATATGAACATAAATGGATTAAACAAAATGAATAAAATGAATTAGTAGATAAAATAAAAGTATAATATATTTTTCATGAAAATATATATTTAGTTAAATATATATATATATATATAACCGGTGAAACAGAATTAAAATAATAATACTAATTAAAAAACGGCGGAAGTTATTTTAGGGTTCTGTTTCAGTTTTTTTGTCTCAACTATAGGGAGGTCGGGTCGAGGATTGGATCGCGAGTCGGGAAGGGGAGAAGGGATAGGAGCTGGGGAGAGTCGACCGCAGAAGGGAACTCTATGGTCGGAGCCACCGTGTGAGAGATCTTGGTCCGGTCGTCGCACAAGAGTGTATATCCAGAATTGATGTACGATGATGTGGAGTCTAAGCCGAACGAGATTCCAGTTTTGGAATTGAGATTAGCTGATGGGTTCAAATTAGTGTTCGAATTGAGATTATGGTGTATTTACACCGGATCTTTTTTTTGTTGAAGTATCTGAACGAGATTTGGGGAAATGCTCCTCAATTTGAAAATCTACTCTGTGTTATCTAGTTATGCAGGTGGTTGTTGTTTATCCTAGTTTTGGTATCAAAAAATGATTTGTAGATTTGTTCTTGGCGTATTAACTCAATGTTTGTTTCATTATCTATTGATTTTTCTTCTCCAGACATCGACAGACCCCTATTAATTCTATTTGTATGGATTTTCTTCATAGAAATTTATCTTTTGTATTAATCTTGATCTTTTTTTGTCTTGTTTCCATCAATCTCAATCCATTTATCTTTATTTAATCTGCCTTGGTGTGTAACCAGTTAGTATTATTTCTAAATCCAACTAAAATACAGATATAATTTATTGTTCATGTTTCAATACATATAATTCAGTTCTAAATGTCATTTTCTAATCAGTTTCATGGACAACCATTTTTTTGGCCACTGAAACTTTTTTTTCAAACTTTAATTCTTCTTTGTATTAACATCTCATATATTAGATTGCTAAGAAAGCATGGGATTTAAACAACCCAATTTTTTATTTAGTTTAAATAAAATGTTTATATAACTATGGAATATATATATAAAGTCCCATATTGCCTTTCTATAGACTCACACATAAGTGAGAGAGAAGAAATGACAGTGAGATAAAAAAAATTTTGATCAAGGGAGTGGGAAAATCCATGTCTACTTCTTTTCGTCTAGCTTGAGGATCTATGTTTTGGTTCTCTTAAGATAAAATATTAAGGTGTCCCCTACTCATGTTTTTGTTAAGGGAAAATATTTATTATTCAAAAATTTAATTTTATAAACGAATTTTAAATTCAATGTTTTTTTTGATGACATTTTTGTTCTTCAAATCCATTGAATTTATTATAAGGTATTTCTTAAATTTATTTTTGCGACTTAATTTCCTTCCTAAAATTATAATATTGTAAGGGACCTATATATGTTTTATTTTACCCAATTATGTTTTTATTTTAGATATTTCTTCAATTAAAGCATTCATGTTTATGTTTGTTTTATCAAAATAATGTTCAATTTTTATTCCATGTAAGTGATTTTAATTTTTATTTTATTTTCGTCTTCAATTTTTACTTATGGGTTTCTTCACAACAAAATCTACATTTTTTTTCCTTAATTAAATGGTGTTTCATGTAAAGAGAATTATATATTTATTTTAACATATATATGGTGTGGATTTTATTTTTATTTAAATTAGTTTTAATGGTGTTGCAATATGTGTCAATACTGCTAAATTTTTTATTATGCAAAACCCATGTATATATTTTTATGTATACACTATATTCCTAGTCTATTTTGAGTATTTGAACGACGTATATGAATCATTAATTAATGTTATGGATGTGAACAAAGTTTGAAAGAGTTTATTTTGCTATAATTTTGATATACAAAATCCTTTTATATAATTTTGTGTATATGTGATTTTATTCTTTAATCTTAAAATATTTTGGATTTTCTAAAGGGTAATTATCAATACATAACTAATTTTTTTGATATGAAACATACTTGAAAATTGTAAAATCAAAGATATCTAATTATATGGTTCATCCATATGTTTTATTTATGATTTAACGGGATTAGTTCTTGCAAACTATGTTCACATTTTCATATATTTATTATACATATTCATATGTGATTTATTTAAATAATTCATGAATGTCATTTATAATATAAGTAATGTCCATTATTTAAATCAATGACATGTCGTGCACATCAGTTTTATTAATCGCGTGTGTAAGTTGTATGGATAATATTTTTTCTTATTGTATTCAAAATATATATATATACATGTTGTATGGGTAAATTGTGATTATGAATGAATGATTCATAAAAGAATGATTCGTTAAAGGGAAAAGTATGTACGTAAAAAGATGCAAAGATATGTCGATGCGTAAATCGACTACTTCAGAGCAAGCAGACATAATTCTATGAATATATATATATATAAGGTCTATCCATAAAAGTATTATTAGTAACCAAACTTGAAAATTATGAAATGGAAATCACATATATATATGTATGGATATGTATTTTAATACATCGACATATTTAAAGGTAAAAACACCAGTGAAAAACACTAATATATATATATATGTATGTATATATAAAGCAAACGTTGAACGTTTTTGAAAAATATGGGCACTTGTTCATTGAAAAAATAGAAGGTCATTAGGGAGTGAACCCATCCTTCTCTATTTGGGTAGGCCCAATACAGCCTTCGACGAAATAAGTTTTCCCAAAATGATGTTCTGTTTTCATGAAGTTTGCTTAATATTCTCCAAAGAATATCACAAGATTCGTTTTAAAGTGTTTTCAAAGTATAATTAATTTTCAAAAGCATTACATTATTTTGTAAAGGTTGTTTTACAAATGAATTAACACATAAATTTTTAAATGTATTATCAAAATGATGTTTTTAAAAAATCGATTTATCAAAATATTTCAAAACCCCTTACTGGGCATATTTTGTGCTCACCCTAAGTTTTTGAAATGTTTCTCACGGGTTAGATTGAATTCCATAGTTGGTAATCTATGTTTTCGTGCACGCAGAAGTGTAGTGGACAATTGTTTTATTTTTTGTTTCAACTCTGATCAATGTAAGGTTGTGTCTAATCTTCCAGAACCTAGACCTGTAAAATATCCTCATTTCATTAAAGTGTTGTGTAATTGTTTAATATATTTTATAAAAAAATTACGCATAATTTTGAGAACTATGTCTAGAAGAGAGGGCTTGGGGAATTATAATTGTTATCATAGGAACAATCTATACAACTTTGGTGATTAGAAGTTTTCTTTTGAGGAAAATCAAATATTTGGAGTAGAGTTTTCATTAGAAGGAATAGCCTCATTAGAAATCCATTAATTCTGAAGATGAAAATTAAAAATTTTGATAGGATGAATGAAATAATTGGAAGGGCACAATTTATTTAAGAGGGTGATAATGTAACACCTCGAGAATTTTTTTAAAAAACTATTTTCTTTATAATTAAAACATAAGAATGAATGATTTTATAAAAAGGTTTTATACTTATTTTTAGTACTCAAAATATGTTCTGAATCAAAGTATAACTTATTACGTTATATTTTTATAAATTATTATTTTTCTACATGTATTTAATTTAAATATCATATAAATTAATTTCAAGGATATATATATATTTGAGTATTATTTTTGATAATAAATACATTTAATTGATTATTTTTATAGAAAATTGATATTTGATATCATTAAAACATATATATATTTTTATAAGTTAATTATTTTTAAATAAATGATTTTTTACATGAATATAAGTCATATATATATATCAACATAAATTGATTAAACAAAATGAATGAAATATATTATTAGATAAACTATGAGTATAATATTTTTTTATTGATCAATATATTTAGTTATATATATATATAACTGGTAAAACAGAATTAAAATAAATAAAAAAAATTAAAAAAAAACGATGGAAGTCATTTTAGGGTTCTATTTCAATTTTTTTTCTTCGCGACAATAGCGAGGTCGGATCGAGGATTGGGTCGCGAGTTGGGAAGTGGAGAAGGGCCAGGAGTTGGGGAGAGTCAACCACGGAAGGCCACTAAATGGTCGGAGCCACCGTGTGAGAGATCTCGGTCAGGTCGTCTCGCAAGAGTGTTCATCCATAATTCATATCCGGTGCTGTGGAGTCAAATCCGAATGAGATTCCAGTTCTAGAATCATGATTAGGTGATGGTTTAGAATTAGTGTTCGAAGCATGATTAATGTTTGTTTAAACCCGATTGGTTTTGCATTGAAGTATCTGAACGAGATTTGCGGAAATGCTCCTCGATTTGAAAATCTACCTTACCTTGTCTAGTTATGTAAGTGAGTGTTATTTATCCTAGTTTTGGTATAAGAATATGATTTGTTGATTTTTTTATGTGTAATAACTCACTGTTTTTTTCATTATCTATTGATTTTTCTTCTTTGGACATCGATTGATTCTTATTAATTATATTTTTTTTGGATTTTATTCATAGAAATTTATCTTTTGTATTAATCTTGAACTATTTTTTTGTCTTCTTTCAATCAATCTCAATCCGTCTATCTTTATTTAATCCGCCTTGGTGCGTAACCAGTTAGTATTTTTTTAAAATCCAACTAAATGACAGATATCAATTATTTTTAAGGTTTATATACACAGAATTCAGTTCTAAATGTCGTTTTCTGATCATTTTCATGGACAACAATTTTTTTTCCACTGAAACATTTTATTTTACAAACATTAAATATTCATTGTATTGAATTATCATATATTAGATTTCTCAAAAAGTGTGGTATTTAAACCACACATTATTTTATTTAGTTGAAAGAAAATGGTTATATAGCTATGGAATAGCTATATAACGTCCTGACATCCCTTTCTATTGAATCACACATAAGTGAGAGAGATGAAATGATCGTGAGATCAATAAAAACATGATCAAGGAAGTTGGAAAATCCATGTATACTTATTTTCGTCGAACTTGAGGATCCATGTTTTGGTGCTCTTAAGATTAAATCATATGTTGTCCCCTGCTCATGTTTTTGGTAAGGGAACCTATTTAAAATTAAAAAATTTAATTTTATGAATGATTTTTAAATTCAATTTTTATTTTGATGATGTTTTTATTCTTCAAATCCATTTAATTTCATATATGGGATTTCATAAATTTATATTGGTGACTTATTTTCCTTCCTAAAATTATAATTGGATAAGGGTCCTCTATCTGTTTTATTTTACACAATTTTGTTTTTATTTTAAGGATTTCTTCAATTAAAGCATTCATGTTTATGTTTGTTTTATCAAAATTATGTTCAAATTTGATTCCATTTAATGGATTTTAATTTTTATTTTATTTTCTTCTTCAATATTTACTAATGGGAATCTTCAAAACAAAATTAACATTCGTATTTTGTTAATTAAAAGTAGTTTCATTTTAGGGAATTATATATTTGTTTTAAAATATATATGGGTTGGATTCTATTTTTATTTAAATTAGTTTTAATGGTGTTGAAATATATGTTTATGCTGCTAAATTTTTTATTATGAAAAACTCGTGTATGTATTTTTATGTATACACTATATTCTTTGTCTATTTTGATTTTTTCAAAGACGTATATGAATCATTAATTAATGTTCTGGATGCGAACAATGATTTCAAGAGATTATTTTCTTTAATTTTTAAATAAAAAATCCTTTTATATAATTTTGTGAATATATGATTTTATACTTCAATCTTAAATTATTTTGGATTTTCTAAAGGGTAATTATTAATACATAACTAATGTTTTTGATGAGAAATATAAATGAAAATTGCAAAATCATAGATATCTGATTATATGTTTCAACCATATGTTTCATTTATGATTTAACGAGATTTTGTCTTGCAAATTATTTTTACATTTTCATATATTTATTATACATATTCATATGTGATTTATTTAATTAATTCATGAATTTCATTTATAATATAAGTAATGGACATTATTTAAATCAATGATATGTCTCGCACATTAGTTTTATTAATCACATGTATAACTTGTATGTATAATATTTTTTCTTATTGTATTCACAATATATATATACATTTTGTATGGGTAACTTGTTATTATGTATGAAAGATTCTTAAAAGAATGATTTGTTAAATGGAAAAGTATATAAGGATTAACATGGAAAGATATGTCGATGCGTAAATTGACTACTTTAGAACAAGAAAACATTGGCCTATGAATATATATATGTAAGGTCTAGCCATAAAATTAATAGTAGTAAACAAACATTCAAATGATGAAATGGAAACCATATATATATATATAAGTATGGATGTTTATTTTAATACATATATGTATTTAAATGTAAAAACTCCAATGAAAATAAATAATATGTATATGTATATACATATGTAAAGAAAGCATTAAACATTTTAAAAAAATACGAGTGCTTGTTCGTTGTAAAAATAGATGGTCATTGGGGGGTGAACCCATCCTTCTCTAAGTGGGTAGGCCGAAGACAGCCATCGATGAATTATGTTGCCCCAAAATGATGTTTTGTTTTCATGATGTTTACTTAATATTATCCAAACAAAATCACTAGATTAGTTTAAAAGTGTTTTCAAAGTATAATTATTCTTCAAAATCATTACATTATTTAGTAACGTTTGTTTTACAATGGAATTTACAAATAAATTTTTTAAATGTATTATCAAAATGTTATTTTTTAAAATGTGATTTATCAAAAGATTTAAAAACCCCTTACTAGGCATCTTTTGTGCTCACCCTATGTTTATGAAATTTTTTTAACAGGTTGGATTGAATTCCAGAGTTAGTCATCTGTGTTGTTGTGCACGCAGAAGTGCAGTGGATGTTTGTTTTATTTTTGTTTCAACTCTGATCAATGTAAGGTTATGTCTAATCTTCAAGAACCTAGACCGATAAAAGATCCTCGATTCATTAAAGTGTTCTGTAATTGTTTAATTTCATTTATAAAAAAATTACACAGTATAGTATGCACTATGTCAAGAAAAGCGGGCTTGGGGCGTTATAATAACCATACATAAACCCTATGTTAATCATCTAGTTAATATCATTAATTAATTATATAAAAACACTTCTGTGATAATTATAACGTAAAATAATAATAGTAATAATATATTTATCTTGTTTATAACTCAGTCTTGAGTGCAATGTATGATTTTGGAGAAACCCATTATTGCGAGTCGGCTATGCAATCAAAAATAGTTCCCTTTTTAATGTAAAATTACTATCTAATTCATAAATAATAATAAAAATATAAATAGTTAATATTCAATTATATTGGATGTTACATCATTACAACCTTTCAATAATATCCTCCACAAAAATTAAAATATGGTCATTTTTACTAAGGATTAACTTTTATAAATTACATAATTGAAATCCTACAATAGAAGAAGAGTCCATAAAAATTAAACTATAAAATAAAAAAAGTGATGTTCACAGGTCACCAGAGATAACACATACTATGATTCCTTGTAAGAAAACATCAATATGTAAGAAAAACTACCCATCATAATGTAATGTATAGTGATAGAAAATATGATCAGGAGGATGTTAACAATCATAAAAACACATACATATGATTGGATAAATAATATTTTTTGTATAGGATGTAAAGTAAACTGATATCATTTTTATTTTATGATACTTTTCATATTGTTTTGAAATTATTTTAATAATTCTAATATGAACGTAAGAAAATATGCGTACATGAAAAGTAGAATTTCAACAACTAATCAAATTCCACCACAAATTGAACTTTTTCTCTAATCAATTAGTTTTCGTGTAGTCTTTTTCATGCATAAATTATTAGAATCAACTTTTAGGGGATCAAAATATACAAAAAATATTTACTATCTATTAAAAATGTCTTGAAACATTAACAAAAAAATTAAAAGGTTATGATGAAATAATATAATTCCACAAATATAAATAAAATTAAAAGAAGAAAGAATACTTTTAATATTCAAAATTCAACAGTAATAACCAATGTTCAACATCAACCATTCCATAAATAACCATCCTTAAGATTACTCAAAATAACCCAAAATGGGTTTGAAACCCAAAACACATAATAATTTGAGTACCTATTTTTTTATCTCTGAATAGAATTGATCACTCATAATGTCTCATAATAGATAGTAATTTCAGAAATAAAATATTCTTCATGATAGTTAAATCATATCCATAAATAATATAAGTCCCCACTAACCCATAATAAGTAAAATATATTATTACAAAATAAATTATATACATTACTCCTCAAATAAAATAACATAGTATTCTATTTTACATATGCATATAGGGTTCCAAAAATATAGAACATATTTTAAAATTAAATTTATTACTTAACCCCCTAAACATTTTTTATGTTAAGGATAAACATTTGGTAAAACTGAAGTTCTCAAATTGGCATTTTCTAATTCCATCAACTCATTTAGCACGAAAATAAAATGGAATATTAATGAGGGACTTCCCATTGGGAATTGGTAAGTGATAAATCTTTGTCACACATTATTTATGGGTTTGATTTCTATGTCCTTCTTTTAGGTGACATGTTTTCACCCTTCTATTGGGTATCCTTTTCCTAAAATTATCTACTTTTTACAAAAATTCCCAAATTGAGAAAAAATCATCATAAATTAACTTTAAACTCTTTTAACCTTGATTTTTATCTCATAACATTCATTATTAAACAAAAAATGTAATATATCATAATTAACTCAATATCAAATATCTTATAAATCGTATTGGGTTACCATAACAATGTAATTATGTCCAGACAAGAAAAGACAATTTTTCATCAAATAAAATACACAAAAAAACATCAGGGATGAACATATGATAAAAATTATACCAAAGTAATACTGTCACCAAAAGGGCATTAATACTTATAATAATTTCATCAACTCATAGTCTACCATAACTATTGAATCCATTATATGTAGAATTTTTAATCATTCACCATTCTTCATGATCCTTTAATCATTCCTTTATAGATTATTCCTTACTACTTATATCCAATAAACAAAAAGATGAATCATGTCCTAAGATAAACTAATTTATAAAATGATACATCAAATAATCCATAACATTCATAGGCCATTTCCATTTTCCTCATCATTAATTGTAATAGTAATTATTATAGTCAAACATGCATTTTTATGATCCCCTTAAACCCAATCATGAACAGTCTATGTATTAAATTAATTTTCATAATGAACGAACTTCCAACATTTAAAAAATTCAATTTATAACTCAGAATTAACATCATTTCGTTTCATGGAGTCAACTAAATGATTCATTTTTAATAGCAAGGTAATTTCATTATGACCTTCATTTCCACCTTCATAAAATCTTCACATATATTTAAAACATTTTCATAAGTATTTCATTCAACATCATCAAAACATATATCATTGAAAAAACTATCCATTATGATTATTAAATGAACATTCACATGGAATTATTTTAGTAATATAAGATGAATATGAATACACAAGATGGTTTTATTGTTTAATCATGACTCCAAAAAGTTAGTTTAGAATAACCATAAGAGTTTTCATTACAACTCATATTTCATGAAGTTTCTTATTAAGGTAATGACCATATTTTCCATAGAAACCATTTTTTATTTTCTACATACTGGATCCATCCATTTAACAAAACAAAAAATGTTAGTGTGAGTATGTCAATAAAATCATCATATAATATATTATAAGGAATATAAACACCATGTTATACAAATTCATTTTATCCGAAGCTAATTCAATTTATATTAAATAATGATAACTCATTTTATTATTCTAACCATTACGGTTATATATATTGTAACTTATGCTTATATATTACCCCAACCATTAATGTTAGTCAAAATTTCCATTGATAAGAACTATATGTCCCTTGCCTTAAACATTACATAATCTTATGTTATGTCGATAATTTGACTTTCTTTAACATCAATGATCTCTTTATGTTTATAGATTCACATAACACGACCATATCTCGTACATAAAATCTTAAATATTACAAAGAATACATGTCTACTCACTATCCATTTTCATCATAAAACAATAAAAATGTTTAAAAAGAAATATGGATTCATTTCATGTTCAAACATTGTAAATTTTCCATGATCCCATCAATTAATCAATTATACCATAGATCATATTTAAAACATTTCAAAACGAAGGAAAACAAGACAAATATGTGTATGGACTAATTATATATATAAAACATATAGTCTTTTTGAAAACATCTAAACCATGAATACCTTATCATAAAGTAAATATCTCCACATTTAAAAAGACTTAAATACACTTTAACGAATATAAGATCATTTCTATTTTTTTAATCATAGAATTACCTTTAAAACCATATAGAAATCATATAACCTATAAAGGTAACTTGGGAAATAATCACACATTAATGTCATAACCATTAAGTCAACTTGGACACATATCACTCTAACAAATGGAAAAACCATTTGACTGACTTCTATTCCCAATGTATTAGAATTTATAATATAACCACCAAGCGTCAGTTTGTCATAGAACAATCCATATTTGGTTTATTATGTAACTACCAATCATGGGGTTATCATGTATCCACTCATCCAATTTCTAAGTACCATTATATAATCATAACATATAAAAGGAATCAATTGATTGTAATTAACATTTAAATATCATTTGAAATCACAACAAATAATTTCAAAATATAGGAATAGTCAATCATATTATTTTTAATACCATAATACACATATAGGGAACATGTGATTAATATTCCATAGAATACATTAAGGCATATAGAGGAAGCCAAATATCAAAATATTGGTTACGATGAAAGAGAAGTCAATATTGTCACATATATTAAAAACACTCTTTTTGAAATTTTGTAAATCTAGACATATAAAAACATTCAATTTAAGAACCTTTAAGTTATTTAAAATTAAAATGTATTTATTTTACAAATTATAAAAGAAGGTGGTGTATAACATCAAAATACGCCTTAATGAATGGATATTCGGACGAAATATCTTACCATATGTCTGAATCATTATTCATGTTCATTATTTTCAAGAATAATAAACATTGGATAACATATACTTACTTGATAACATTTCCATGCTCATTATTCTATTTATATCAATTATTAGAATTTTATAACAATTATATAAAGATTTACGTTCACACTTGATGGTTTATCGATATTTTGTACATGAGTAAAAAAACATTCTTATGATGTTAATATACCATGTGTTAATTAATTCTATCATATCAAAAATAACAATCATGAAATATTAATCACTTGTATACATCAATTATAATTTTAAATCAATCAATTTATTAATGTTATGTAAATTTAACAATGTTAAAATCATGGGGACGGTGGGTCGTACGTATGCATGAGTAACCTTTTCCATTTTTCATTAATATTTATAGAAACAAGATAAGTATAATTTTAACATATATAATTATCATAACAACATTAATATAATATTAATCATTTAAATATATTTATATATATAATACCAGTGATGAAATTTATAAAATCAAGTCAAATCACTCGTGGAGGTGATGGTAAACACATACACCTGAAGGATGTTATAATATATATGTGCATGGAAGGTAAGAAAATAATTGATATATTTTTATCATATATTGGATAATATTTCATGAATATCACATGTGAAAATTAATTTCATTATTATCTCCAATCGTGTGATACAGTTATTGAAAATGATTTAGATCGGTTCTTGGAGATGTTATTTAACATGTACACATGAATGATTAATACCATTACGATTTAATGAAAGTAGATATGGATTCATTTGGTGATATTAACATAGTAAATTCTTATTATATTTTGGATTATGGATTTATAATGTCACCAGGGATGATGAATATTTTAAGAAAATTTAATGAGAAATAAAATATAAATACTTAAATAGAATCTATACCATTCCTTCAAATGATTGCCTTTCATAAAACCTTAAAACCTATATGAAGGGAGTTATGCATACATAAAGGGATAAAATGTGGGTAGGGGATCTAGTAAAGGGATTGTGATTATATTTTTTGATACACATATTTTTGGAATTGTTAGTATTAAAAATAAATGGGTTTCTTTTTTAGATTAGGGGAGGGGAACCCTTGAATTAATAAAATTATTAAATTAATAGAAATTAAATTTTGATTCAATAAGGGTCAAAATTAAATAATTAATAATATAGAATAAGTAAAAGTCTAAATATAATCATCCAAAAATTATACATATTATTAATATTTTTTATACATATATTTTTGATTTAATTTGATTATCCTCTTATCATTTAATATAGTAATGTACTCATTGAGAGTTCAAATAATTATAAAATCATGACGAAAGACTAATAAATTACTCACTAATGTCAAATATAGTGTTATATAATTTTTTTGACAGAAAAATATATTTTAATAAATTTTATATCATTATATTAAATATTCTATATTTTAAAATATTAATTATTTCAATTTTGACACTATAAATTTTGTGAATTTTATAAAATATCATAAAATTTTGATTATATCGAAAACACTACATTAACATAATCTTAAAATGTAACATGCATCCATAAATTTTAATTATTTGTTGAAATATTTCAAATTATATTTATTTTAATATTACTAATATCATTTTTGATTCATTATTTAATAAATATATTATTTCATCAATATTGTATCATAAATAAATATTATTTTTTATTACTATAAATAATAAATAGATTACCATGATGTACGTAATTATTCTCTATTTTTGGGACTATTTATATTTTAATATATCCTTTATATAACAACATGTTAAAAAAAATTTAGTAATAAGCGACATGATTATGACATATTGGCCTTTAATTTAAATTAAATCTTATAAATGTGTGAATCAAACCCAATATGGCCTCCAGGGACACAATTTAGGCACAATTATTTTATTTTTCTATAATAACTCATCCAACTAGATTATAAAATGTATTCGTGTATTTTTATATTATTATAATATTATTTTTACCAATAATTACCCTATTTACCTTTAATCGTGGTAAAAAAAATTAATAAGGTTACTATTCAAAAAATAATATTTTGATCATTTTGGATAAAATATAACATATGTATTACAATCATGTATTTTAGTTAGTGAAAATTAAATTCATATATGTGTTGTAATTTAATTTTAAATTCTTCCAGTCGTGGGAATTAGAAAACATGGTTTTTTAATTAAAATGATGAAATCTTCAAACATTTTTTTCTATTCAATTTAAAAATTAAATTTATTACATTGAATTAAATAGGTATATATATAAAATATATATAACTAAAATTGAAATAAAATAATACGATAATGTATATATATAAATATATTAGTTGAAACTTACATTTTGGATTAAAATGCATTGTTTTTCAAAATTGATTAAAAAATATATCTAATCAGAAAAATACCAAAAAAAGTGAATTTTTAATCCCCTATTATAAAAAAATATTATTTTGTTAAATATATCATATAAAAGTTAAAAAACTAGATTAAATATTTTTTTCAATCAAAAGGCATTATAATTCCTTTTTAGAAAAAAAAATTATCTATTTAAAATTTAATTTATTCTTATATCATGTCTAGAAAACATATAAGATGAATTTTATACATCATATTTATTTTAAATTTAATTAATAAAATCAAAACAGACGTATTTTTTTATTTTATAAGTTGTATTTTTCACACATAAATAGTTTTACATAAAAACACTTCCTTTATTTAAAACCGATTTTTATTTACATTTCTAATTAATTTTATAACCAATGAATCATTATATACACATTTATAAATATTATTTTTATTATTTAGAGAATAGAATTAATTCCTATAATTATAATTATTATGTGATAATTACAACACAGAAATAATAAATTCAATTATATATTATTTTTAAATATAACTCTGTTCCGTGTGAAATATTAGATTTCAGGAAAACCCATTGTTGTGTATCGGGTTTGCTATCAGACATAGATGCCTTTTAGAATAAAATTTATTATATAATAAAAATATATTATTAAATATGAAAAAGTATTATTCTATAATTATATTTTATTTTACAGAATGTATCATTAGACATTCATATATTTGAAAATGTGTTTTGATCATTAGACTTGTTCAGTATTAATGTGTATCATGAGTCATTTATGTTTATGTATAGAATAATTTCATGATGATATATTCTAAAAAAACCTAATAGACATTGATTATATAATATGGGATAAAATACAAATTTAATTGGAAGGAATAAATTTTCCTTATCATATTAATAGAAGAAGATATTTGTATTATTGTTTTTGGAATTAGAACATTCTGAAAAAAATTAAGGCCCAGAAAATGTACATATTAATTTTTTTTCAAATGATAAAATAAAAATAAATCATTAAAATGTAGTTTTAAATAATTATTTAATCTTACTTAAGGATATATATATATATATGGATAAAATTGTTACATTATATAGTAGTGATCAAATGAAGGTTGTTGTTGGTTTTATAATATTTGTGTTTTCTTCTGGACACATAATTTGTTATCAGACATATATTTTTGACATCATGTATTTTCAACATACCTTTATAAAAGGGACTAGAGGGTAAAAATTTAATATATATATATATATATAATTACCATAAATTTAATTTATTTATAATTAAATTATAATTTTTTGCATGGGTTTGTAGAATATTACTAGTCAAGTAAAATTTGATCATTAAAATTTAATCATATGATATTTGTGATCAGAATATAATTTAATAATTTAATCCTTTTATAAATTTATCCACTATATAATGAATATAATTTTGGTTTTTCTCATTTTTACTAAATTAATTAAACTATATATTTACTATTGTTACAAAATGAATAAAAATAAATTTTAACCAACATGTTTATTGAATGTATTATTTACATTATGTTTTAAAAGGACTATTATTTTTTATTCCTATTTTGAGAAATTATGTTAGAGAATATGGATTGAGATTAATTATCTCATATAAATTATATATGTAATTACATTAAAATAATATATATTTATTTAATAAAAATATTTACGATAAAATGTATACACTTGGATATAATATGAATAATTATATTATTATTATTGATTTTGTTTTTATTATTTTAACATGATTTAGCCACTAAACACCTGTATCCCAATTCAAGTGTCTACATTATTAAATTGAATAAGATAAAAGGAATCACATATCAAAGTATTGAATTGTTTAGTAATCTTAGTAAAATAGATATATATTTAAAATTATTATTAAAATTTTAATCATAAAATATATACAATTAATTTCTTTTAAATAATATTATTGATTATAGAGTTTCCTACGTATCAATAATAAAACACATCCTGTTATCTTGGGAAAAATAATAAACAATAAAGTGATGATCTCATATACTTTGTTAGTGTGTGAGTATTGTAGAATATATGAATAAAAAAGGTATTATCAATATTGAATATTAAATGTATAAGAAAGATTCTATTTAATATAAACCATAAAAATATTTTGATAGGCATAAATGATGATTAAATAAATCTATATAAACAGTCATATGGGATTGAAAAAAAAATGTGATATTAAAACTAACTTAATAATCACCTGGGATACCAAAAACAAAAATCATAATAATAGTACATATAATTGTGGGAATATAATTAATATGATCATGTCCTTATTCGAAGACATATAATTACCATCAAGTCTTAATTTCAAGACATATTTTTAAGAAGGTATGGCCTCTACCAAAACTCAATATAGTCTTTCTCGTTAATCCTACCAATGCATCTAGGGGATATAGTGGGCCCCTATCATTAATTACTAACTCCAATTCATTACTCATGTGAATATAGTGAATTATAATTCACATAAAAATTATTATTTTATCATTCCTATGAATATTAATTACATTAATAAATCAATAGAAATTATCATAAACAATCCGTAGTAAAAATAATGGTATCCACAAAATACATAACTGGTCAAACAGTCCATAAACCCTTGGATTCAATAATAAGATTGTATCATTGGAGTTTAAACCTAATAAAGAACAAGTAACATCAAATAATATCTTTATATATGTAGAATTATATTAAAATATCACTTGGAACATTCCCTGATTAAAATAACCATTCTTTGAAAATCAATGTTTTTTTATTTTAAATCAATATAATTTTTTATATATTAAGAAAATAAATTTTCATTGAAAAGAAATATCATTTAAAAAATCTATAATCTTTGGGATTTTCTTTAGAATTATGCCTACAAAAATTCATGTTAATATTCACATATGTTTTAGTAATGATGGTTTGTAATTCAATATATGTCATAGAAGTTAAAAATAACATTCCTTTTACACTTTGAATAATTTCCAAATTTGACACATTCAGAAAATGATAGTAATATTCATGATAATAATTTTTGAAAGAAGTCAAAAAATGGGTAAAAATATAGTTTCTAAATAATTTAAGGGATTCTAAAACATTGTGGAATGTAGTTTTAGAAAACATGTATTTGAATGAAAATTTAATTTGTACTTAAGAGAAAAATAAATTCATATTTTCAAAAAAACATTTTCATAATAATTTTACGTAGATAATAAAAATTGTATTATTACTTAAACAATTTACTAAATAACTATTTGAGAAGAAATAATATTATTTTTATGATAGAAATATCAGGTAATTATCCTAATAGATACATAAATAATAAATTCCTTAATAATGATGATATTGTGAGATAAACACTACTAAAATTGGTATCTTTTTAAACATAGTAATAATCAAAGAAATTACATAAAATAAAACATTAATTAACAATAATATAAATAATTTAATTATATAACATAAATTAATAGTATTATATACACCACAAGTAATGAAAGAAGTGGTGAATATAGTTTTTGTATTATGGACGTAAATGTGATAAGACAAACCCTTACCGCCAGTTTGACTCATCATGTAAGATATCTACCTTCCTAAAAAATAAAATTTTGTTAATTATTTAGTTTCTTAATAAAACTATTAATTTTTATTATACCTTTAATTTCACTAAATAACATTATATATATGATTTAATTTACATTATTGCACTATTGATTAATATTTTTCCCATAACATCGACACTTTGATATGGGATCTTTCCCAAAATAAGATTCAAGATTCCATGAATACTTATACTACTAAATATTATTATGATAATGATTTCACATAGACTAAATTTTTCAATATGTCTTGGAATATACCAAAAATATTAATTCTTATTTAGAGGAATTATTACGAATAATCCCTACTGATGTCTGCTCATAATCAATTGTAATTACTCTATGTTCTCGGTTGAAATTCTCCAACCAACACATAGAATATGGAACCCATTTATTCTCTCCCCCCACCACATACTCGACCATTTGTATGGTACTCTAAGGAATCATTAAAATCCCACTTCATAGGTTACTAGTAATGATACTATTCAACAACATTGTACAACTTTTGTACCCTCTCCACAAATCAAAAACCACTTCATGGATGTTGTTTCTTAAACATTTTTCATCCTTTGGAATGTGAACTAATGAAACATTCATTGGAATACACCTTAATCTCTTCAGTATTCATTATATTGCCTCATTAAAATAAATAATGTACTCAAAATCCTTCTATATGATCACTATTATAACTCTCTTTAGATTATAATGGTTTTTATAATTCTTGTGTTATAGGAATCATTATGCCGCTAATAGGATTCGTTGAAAACGTCACAGAAGATACTATGTAGAGATGGTTAAATATTTTTTTTATGGTTCCTAAAATGGTATAGTAGGTCTTATGGGATGTTGTCACATTTGTTGACCCTACTGAATGGGAAATTGGATGTTGCTTTTTCCTTTTTAGTATTTTCTCTTATTCAAATACTGAAATGTTAATTGTTTTACATGTGGTTCAAATTACTAAAAAAATGGATGGGACAACCATTGGATTGAAAGTGACTCTACCACGATTTTCTGAGAAATTTTTAAGGGATTAATTAATCTATCATGGAAACACATAGATAAATGGATTGAATGTCTCTCATTCCTCTTCGATCTGAACTTCATAAAAAATCATGCTTATCTAGAATATATCATTGTGGTGTAAGGGATTCCTAATAAATCCTTCAACAGTGATCTCACTTGGCTCGATGAATTTCATTCGGATATTTTTTTTTTATTTTATACAATGATTATACCAGAAAATTTTATTTAAGAATAATTTAAATAATAAATTCAATAAATTAGTCTTAGACTATTTTTCGAAGACACCTCTTAAGAAATAACATATACATATGAAGAAATAATCAATTATGTTTAGTACATATTTATCTATAACATTTGGTTTCTATGTTAGAAATTTTATTGGTTTTTTAATTATGGTCAAAGTAGTCTTTTTTTAAAATATAAAAAATAAAATTCATGAAAAAAAATATTATTTTATAAAAATTGTACTATTAAATCCAATGATTATAGATGGTCATGAAAAATAATATATGTTATAATCATAGAGTTGGTTGGTCATACAAACAATTTAGTATTCTTTTATGATGGTTCTGAGGGCAATAGAAGTGCGTGGGTTGATGTGCCCACTTGGATTTTTGTCATTAGAAAAGATCAATCTGGGATCTATACGACAATAAACATCACGCTCCATGAATCAATTCATAGAAATAGGAAAAGAAGAAGAAGGGTCCCAGAACCACATAAGTGGATCATCACAGGTTGATTATAATTTATTGAATTGATTGAGAAGAAGTTTCTTTTCAGTGTTCTTTGATCGTTGATATTCTTCATCACGTTCAGACGTGATTCGTCATTGTGTAGCAGAAGCCATGTGTAGACTTCCTCTAGCATTGATCCACACATGCACCTCATATCTCTGGATTTTGCCAAAGGAGTCTTCGGGTGCTAGTATGGAGAAACCATTGCTTGCATTGTCCGCATTATATTGTTTTGATCTGATGGAAGTGGATCCCTCTCATTTTTGAGAGCGTTCTTAGAGGAAGAGGTTAATACGGCCTTGAAATAATTTTCCAGAATTGTTGTGCACAACGATTGGGGAAATGTATTGGGGTTGTGAGGATATTTATAATTGGGTTTGAGGTTATAGAGTTATGAAGATAAATAAATGCATTACACATTTTATTTATTTCATTAACTCTTTATTGAAAACACCCCATGTCGAATAATTAATTCCGTGACATGCGCCCACGCTGATTATAATAACTATCATTTAATAAAACAATATTATATCCTCAAAATCTCGACTATAAAAACTACACTGCATATAATAATTAATACACGGATTCTACTGCTTTTTCATAAAACTACACGACATGTATTCATTAATAAATGGTGTGTACATGATTTTCTATTCTATTCCAAAATAAAAACTACAAGGTGTGTAATCATTAATACATAGTGTGTAATTGTTCTAAAATTAAAAACTACACCGTTTGTAATCATTAATACAAGGAGTGTACTTGTTTTCATTTCATTCTTCCTCCAATCATTAAAACTATTTATGCTTCCTTGAATAATTATTAAACCACATATGATAATAATATTTATTCTACTTGATATACTTGAATATAGATTGTGTGTGGCCCCCAAGGGCTCTTTCTCGTTAGCATTTGGTGGTCTAGACTAAATTCCATTATTACTATCAAGCAACGAGTCATGGAACCCAAGAGAATGAAGTTAACACCGCATTTACTAGTCACCCCACATGAACGCTTACTATGTAATTTAATCCATTCTCCTTAATATCTCATCAAAAAGGTTTCATGGTAGTATCATAAACCTATATGCTAGATTAATCGTTCTTTGACTACCTGAAATAAAATCTTCATTACACCATGAACATTAAATTTCGTGCGATAGTTATATTTCAATCAAAGGGCTGAGATATCAACTTCCATATATGGAAGGGAAAAATCCTTCCTCAACATATCCATTATCATCAAGTCATTTGTGATGCACCCAACGTACCCTGCTTTTTCCAACTATCTTTGTGAAGGTTTTCATCAGTAAATCTAAGTGCGCAAGTCATGACATGAGTTAATGATAATATTCAAGTCTAAGGACCATTACATATGCTCGTAGATATTATTTTCCGACGACAGTAGTACATATAGAATTACTATTGGTGGGTCTGTTCTCATAATCTCCCATCGTGGAGACTAACAAGTGTAAACTCTCTATGAGGGAGTCTCTACATCTTACGAGTACACGCACATGACGGTCTGTACACTATGTGACCTATCATAGTATGCCATCCAACTGTATAACTTTATTTAAGAATATTTTTATTGCATTTCCTGGTTCTCATCAGAGTAGATATTTGAAATGACCTTATTAATGCAACAAATATTTCAAGACATTATTATATTATAGTCATCATAAAAAAATAATAATATATAATAAGTGTACATTCATGTAATCAAAGTCAAAATAGTTGGTTCTTAGGAAACCAACTCTAACAACCCCTCACATGGAATAGAGCCAACTTCCTACAAAATTTAGTCCTCTAGACCTCACATGATGATCATGTTTTTGCTGAGTCATGGCTTTAGTCATGCGGTCTGCCATGTTGTCTTCCGTGGAAATACTGCTCACTGTAACAACACCTCTCTAAGAAAAATCCTGCAAGAGATGATACATCTGAAGTATGTTCTTTGTCCGCTGATGTGACCCTATCTCTTCTGTAAGATCATCCGCTGTAGTATTATCAAAATATAGTGTGATATGATCTTTACTACTCGGTACTACATCTAGCCCTTGGAAAAATATTCACTTCCATACTAATTATTTAGCTGCCTAAGAAGCTATGATATACTCGGACTCCGCGGTAGAATCTTCCACCACAATTTTCATTGACCTCTTCAAGCTCACTGCACCTCCATTCAAAATGATTATGTATCATTTCTATATCTTTATGTCATCTTGATCAGTCTGGAAACTAGCTTCTACATGTCCTCTGATGACTAGTAACTCATATCCTCCATAAACCAGTAATATATCCTTAGTACACCTCAGATACTTAAGGATAGTCCCGACTGCCTTCCAATGGAGGTCTCCTGGATTAGCTTGATATCTGCCTATCACACTCTCGGTGTAAACAACATCTAGCCTTGTACATAGCATAGCGTACATGACAGACCCAATCACAGATGAATAATGGATCATTTCCATTATCTTTCATTCCCAATGTGTCTGAGGACACATTTTCTTGGAATGATTAATGCCATGTGACACTGAAAACAATCCCCTCTTGGATTTTTCCATACTGAATCTCTTCACTATCATGTAAATGTTTGTACATTGACAAAGGCCCATCATTCTATTGGATCTATCTCGATGGATCTTGATCCCAATAATATATGCTACCTTGCCCATGACATTCATGGAGAAGAATTTATACATCTATGCCTCAACTTACTGTTAGATAGGTACTTCGTTTCAAAATATTAATATCTCATCAACATACACTATTTGGAAAATATTGTAATTCCACTAAACCTTTTGTAGAGAAAAGGCTCACATTCATTCTTAACAAATCCAAATTCAGTTAAGCCTTTATTAAAACGAATGTTCCATGACCTTGATTCTTTCTTTAATCCATAAATGTAAATTTTCTACTTTCATTTATTGTTGGAATCCTTTGGAGTAAAAAACCCTTCAAGTTGTGTCAAATAGACAACTTCTTGGAGTTTCCTATTAAGGATTTCTGTTTGGAAATCCATTTTCCAAATTTCATAGTGATGGTAAGTGGAAATGGCCAATAGGATTCTGATGTATTTCAACATTGGAACCGGTGGAAAGGTTTTATCATAGTAAATTCTATGAGGCTGTCTAAAACCTTTGACAACTAGTCATGCCTTGTAGGTGCTGACTTGCACCTCCATGTCCAGTTTCTTCTTGAATACAAATTTTTTTACCAATAATCTTTACATTAACTAGACGATCTACCAAAATCCAGACATGGTTTTGGAACATGGAATCCATTCCATAATCCATGGATTATTTCCACTTGGCAGCGTCTATTCCTTAAACTTATTACTTCTAGGTAAGAGGATGACCATTGTAAATCAATAATGAGTCACCATCTTCATTGACATGAAAACCATATCATTCTAGTTCTCTCACCACACTCATGCTTCTACACGGTTCTTGTGTCTCTGGAACAATTTTTTCTAACACAAGGCTTTGTGAAACATGTTATTGTACCAACTATTGTGTATCATCAGCCTCAACTTCATCGAAGTCTATCTCGCTCCCACTGTCCCTTTTGGATATGTTCTCCCTCTCCAGAAATAAAGCATGTCTTACTACTATTACATTTTTCATGGAGGGGTTTCATTGTTAATATCCCGTTGTTTCCTTTGGTATATCCTATAATGATACTCTTTGTGCCTCTGGGTGCAAGATTGTTACCTAAAGAGGCCATAACAAACGCTTCGCTACCCCACACATGTAAATTTGATAACATGGCATTGCGTCAACTCCATAATTCATATGGAATACCTTTTATAAATTTATTTGGTTTTTTGTTTAGTATGTGTGTTGTTTTTTGTAATGAATATCCCCCAAAGGATAATGGAAGACTCACATGACTCATCATTAATCTCACCATGTCCAATAGGGTGAGGTTCCACCTTTCACATACACCATTCCACTGAGGCGTGTAAGGAGGAGTGAGTTGAGATATAATCCCAAACTCCTGTAAGAAATCAATGATATTTTGAATAGGATAATTTCCTCTTATATCTGAGCAGAGTTTCTTGATCTTCTTACAAAGCTGGTTCTCAATATCATTCTGGTATTCTTTGAACCGATCAAAAGAATTTGACTTATACTTCATTATGTAAATATATACATATCTACTAAAATCATCTGTAATATTTACGAAGTATAATAACCCACCCCATGCTTCAACTAGAGATGGTCCTCACACATCTGTGTGAACTAATTCTAGAAGATATTTAGCCCTTTCACCTTTCCCACAAAATGGTTCTTTGGTCATTTTTCCTTGTAGATATGCATGACATAGACCAAGTGGTTTTAGTTCGAATGAATCTAAATACCCATCATGTATTAATTTTTTCAATCCTTTATCATTGAAATGACCTAGTCGGTGATTCCAAAGTTGGGTGTGGTATGACTCATGTGAATTTATATTGTTATCGATTGAAATTACTTGGTTTGTGTAGTCTAACACATAAAGGTTGTTATATAAATGTGCAATACCAAAAAATTGCTATCTTTATAAAAGTTGCAACATTAATTTCCAATCATGGATATAAAACCATTAATATCTAATCTGGATACTGAAATAATGTATTTAGTAACAGAAGGCACATAATAACAACCCTTTAACACCAAGATCATTCTAGTTGTCAATGTGATGTGGTAGTCCCCAATAACTACAGCAGTAGGTCTGGCTCTATTAGCTGCTTGTAGATCTACCTCCCCTCGATCAATCTTCCTCAATGTACATGGTTCCTGTATTTGGATACATATGTGAGCACCAAAAGATGTATCTAATAACCAATATGTAAAACAGACAGATTTAAAAAGCACGAGAAGCTTCCCATTGCTTCCTCGGATGGGTGCTGTTTTTCTTCCAGTGGCCCTTCTTGCCACATTTAAAACAAATAGCCTCATTTTTTCTTGCCTCCCCTTTGATCTTCATTTTCATGGTAGGACTTAAATAAGATTTGGGGTTCAATATCATAACCTTTCCTTTACTTTTATTCACCATGAGGACAGAAGGATTTTCATGATTCCTATCATTTTCCACATGGTGAATGAGGAGAAGATGACCAGATAGAGACTTCTCAATGTTTTTCATGTTGAAATTCACAACATAGTTAGAGATGATCTGGGGATGTGATGCAAGAATGAGATCGGTACCCAGTTCATCGGGGAGTTTAAACCCTATAACCTATATGAGCTCAATGTAGCCAATGAGCTTGACTACATGAGGCCCAGCATTGAAACCCTCTCCATGTTTTCTCTGGAATAGAGCCTTGGTGATCTCAAACCATTCCTGTATTTCCCTCTATTGTTATAGACCACAGAGGTGCTCGAGCATTCTATAGGCATCCATGTCTTCATGAGACATCATTATCTCACTAGAAATTGATAATAGAATCAAACATTGAATGTCAAGTGCATCGTTAAAATTATTATCATAGACCAGGTAATCTTCATTACTTTCCCCATGGGAGGGCGAATAAAAAATTAAGGACTCCATCACGTAAAACATTATTTCATGGTGTAGGATAACCCGATGTCACCTAAACCATTCTTGAATGTTACTTACAGTGAGGATATGGTCTTTATCCAAAATTGATTGCATAGAAAATGTGGTTGAAGATTTTTTCATTTTGATTCTACAAATTAAAAGTGAAAATTAATCATTACTTTCTTGATTAAATTTTATGATAAAGAATAAATTTTATTAAGCCTCCCAATATTTTATCATGTCCCAATGGCCCTCTCTATTGAACTGGGAGTTTCCAGTTTCTTTGAAATTCTAGTGGCAAGGATCCATATTCCCTTTCACATAACCCCAAAATGGGGTTGGTCAATCTATTTGAAGGCATTTAGGTAGGCATGTCTTTTCCAACTATGAGCTTACAGTTCCTTGATCTGTTGAGTGGACTCCCCAATCCGAAAATCCTAACATGGATTTCCTCAACACTTGCCTCCAATATTATCCCAAGTCTAGAAAGGGCTACTCTTCTTGAAGAAATATGGTTAAGTCAACACCAAACCTTTTATAAGGGCTTACATTATAAAATTAAGTGTCCCAACAATGGTTAGTCAAACACATTGTTTTATTTAGTCTTTCCCTTAATCAAGTAACATAAGGCTTGGTCAATCATAATATTGTATTTGAGGGATTTTAATCCTTTATTTTTCTTTTCTAATTATCACATTCTTGTAAATATGAAGTGATGCTTGCTTAAGTGATTAACCATGTTCTGATAACGTTTACACATAGTCTAGTTTTTATTTTATTCCATCTTTGAAAGCTTCTTTATTTTATTAATTATGTGATCGAGACAACACATACATAATAAATAAACAATGCAATCAGACAGAAATAAAATAATATGGGATGGTCATGAGATTCTATTATTTAGCTTATCCATTGGTTTTGATAAGCTAACCCTGATTTAGGGAAAACACCTTGACTATTATGGTTCATGTTTTGCAGCTCCCACCTATCCACCATTGTATATTTTTGGGTAGGTTTCTCCTTATCTTCGTGTTTTGAATCGTCTCCTTTGGCTTTCGATATCCTCAATTACATGGGGTTTACATTAAATAAACCATGGTAATGTAGGCCCTACATTTTATTAGAAGAAGGATGGCAAGCCAATGAATTTAAATTGAAAAAATTTAAAAGAAACCATTCACACATACAAAGGGTCTTTGGTCTAGCTCAGGAACATCCATAACATGCAATGACATATACGCATATTTATAATTCGAATTCTTTTAATCATTCATTCATTTAATTTAAGTCGCGCTTGATTTCAAATAATTATGATCTTATAATTAATCAATTATTTATCTTAAAATCATTCCTGAATGTCCTTGAGATTCATCTCATCCGTATTCTTTGTACAGAACTTTTCACATTGGAGTAAACCTAGTTAAATTCCATTTCAGGAAAGTACGCGACATTTAGTTTATATTTACATGGTGTGTCGTTATTTTCACCCTTAATCCAAAGTACACGCCGGGGGATTCAGAGTGGTTTCTGTACTTTTTAAATTTTGGAGTACACGGTGTGTAGATTAATCTAACATGGAATGTACTTCCTTGTTACAAAGTTACTGGCCTGACAATCCCATGTACGTGGAACATGACTTATCCTTGTATAGGGTTTCACCTGGGTCGGATCAGACTACACGACATGTTGTTTCAACATACACGCCGTGTATTCCAGTTCCATGCACCGTTCATTTCTGTTCAACTTGGTGTAATAAATATTTAAAAATTCTCAATTCAAACAGTATGGTTTGGAAGACCAGTACTAGTTCATTGATCCTAAGTTCACAGTGTGTAGTTTACACTACAAGCCATGTATTCTGGTGTGGTACATATAGAAAGATCATCTCCTCCGGATGTGTACCTCATCTTTATTTTAATCAAAATTAAAATTAAAAGGACTTTCCTATGATGTGAATTGGAAACGAATGGGGAAGAATAGACACTGTTAATTCATTTTTATAGAACGAATTATTTGGAATTGAATCAAATATAAATGCGTAAATTATCAAAAAAAAATTAAATAACTATAATCGACATTTTAACCTCCCTTTCAAACCATTTGATGTATCCGGGAGCAGTAGAAGCATATGGGTGGATGATCCCACTTGGCTCTTTTTCATTAGCAATGATCAATCTAGGATCAATACCATGATAAATGCTAGTCTCCACAGATTGATTCATAGAAATAGACAGAGAAGAATAAAGGTCCTGGAACCCTAATAGTGGATCATTACAGGTTGATTATAGTTAATTTAATTAATTGACAAGAAGTCTCTTTTATGTTTTCATTCTTCGTTGATATTTTTGGTCATGTTCTGATGTGATTCGTCGTTACATCGCATAACCCAACTATAGACTTCCTCCGGCGATGATCCACACATGCACCTCGTATCTCTGGACATCGCCGAAGGAGTATCCAAGTGCTAGTATGGAGAAACCTTTGCTTGTGATGTCCTCCTTAGATCATCATGATCTAATGGAAGTGGATCCCTCTATGTCTTGAGAGAGTTTTTGGACGAAGATGTTCGTTCGGCCTTGAAAAAATTCTCTAGAATTTTTGTTCATAAATATTGGAGAAAATTATTAGGGTTCTGAGGATATTTATATTCAGTTTTGAGGTTATAGTGTTATGTAGATAAATAAACACATTACGTGTTTTATTTATATCATTATCTGTTTATTGAAAACCCCCATGCCGAATAATTAATTACTTGACATGTGCCCATTATGATTATAATAAATATCATTTAATAAAACAATATTATATTCTCAAAATCCATACTAAAAAAACTACAGGGCATGTAATAATTAATACACGTCATGTACTTGTTTATCATAAAACTACATAGTGTGTAATCCTTAATAAATGGCATGTACTTGTTTTTTTTCTTTTACATGTTGACAACTACACAGTGTGTAATCATTACTACATAGCGTATACTTCTTTTAAAAATAAAAACTACATGGAGTGTAATCCTTAATACACGTCGTGTACTTGTTTTCATTTCATTCTTCCTCTAATCATTAAAATGATTTAGTCTTCCTTGAGTAATTATTAAACCACGTATGGGAATAATCTTTATTCTACTTGAGATACTTGAATACAAATAGTGTCTGGCCCTCTAGGCCTCTTTTATATTAGCATTAGGCGGGCTTTCCAAATGTCCTTGATTACTATCTAGCAACGGGTCATGGAACCCAAGAGAAAGAAGTTGACACCACGTTTATGTGTCACATCATATGAACTCTTGTAGTGTAATTTAATCTCATTGTCTCAATATATCATCAAGCAGGTTTCATTCTAGTTTCATAATCCTATATGGTTGATTTATCGTTCTTTGACTACCTGATATAAACTCGTCGTTACACCACGGCCATGGAATTTGATGTGACAGTTCTATTTCTGTCAAAAGAAATATATATAAACAACCATAAATTGAAGAAAAAAATCCTTACTCAACTTATCCATTAAAATCATGTCATTCATTAAACACCAAATGTACCCTACTTCTCACCAACTGTCTTCGTGATGGTTTTCATTAGTAAATCTAAGTGTGCGATTCATGAAATGAGTTAATGACAATATTCCAGTCTATGGACCATTACACACGCTCACAGATTGTAATGTCTGATGACACCAAGACATGCTGAATTACTACTAGTGGGTATGATCTCATAATCTCACAATTTGTAGATTACCAAGTGCAAACTCCATGAGAGAGAGTTTTGTCTTCTTATGAGTACTCACACACGACGGTCTGTACACAATGTGTCCTATCATAGTATGTCATCCAACCATAGAACTTTATTTAAAATATTGTTATAGAATTTCAAGGATCTAATCATAGCAGAGATCTGCCACGACCTTATTAATGAAACAAATATTCTAGGACATTATTATATTATAGTCACACAGAATAATGGAAAATATGTAATAAGTGTACATTCATGTAATCTAAGTACAAACAGTTGGTTACCAGTCCAGCAACGCTAGAAGTTTTATTATTAAATGATCATTACAGAAGTATAATGGAAAATATATTATTTTTAAATAAATATATTATATATTTTTAATATTATTTCTTCTAATATACTTATATATATCAACGAAGGGATATGGTGATGAAAATGGAGTCAGATATATAGGTGAAATTACACATATATATGAAGGACAATATTATTGATTATAAAAGTAATTAAAATGATATAATTAATAGTGTAATAATGATAAATATTTCATGAATATAAAAATTATTTATTTTATATCACATATATTCTTCTAAAATATGTTTATTACTTACATTTCAATGAGTTACTAAAAAAATCATATCGCTTTATGTGGAAATAGTCCACAAAACACATGAGTGACATTATCGAAACCCCAATATAATAAAAAGGAAAAATTTATATATATGACTTCATTAATCGTGAGATATATTTATTTTATAATGTCATATATATACATTATACCATCATAATATCGTATTATGATATTTTTCTGTGGAAAACATGATCCATTAGTTTGGGAGACAATAACCTTCCATACACATGAGGGACGCCATCATTTCCCTTTTCAGCGAAGATGAGATTGATACAATTAATCCCCTCAGAATAATAACATACATGTAAATTTTATATAATGTTGTTATCATATCAATATAAATTAATAGTATTTGAATGGGGTGGAATATGTAAAAATATAGAAACTCATAGTTTGGAATTTTACCTCCTATCATACTACTACCATACGATTATACATAATGTATTCCTTGGATGGTTTTTTTACCAATAAATAGATTCTTGGATGTGGGGAAGGAAACTAGGAGATGAATTTTGAAGCTCTTGGATGAACCAAAATTGGCTTTTTTGTGAACAAGAGTGGAGAGTGGGTGACCATTTTATGTGAGTTGAGTGTTACAAATTTATCATAATAAATAATTTAAAATAGAGTATAATAGAAAATTTTCAATTTTTATTTATAAATTATGGCATAAATTGTGTTATAGATATTTTCTATGTAATTTGGACCCTTATCCTTTTGTTTTACCCTCAATAAACTTATTTTTACAATAATCGCTATAATTAATTTTAATGGTTTTGACATTTCATTTGAGTCAAAAATTATCTTAACCATATTATATGATATAAAATATTATTATTAAAACTATGGATTCCATTTTTTCATATTAAAATCAAATTGTATAAACAATTTAATTTAATGTTAATCCTATAATCACGATGAGAAAATGGGTTTTCAATTAAAAAATATTCAAATATTTATAATTTTTTTATAAAAAATCATAACAAAGTGATGAAAAAATTACTTATGTACATTGGAACGAACAATTTTACATCGAACCAAATTTAAAAAATATATAAAAGTTATAAATAATTTAAAAAAATGTATTTTCAATTATAATAAATTGTTCTTTACTATTTGAAAAAATATATAATTTTTTTCAAGATAAAATTAATTAACCCTAATATAAATTAAAATTGTGATTGAAATTTTTTTTTAATAAAAATTTATAATTTCATTAAAAAATATTATATATTCTGTTCACTATTAATGATTAATCCCCCTTAAGAAAAATATATTCATTTATGTAAACATTATATTCTCTTTAAAACCATATATATATTATTTATAATAAATAAGTATCCATTGAATTCATCTGTTAATTATTTTTAAAAAAAAATTAATAATTTATTTAATAATTTTCATACCCCCATACGAACATCTATGTTATAAGGTTTTAGTTTAAATAATTTTATTTTAATAGAGTATCGCATTCTTTTGAAACATGAATTTCATTTCATTGAATGCTATTGAAGAGATTGAATCAGTTTTAAAATAAGTATATCATATATTTTCATGATCTTATATTCCATTCTATTATGGTGATTCGTGTCATGAATCATATTAATTAATATTCCCATATTCTAAAATATATATTTTCCACATTATTCCCCTAGATAATATTATGTCTTCACAATTTCATCACAATATCAGTAATCAATGTTTTAAAAATTAAAAATAAAATTCTTGAAATACCACATCATGGGAAGGGTTAAAAAATATCTATTTATAAGATATATTATAACAAAAACGTAAATTTTTAATTATAAATAAACAGCCTTCTGATTAGGATAAAATTGGTATAATTTGATCATTTAGATGTGAAATAAAAGTGTAAAAATTTACTTTGAGTAATTGACTTATTTAATCGCATGAAAGTTGATTATAAAGTAATGTTAGGAAACTCAATAACATAAATATATTATTATATAATCTATTATTGGTCCAACATAAATTGAGGTCATATGATTATATTTTGTTTCAATAACATTATCATAGAGTTAATAATTTTCCTCACTATCTAGATTGAGAATATATAAAAATATACACACTTCATATATTTCAGTTTAATAGATTCATATTCATGTTTTGTACGTGCATAAAAAATTTTCAACTTCACACCATAATATATAAAATGATTATCCATGATTATATTATTATTACTGAATCACAAAAATTTTCATTATATGGATAATATTATCCATAAAAGTGTGATAATTAATTCCACTTATTTATATATATCATTCAAAAACAATATTGCTTTAAAAATATATCCAATATAATAATTTTTTCTCAAAAACTAAAATGTAAAACCACTATTTCAACATTATTATTTATAAGTATAATCAGTTAACTAATAAAATGACATAATAACAAAGACATCACATAAATCGGTAGATGGATCTAAACCATTATTACCCTCATTTGTGTGTTGAAGCCTTGTGAACATTTTAGATGAAATAGACTGTCACCCAAGATGTGGGTTATCCTTTTTATAAATCCATATTAATAAAATTTATATAATGTTACAAAATATTAATATCCTATAATTAAAACAACATCAATTTTTTTATTAACCGTAATGAATTCCAATACCATTATGTAATCTACATTATCATTTTTGTGTCATCATCATGAATATATTAAGGGTTATCCTCCCTCAATGTCTTGTTTCGATTTATATAAACTTTTCACAGAATAAATTTTATTTTTCTTTATTACCGTTAAATATATAATCCAAAATCATTAATGGAACAATTCTATAATGGAATCCTTTTACATTTCATAATTCATATAACAGTAATTTCATTGATTAATATTCTCTTATAACACGATTTAAGAATCTAAAAACAAGAAAATTAACTATTCCACTATGTCTATAGTAATAATTTAAGTATAAAATTTAACCCTTATCTTGATTTTTAGGAATATCCTTTAGACTAATTACTAATTCATTTTGGTAGTTCCATATATCATTATTATTAAAGAATTACACATTGGAAGATTCTTTCATTATTTTGAAATCATGATCATTTTGGTCATTTCTCCACATTGGATGAAAATTCATTTTTCATTTAATAATGTTCTATGATGTTTCCTTTGACATGTATCACGTGTTTTAAATCCTTATTTCACTTGTTCTATTTATCAATTTTTTCTATAATATCATCATTTTCACATTATTCCCTATAAATCCATAAGAATTGGATAATCCATTATCTTTATTAATATCACATGATATTGAATAATTGTATGATGATAATTTTAGAGATAATAGTTCCCATTCAATGTATTTTCTTTATTGAGACAAAAAATATGGTAAATAATTCTATTTAGTTTAAGGAAAAATTATGTAAAATTCCTTTATATCCTTGTAGTGTTATCATTATATAAGGAAACATTTTCATCTACATTCATTATTAAATTAATGAAATTTCATTCCGTATTAGCTCATTTAACAAGAGTAAAAAAATTTCATGTAGTGTATTTTGTAATCCTCCAACGACATTAATTTTATTACCTCTTCATCTTAGGTTTTTTGAATTAATGAACAACATTTTCTTGAAAACCCTAATAGCTGGTAAATTTCCTAGAAAAGTTTCTCCCTTTAACTACTTCCCAGAGCAAGAAATATCTTCTCTATGGTAAATTTCAATATCTTTATTCTAAATTTATTTTTAGACTGATTTAATTATTTTGATCCTACTAAAATAAGTGGTATTTAATCATTACATCATGTGGTGGATTAATAGGGTAATCCATAAAGGTAATGTTATCAATCATTATATCATAAATTTTTCATAATGTAGTTATAATATTATTATTTAAAAATATATATCTATCTCTATCATCATTATATTTCTAAGGGAAATTTCTCTACACAGGGTATGTGCCTTTATATTGTCCTCATTACTAACATTAAGTCTTATTTATAAACAATGAAATATATTATATTAGATAATTATATTATGATAAATAATGTATTATCATAAAAATATAGATGCAATTAAAAAATGATGAAAAATAAATTCATAGAGAATATCATAGTCATAAACAATGTTTTATTGAAGGTATAATTATTTTCAGCTCCTTTATAATGGGTTTTATAATAAATTTTATTTATCTTATGAATATCCATAGAGCGTTTCAAACTAGTTATGTAGTAACAACTTTTTTCATGAACAATGTGACAATTCGGTAAAGCCCAATGATGTATTTTTGATTTATTACTCGTAGGTACAAATGCCCGATAACCATGTCCAAATTTATTATCCATAGGGGGATGTATTACATAAATAACTATGTAATATAATCATATCCAAAACATTATTATTTCATACAATAAATATCATCACATAATATCATAGTGTTATGTCTACTAAATTATGAATTCATAAACCTAGTTACTATGGTTTCTACTAGCCATCCAACGATACCAATTGTAGATATTGAACCCCAATAACCTGATGTAGATGTCTAATTTACTAAAATGGAGTAACATACAATGAGTGAAATCATAATGTAATGAAAAATTTAGTAGTCCTGGTATAATATAAACTTAATTAAATAATTATTAAAATTGAAAACCAAAAATAAAATATATTTTATGTTCATGATTTAAAATATTTTTCATAGAATATATCTTCATACTAATCAAAAAACACTTCATGTTATCATGGGTAAAAACACACAAAATGGATGAGATAATATTTATATTAAGGTTATGAGTGTAGAATATTTTATGAAGAAATAATTAATAATCAATATGTAAAGGGAATTAATTTATACATAATAAATTTTATCAATTACTTGATAATAAAATGGTATAATTATTTATGATCAGGAAATTCAACAAAATGGATCATGTGAGCATAAAACATAAATACGGATATTAAAACTAATAAAATAATAACATGGGATATATATAACTAAATTCAAAATCATTTATTGAATAATATTAGAAATATTTAGCATTCCACACATTCCCTATTCCATGTATTTTAAATAATATAATGTCTTTGTGAGAATTAATATTTATTAATAGGTAAAGACACATTAAAAAACCTATCTACCACATCTCATGATACCTAAAAATTCATCGATGGGATACAACATGACACATCCAACACACAGTAAGTCGAATGTATTCCACATAAGAAATGGGTGACAAAAATTCACATTAACATATTTGTTTATACTAGAATACAAAATTTAAATATTTTCCCTATTTATAAATTTAATCATAAACCATCTAATGAATAATGAATCCTAAAAAGATAGAACATCATCAATAAAACTAATTATGAACCATATTGAGTATTATAAAGGATTATATCATTGGATTATATCTTAATTAAAGAAAAATTAACCCCATATAATGTCTTCTTAGATAAAAATTGTATTGAAATATCACAAGGAGCACTTTTTTATAGAAGAGACCATTTATTTAAAGTCATCTCATTATATATAAAAAATGATGATTAATTTATAGAAACCCATTTATTTTGAAATACATGTTTATGAATAATAATTATTATATTATAATATAAAATATTTTAAATAAAAATGACAATATTAAATTTGAAATATGGAAGAAATTAAATTATGATCCTAATAGAAGTTAATTTTGTACATACCGTACTAATAATAAAGCACAATAAATTTTAATTGTATAATGGTATGATAAGTTCCTAGTTTCGAAAATAAAAAATTATTCCATTGAAAACATTTTTAAATAAAAAAATATGGGTAAAAATTTCATTACTAAATCAATATTATGAGTATAAAACAATTTTATTTTTTATAAAATAGGGTTTTTGAAGATAATTGAGTTTTTACAAAAGAGGGAAATGACATCAAATAATATAATAAATTTATCAATAATATTCTATGATAAATAGAGGTAAATTTTTATTATCACATGAATACTTTCACGAATAACCATTGTAGAAGAATATATATTGATATTAATAAAGATATATCATGATGTTCTCCTAAGGGTGATTTTAAAATAATCCACACTAACGATGATATTTTGATATATTCCTTTACCACTATGGTATCTTTTGAATCATATGAATGATGTAATAAATAACTTTAAATGAAAAATAATGTACAATAAATAAAAATTGATTCATTATTTAATATAAAAAGGTATGTATGTACATCAAAAAAATTACATAAGTTGTGAATATGGAATAAGTCTTATGGAAGTGGAAGTGAGAGGAAAAACTATTATCTTGAGTCTGAATCATCATGTATATTATGTAAAAACCTGATAAATAAAAATACATTTATTATTTACATTCTTAAGAAAAATATTAAATTTTATTATTTATTTAATCTGACTTGTTACCATTCTATATATGACTACATAATAAAAAAAGACTCGGTCAGGCATTTCGATGATATGTAGATATTGTTTCAAAAGGGAAACTAGTGAGTTTACTATGATTAAATAGGTAATTATATAAATATATCCATAAAACAATACTGATATAGTTATTATATCTATGGGTCATTTATATTTTTAAAAACAATAATGGATGATTATTATTAAAATTTTGATTGTGTCACAATCAAGGAGGATGTAGGCAGTATATACGCATTGGTAACCATTCCATTTCACAATAATAATGTTAGAAATAAGGTATGTAATATTTTAACCTTATATATTGATTATTTCATAATTTATATAATATATTTTTAATCCATGTGGTCTGGTGATGAAAATATAGTCACCTATATTTTTGAATGCGGTAGTCCACACATACATGAGTGACATTATCATTTTCTAGTGTGAGGAAGAAACATAAATAATTTACATTTTTTGGATTTATAAATTTGTCACTGATATCATAAATATTCCATTTATATATTTTATATTCTCTAACATTACCTTTATTACAATTTTTTTATTCTAAAAGTGAAAATAGAATGACATCGCTTCGTGAGGTGTTGATTTTTCGTACACACAACCAACAGTATTGTTTACCATACAGAATGGAAATTAAAACCATATACTTTAAATACATAATATAAATATATATTTATGAGATAAATATCTTATATATATAATATATTCATAATAATAAGTAACCATTAATGGAGGTGATGGAAAATGTGTTACATAAGTTCGTGAGGTTGTAGTTTGGCATTCAAAGGACGAATAATACCATTCCCATTTGAGGGAAGATGATTTGGATATCAATAATTAACAGAACCTAATAAAATAAATATATATGCTAGATTTGTATGTTGTTATATAATAATAAATTAATTATATTTGTAGGAGGATGAAGAAGAAATAAAAAATGCACCGTTAAGAATTTTCAGTATTCTCAGACTACCTCATTAAGATTATCCATAAATTAATCCTAGAATGGATTCATGAACAAAATATTTAATTAATTATGATGTTATTGAATTCAATAAATAATTTTTTATGGTATTGTAATATAAAAAATATTTTTAATGTTTTAATAAGAGAGTTGAGGTGGTTTTTGTATATTATAGAGGTGATTATCACACTTGTAATTATTTAAAAGTAAATTTTGTACATAGGTTTTTGACAATCCATATTGCTATAAAATTCATAAAATTATACAATTATAAATTTTAATGTATAAATATGTTCATAATATTTAATATTTATAAGAATTGATTTCATCAAAACAATTATCATATTAGTTCAACCCACTAAAAACTCATTCCTACAAAAAACGTAGTATTCGATTTTTTTATTTTTCAATGATAATTTAGTGAAGAAGAATTATGTAGACCTCATTAGGGAATGAACTTTTTTTTATTAAAATTATGAAATATATTTTTTCAAATTTCATTCATATAATATGTAAAATATAGTATAAAATTAATCCTATTGACGTGAAGAGGAAAAAAAGTCTTATAAAAAATTGTTCAAAAGATTACAATGATTTTATATAAAAATTTACAATAAAAATGCTGAGAAATTATCTGCTTATACAAATAGATATAAAAATAAAATTATTTTACTATAAAATAAACTTAAAATATAATTAAACATTTTATATAATTTAAATTAAAAGTTAAAATTCTATTAAAATATAGTATTTTTTATAATTCTTCAACAAATTATATCTTTAAGAAATATAAAAATAATTCTCCCAATGAATAAAAATTTATGACGAATTATATACATATATTTATTTTAGAAAATAAAATTTCTCAATGTGTTAAAAATTAATTTAAATAATAATCAAATTCAACACTAATCCACCATTTCAAAAAATGCACTTTTAAGAAAACATTTTTCTCCAATTTAAATTGTTATTATTTTATTTCTCATCAAAATATATCCATTGAATTTATTTTATAGTGGAATATAAATATTTTTTCATAATATATTTTTTTATATACATCTTCTCCATCCTAGTGGCTAGTTTATAATGTCCATTTTAAAAAAGAATATTTTAATATAGTATTGTGTTTCATTCAAACCCATTGTTGCGTGCATTTCAAGATATAAAGCTAATTTTATTTGTTAATAAATAAAACTATCATAAAGTATTGTGATGATATCTCCCATAATACATTTTTTTTCATGTCATTCACACTGTCAAATATGATATTTATATTTTGGAATCTTAGGGTGTTATACAAGAGGTATTACTTAGATTAATTGGAATGATAAATGATTTTTTTTAAATTATCAGTATTCAATGATATTTACATTATATAAAGTAAATAAATTTTTAAGAAATATGTTTATGGTATTTGAAATATTTATCTGACAATATAGATAGAATTGTTCCCACTCTACACACTAATGAAAATAATGTGAAAACAACTGATCCTTATTGTGATCAAAATAGAACACTAGCGATTTCCTGATCAACATCTCTCTAGAAATTTGGAGATAAATAAAATTATTCCTAGATTTATGGAACCTATTTGGATATGTAAGAGAAATCGTTAGTTTTATTATATAAGGTTATAAAATTCTAAAGAAATGGATACCATGATTTTATCGACATATAATACCACAAAATTTTTATTATGCGATTACAAAATATATAAATTAAATGTTAATGATCATATGAAATAATATTCCATGTTTGTTTGTCTAGTTATTCATAATTATCCTTAGATTATAAAGAAAAATTAAATAAGGTAACCCTTCTAATGCTTCTTATATTCCTAAAACTATTAGGATATAGCATAGTTTCTCTATTATAATTTATATGTATTCATTTTTTAGTTTATATAATTCATGAATTGGTCTCCTAATATTCATGTTATGATTTTAATTCCGAGTCCAATATTTTAGATTTTGTGTTAATTTGAAATTTTATATAAAGAGACCTCATCCTCTATTAACAAGTAATTCTATATCCATTTAGTCATAAATTTTGTTTTTGGGTTTTATACTGATATAAAGAAAGAATCAGGATGTTCATGAGGTGAATTGGGGACAAATGGTGAAAGGATAGGGTGTAGAAGTCAACAGATAATCTAACTCTAAATATATGATACCTAGTAGGATCCAAAAGTTGTGGGTGGATTTCCATGGACCTCCATGCACCTTATGTAATTCTGCATGGGACAAAATAATTTTTTGGAAAAATTATCTTAATAAAATAACGTTTTGACATTTTAAAAAATTAGTTTAATATTATAATATCCATTATAGAATTTACTCGCATTTTATTAGGAAAATGGTTCTTATGAGGATCATTCGACGACTCCCCCATATCCTACTATCTATTCTAAATAAATTTCCTCACCTAGAACCAATCATATTTTCATTCACTTATACAGAAAATTAAATCCATGGATTTTTTCAAATCTATACATGTGGTATTTTATATATGATAGTAAAAATAATTATTCACCATTTTAATTTATGAATTATGAATCAACTCCAATATTTTAGTAATCATTTGTTTCTTACGGTAAATCATTACCCGTGGTTACGATGATGTAATGTATTGATTTTGATTTTATGATTTCATTTTTCTTATATACAACATAGAAAATCATAATTATCACACAGTCTTAGTGTGATCCTATGCTTCACAAGAATGCATAATTTTTTTATATAGACCATAAGGAATATCCAATTAATTAAATAAAAAGTAAAAACCAAACATTGGATTATTTTATTTCTATGTTAATAAAAAAATTATATAGGGATGAGGTAATTGAATTAATCTTAATGGTTTATCATCTAATATAGTGTCGGTAAATTGATTTTTAAAATGTTGAAAGGTAAAATTTCAGTTGATTGGTGGTATTTTAGTATTGGAAATCCATTTTTAAAATTTTTATCAATTGTTTTTTTGATCATGGTAGAACGATTAATGAAATTCTATGTTATAATCACTTTGTTTAATGAATAGAAATGTTATACAATAGTCATTGGTTTATTGTTTCACATATTCATAGATTTGAATATAATTAGATCAAAAAATATGTAATGATAAAATTATTCAATAATTTATAGTATGATTATTTATTCTATGTTTGGAGTTATTAAATTATTCTTGAAATGGGTCTTTAATACATATATAAAAGGTTTTTTTATACAAATATGGTCATCTGTTTGTTTAATGGAATGGGTTGGACCCATATTTCCATTAATAAATTATACCCCTTCCCCTTCATTGAATGTGATGTTTGTATTAAATTAACTGAATCAATTATACATTATTATATTTCTTAAAAATATGATGTTTAGTTCACCTATACATCATTTATGGTCAGTCTTAAATAACTTTTTAATCATGAATATAGCTTCCATTGTAATATCTCATATGGTATAGATAGTTGAGTAATTTATTTAATAAATTATATGCTTTAATATAAGAAAATAGTGTCAGTTTCTTATTTATACAGTCCACATACGTTTCTATTTTTGTTAAAATAGTTTATTGTATGATATGATGTTAGGGGTGTGTGGTGACCACCTACCAAGAATATCGTACTAAAAGCTTATACAACCCATCTTGAAACACATACAATACATTTGTTACATGACATAACTAATTGAATGGTTCTGTCAAATAGGATATAACCTCATATTGATTATAGTATCTTTGTAAAATCTTGTTTGTATTTTTTATGATGATCTAGATTGTGGTGAGAGGGATATCAAAAACAGTTCCTTCTAGATTTTTCATACTAACGAAATCAATTATGGGATTGTTTCAACATGATGTATTATCTATGTATGTAAATATATACTTTATATAACTTTTCACCATATACATGCATAGAATATAAATTTTTTAATCCTTTATGATGTTGTCCTTGTATGTTGATATATTATAATGCAGTATTTTTTAATTCATTATTCCACTTGCATTCATATATTACTTTTTCTACCACAATGTCTATAGTATCTGTTTGGTTATGTTGCTTTAGGAACATAACAATAAATATAATATCCTTAAAACAAAGGTTATACCACTAATAATAATCATGTTACATACCCCATAGTGATTACAGAAACCTATAATGACTAAACGTTGAACATAAGGTGTCATACAAAACAAGATCAATTTGTTTTTAATAACCAAGAAAAGACCATTAAGAAAATATCATGTCTCACATAATGGAATTTATAGTTCCAAACATGACAGTATCTAGAAGATATGGAAATGGGTACTTAAGATGTTACCAAAAACATTCTTGGAAAATAAAATTATGGTATATGATTGAGTTACTAGGGTTTTATTGGGATAATTTTATTATATTCCTTTTATCGAATTATAATTTTTATTATCGTATGCATCATATAATACAAATATTTTATGAATATTAGAAAAAAATAGAACAATGTACTTTTTTCAATTTTTATAATTAAGGTTGGAAGAAATTGTTGAATCTCCATAATTGAAATTCAGTAGCAAATAATGTTATTTTTTAATATATTTATTATTAATAAAAGGTATATATGAGTAAGTAATTATATCCCTTGATTGTAATCCCCTTTAATATTATTAACAGTATACATGTTTTATATGATAAAAATATCATGATTATTTTACAATTTTAAATGGTTTCTATAGAATTATATAAGTTTTTTTATATAAATAATGAAATTAATATGAGATATTATATAGTGGTTTAGAATAACTTAACCAGATAAAATAGTGGTGTTTTGGGGGTTCTTATTTATAGGGGAATGTATTGATATTATTATCTACTCTCTTACACAAAATTATTCATATATTAGAACATATTTCCATATATGTAAGGGAATGTGATTTGTCTCCTATCATGAGACCTATCATTTCAATTGATGATTTAACAGAATCTATCCCAAATTATTTATAGTACTGCATCATTCATTATAAAATGGGAATCTATTGATATAGTCATTCCACCAACCATTTAGAGAATTATTACATTATAATATTTTGAAAATTGGATTTAATGAATTCAATTAATTTATGATCATATTGAACAAAAATATATACATTGATGGCGAGCAGGAAAATTTTTTCATTATAAGGATGCTCAATGTTATTGAGAACTCAGTGTAGATTCTGTGAAGGAAATGCTATTATAATATTTTGGATCATCTAATAGTTGTAAACAGTGTCTAAATGAATCAGGGATAGCAGTAATAATTCCATGATTATTGGGAAGAGGTGATTCAATTTCCTCTCACTATAAGAGGCCAACAATGAAATATCAAATTTTTTTATAAACCATGAAAATTTAGCCACACTGAATTTATCCATATAACCAATGGTATCTATAAAGTATATTTGTCAATATCCATATGTTTTTAGTGATTATCATTCACTGAAAATTGATCCATTTTGAGGATGTTGGTCAAGACCTTGTTATGTAGGAATCACAAAATAAAGATGTCACTAAAACCATTAATGTATTAGATAATATATAAATATTTTATTCTTTTCTATATATACTTTCCAATATATATATTTTATATTTTTGAAATCTTTTGAAATTTTTTATTCTCTTTAAGTACTAAATAAAATTTTCAAAAAAATAAAAGCAATGATACCATGTATTATGGTGTGAAAAAACAAAAAGAGAATTCAAATATTGTATAATATTTGTACAAAATGAATCGTCTTTATAGATACTATTGATTCTCAAAGTTGACATATTCAATTTCATTCTAGGATTGGATTTTTTAACTCAATTAGAGGATTTTATGGATTCAAATTCATTTCTTTATTTGTTATTATAATATACTAATTTTAATGAAATGTTACATCAATTAACAATGAAAAGATAAGTCTAATCCTTAGATTAGTGTTATCAAAATAGGTTTATGTATTACCTATTAGGGTATATTTTATCCCAATGTAATATTAGAATACATTTAGGATTCATTCATAAAAACCAAATTAAATTTTGAATCCATCTACCTTTTCAGAATACACTTACAATTAATTATTTATACTAAAACTCAATAATTAAATTATTTAAGTGGGATTTTTATTATTTTAATATAAATAAAACAAATTCATGGGACCATGATCATATTAATGGGGTTATTTTTCCCTTTTCAAAATTATGGTTAATGAAAGTCTACAATATTATATGGATTTCCAAATCACTGACTGAGTTACTATTTAAATCCATTATCCTTTTCCAAGAATAGATGATCTATTTGACCAATTAATACGGGGATAGTTATTATCAATTGTCTACCATTGATATAGATATCATTAATAATAAATCATTAAAGACGACATTCCGAACAAATTCTTTCAAGAGGATGAGAGGAACTTTTGTGTATTATTGATTCCTTTTATAATGTAGAAAACCTCAGTTGTGTTCATATATTTAATAAATATGATATTTCATCATATGTGTCATTAATTTTATATAGTATATTTTGGATAACATCCCAGTTTATTCTATGTATTATGATGAGTATTTTGAACAACATATAATCCTAATAGATATTTTATAAGTTTATTTGTTATTTTCTAGGTTTTCAAAATGATCCTTTTAAATTCATTGAGATAAGTACTGTGGAAATATTATTTATTATATTAGAATAGCTGTAGATTCTAAGAGAGTAGAATATGTAATATCTTTTTATTTCAATCAAATGTATTCATGGTGAGATGTTTCCAAATTTTATTTGTCTATTACCTCTAATTCAACATAGTATTCTTAATGGTAAATAATACGAATACCAATTTAACCATAAAATGGGATATGTTTGTTTTGTTTAACCAATTTGAAACAACCATTAATGAGTTCAAGATGAGTTGAACATCAAATATTATTATCATATTAACTAGTATTTGTGAGGTATTTTATGGGTTTTTTTAGGAATCATTCGAAAATATGTTTTTTTATATCTTATGCATGAATATCATGAAATAAATTATGGTTACTTATATATTTTGATATGAATACAACAACCATATATTTGATTAAAATTTAGAATATACTTTTCAAACATTATTGTGTTATATTATTTATTTTCTTGGTTTGAGGTTTATGGGCATCCCAATAAATAATTTCATAAATATATACTCTCTAAAATTGATACATACTATATAAAAATATAACTTTATTGAATAACATCAATATTTTTGTTTTGAATTTTAGTATAATCATTGAAAGTGAAAACGTAGTTGTTGATCCCCTCAATATGAAGAGTTATACTTATGAAGTATCCAAGCTGATGGAATATTAGAGATTGAGGTCACTCTTATGTTAATGCCACATGGATGTGCTTGAATATCATAATAGAGTAAATTTATATGTTATAAATATAACATCATCAATCATAGAGTACATCATGGACTCTATGATCACTTATTTTGAATGTGGAATTATTCTATTAAGAAACAATGGTGAGGAGATCCATGATTGATGGACTCAAGATTCTAATTATTTATTATATGTTCATGGATGACTAATTTTTATTATTTACATAAAATAGGTGATGAAGAATATGTAATGATGAGTGATTTATAAATGAATTAATAAATTTCACCATGATATATGACTTCGATATTTGTGGCCTACAAAAAAGAACGATATTACAATATTTTTATCGAGTTATCATAATTATCAATTGATAAATGCAGTGTTTTAAAAGCCAACTAGTACACATCAACTACTATTTTTATAATGTAAAAGTGGAAAAATATCAATGGGATATGTGACCCACTGAAACAAATTATATTAGAGAAATTATGATTCATTCGATCAATATTTTTTATTCAATACGTGGGAAGGATGTTTTTTTAAATTACAGAGGAGAGTATATTTTATAGAAATTTAAAACATTTATAGGGGTACATATAGTATTATCTTTGTCAGATACGTGATGTTCATTTCTCAGTTTCAGAAAGGGATACAATAAAATTTCAAACAATTTTGAGGCTGAGTATAATATTGTTCCAAAAAATCAATAGCTCATCCAAGTAAATAACAATATTATAAATAATATGTTATATGCATGAAATGTAAAATTGAATTCCATGATAGAGGTTATATTATCATTCCTATAATTATCAAACAAAATTTCCCACTATTATTGTACCTAAATGGTATAATTTGATTTTATTTATTTAATATTATTTTATTTTCCTTATTAAAGGACAGAGAGATGTTATTTCTTATTAATCAAACCAGATATTATAAATTATATGAATTATAAAACAATAAATTATTGAAATATCTGTACTTGAATAAACAAATGTTATCTAATATGATGATATTGAATTAGAAACTGTTGTATCCTAGGTGTAGTATTTAAATTACATAATAGAACATAGTTAGAATGTGTTATGGGTAATGTAATTCCTCCAATTAGAGTTAGATGAAAGCATAAAATTCACTATGAAGATGCTTGGGAGAATGATTCTGATATGAAATTCCAATGGATGGGTTTATTCCCTCAAGAATTATAATGAAGGTTCTTGTGGATGACATACCTAATTTTAGGGTATTTATTAGGAACCCACACTACATGGATTGGTTAATACCTTTTATTTCATATTATATTTCATTTTGAAAATTTAAATTTTATTAGAATGTGATATAGGAGGTTTCAGGTGTGAGTTGGGCAGTAAAGGGGATGGGGGGTGGTGTACAATGAAGAAGGAATCTTGTGTCTTTGTATTAGGTAACAAGTGGAGACTCATAGGCCATATATGGATCTGTTTGGCATATCAGATATGATTTTACAATCTGTGATGCATTGGTTACATTTTTAACAAAAATAACGTTAAATGGAAAATATTTCATATAAAAATCATAAATTTATATATTAATTAATATACATTAGTAATTTAGTCCAATTTTCATTATAAAATGGTTATCGGAATACCATTTAATCTTTTCATCCATCCCCATTGATCATTTATTAATCTACTGTCTATGATATCTCTGATTGATTTATCATTCTCATATACAACAATTCAAGTGTATAGATTTTTCTAAATCCATCATTATTGTATTTATTATAATATATCTGGTATAATACCACCTTATTATCATCCAGTGACTGTGGATAGAAACATTATCATTAAAATTATTTCGTTGTTTTTGTGTTACTATATTATTATATTCAGTAGTATCATGGAAATATATGGGATCACGTCAATGGTTTATTTTCATTATGACGAAAATATACCAAAAAATTATTTTCTTTTCATATTAGGGTTATATTTCGATTCATGTTGATGATTTATCTTATCCTCATTATTTGAAGGGGAATTACTATAATTTATGTCAGCATAATATAGATTATTAATATCATATTAATTAAGTGTTGGGTGATAAACAATATAGGGAATAAATAATTAAATTGATACCACTTTTTTCCTTTAATTAAAATTTTTCTAATTAGTTTATAAAAAAATTCCATGTATATCATTGATATTTTGTTGTATTACAACATTAGAAAAAAAAAATTTTATTTTTATTTTTTCCCATTGATCCTTGATAAATGTGTAGTTTATTTATGTTATAATTAATGTGGATAAGGAATCATAATTTCTAGTCATTAACTTCTGGGGATTATAGTCTATAGGCATTGATTTTAATATATGTGTTTCAATTCTTAGGTAATTTGAACATTATTTTATTATATATTTTCTATTTATGAAATTGATATTTTGAATTTCAAAATTACATTGTAGCGTCATTTATTATGCATTAATAAATGTTTCATAGGTACACCTATTGTAAATTGTTTGATTGATGGAATAAATTTTGTACATGAAACCTTGATTGTATAATAACCATTTCACCTATCTAAAATGAGAAAATTATCTTGGAGAACCTAATTTTATAATTCATGAATCCTTTACCAATAAAATTTTCTTTCTATTTTACCCTAAATTCAGTTATGGTTCTTCATAAATCATTTTTTTATGTTTTACTAGTGTAGTCACACATAATATTAAAAATTACATAATTTAGATTTAAAATTTATTCATGAATGTAATATAATAATATTATATACTCACTTATCCATTCCATTTACTATGTTTTAATTATCTATAAACATTATTTATTGATAAGTGGTTTATAAGATATTGTGACTTCTTTATGAAATATTTTACATGTGCCCTACATAAACCATTTCTGGAAATTTTCAGACACTTGACTCTGACATAAGTTATGGAGAAGTATCTAAACATGAGAGATTACTACAGGAGGATTATGGAATCTCCATGGACTCATTTTCGGAATTTGGAGTTTGACATTGTTGGATTCATGAGTGTTTTCCATGAATCTTCCATTGATATTTAATACACATGATTCACAACTTTTAGGAGTCTTAAAAATTGTTTTTTGCATTTATATATACATATACAATCATTTTCATATTAAACATGAAACATTAATGGTGTGGTCATTTTTAAACATTTATGATGTATATATTGATTATTCATACCACTTCATCCATTATTCATAAATCAATTGTCCAATTTACAGTTATTGAATATAATTTCCATTGTGGTCTCCCTATGGCATTCTTGGTTTTGAATAACCAAGAATAGACTACAATATATATTTTACCATTATTCAAAATGTGGAAATCACCTCCATTATACATGTTACCTAACCTCTCATATTTACTCTTTTATATGGTTACTATGCGGTGAACATGAGGTTTCGTGGTGAGATGAACAATTACATTTTCATTAAATGATTCAAATTAATAAATATATGAGAAATAATTGGATGATTTTTTTTTAAAATGTAATAATCTATCAATAGGTTCTGGGGTTGAGGGTTAGATTACAAGGTTAGGAAAAATTTAATGGTTTGGTACAAATTATCTAACCCAAAACAAGTTACATGCAATTTTTATAGGATTTTAATGTTGGTTAATAAAAGATATAAAAAAATTCCATGTCTTTATTTTACAACCGAAACATAGTATAGAATGGAATTGATGACATGTTTTACGTTAAACAGCAACCCAAAACCCCCAAAAAGGTATACTCCTCAAATTTTGTGGTTCATTATTTATGTTAATACATTCTTTAATTTTATTCTATGTATTTAATTCTAGCCTCTAATTCCTAAAAACGTTGAATACATAGTGGGTTTTTCACATACATGTTGCACGAAACTTGTCATTCTAAATAAGGTCCCCCCATGTAATTATTATTTTTTATTTGTGGGGAAAAACATTTAATTACATTGTGGTTATTTAATTTAAGAGCATGATATTTAAAAATAATTCATTGAAATGACATATGAATTGTAATTTTGTTTCCTTCCATATGTCTATATAGATCATGAACACTTTGTGGGTTGACCACATGGAAAAACACATCATGTTTGTTTCAACAAACAATGTGGTGTTACATGATATGTTCTAACACATAAATTTCCTAATCAGTAGATAATATATTACATTTTGGGAAAATATACTTATTATTATTATGGTAGTATAATACTTTTGTCCTCTATTGTACATATCATGTAGTCAAATATTATAAATAAATATAAAATGCATGATCAATATGTGATGGGATTCAAAATAGACATTAAATACTTGAAAATAATTATATTTAATTTTAACGTGGTAATCAAATAAATAATGGAAATTTATTTTAAAAATGTGAATTTATAAATAAAATATTAAACTAAGAAGTTTTAGAATGTTTTGAATGATCATGTCATTTTAGAAAATTATTTTTTCTAGATTTATGAATATAATTTAACTATTTTTTGACATTTTATTTTTTGTTATTTATTTTTGAATTTAATATGATACTCCAAGAATCAAAATTCCCGATTTAATTATTTAAACTCTGGAATATCCTATGATTATTTTATATAATCCTGAATCCCTAATACACATCACATACATGATTGTATTATTTTTAATGGACGGATTTCATAGTCCAAGGAGACGGCTCAAGATCCATGTTGAAATTAATAAAAACAATGAGACACATATTGGAATGGTGGATGATATAACACATCCCAAGTCAAATATCATAGAGTAATTTACCATTATATCAAATTTGATTTATAAATTTTGATAACCCACCCAGTAAAAAAATCTCAATATCCTTCCATATAATTATATGATCTCATCAATTACCATTTATATAATTATATTTTTGATAAATGGATTACTTTGGTAAACATGATCATATATTATAAATTATTTAATTTGAATACTTTTATAAAATAAAATGATGTGTAAATGTTTACTTTAATTTATAATAATAATTAATTTAGTAATTTCTAAATAATATATTAAAAAATTATTCATTGGATAAAAAAATATCTTATTATGATTAAATTAATATATTTAAATTACTTCATCTAACATGGATAACTCTATTTTTATTTTTTACAAATTAAATAAAGGAATTTTAATAAAAATATAAATAAAATTTATGTATATTTTATCAAAAATACCTAAATTCAAAATAGTTGGTCATCCAAATCCATTCATCACTTGATTTGGAATACAATCATTACTCATTGTACATAATAGGACAATATTAGGGTATATTATATTATACGGGATTTATAATGAAATTAATTGATAAAAAAATATTGTCTTAACATCATTAGAAGATTCCGTATATTCATTTGTCTAACAAGGAGGAAAATAATTATGAAATTTGTGTATATTATTTTTGTAATTGTGTTTCTAATCAATTGAGTTAATGTAGTTGGAGAGACTAAATGTTTTGAATCCAATGAAATGTGAATTTTTGAGTAGATTTAACAGTGGGAGTCCTAATTAAATTATTAGTTATACCATTAAAATAAATCTTGATAATTAATAGAACAAACGTTATTTTATTTAGATAACTTAAATTTGTACTACTTGCTCACTATTATTTGATTAATTTTATATTAAAAGATTCTCTTAAACAGTTAAATATTCAAAGAGTTGTATCTAAATATATGTGTTGTAAAATAAAAAATGATTTCATATTTAAAGGAATCCATTATTCCAAAATAGACATCTGAAGAGGAGTTTGAATCTGAGAATTACATCTGATGGAGATATTTTTACCCTTCATTTAACATAAAATTACTCACATTATAATCCACGACTACTGGGAATGAATTTATTTATGATTATAAGAATGATGACACCATGATTTCACATATCCACGATCTTGTTAGAATAATGAAATAATTGAATGTATACACACATGAATTAACCATTTATATGAAATTTTAATGAATGATTCCATATAGACCAAAATTTAATGGTGTTATTTAATTGAATAAATACGCATTATTAGATATGTTTAGATCGAAGACGATTGATTAAAACATTTTATTATACATTTGGGGATGTACAATACAATCCAAGGAATACTCACTGAAACAATTTCCATTAAATATTGAACGAAAAATACCTTATGAGTTATGTTATTATTATAATTATTTTTTATAATATATTAATTTCTGGGGGAAATTTTTTTCTAAATACTTTTTCAAAAAAATTAAAAATTTAAGACATAGAACCTGTCTATATTGGATAACCCAAATAAAAAATTGTACATTATCTATATGTTCTGACGAAAATATAGATAATCATGGTATTGCATTACATGTTGTTATAAATAGGTATCATATCAAAAAAAAATTTGGATAAATATAGGTGATAAAAATATCAAGGATCAAAATAAGAAATAATTTGACCATTGAAAATATTTCATAGAACCAAATACATTAAATCATTATATAGGACTGAGAACTTTTTAAGTGAAATATAGTGTTTCCATAATCATAAACATATGATTTTATAATATCAAATAAAGACAAAAAAATATATAGTTTCAATAAATTAACCTATATCAGAAAATTAATATAAAAATAAATCTAATGATTCTAACTAGTAATAGTATAGGAATAATAAAATTCATTTTATGATATGAATAAGGTTATAAATATTTAAGATTAATAAGTTGATGTAAAACCAATTGGCTATAAATTTTTAGGTATGATTAAAGTAAAACTGTATTTCAATGTTTTTTCTTAAAAGGCATGGATATTTTCTATATTTTTGAAGGAAAATTATGACTAAACTATGATGATAAATTTTAACCCACCTCTATGAAAAAACCCTACAATAAATTTACTTTTCTTTATAGGTTTCCATGATTATTATTTTTTTATTGGATATCTAAATATATATACATAATTTATGTCCTGTGGAATATCAACATGTGGTACCAAAATTTCTTTTGTGACACCAATAATTAGAAATCACTTGTCTATGTTCTTGAGATCAATTTATGGGTTGAATAAATCCTAAAAATTGTGTAATATTCATTTTAATATATTCATTATAGTGTTTTGTTTTATTATTGAATTAATTTTATCCATGTGTTTAATATATATTTAGTAGAAGTGATTATTTATAATACTAATATATATTGATGATATAATATTATTGGGAAATGATATTTAAATAATATAATTTGTGGAATCATTATTTAATAAATTAATTAATATAAATCGAAAATGTGAATACACTTAGATTTTATGGATAAAAATATAAAATGATAGATATTATAGATTCATAAGTATACATGCACTATATTAAGGTACATATATTGACAAGGTATTAAATTTATAGTATAAGAAACAAACCAAGATAGGATAATTTATTGTGAAACATGTTTAATATATCACTAATAAAATGTATCCTTAAATACAAATATATGATGAAATAATGATTATAATACCATATAATAATGTGATTGGATCTATCATGTTTATTATGTCATGTTCTGTGATTTATGTTACCTCTTTCATGGATATGCACAAGTGATATTAATATGAACCTAGGGAGTCACAAAGGTTAGTAGTACAGACTATCCTGTGGTACCTTATTTTAATTGTGGACATGTTATTAGAGTATATATGAGATAAAGATAATTTTATTAGGGTATTAACAAACTATATATTCCAAATAGGCCAACATGATCTATCTCCACAAGTGAGATATGTGTTTTTTATTAATAGATGTGAAAATATATAGAATAATTCTAAATATATTATATTTGTTGATTTATATATATATTTTCATACCAATTGAATTATTGTGGTTATAGAAGTTTTTCCCTCATAATTGAGTTTTTTTAGATATAATTATCCAATTACATTGTATTATAAAAATACTACAACATTGGTTAAATATAAATATTCATGGTTTCACAAAAAAAGGAAAAAAAACTAAAAGTGTAACCACTAAAAATTTTAACTCTAATAGGAGAATTAATAGTGAAAAGTATATTGATATATGAAATGTGGTAAACCCCTTAATTAAATACACATATTAGTTAGAGATTGAAATCATATCAGAGATAACGAATTATGAGTTTTCAATAATTTTCCAATGTTAACATGAGTTCTTATTGGATTTGGTTCCCTATAAAAAATTGAAATTGTACATTAAATTACTATAATATATTTATATTTATTCATATCACATAGTGATTACTATTATTTATAATAGTATTCATCCAATTACAGAATTAGACTTATTATACAGAATGGTTGAACTTGTTTCATTCTATAATTCGAACATAAAAATGCTATGAAAATATTCTTAAACAAATTTTACTTATATTTCATATACTTTTTTTGGTGGAACAAAAATTATGTTTTAAAAGAAGACACTAGATTTGTATATGCATTGAGAATTTCACTCATGATGATTTCACTTGGTAATATCTAAAATAATGGAAGTAAGGATAGTACAAAAAGTAATAATTTTATATGTTCTATATTTAAGTATATATTTACATATATGATTGTGATTATTGATTCTTAACATACGTAATGATATAGGTATGTCACATGTTAAGTAAATTCATGTGTTGATGAATGAATTTTTTATAAAATCCTGGAGAGAGGAAGAATAAATTTAGTGCATTGACTGTGATTTGGTATTAAATAAATAATTTGGAATGTGTCTTTCCCCATTATATAAATTTATGAAGATATCCCTGGCGAAGTTAATGAAATTGAAATGTATAAAAATACATGTCTATGTTTGTTTATAGAAAAATTAAATTCCCAAAAATCAGTTAATGTTAAATAAATTATATAATACGATGAAAAAAATAAGCATCTTCATGAAGTGAAATCATTTGAAAAGGAATTATCATATATACTAGAAATCATAGGATGATTTTTGTAATTAATATATTAAATAATTTCCCTATGGTTTCCATGAAATTTATTTAGAGAATGATCATAGAATTTATGAATGTTCCTCTAGTTATCATTATATAACGTCATAGATGGACACAATCAATTTTAAACGATAATATCATTGAATTTAATTACAAATATATTTTTCAAATAATTTATTATTTTTTTATAAAATAGAATTTATTCATGTAAATTTTGATCATATAAATACAATCACATTGTATTTAGTTAACAAAAATTCATCTTATTTTTATAAATTTTAATTACACGGAAGGTAATGAATACAATATTTATATATTCTAATGTTTAGTGAATTCACTAAAATAAATTTTTAATCAACTGACCTGAATATAATGTTCAATGAAGTCATTTTTATCCATTTTAATTTTTGTAAATTATGTGAATTTTTTTTCAAAACCAGATATTGAGATGAAGTGAGTTTTTGAGGTCCGGTGCACCTAGAACAACTCATTGAAATTTTTTAATAATTTAATAAATTGCGAGGTAGATTTTACTATAAATAGGATTAACATCTATAAGGGTTCATAGATAATAAATACAAGTTCATCATTATGTTTATAAAGGAAACTTTACCTTAGATGGGGCCTAGCCTCGACCGTCATGAGTCAATGGTCAATGATAGTTTTGGGGAATAAACATCATTAAAATATTTAATAAAAAATTTATTGTGATGCCAAAAAATATTTTTATTAATGGTATAGTTTTATGTGGTTCTAGGTTTATCACCATATCCCCTGAGATTCCCTGAGACAAAGGGGGGAGGATCTATCGACGAACAAAGGGAGATCCGAGATCCAATCTGGGATCTGATATCAACAGATCGATGAGTGATGGCGGCATAGATTTTCCTTTCATCCACAACTGGTCCAAAATCTAGGTAGGGAGTCTCTACATTTCTATTATTTCCCCATTCAAAAATTCAATGATGAATGTGTACTAATCAATGCATATATTGTTTAGTGGTTCAGTCATTCTAGTAGGATGGTTAATTTAAGGGGTATAAAAATGGGATCTGTAATTGGTGTTATTTTATGAACCTTCTTTCTTCATTCTTATGGAATGGATCTAGCGAGGAATGAACAATGGGAAGGGATAATTCTTCAGGTTATTCATTATTATTTTCTCCCCCAATATTCTCCATCATCATCGTGTTCTTCATGGTTTATGAACAATCGATTTTTGTGCCTTCAATTCAGGGAAAAACAATATGAGTTCGAAGATTTGACCTCCTGACAATACAATAGATGTGCAACGATGAAGGAGAAATATTTATAGTTTTGATTCTGGAGATATCTCAAATAATATAATTTTCATTAGAATGGATCACGATGCTAAAAAGATCCCAAGGTAGTGAAGAACATGACCATATGATCGTTGGTATTCCTTAATTTCGAATAACAGTTCATCGGGGGTGAACCAGTGGATAAATAACTATGGTAGAATTCATGTGCCTCTAAAGGAGGAAAAAATGGTGATTTCGAAATTTGGTGATGGGGAATTGTGTCAACCTTAGGGGAACGTAGTTGGGAGAGGCCTCTTGCATGAGGGCTAGACTGGCTAAAGTAAAGTTTCTCTTGTTGCCCGGCAGGTGTCATGTAGTGTCCCATGGGATGAACTCTATAAAGACCCAGATTTTTACATTTTTCCATGTAATTTTTTTAAATATATGGATATATTTTGATCCTTTGAAAATTGATGGCATGTGATTCTGAGGACCTTAGTGCCAAGAATTATTTTTTGAACATTATTTATGTACTTTTAGTAAATGTGTGAGTGGGTTTTTGTAACTTTTGAACAGGTTGCTAGAATTTAAATTCGAAGACACCATTTAAATTTTAACGTCAGTGTTCGCTTAAGGAAGTCTCCACCTCGAAGGTAGTAGGTCATGGGTGGAAGTTTAATTCTAAACATTTCTTGGGATAATTGGGAGAAAATTAAATAAACAAGTTTAATTTTATTTTCAAAATCTAACCTCCTTTTTTAATTAAATGGGGGGGGTCCACCTGATTTTTAAACACCTCATTTAATATGGTGTAACAATTGAAAACCCTCCCCAATTAGTGAATTAAATTAATGATGTAATTAAGGGGGTTTTCCCCTCACCATATCTTGTTTAATTTGAGGGGATGTAAGTCTCGCTGGGAAGAGGACTCTTGATAGAGAACTTTTGGTGGGGCTTCCTCCAACAAAGGACATATCCAATGATGAAAGAGCGGAAATTCGAGGAAATGGTGACATCACCATCATTAACTTCATCCACATGACACCACCAAAGATCTTCATGGTAGTGGTTTTTAATTTTGTTGTTCTTGTTTGTTAATTATGAGTCCACATTGTGATTCAATCTTCATTAGCAGCCTATTACTAATCTAACTAGGAGGGTGTAGTCCAACCTAACCCTGCATGATCCCTCCACGAATTCATTGAATTAAATTAAGGGAGATACATAATGTTAAATGAAATCCAAAGCCATTGGTATTTGTACGATGAAAATTACTTGAGACTTCCAAGTGTTCTTTCAGTTTGATGAATGGGCCACTGAAGCTCTACCGGTGACCCAGGAAGATCGCCAGCAACAGGTGTCGATGAAAAGTGTCGTTAAAGAATAAGAAGTTGATGGAACACCAGTCGGATATGACGAGGGTGGGGACATGTCAGTGCCAATGTAAGAGGAGGTCGCGACCCGTCAGCGGCGGTTGAGTAGTGGGGCAGCTGGCATGCGGGCTGGCAGCTTGGCGAAGCAGCAATGCGAGACCATGCCTCTGGTGTTGGATATTGTGGCGGCTTGAAGGCGGTGGAGATCAGAGGGAAACCGTAATGTAGTTGGATGCGATGGTCGAGTTGTTCGCATTAGCAACTCTACAAGGAGGGGCAGATTTTCTAGTCAGCTGCGACATGCTGAGTGGGACCCGTCCAGCGGGTCTCACGTGCCAGCCGGCGGCCCCACATGGCGCCGCCTAGTTGTCAAAAACTGAATTTTCTACGGGCCATTCAGATGACCTGGGTTTGGTACCCATCCTAATGGGTGGCAGCTAGGATGGATCCCATCACAAAGGGCCACCCCGGCAGCATGCTGCACCGTGGCATACCCAGTGGGCTGCAACGGCGGGGTGCGCCCAGCGGGTTTCACCTAGCGTGTTGCACTGGCAGGTAGCGCCCATCGGGCCATGCCCAGCGTGGTCCATGCTCGACCGTGGCGCCACGACCTTGTACAATGTTCCAGAGCTGGTTTTGGACAGGTCGACCAAGGCCGGTTCAGCTGGGTAGGTCCAGAACCAGGCCAATCTGAACCTCGATATTTCTATGTGGCCATATCATATGAACCAGACTTCTGTTTGATGTACCATCTACGACAGCAAAATCCTTGGATCTAAATAGTCCTTTTTGAATACTCTAGTAGTGTTTTGGATAAAGCTGTTGTATGGATGGGTTGGATCAAACATGAATCCAACTGGGCCCTCAGAACGGAAATGCTAGTAACTTACAGACAGGGCGCCAGATTGACGCGTCGTCTGTCATGTTGGGTCCCTTATGACGTGGAAGATCATTGGGGTACTTCATCATAGGACATCATGTATGTTGAAGTGTCGGGTGATTTCATGACTAGAGAATCTTCCCGGAATCAAGAATGATTAGTGTAGGATCCATGTGGCTCACGGTACTTGAGGGGTCTCTGATCCTGTGTGGGCCATCTTCGGATCCTGTGTGGGTTAGCGCTCAATGATCTTGTGTGGGTTTATGCATTCCAATCATTTGCGGATAATCTACAGATCCTTTTTCAGTCATCTTCTGATCCTCTATTGGTCATCTTCGATCCTGTGTGGGTTAACAGAAGAGCTTCTCGACGAAGTACGATTGTCTAGCTTACGACTAATCATCTATACTACCATACTAAAGTTATAACTGGTTTGAGATGAGTCTTTACCCTTGTGGTACACATCTATTTGGTGGTACCTTTGTTTTAGTTTTCTTTGTGATGTTACCATTTTGGTACAAACCATTTTCGTGTTACCTTCGTGGTATTCATTCCTTTGTAGAATAGTTGTATTTCTGGAAAATGTATTGGCCCTTGTATTTCCTCATGATTGATATGAGTTTACCATAGAAAATAGTTTTATTTTTTTTAATATACCTATGTAGGGATGTTTTTGGTTTTTGTTCTTTTTGATTTATCCTTGGTCGAATCTGGGAGACCGTAGGGGGTCTCGGGGTCCCTACTGAGTATCGTTATACTCACCCCTACACGGGCTACAACCACTCCTTTTTGTGTCTTATGAAGACGACAAACAACATTAATTGTGGTCGAGGGTACCAGGACTGGAGGCTTCACAGAGGTGGACCTTAGATGAGGTGTAGGGAAAAGATAACCGTTTGAGAGTTATACCTACCAATCAGGTAGGATCCTTTGCGGGTGTTCACAAGGGTTGTTTTCAGTTTTACTTGGTATTTTTTGTTAGGCTAGTATTCTTCCCCATCACTTACTATACACACCAGGTTTACTATATATTTATCTAGTACTTATATCCTGATATGTGCTTGGTTTGTGTTAGATTACCGGATTAAAGGCAATTCCTTCTCGGTTTTAGGGATATGCCTTTCTGGTGCTAGTCGTTATCCCCTTTCTTATGGAAGGTGTGCATGAGGTAGTTACGGCCTACTCCCATGGCGATGAGTCTAGAAAATTTTGTATCAGTGGACTTGGTGCTACCAAAGAACATAGACTCTGATATTTTTATTTGGATAGTCTGTTACATTTTATGACTGTGGTTATCATTTTGAGGAATCCAATGTTTGTACAGCGGCCGACGTATCCATACACCAGGACCCTAAATTCTGATTTCTGAATCAATACACATAAAAAATGATTGCATATATGTTGCTGAAAAGTTATTATTTTTGGTATCTCTATGTCATCTCACCAGGTATAACATATATAACCATGGAACACCGGTTTCGTTTCAGGATGCCTCCACCCAGACGGCATGCCAGGGTTCTAGGAAGAGAATGTGATGGAAGCCACCGAGCGATGAGGCTTCGTTGGATGCCCCCCCTTCTGTTGTTATACCATCAGGTACTGTAACAGCAGCACCAATACCCAATGGGTAGCCTATTCCACTACCTCCATAAATAGAGGGTGGGAGCCACTTAAGCGTGTGGCATGAGTTTCAACACTTGAGGCCACCGAGGTCTTGGGGAGAGATGGATGCAGATGCAATTGAGGACTGGATGGAGGCTGTGGTTAGAGTTTTTCAACTTGTAGGGACACCAACTAATCTCATGGGAGTCCATCAATTAGTATTATTCAAGTGGGGGGGGTACTGCAAGCACTTTTAAGGGGGAGATTCCTTGCTGAGAAGTCACCTGTAGCGAGACTAAACAACGGATGTCTTGTTGCTGAGTCATCTACAGCTGGAAACAGACAAATAACGCATTGGTCTAAGAGGACCAGACCTACGGGTGAATGACTACAGGATACCGATTCGGTTGTGCAGGGCACTCAATACAAAGAAAGACAGGCAAGGCGTAGGCAGTGTTACTCATTCAGTGGATAGGTCCACATGGATCAAAACTTCCCGAACCGCAGTACGACTGAAAAGAAGAAAGTCAATGGAAAACCCGGGGAGAGGCGAATATTTGATCGAGGAGGTCCGTAGGTAGCAGCCGAATGTGGAAGTGAATCTGGCCATGCACCATTCGTTGGGTAGTAATTCGAGGTTCTACTACCACCACCTGCATGAGGTCCACCCTGACCACAAGGAGGAGGTGGACTGGGACGAGATAAGCTTCAGGCAGGTAAGACTTGTCACCACGACGCTTCATAGATGATTATTGGTATGATCTATGTCAACCCCACCCTTGCTGCTGTTCTTATAGACATATGTGACACTCAATCATTTATTGCCACGACCCTCATTCAGAGATCAGCGATTCAAGTGGAGTCATTGGATTGATCTTTACGGCTAGAGACTCATATAAGAGAGGATTCGATGATTATAAATTGGGGTCGGCTATGTGATCTTAATCTAGGAGGTGAGAGAATTGGTAATGATATTCTAGTAGAGGCATTAAGCCCTTACGATTTCATCTTGTGTATTTACTGGTTATCTATATTTGATTCTCAAATCGACTATGTTAGGCGCAATGTGTGCTGAGTCTGTGAGGATGGGACCAGGTTTTCCTTCACCGGTGAAAAGGGATCCTTTTCAGCACAAGATGGACTTACCCAAAGGAGGTTAGATCTGATAACACATTATCTAGATAGACAAACCCACAAAGCAGTTTATTTTGAGAGTCCGAGCTATCCTATAGTAGTGGACAAGTATGATGACATTTTCCCTGATGATGTTTCGGTCCTAACTCTTCCTAGATAGGTGGAATTTTATATAGACTTGTACCCTTGGATGACAAAAATATCTACACCAGCATATCAGATGGCTCCTGGGGAGCTGCGAGAGCTGCGAGTATAGCTGAAGGACTTGAAAAGCAAGGGGTTCATTAGGCCTAGTGTTTCTCCTCTGGCAGTCATTAATTTTTTTTACCAAAAATTGATATGGGAGTTTAAGACTTTGTGTGGACTATCAGCGCCGGAATGAGGTGATCGTGAAGAACATGTACCCACTACAGATAATTGATGATCTATTTGATCAGATGAAGGGAGCATGATGGTTTTCAAAAATAGACCTAAGATCAGGATATCACTAGCTCAGGGTATGAGATGAGTATGTGAAGAAGACGGCTTTCAGATGTCGGTATGGCCATTATTATTTCATGGTTATGTCATTCGGTGTGACCAACTCCCCATCAATGTTCATGGGACTCATGGACATGATCTTCCAGCCATACCTCAATCTCTTTGTGGTAGTATTCATCAAAGACATCTTGATATACTCAGTTATAGTGAAGGTGCATTCATATCATCTGCTAATAGTTCTGGACACACTCCAAGAGTACCATCTTTATGGTATGCTCTCGAACTGTCAGTTCGGGATCCAAGAGGTTCAGTTCATGGGACATGTCATCTCAGAGGTTGGAGTTGTGTTGGATCCAGAAATGATTGAGTTTTTGCTTTCTTGGGATCCACCCAAGAGTGTGACAGAGGTTTGGAGTTTCATGTGTTTGTCTAGATACTACCTGAGGTTTGTACCTCACTTTTCCAGATTTTTGGCACCCTTATCAGCGTTGACGAAGATGGGGAAACCCTTCCTGTGGGCGTAGTGTTTCCATTGGATTTTCCAGGTGCTGAGGTAGAGACAAACAAGTTCCCCCATCATGAGGCTACTGGAGGAGGTCATTAGGTACATAGTCTACTACGACACATTAGGGACCGTGCTAAGATGTGTCATGATGCAGGTGCGAGCTGTGATTGGATGTGGTTCTCGACAACTGAGACAACATGAGTAGAACTATGCTACCCATGTCTTGAAGTATGAAGAAGTGGTCTTCACCTCGAATATGTGAATACATTTCCTGAAAGGGGAATGTTTTACAGTCCACTCTAACAATAAGAGTCTCATGTATATCTTATTTCAAAAGGACCTGAACTTGAGACCGTAGTGTTTTCATGAGTTCTTCCAAGACCATGACATTGAGATATATTATACGCTTGGGAAGGGTAACATGGTAGCATATGAAGTCTTCATGAGATCTTATTTAATGTTGTTAAGTGAGGAAATAGATCAGCTAACTACTTTGCAGATATCCTATGTGGATCGAGATGGAGCTGTTATCATCAGTTTATGATAGTCACTCCCCCAGTACATTATCGATCCAGGGAGATGCAGCATGGGCACACTGACTACAAGGCTCAATGTGCTCAGATATTCACATTATATACACCTAATGGATTTTATGAAGTTGGGAAGAATTTTATCATCTTTAGTGGGCGTACAATGGTATTGGTGGAACTATAGGGGGAAGTAATGAGGGAGTTCGCTACGTCCCCTCTAGTGGTACATTAAAGAGTGGAGAAGATGTAATATAATTTTTGCGTCGGTACTGGTGGCCGAGAATGATAAAATCAGTGGAAGAGTTTGTCTCTCAATGCCTCACTTTTCAATAAGGGAATGAAGAGCATCAGGTTCCAGTAGGCTTAGTTCATCCACTAGACGTGCCATAGTAGATGTGGGATGAAATTTCCATGGACATCATGATAGGACATCCATGAACATCCATTGGACATGATTCCATCAGGGTAATCATGGATTTACTCACCAATTTGGTCCACTTCATACATATCATAGATCAGTTATCAGTAGGGATCTTGAGAAGCCTCTACATACCGAAGATTGTGCATCTTCATAGGGTTCCATATATGATTGTTTCTAATCATGATGCACAGTTTACTTCCCAGCTATGGAAGGGGTTTCAGGAGGCGTTTGGGACTCATATTTTATTGAGAAACACATTTCATCCTCAGACTGATGGGTAGAAAGAGAAGACCATTCAGACCCTTGTGGACATGTTGCGTGTTTGCATCCATGATTTCGGCCGCAGCAGGGACGATCACTTAACCTTTATGTAGTTCACGTACAAAAACATTTTTCACTCCACTATATGTATGTCACAAATCGAGGGGTTGTATGGTCGACCATCTAGATCACCTCTATTCTAGACTGACCTAGGGGAGTCGTCACTCATGGCACCAATAATGGTACAGACTACCATAGAAAAGGAGTGGATCATCCAAGAGCGGATGGAAACCACACAGAGCAGTTAGAAGTCATATGTGGACTAGAGATTGAGACATATGGAGTTCGAGGATGGTGACAATGTCTTTCTACGGGTCTCAGCCTGATGAGGTTTTCTGAGATTTGGATATGTTGGAAAGTTATATTTGAGGTTCATCGGACCCTATCAGGTCCTCCGTAGAGTTGGTAAGGTGGATTACTATTTAGTTCTTCCACTCAGTTGCACCGGGTGCATGATGTTTTTCACGTAATCCAGCTAAGGATATATGTGCATGATCCTTCATATATCATTGACTAGGGAAAGCTGGACATCGAGGATGGGGTGATGTTTTCAGAGGTTCCAGTAGAGATTGGGGATCAAGCAGAGAGATTTGTTTGTAGGCTGTTGATACCTATAGAGTGCATTCATTAGAAGTACAAGAACCCCCCAGAGAGAACACAGGATAAGGAGGCTCATAATAATGCTTAGTACCACCACTGGTTTCCTTAGTTTTTGTTGTTTCTTTTGGGGACACAATACCCTGAGGTGGGGAGAATGTAAAGACCCAGATTTTTTCATTTTTCCAATTAATTTTTTTTATTAGATAGAAATATTACGAGTCTGGGAAAATTGATGGCATCTGATTATGAGGCCCAGATCACCTAGAAATATTTCATGAACATTCATTTCATACGTTCGGTAAACTTGTGAGCGGGATTTTGTATCTATTGAATTGGTGCTCGGAATTGTAATCTATGGACACCGTTGAACTCAGAACACTGTTTTTTACATCAGGAAGTATTATCCTTGACTGCAGTTGGTCAAGGGTGGATGTTTAATTCTTATCATTTCATGGGAGAGTAGGGAGAAAATAGAAGAAATTTTTTTTGTTTAATTTTGAAATCTAACCTCATTTTTTAATTTGATGGAGGGGACCTCCAAATTTTGAAACACATACTTTAATAAGGTGTAACACTTGCAACCCCCCCAATTAATGACATAAATTAATTAATTCATTGAGGGGGTTGGATCCTCAACATATCCTTCATTAATTTGATTGGTTGGAAATCTTTCTGGGAAGAGGACTCTTGCTGGAGAACTTTTAGTGGAGAGGATAACTTGGTAGAATAACATCTTCTAATGAAGAACATCTCCAACAAAGAACGAACTGATGATCGAAGAAACATCAACATCACCATCTTCTTCTCCCTTTTCATAAGACCTCCAAAGAATGTCAATTTAGGGGTTTTGAATTTGTTTGTTCTTGTTTTTCCATCGTGATTCAATGTTTTGATTCAATCATCATAATCCACCTGTTACCGATCTATAACAGAGGGTGCGGGCCAAGCTAACACGGCCCGATCCTTCCACTAATTCATTGAATGAAGTTATCTTCTTTGTCATGAAATCATGTTAAATGTAATTCAACCTTGTTGGTTATGGAATGATGGAAGTTACCCAAGACCCAAAAAAGTTCTTTCGGATTGATGAATGAGCCATCAGATCTCTCCCAGTGACCCGAGGATGTTTGGCGACGACCTATTCCAGGAGGGAAAAAATGGCGACCAACACACTGACTGACCATGGTGAGGGTGGTGGAGAAACCATACCATTGGAAGAGGAGTCTATGTATCATCAGCCGCGGCATAGCTGAGGGGTGGACAACACGACGACCGACCACACGGTGAAGCTGTAGCGCACCACTGTAGTGCTGGAGCTAGAGACTGCTGCAGCAAGGCCACGATGGAGATCGGATGGTAGCCGACACTCGGTCGACTATAGTGCAGAATCATCGTGCATCCACTCTACTAGAATGAGGGAAATCCATTCTAGTCGGTGGTGTCAGGCTGAGAAGTACCCCTCCGGCAGCGCAACGTGGTTTCGCCTTTTTTTCCAAAATTTGATCGGCTTAGGGTCCGTTCAGGTGACCTGTGGGGGGGGGGATCTCCCCTCACATGTGGTGGATAGGGATGACACCACCACAAGGGTCCAACGCAGCCGCAGGTTTCCCGCGGGCCTCGACCAGTAGTCTGGGCTAGAATTCCATGGCCCAACCAGTCCAGGTCGGGTTGACCCAGACCAGGTTGTATTGGGTCAGACCGTACCCTAGAACGTCCGGACCCAGATATGCCTTTGTGGCCATATCTTGAGGACTAGGTTCCCGTTTGACGAATCATCTGCATAACATGAATCCTTGGATCAATATGGTCCTTTGGTATACTCCACATGAGTTTTCGATAAAGTTTTAGTACAGTTCTGTTGGATTGAACTCGAATCCAAGAGGGCCCTCAGAACAGAAACACAAATAACTTTCAGACCCAATGTCTGATTGATGAGCCATCTATTGTGTTGGGTCTATTTATGATATTGCGAACCATTTGGATAAATCATCATTGGAATTTGTGGATGTATAACAGTTGGCCTATGGCTTGAGGATAGGAACCTCCTGGAATAATGTTTTCTTAGTGCATGAACCCTTTGGCTGGTTGTTCATGAGGAGTCTTCGATCCTATGTGGTTCATCTTCAGATCTTGTGTGGGTCAGTGCTCAGCGATCCTGTGTGGGTAATATCCAGATCCTGTGTGGGTAATCATTAGATCATTTTTGGGTCATATTCGATCCTTTGGGGTTCAACAGTAGGTCTTCTAAACAATCTAAGATAAACTAGCTTACGACTAATCATCTATACTTATGTACTAACATTAAACATGGTGTGATCTGAGTCTTTACCCTTATGGCACACTTTTGTGTGGTGATAAAATTTTAGTAATCATTTTTGTGGCATTAACATTATGGTACTCACATTTTTGGTGTTAACTTCATGGAATTCATTCCATCGTGGAATAGTTTTATTTCTGGCTAAAGAATTGGGCAATTTGTTTCCTCATCAATGAGATGGGAAAACATGATAATTTAGGTATATGTATGGAAATATACCTATGTAGGGTTGAATGTTATTTTCATGCTTTTTTTTTATCCTTTGGGAATTCTGAGAGATCATATTGGATTTAAGTGTACCTACTGAGTATCATTATACTCACCCATACACAGACTACCATCGCACCTTGATGTGTATTGTGCAGATGACAGACATCACTGATAGATGTCGAGGGTACAAGGACTAGAGGTTACATGGAGGTGGAACTTAGATGTGGTATACCACAAATAGGACCATTCAATAGTTGTACCTACCCTTTAGGTAGTATCTATGGTGGGTGAACACATGATTTTTTTTTTCATTTTAACCAATACTTTCCAGTTGGGCTTGTATTCTTGCCCATTTACTTACTGTACATATATTGTACACTATATAGTTTACTTATACATGTATCATACTGTTTTCATGGTTCGTTTTAGTTTACATGATTAAATGAAATTCTTTCCCAATTTTAGGTTTATGACTTTCCGGAGTGAGTCGCCAGCCCCAGGCCTATAGAAGGCGGGCATGGGGTAGTCACAGAATGCGGCCCGGGGGATGAGTCGTGACAAGCTCAGGGTGCAGGCAGGTTTAGGTAGGACCAATCCATGTTGTGTCAGGTAGGCCAGGCTAGGTCAAATTATGAGATGTGATGTTCAGATATATGTATGACCTTTTTATAAAAACAAATGTAACATTCAAATTAAATGTTTGTTTGATGATACGTTTGAGGGGTTAGGACACACGCATTGAGATTGTCCTGATATATTCATTGTCAGTTATTGTGGAATTTGGAATTTTACCATGTGGAATGAGGTTTATGTTCTCCTAGTTCATGAGTGCTATGAATGTAATCCGGTAGCTGGTTGTGCCTTTGTGTCTATTTTACTTGTAGACTATGTGAATTATTGAATACGTGACTGTGGGGATGCATGAATTATCGACACTCTGTGTGTTATAGAAACTCCATATTTTATTTATAGGCATAGTGTTATGGATACTCCTTGTGTTATTGACACTCCATGTGTTATCAATACATCATTGGTTATATAAAATTCGTTTGTTAATGATACATGGTGTAATATGGACTACGCCTGATTACCCTTCTTTTAATTGTAGTGAATTATACATGTGTGAGATTACTATACATTATTTGTTTATTTTGTGGTATATTGTGTTTTTCATCATGGAATAATTTTTTTATTTTATTCTTTATACTTCATGTCTTTATATGTGGGATACCTCATTTATTTCATTGTGGTGTATTTTTATTTATTTATAAGTTTTATTCCTTTGTGGTTTTGGGGTGTCCTAATAATAATTTTTTTTACTCACCCCTGCATGGTCTTTTCTCGCAATGTAATGTCTTGTGCCGATGATTGATTCTTCTATACACTTATAGGTGGACTAGTACTAGGTGATTCATAGATTAATTAGTTATGAGAGCTGAACTTATACATCTTCAGACAGATTCCTTACACATACCCTTTAGGTAGGGTTTTCTACAGATGAGTTTTGGGAACTTGTATATTAACTGTTGCAGACTCATTATTTGGTGGCCTTTTATTTTAGACTTGTTTAAATTATATCTTCCTACTGTCATACTCTATGATTTTGGTATATTAGTATATATATTCCTTTTAAACATAATTCTTTTACATTTTAGCGTTTTTGGATTTTAGATTGTCTTCATGTGTACATGTACTTTGGAAAATTTCTACCATTTTTGAGATATGCCAACTTGGTTCAAATCTCTATCACCTATCATATCAGAGGTGGCCTTGGGGTAGTTAAGATATGGGCCCCTATGTGACGGTTCTTGAGATTGAGAATAAATATTTATTCTCCTACTTAGTTAATATATTATTTATAATCGTTTATTGAATACATATTTTATAATTATTCAGCGTTGGATAACTTCTATGAGATAATATGGATTTAGATTAATGATCAAATGGTATTGATATATTTCATAACATTCATATAAAAAACACTTATTTTTTTATGAAATGGAATTATATTTAATTTATTAAATGGGATTTTGTATTAATTTATTTTTGTTGTCATTTTGATATGTAATGTTGTTTAGATAAAAGTTTATAATAAATTATATCATTATATAACGATAATTATTTATTATCAATCATTTTATTTTCTAGTATTTATTTAAAAACCCTTGGAACGAATTATCAAAAACCATAGGGAGAAATATTTTATTATCCACTATCATCATTCGGTGTAGAATAAAAAAAGCCAATATATCAATTAATTAAAAACAATGTCGAGAACATTATCCTATTCAAGCTCTCACTAAATAGTTGATGAATTTTTCTCATTGATTAATGGAGAACATGGGGATACATCTAGAGAAACCCTTGGTAGGTTTCACAAATGAAATGAAAACATGTAAAATGTGGAAATGGAAGCGAGATAAATAAATAATAACATATAAGAGGTAATTGAATATCCATTTGATTTGAAATTAAATTTTAATGATTTCTTATATGAGATTACATGTTAATTTAATCAATTTATTAAAAATTATCATCGAATATTGATTAAAAACCACAAGAAGGGTAACCACCCAAGGATTCCACCATATCCTAGAACTTTCAATAAGTAAAATAAAAACATAAAAAATGTTGTGATTATTACTATATTATAATTGAGAAATAGATGGTATTTTATTGTTTTAATACCTTTTAATGTTTTTATGGTTTTTAAAAAATGAACTTATTATTATTCTTTATTTATATAGAATGATCTAGTGAACATCTCCTATATTAATTGGAAATTCAATGGTGAAATTGTAATTTAAAATCATTTTACTAGGAGTTATCATATATTAAAATATTCAATATGTTGATGTTTATGTTAGTTTCATGGTTATTTCAAAAAAGAATAACTGATTTTCATTTTGATTATTCTGGATTTAATTATAAATCAATTTATTATTCATCATTATTTTTATTAATGGATTTATAAATGTAATTTTAGATCCCAAACTATGTCATAGTGGATAATGATAATATAATTATTTCTTAGATGGAGGGTAAAAATTCAATATATTTATCCCATTAATTTTTTGAGTAATATTAAATATTTTAGAATGATATAAATTCTTTTTTTAACAATTTTAATTACACAATAATATTATGGGATATGCTTATGGAATGTATGAAGTGAGTATATTATTATAGGAATATTAGGTATTTACTCTATATTTTAATATTGAAAAATATTATAAATTTATGGATTTAAATGAAAAAAAGAAGAAATTATGTGAATACAATTTGGGATACTCAACTGAATAATATTATTGCATGTTATTGTTTTGAATATATGACCATAAAAAGAATATGAACTTGTTGTTCATGAAAAAATTAGATAATTTGTTAACAATCTCTATATTACTATATTCAATGAAATAAATTTTTAATTCTATATCCTTAATAAATATAATTATTATTTTATTATTGAAATTAAAAAATTGTGATAAATCAAGAGGGTGTGATTAATGTTATTTGTAGTTAATAAAACTAAATAATTATAACCATTAAAATATATTAGAGTTTTTTAGTAAATAATAAGAATTTCTTATGTATGATCGACACATATATCCCATTTGTAATAACTCAAAAAAATCATTGAGTCTATATAATTCATTTTTATAGAATGAATATAAATTTGTACACTATTTCTTGGATGATTCATTTTTAACTCCAAAGTAAATTAATACATCCATAAAAGATCATATAAAAATTAAATTATACCATAATTCAAACAATATCTAGGTGTTATGGGCATTGGCCACAATAATTTATATTAAAAAAAATGGATCATTTTCATTTTCTATATTTGTTGGAGATCTAATATAAAAATATATCAAAATTGAGAGAATATTGAATATAATTTTATTCCTAATAATAAAGGGTTTTTATTCCAAAATATTTACAAATAAAATGAAATCACATCCATAATCCATATATTCCATTTTAATTCTACAATTTTACATGGAATATAAATAAATGCCATAATGATGTTTTATTTGGACACACAAAGAAGGAAACAATTTATTGATAATGAAATAGAACGTAATACCATATCTAGATCTGTTAAAAAGCATATATACATTAATTTTATCAGTTTTCAAATACATAATTCAAATACTGGATAATTTTTTTATATTTATAATTGTTAATGGAATGTTAATGAGGCTAAAAGACATGATCTAAATAAATTTATAAATGATTTTCTATTTCACTCAAATGAAAAAATTGTTTTTTTTTCAATTCATCAATTATTGTATAGGTCACATTGAAAACTAATTGGAAAAAATATATTATTTTTAAATAATACCACGATAGGTATTTCTTGTCATAAAATTAAATGTTTTATGTAGTGGATGAATGTGGTTAATGATATTTCATTCTTAGTAAAATTAAAAGTAACATGGTAGCTTCTGAGATGATATTAATTTCAATAGAAATGTTATGTCATCATTAAATAGTTTTATTATAAAAGTCTCGTGATTAATTTATAAATATTTAATAATCTTATATTTATTAAATTGTTTTTAATTTTATTTTAAATAATATCATTCATTTTAATATCAGACGTCATAATATCTTCTCTAGTGGTGTTATTGATAAAATTACTAATAATCAATTAATGATTAGTAATGAAGAAACAATTGATTAAAAATATCTGATGGTGATAAGGGTTATTCATGAAAGAAAGAGTATATGCTATGTACTTAAAGGATAAAGTATGTGTAAATTGTTTCCACATTTTTTTGATATGGTTTGATAGAAAAAATCCAATCTAAGCTAGGATATGATAAAAGTGTATCATTATGTGCATCTAGAAGGATTTAATCATATAATTTAGAACTGTAATCTAGTTTTTTTATCATGGAGAAAATTTATTTTGTATCTTCTTGTACCTACGAACACGGGGTTCCCCATAATTCCATGGCTATATCCACATTCAGAACAAATTGATAAACAATGAACCTGGGTATATGAAAAGTACATTTCATATATTCTTTTTATGTATATGATCTCAATTTTTGAAGGAAAGAGGAATTAAATTTTTTATCAAACCGATTGATTATGTGATTAATGTGTTTTTAATTTTATAATACACACCGAATTATAATATTAAAATTATATATTAAATTAGATCATATATTAAAAATTTGAAGAAAACACAAGGAATCATATAAGTAAACTTGTGTAATACATTAATATCAAACAGAATTATTTTTTATTGAAATGAATGATTATAATTAGTTATATATGGTGGGATGGAATTAACATAAATTGTCAAATTGGATTAATTAATGGTTCAATATATTAATTAACATTCAAATTGATGTAATTGATAAACAACACTAGAAATATATGCTTCTTTCTTTCTATGCGGATGATCATGATGTTATACTTCATGTTGTGTATGATTTGATTGTTCTGGTTTATTATTATAATGTTAATATTAGTGGCCTTCATTTAATTCAATCCTTATTATGAATGGGAATGTGTTTTTGTGAGTTAATTTATGTAAACTCTCCTTAATTAACACATTTGATATACTAAATAGAATGTGAAATGAAGAATATATAATGACTTCAATCCCATGTGAGTGGAGGTAGTCAATGTAATGGATTCTAGGTGAAACTAATCAAGGTGATGTATATGATCCAAGGTGGAATAATTTAGAAAGGACTAATATATAGTTACAGGTGTGATCCCTATGTATAATATTTATTTCATCATCTTCTTTTGAATATTAACATTAATGATTATCATGATCATGACAAAAATATTTTATTTATATATATTCCATTAAATGTTATTTGACTTTTTTAATGTCACGCAATAAACAAATTAATAAACTAAAAAACATGAAATATGGAATAAAATATTAATAAAGAATGTGAAACATAATTATCATAAATTGTAAACAACATAATGAAAATATCATTAATAATAAAAATTAAATATAAATTGAAAAGGATGGTCTTTGTGAAAAATGCTAAAAATATCACAAACTAAAATATTTAATCACATTAGACTTACTCTACTTTAGTAATATGGACCTCATAGTTCAATGTTCTTTTTAAATCAATGATATGTTTCTTTCAATTATTATGGAAATTTTATATTGATGTTTTGGGATGAATTTACAAAGTTTACATCAACTATTGACAACCCAACTAGGGTATAGTGTAATTAAGAAGAATAAGATATGTAAATCATAAAATATTATATTTTGATTGGTGTGACCACTAAAATTTTCAATGAACTATGATTTAATGTAGTTGGAAGGGTATTCTTACCAAAAAATATTATAAAAGGATGTCATGACAATGTCTTCGTTATTAGAAGGTGAATAATGATCCTTTCTACAAGAATATCTATGAGAAAATGTATTTATAAAAATATGGTGAGGGATATTCTATTTTAAAAAATAGTGGGAGATCAATTGAATTAATTTAAATTTGTATTTTATTAATATATTTTTCTAATTAAATCAATTAATAACTAAATTATCATAATTTTTTAAAAAAGGAATATAAAATAAGTTAAACAATATTAATATGATCGATACTTGAGAATCATAATCTTCTAACACATGTGAATTTCAAGGAATGGTATAGGTATTTTCATGTTATACTATTCACTGAACATAAATCATATGTTCCACAAACTCCATATACTATGTTTCTAGTAAAGGATCAAAAAGTGAAAATAAGTATCTTTCTCTTTGAATCATGTGGAAGGTGCTAATGATGTCCAATGTTTTTTGTTTTACACCATATCCAGTGAGAGTATAATGAAATATAATGATATGAATTCCCATAGAATTATTTATTATCATGAGGAACTCTACAGAGATATTTTGATATTATAGATATATTTTATCAGCATAGTACTATTCATGTGGATGCTTGGAGTGTTATCACTAGATAGAAGATATGTGGGAAATATTATTGGTTACATTGAGCGGCTGACTATCACAGGTTTTAAAAAACTTGATAAGATTTTCATCGATCTAATTCTTTATTCATTACCCAAATCCATATATATTATTATTGTGAATTAAAATATGTTTAATAGTTATAATATACTATCAGATCACCTTACTATTATATGACACAATGACAAAGGCCTGAGGCCTAAAAAACCATTATCTTTATTTTGAGTAATAATAAATCATTAAATAAAAATGGGTTCAATAATCATTCAATGTATAAGGGTCAATAGAAACATATTGTATTTTTTTAAATTTTTCATTAGATGAGGTTGTTCTATAGAAATCCAAAAGAGTATTGTTTTCTACAAAAGTCACTGGATCGTACCACCTCAATTTGAAAACTAGAATGATTTTAGATTTAATGAAATTTTATTATGTTCCTAGAGTTCCCAAAAATATTATTTATATTAATTTTTAAATATGTTTGGATTTATTTACATTGTTGGATGTAAGGTTGTAAAGATCCGTAAAATTCAAGGGAAATTTTTTCTTAATTTTCTTAAGAATTTTACAAGAGCGCGGTTTCTGACGGCACCTGATTCCGAGGCCCGTAGTGCCCGGAATCAATTTCTGAAGTTTGGATCGGGTACGTTCAGTGAACGAACGAGCGGGAATTCCTAACTTTTGATCAGGTGCTCGGAATTGAAATCCAAGGGCACCGATGAACTCGCAGCGCCGATATTCGCTTAAAGAGACCTTTTCGGAAGTTGCGTTGGTTGCGGGTTGAAAGTTAGTTTTTGGGTTTTAGGATTAAGTTAAATAAAATTTTGTGAAGAACAAAATTTATTTTAACTTGTTAAATCCTACCAAAGGGAGTTGGAAGTGGGACCCACATCCACTTAACCTCCCTTGGGAGGATTAAGTGTGGTGGGGCCCACACAAACCCCTAAACCTTTCATATTCTCTCAACTTCCTTAACGCCTCATTAAATGACATGAGTTATTTAATTTTTGGAGTTAATCCTTTTGAATTTCAAACTTTTGAAATTCTAGTGTGTTGATGTGATAATAAAATAAGATAGTGTCTTATTTTATTTGGGTTAATTGTTTGTCTTCTTGAGAGGTGGAGAGATTTTCCTTCTTCTTCTTCAACTCTGACGAAGATCACGAAGAACGCTCAACTTGACGAAGAACGCTCAAGTTCCGATGAAGAACGCCACTCCGCTCTTCTTCGTCTTCCGTGTCAACGAGAGGGAACGCCGCTTCCTCCTCGGATTCCCTTCGTCGACATAAGAATTTTCGCCAACGACGTATCGCATCGGACGCATCTCTTCGTCAATGGATTTGACGAACGACGACCGCGATGCCCGATCCCCGGGACGTTGTCTTCCGCGGACGCTGGCAAATCCTCGAACGTATACCCAAGGTAGGGGTTGTTAATTTATTGTTTAATTATTTATTTCTTGATCGTGGATCTCGCATGTCTAACATGAGGCTTTGAATGTTCAAGTTGAGTTATTATTTAACGTGAGGGTGCCGGACCGCATGAACACGGCCGAACCCCCTCCATCGTTCTTATTGTTCTATCTTGAGGGTGGAAGCAAAGTGGTGTGGTGCCGTCTCACCACGCGGATAGTAATATGATTAAATTTCGCGGCACCGTCGCGCCTTGCCATGGAAGAATCATAAGGAACGCGACGTCGTCGCGCCGCGTCGAAGGGAATCAAATGCGCGGCGATGGGGCGCGGTGCCGTCACACCACACCGGACGACGAACACCGCGGCCGGTTCCGAGCCGCGGCGGGACGAGGAGACCGCGGCCGGTTCCGGGCCGCGGCGGAATGAGAAGACCGGCGGCCGGGCCGCCGGCGTCGGAAGCCGAAGAGGGGACCAAATTTTCCGGTCCCGTTGGAGAAAACCGGCCGGCCCGCTGGCCGGCCGGATGCCAGTAAACCGGGGGAATTAATACCCCGGCCAACTCATGAAACCCCCCTCTTTAAGAGGGGGCGGTTTCCTTGTGGGGGGCAAAGCCCTCCGTTTTCTGCCAATCAAGCCCCCCACGTGGGGGGGGGGGGGGCTTTGCCCCCCGCGTGCAGCCACCGTGCAGCGCCCCCGCGCCGCCGCGCCGCCGGCCGGGCCGGGTCGGACCCTGGTCGGGTTGACCCGGTTCGGGGCGACCCGGTTCGGGGCGAACCGGTTCGGGCCGACCCAGGGGGGGTCGGGCCGGGTCGGCCCGGACCCGGACCCCCCCGTTTCGAAGCAGTTTCGGTCTTTGGGCCATAACTTTAGCCATGGACCTCCGATCGACGTACCGTCTGCGGAAACGCGATCCTTGGATCGAGACGGTCATTTCGGTATATCGCACTCAAGGTTTCGGATTACTTTGAGTTCGGCCGGGTTGGTTCGTTCACGAAACCAACCGGGCCTTCGGAGCGGAAACGCTCATATCTTGAGCTACGGACGTCCGATTGACGTGTCGTCAGCCGTTTTGTGTTCCTCTTAGTGAGACGGATCTTTTGGAATACTCCACCCGAGGTTTGGATGCAAGTGGAGTACGGTCAGGTTGGTTTTGCTTTAAAAACCAACCGGGCCCCGTGGAAGAAAATGCCAATAACTCTCAGACTGGGCGTCCGATCGACGCGCCGTCTGTTGCATTGAGTTCCTGTTGTCGATACGGAACTTTTGGATACATCAACTCTGGACTTTGTGACAGTTGATGTATCAGCCTCTCGGCTCGTGGAGCGGACCCTCCTGTACGAGTTTGTTGTGTGCGGGAACCCTAGTGCTGGCTGCGACTGTTACTGTGACTGCTACTGCTACTACTGCTACTGTGACAACGACGAAGACAGTACAGAGATCCTGTGTGGATTCGACGACGACGACTTCATTACTCAGCGATCCTACGTGGATCAGTGCTACAGGTCCTGTGTGGGCCCGATCCTGTGTGGGTCCGATCCTGTGTGGGTCCTTGCGCTCAGCGGTCCTGTGTAAACCAGCGCCTACAGGTCTTGTGTGGGCCCGATCCTGTGTGGGTCTTTGCGGGGGTTAGTTACCTATCGATCCTTCGTGGGTCCGACGACTTAGATGGATCAGAGATCATCTTTATCGTCCTTTGAAGAAGTATACCTGTGTGAGCTAAATCTGTTGCTTTCCTGTGTGGATTGTATTGTGCAATCCTGTGTGGATTACGTTTTGCTTTCCTGTGTGGAATACGTTTACTTTCCTGTGTGGACTGAGTTGTACTTGGGCTCGGAGGTTGGAGCGTATTTGAATTGATGACTTAGGTATATGTATGGGCATATATCTAAGCAGTGTTGGTTGTTACTTCGTGATTGTACCTTTGTTCGAGGTTTATCCTTTGTGGATTTTGAGAGACCTTCAGGGGTCTCGGGGTCCCTACTGAGTAGCTTATACTCACCCCTGCACGGGCTTTTCCCGCACTACATTGTGTTGGTTGCAGACGACGGACAACGTTGACCTTAACTGAGGCTTGCAGAGCGGGACGGTACCCGGAGGTGGACCACTGGGCGGGACATGCACGGAGCAGACGACGGGACCTGTGGAGCAGAAGAGCTATCTGTACCCACCCTTCAGGTGGGATTTCTAGTGGACAGCTCGGTGTAGCGGCATTTACCTTTCAGTTGCTGTTTTCCCCTTTTGAGTTGTACTTTACTTTCAGTTTGGGTTTGTATTCTGGCCCATTTACTTTTCCGCACATTCAGTTGTACTCTGCTTTTGTTTAGTGTTTAATTTCCGCTTGCTTACTCTGTGGTGTTTGTTTACTTTACAAAGGCAATGCCTTCCCTTTTTACCGGGATTTACGCCTTGGTGCTAGTCGCCAGCCCCTGGCCTATGGAAGGCGGGCTTGGGGTAGTCACGGCACGGTCCCCGAGGGCGGGTCGTGACAAATTGGTATCAGAGGAGTTCGGTTCTACCGTGAACTCTGATCTTTTCTATGTGAAGCAATAATGTTTAGCGTATTGAGTGTGGTTATCAGTCCAGGGAGTCCAGTGTTGGTGCGGCAGCCGACGTATCCGTACACCAGGACCCTGACTTCTGATTTCCGACTTCATGCACGAAAACATTGATTGCGTGTGTGTTTCAAAGTTTTCTTTGTGATTACTTATATCAGCTCACCAGGTATACTGTTCTGACCGTGGCGCACCTGTTTCCTTTTCAGGATGGCCCTACGACGGCAGCCAGCTAGGGTTCCGAGAGTCGAGCGTGACGACAGCCCACCGAGCGACGAGGCCTCGGTGCAGGGACCTTTGTCAGCAGTGGCACCGGCGGTAGCTCTACCCGCCGAGCCCCCGATGCTTCCAGAAGCAGCCGCTGAAGATGCACGTCGCCTCAGCGCACTGCATGAGTTTCAGCGCCAGCGACCGCACAGGTTTCATGGGGAGACGGATCCCCAGGCAGCGGAGGACTAGCTGGAGGCGGTAGTACGAGTGTTTAGGCTAGTGAGGACACCAGCAGACCTCATGGTGATCCTCGCTGCGAGCCTACTACACGCAGCAGCAGGACGATGGTGGAGCTTGATTCTCCAGGTGCACGATGAGGCATCTCTACTTTGGACGGACTTTGAGAGCCTCTTCCGCTCGGAGTTCGTCCCAGCCACCCTTCATGCGGTGCGTATCCAGGAGCTTCTACAGCTGCGGCAGGGCAGCATGACGGTCGCTCAGTACTCGGCGAGATTTACCGATCTCTCGCGCTACTCAACCGACATGGTACGGGACCCATTCTTCCGGGCCCGGACCGTCGAGCAGGGTTTGAGACACGAGATCAGGGCATCGCTGATCTCCCTCAGCATACCGACTCAGACAGGAGTACTGGAGCGGGCCCTTCTGCTCGAGAGCTTCCTTGCTGAGTCTACACCAGCACAGAGACCCACCGCAGGGCGGCACATGGCAGAGTCATCTGCAGAAGGCAGTCGACGGATGACTCAGGGGTCCAGGCAGACCAGACCTTCGGGCAGACGACCTCGGGACACTGGCTCAGCAGTGCGGGGCACACAGCGCGGAGCCAGTCTTACGAGAGGCAGACAGTGCTACTCGTGCGGCGGGCAGGGCCACATTGCTCGTGACTGCCCGACCCGCCGTGCCGAGGAGCAGCAGTCAGTTGATGGACCACTAAGGAAGAGGCATAGGGTAGACTGTGGCGGTCCGCAGGGAGGAGGCGGACGAGGCAGAGGAGCTGGACGAGCAGCCGGTGGTGGGCGACGCTTTGAGGCTCTGCCACCACCACCACCATGAGGTCCACCCCGACCACAGGGAGCTGGCGGGCAGCGACAGGCACAGCTCCAGGCAGCAGAGGCCTACGACCACGGCGCACCCGAGATGATTTGAGGTACTATCTGTGTCTATTCCACCCTTGCTGCAGTTCTTATAGACACAGGAGCGAGTCACTCTTTCATATCCGCTGCCCTTGTTCGGAGCTCGGAGATTCTGACAGAGCCGTTGGCTCGATCCTTACGGCTAGAGACTCCTATGGGAGCAGACTCGACGATTACGCACTGGTGTCGGCAGTGTGAGCTTACTCTAGGAGGCGAGAGCTTCGGCTGGGATCTTCTTGTAGCAGCGTCGAGGCCTTACGACGTCATCTTGGGCATGGATTGGCTATCTACGGTCCATGCACAGATTGACCGTTTTAGGCGCAAGGTGCGATGTGTACGCACCGACGGAAGCAGGTTCACCTTCACCGGCGAGAAGGGAGCCTTAGCAGCACAGGATGGACTTCCGCGGAGGAGAGGACAACCCATCACCCATCAGTTGGATAGCCTTATCCTTGGATCAGTTGACGTGCGGAGTCCTGGTTTTCCTGCAGTGGTGGATCAGTTTGCGGACGTTTTTCCCGACGACGTTCTAGGGCTACCTCCTCGCAGAGAGGTAGAATTTTATATTGACTTGTACCTCGGGACAGCCCCGATATCCACTCCAGCATATCGGATGGCCCCCGCCGAGCTTCGAGAGCTACGGGTACAGTTGGAGGACTTGCAGGGCAAGGGGTTCATCCGACCCAGTGTTTCACCCTGGGCTTCCCCGATATTGTTCGCCAAGAAGGCGGACGGGAGCTTGCGACTTTGTGTTGACTATCGTCGCCTGAACCAGGTGACAGTGAGGAACAAGTATCCGCTACCGAGGATTGATGACCTCTTTGATCAGCTCAAGGGAGCACGGTGGTTCTCGAAGATAGACCTCAGGTCAGGCTATCATCAGCTCAGAGTCAGAGACGGGGATGTGCAGAAGACGACCTTCAGATGTCGGTATGGCCACAATGAGTTCTTGGTTATGCCTTTCGGTGTAACCAATGCTCCAGCAGTGTTCATGGCTCTCATGAACAAGATATTTCAGCCATACCTCGATCGGTTTGTCGTGGTCTTCATCGACGACATTCTGATTTACTCTGTGTCAGAGGAGGAGCACGCCTACCACTTGCGAGTTGTTCTTGACACACTCCGAGAGCACCAGCTTTATGGTAAGCTCTCGAAGTGCCAGTTCTGGATACGTGAGGTCCACTTCTTGGGACATGTTATCTCTGAGGCGGGAGTTGCAGTGGATCCCGCGATGATTGAGGCAGTGTTAGCTTGGGAGCCACCCAGGAGCGTGACTGAGGTTCGGAGTTTCTTGGGACTAGCTGGATACTATCGGAGATTCGTGCCAGATTTCTCTAGAGTTGCGGCATCACTCACAGCTTTGACGAAGAAGGGGAAACCCTTCGTGTCGTCTGACAGATGTCAGCAGAGCTTCCAGGAGCTGAGACAGAGATTGACTAGCGCACCTATCTTGAGGTTTCCTGAGGACGGAGTAGGGTACGTAGTCTACTGCGATGCATCAGGGACCGGACTCGGATGTGTTCTGATGCAGGAGCGGGCCGTGATCGCCTATGGATCACGTCAGTTGAGGCCGCATGAGCAGAACTACGCTACCCATGACCTGGAGCTAGCATCAGTGGTCTTCGCTCTGAAGACATGGCGACACTATCTGATGGGCGAGCGCTTTACAATCTTTTCTGATCATCAGAGTCTCAGTTATATCTTTTCGCAGAAGGACCTGAACCTAAGACAGCGGCGATGGCTCGAGTTCCTCCAGGACTATGACTTTGAGATAGTCTATACTCCTGGGAAGGGGAACATTGTAGCCGATGCCCTTAGCAGGAGGACGGGCATTCAGCTACTTGAGGAGGCGACAGAGCAGGTAGCCTCTTTGCAGATATCCTTCATGGATAGAGATGGAGAATCCTTCCTCCAGTCTCTCACAGTCACCCCTCCACTACTGCAGCGAGTCGGGGAGGCACAGCGTGGGGACGCTGACTGTGAGACACGGCGTGCACAGATATCCTCGGGACAGGCACCTGATGGTTTCTCCCTTGGAGTAGAGCACATCATCCTTTTTAGAGGACGTACCATGGTACCAGTCGCTTTGCGAGAGGAAGTGCTGAGGGAGTTTCACACTTCTCCTTTGGCGGTACATCCTGGAGTGGCGAAGATGTACCAGGACCTCAGACGACAGCACTGGTGGCCGGGCATGAAGAAGGCAGTAGCAGAGTTCGTTTCTCGATGCCTCACCTTCCAGCAGGTGAAGGCTGAGCATCAGGTACCAGCGGGCTTGGTACAGCCCTTGGAGGTTCCGGAGTGGAAGTGGGACGGCATATCTATGGATTTCGTGACTGGACATCCACGCACTTCCAGAGGTCACGACTCCATCTGGGTGATTGTTGACCGACTCACCAAGTCGGCACACTTCTTACCCATTAGAGAGCAGGGCTCAGTAGAGATCTTGGGACGTCTCTACGTTCAGGAGATTGTGCGGCTCCACGGTGTGCCATCATCTATCATCTCCGATCGAGATGCTCACATTACTTCCCATCTTTGGAAGGGGTTAAAGGAGGCGTTCGGGACGCAACTACGTCTGAGCACAGCCTTTCATCCTCAGACGGATGGTCAGACGGAGAGGACCATTCAGACTCTCGAGGACATGCTCCGCGCATGTGTCCTCGACTTTGGTCGTAGCTGGGAGGACCACCTACCCTTGGTGGAGTTTGCGTACAACAACATCTACCACTCCACCATCAGGATGACACCGTACGAGGCATTGTACATCCGACCTTGTAGATTTCCTTTGTGCTGGACAGACCCTGGAGAGTCAGCACTGGTGGGACCGGAGATGGTCCAGGCCACGACAGAGAAGGTCCAGGTCATCCAGGAGCGGATGAAGACAACTCAGAGCCGGCAGAAGTCATATGCTGACAGGAGGCGGAGGCCACTGGAGTTCGAGGATGGCGATCACGTCTTCTTGAGGGTCTCACCTCGACGTGGTATTCAGAGATTTGGCCGAGGCGGCAAGTTATCTCCGCGCTTCATCGGACCCTTCCAGATTCTCAGCAGGATTGGTGAGGTGGCTTATCCCCTGGCTCTACCACATCAGTTGCACCGTGTGCACGACGTCTTCCATGTGTCTCAGCTGAGGAGATACGTGCATGACCCGACACACATCATTGACCATGGGGAGCTTGACGTTGACGATGGGGCGACTTTTACGGAGGTCCCGGTGGAGATAGAGGATCGACAGGAGCAGGTCCTGTGTGGGCGATCGATTCCTCTTGTGCGCATCAGATGGCAGCACGTGAATCTCCAAGAGAGCACTTGGGAGCGGAAGGCTCAGATGTGTGCTCAGTACCCTCATTTGTTTCCATAGTTTTGATGTATCATTACGGGGACGTAAAGCCCTGAGGTGGGAGTAATGTAAACACCCATAAAACTCAAGGGAAATTTTTTCTTAATTTTCTTAAGAATTTTACAAGAGCGCGGTTTCTGACGGCACCTGATTCCGAGGCCCGTAGTGCCCGAAATCAATTTCTGAAGTTTGGCTCGGGTACGTTCAGTGAACGAACGAGCGGGAATTCCTAACTTTTGATCCGGTGCTCGGAATTGAAATCCGAGGGCACCGATGAACTCGCAGCGCCGATATTCGCTTAAAGAGACCTTTTCGGAAGTTGCGTTGGTTGCGGGTTGAAAGTTAGTTTTTGGGTTTTAGGTTTAAGTTAAATAAAATTTTGTGAAGAACAAAATTTATTTTAACTTGTTAAATCCTACCAAAGGGAGTTGGAAGTGGGACCCACATCCACTTAACCTCCCTTGGGAGGATTAAGTGTGGTGGGGCCCACACGAACCCCTAAACCTTTCATATTCTCTCAACTTCCTTAACGCCTCATTAAATGACATGAGTTATTTAATTTTTGGAGTTAATCCTTTTGAATTTCAAACTTTTGAAATTCTAGTGTGTTGATGTGATAATAAAATAAGATAGTGTCTTATTTTATTTGGGTTAATTGTTTGTCTTCTTGAGAGGTGGAGAGCATTTCCTTCTTCTTCTTCAACTCTGACGAAGATCATGAAGAATGCTCAACTTGACGAAGAACGCTCAAGTTCCGACGAAGAACGCCGCTCCGCTCTTCTTCGTCTTCCGTGTCAACGAGAGGGAACGCCGCTTCCTCCTCGGATTACCTTCGTCGACATAAGAAGTTTCGCCAACGACGTATCGCATCGGACGCATCTCTTCGTCAACGGATTTGACGAACGACGACCGCGACGCCCGATCCCCGCGATGTTGTCTTCCGCGGACGTTGGCAAATCCTCGAACGTATACCCAAGGTAGGGGTTGTTAATTTATTGTTTAATTATTTATTTCTTGATCGTGGATCTCGCATGTCTAACATGAGGCTTTTAATGTTCAAGTTGAGTTATTATTTAACGTGAGGGGGGCGGACCGCTTGAACACGGCCGAACCCCCTCTATCGTTCTTATTGTTCTATCTTGAGGGTGGAAGCAAAGTGGCGTGGTGCCGTCGCACCACGCGGATAGTAATATGATTAAATTTCGCGGCACCGTCACGCCGTGCCATGGAAGAATCATAAGGAACGCGACGCCGTCGCGCCGCGTCGAAGGGAATCAAATGCGCGGCGAAGGGACGTGGTGCCGTCGCACCGCGCCGGACGACGAACACCGCGGCCGGTTCCGGGCCGCGGCGGGACGAGGAGACCGCGGCCGGTTCCGGGCCGTGGCGGAATGAGAAGACCAGCGGCCAGGCCGCCGGCGTCGGAAGCCGAAGAGGGGACCGGATTTTCCGGTCCCGTTGGAGAAAACCGGCCGGCCAGCTGGCCGGACGGATGCCAGTAAACTGGGGGAATTAATACCCCGGCCAACTCATGAAACCCCCCTCTTTAAGAGGGGGCGGTTTCCTTGTGGGGGGCAAAGCCCCCCGTTTTCTGCCAATAAAGCCCCCCACGTGGGTGGGGGGGGGGGTTTGAAAAAAGGGGCGCGGCTATATGCCGCGCCGTTTTTCCCAATCAGCGGGGGCTTTGCCCCCCGCGTGCAGCCACCGTGCGGCGCCAGGCCGCCGCGGCCCCCGAACCGCCGCGCCGCCTCGCCGCCGCGCCCCCGCGCCGCCGCGCCGCCACGCCGGCCGGGCCGGGTCGGACCCGTGTCGGGTCGACCCGGTTCGGGTCGACCCGGTTCGGGCCGACCCAGGGGGGGTCGGGCCGGGTCGGCCCGGACCCGGACCCCCCCGTTTCGAAGCAGTTTCGGTCTTTTGGCCATAACTTGAGCCACAGACCTCCGATCGACGAACCGTCTGCGGAAACGCGATCCTTGGATCCAGACGGTCATTTCGGTATATCTCACTCAAGGTTTCGGATTACTCTGAGTTCGGCCGGGTTGGTTCGTTCACGAAACCAACCGGGCCTTCGGAACGGAAACGCTCATATCTTGAGCTACGGACGTCCGATTGACGTGCTGTCAGCCGTGTTGTGTTCCTCTTAGTGAGACGGATCTTTTGGCATACTCCGCCCGAGGTTTGGACGCAGGTGGAGTACACTCGGGTTGGTTTTGTTTTAAAAACCAACCGGGCCCCGGGGACGAAAATGCCAATAACTCTCAGACCGGCCGTCCGATCGACGCGCCGTCTGTTGCGTTGAGTTCCTGTTGTCGATACGGAACTTTTGGATACATCAACTCTGGACTTTGTGATAGTTGATGTATCAGCCTCTCGGCTCGTGGAGCGGACCCTCCTGTACGAGTTTGCTGTGTGCGGGAACCCTAGTGCTGGCTGCGACTGTTACTGTGACTGCTACTGCTACTACTGCTACTGTGACAGCGACGACGACAATACAGAGATCCTGTGTGGATTCGACGACGACGACTTCAGTACTCAGCGATCCTACGTGGATCAGTGCTACAGTTCCTGTGTGGGCCCAATCCTGTGTGGGTCCGATCCTGTGTGGGTCCTTGCGCTCAGCGGTCCTGTGTGAACCAGCGCCTACAGGTCCTGTGTGGGCCCGATCCTGTGTGGGTCTTTGCGGGGGTTAGTTACCTATCGATCCTTCGTGGGTCCGACGACATAGATGGATCAGAGATCATCTTTATCGTCCTTTGGAGAAGTATACCTGTGTGGGCTGAATCTGTTGCTTTCCTGTGTGGATTGTATTGTGCAATCCTGTGTGGATTACGTTTTGCTTTCCTGTGTGGAATACGTTTACTTTCCTGTGTGGACTGAGTTGTACTTGGGCTCAGAGGTTGGAGCGTATTTGAATTGATGACTTAGGTATATGTATGGGCATATATCTAAGCAGTGTTGGTCGTTACTTCGTGATTGTACCTTTGTTCGTGGTTTATCCTTTGTGAATTTTGAGAGACCTTCAGGGGTCTCGGGGTCCCTACTGAGTAGCTTATACTCACCCCTGCACGGGCTTTTCCTGCACTACGTTGTGTTGGTTGCAGACGACGGACAGCGTTGACCTTAGCTGAGGCTTGCAGAGCGGGACGGTACCCGGAGGTGGACCACTGGGTGGGACGTGCACGGAGCAGACGACGGGACCTGTGGAGCAGAAGAGCTATCTGTACCCACCCTTCAGGTGGGATTTCCAGTGGACAGCTCGGTGTAGCGGCATTTACCTTTCAGTTGCTGTTTTCCCCTTTCGAGTTGTACTTTACTTTCAGTTTGGGTTTGTATTCTGGCCCATTTACTTTTCCGCACATTCAGTTGTACTCTGCTTTTGTTTAGTGTTTACTTTCCGCTTGCTTACTCTGTTGTGTTTGTTTACATTACAATGGCAATGCCTTCCCTTTTTACCGGGATTTTCGCCTTGGTGCTAGTCGCCAGCCCCTGGCCTATGGAAGGCGGGCTTGGGGTAGTCACGGCACGGACCCCGAGGGCGGGTCGTGATAAAGGTTTTATCATTTTAATATGATTGATATGTTTATTTTATTGTATAACTAAATAATAGTGTTTACATTATGAAAATTTGTCATGAGAAATCGATAATAATAAAAATATCCATGACTCATATACAAACAGTCATTACATAAATATTATGTTCAGGTTAATGAAATGAATCATATATATGACTACCAAGGTTTCTATTCAGACTCTTTAATTATAAAGAGACATGAATGCAGAAAGTATTGTTTACCTGAAATAATGACCTGACCACCATTCTTTGGTCATGGTATATGATCCACATAGCTTCTAGAATTTAAAATTATTATTATTTTGGACCATTTAACGTCATTTATAGAGGTTTATACTCATACATTAGTACTTTTACGGAATACATGATTATGTGTGATTATATCTACTTAATAAGGAACAAGTGTGAATGCTTTGAGAAGTTTCAAGAGTTTAATAATGTTTTTGAGAGTCATCAGGTAAGAATGTAAAGTAAAATAAATTAGATTGATTTAGTGAATATATTAACCAAGACATTATTTAATTTCTACAATGGTATGTAATATTATCTTAACTCACTCAACCATATACAGATATGGGGAATGGTGTTGATTTAATAAGGAATCATACCTTATTGAACATGGTGAGGTTTATGATGATTCAAAAACAACATTCATTATTCTTTTAAGGAAATTAATTATAAAATTAATTATAATTTAAAAAAACTTATTACCAAAAAATGTAGTAAATGATATTCCAAATGATTTATATAGCTGAATGAAACCTATATTTTCATATGTTAAAATGTGAGGTTGTGAGGTGTTGGTTAAGGGAATATAAATAAATAATAAATCATCCTATGTAATTAATTGAAAAATTTTAGGATATCTCAAGGAAATAAGGGTAAAATACCTATAAAATAATTCATACAAGAATAATTCATTCAAAATACATGTCATATTTAATGTGATATGGAATATCCTCATAGAGGATAGTGGCAGTACAATTGAATTTGATGAATTTTGTGCTCAAGGTATATAAGAATTATTAATCAATCCAATTTCATTAGTTTAAATGCAATAAAATTTTACCGAATCACATGTATGACTTTGGATTTTTAGATAGGTACAATAAGGAATGAGATATGGTTTTCTTGTCATTGATAATAATGACTAAGTTTTTGTTCACAATAATTATCCTCCTAAATAAAATCAGGATATAGATAGATCAAAATCATCAAGGGGAAGGAATCCGTGTATTTTGATATGTGATCCATTAGTCAAAACAATGTTTTGGTTATTATTAATTATCCAATTTCTGTGAAATTTTTTTTGTAAATGGATATTATAAAGACATTTTCATATTCAAGGTAACATAAATACCTATACAGAATGCCTAGTATCTAATGTTTTAAGATCCTATATTCTTCTTTATGGTATTTTTTTTGTAAATTTTATTTTAAGTCCATTATTTTAAATTTAATAAGTGTTTCCCAATAACATGAGGAGGCTCATGGGTGTTCTGGTAGATCGAGGAATGAATGAGGTGAAAATATGGTTTTTATAAGCATGGAATATGGTGTTTCCACATTCATAGAAAACTATTTGGGTTAAACCAAGTAACAATGTACACATTAAAAGAGGTTTATTCAATGCTGACACATATCTAATCATTCTATGCATAATTTTCAGGTAAATATGCCAACTAGTCCTCTCACATAGTATTTTGTCAACTGTTTGTGCCTAGTTTGGAAAATAATGATTGTAAATAATGTGATCTTGTAAATACGAGTAATTTAAAAAAAATTTCCAATACTTAATGTTTAACCCCAACTCATAATTTTCATTTTATCCTCCTCTAATATCCCTATTGACTAACAAAAGATCACAATATCTTCCAATGGTTATTATCACTCATCCCTAGGTTGTTCCTAGTGTCGTCAGTTGTGGATCAAAGATTCAGGTACATATAATCTCCTAATTTATTCTATTTCACTAATTTGGTTTATAGTATTTAATACTCTCCTCATGAAGCAATAAAACTATTCTTTTCATGTGATATCTTGATCGAGTATTAAATTGGTGGTTGAAATGGTATCAAATGATTCAATCAGAAGGGAGTTCATCAACGGATCTAATGTAAGTGGTCACTATGTTATGTCCCACAATTTTTAAATAGATATGTGCATGTAGGGTTTTATCCATGATCACAAATTTATGATTCCATAGTTACATATTTAATTTGTGGGGTATAAGGTATGTAAATAAATAATTAAACCCCTAATGATTCCCCCAAAATGTTTAGTGGATGACTAATCCAATATTGGACCACCCAATGGCTTTTTTGACTGTCCCAAACATGGATTATGAAAACACTCAGTGTAAACTGTACATGTAAATAGGTAAATGCCACGTTGAATCAGTAAATTGGAAAATTTATTGATATTTAAGGGAATATGGGAAGATGATTCAAGTTGGTGATATGGTTATGGGATCATTTGGATAGGCACATAAATTGGCTAAAATGTTTTAAAATGGGAATGTGACAATGAATCATGTTTTAAAACTGAATATTCATAGTGAGTTACACTTTGAAAATGGGAATGGGGTTAAATAAAAATAGCATATAAATGAGAAACTTTTTAAAGGATATTGGGATAATAATGACTCCCATTTTTAAATATCCAATGATTGATATTTCTAATTTTGTTGCCTATGAATGGTTTGTATTTTTGGTATGTGTGGAGAACATATAATTAATTACATGAACATGTCTTAGTATAGAATGGTATAAACATGAGGTTATATTCCCATCGGTCGAGTTAGATAGATTCTTTAAACTACACCCATTAATGCATTGGTTATGGAAGGGGGTGAAGTTATATTCCACTAATGATTGCATTCCACGCGAACTGAGGTTTCTAGATGAGGATAATGAGATTGTTGTGATTTGTTGATTTATAGGGGAAGAACAAAATTTTCTCCCATATTTCATGAGATTATTGAACATTCATAATCCATTTAAAACATGAATAATGAGAACTAGTAAAAAAGCCTTTATATGTATTGAAATTTAATTTTATAATTCATTAACATATGGAAAACACTATAACTAATGGTTAAATGAAATATTTTTTATTTATTTTACAATTTTTAGTTATTTCATGAACTGTATATTTAAATATATTTTATTAGACATCAATATTGGTGGCCTAATAAGTAATACTCACACCATAATCTAGACATAGTTTGGTACCCTAGTGTATTTCATGATTGCAGGTCAAGAAACTTTCATGGGCCTTGTTCTCATGGGTTGATTCGTTGTGGGATGTGTATGGAGGAGGTTATAGACATGGATTTTGGAATATTTTGGAGATTCTAAAGTCCTCCATTGTTTTTCGAATTTTTCCCTTGCAATTTTATTTTGAAATGACATCTTTACTCTTTATTGTGGTTTGTACCTAGTTTGGGAGATCGTTAGTTATTCATATTCATTTTTTAGCTCCTAGTGTTTCCACTATTTTATACTGTTTTATGTTGTATATTTACGATGCTAAAGAGGGTATAATATCTGAATGTGACTTTTAGACCTTACCTGCTATTCAGAAACCTCAAACGTATGGGGAGGATCACATGAGGACTTGTGACAACCTGGATCGGGGCACCGAGTTAGTGGTTCTCAAGATGAGGATGTTACAAATTGGTATTATATGAGTTATTTTTTATGAATTACTATTTTGGATGCAATATTTTATTTTTTGAAGGTAAAAATATTTTGAAATAAGGTCGTCCATGAGATTAGAAATACTATGCAAGGGGGAGACCCCAAGTTACCCTAGGATAGAGTGGATGTTCATATTGTGTGATGTTATGATTTATGATATTTCACCCTTTCATGATGAAAATGTTGTGTGATATAAATAATTTATAATGTTTTGATCATGGCCTCCATGGAATGGGGACTATCATTTATGCATTATTATATTCACCTATGTATATAAGAGACACACATCATAGTAGGCACCCACATGATGAGTGTGTGGACCATTAGGTATACAATGTATTAAATTTTTCATAAAATTAACAAACATGGTATTTAACGAGATGATGAAAATGGGTAAAATGTTATTTATTAACTAAAGAATGGATCTTGGTAAGGGAATTAGGTGAATTAATAGTTTTATGGAATAGAATTAGAAATATAAACATTTTCGAAATGATGAAAAATGTAAGGCTTATAATCATGTGAGTTAGTTACCTCATGTTATCCATTGAATCAATAAGGATAACTGAGGGTAGAATTCAATATATGATGTGGCCATTTGGGATGTGTCAAAGAAATGGATTGTTTATGGATAGTGATGAACAATATTTTATTATTGAAAAATCATTTTGGTTTTCATTATAAATCCTATTCATTGAATTATAGAAAAATATATCACTATAAAGATGTGTGTTGGTTTGTATATAAGAGGATTCTACAAAGAAAACTCCCCCCATGGTGGAGAAAGATAATTGTGTGATTCTAGAAAATGGATATGTTCAGTTATTGGAGAACATTTCTCATTTCATGAAGATAATGGACTGATAAATAGAATGGGTACGGTTGTGTATGTTCGAGTTGAATGAGGAATTCAAGCAGAAGCACCGAAAATCCATTACACAAGTGGTAGGGATGACAGAAGGTGATTTCTAGATATAGTCTATTTAGATATTATAGATCATCTAGAGACTAATCATGAAATAAGAGTCATGTTTGTGGCTTATATGTTGAGATTCCAGGAAAAGCGTTGGTGGGACATCATAGTTCAAATGATTGAGGTTAAAGGAATGATGTTGAACAATTTTAAGGAGAATTTACACGAACACTAATATTTTGAATTGTTGATGTCAGAGAAGGATATGGATTTTATGAGTTTTAACCCATGGATAATGTCAGTGATGGTTTATTCTAGTCCCTTTACTGATTGATGACTTTTGGTCAATGTATCAGCAAGAGATGAGGAAGCTAGCGAAAATAGTTTTCAGAATGGGAATAGGCATGAGGTCAGGTCCTAGGTAAACATAATTCATGTAAAAAGTTTTATAATGGTATTATATTAATACCCAATCTATAAGGATAACTTGAATGGAGTTTCATGTTATGATGTTGTTGTTCCAACTTGGTGGGTAAGTGGTGTGTATTTCGAACGCAAGAAGTAGCATAATAGGAATTTAAATCATTGTGAAATGTATAGAAATGTATGAAGAGATAGTTAGACACTCTGGTGGAAAGAAGGTATTATATTTTTAGTGTGTTGGGATGGGGTACAAGTGTGGCTAGTTTCCTTGATCTGTAATTGATTGTCGATCAGGAGTCAGGTTGGGTTATTAACAAATGTTATGTAAGAACCTATGGTAGGTAAGAATTGATATTGGAAAGAGATAGATGAAGAGTTTAGGGAGAGGGTTTCTGAATCCATAATAGGTAGGCATTTTGAACTCCACTAGTTATACCGGTATGGGTAGTTTACGTGGAACTCTAAGGTGAGTGTATTCACACTTGCAAGGCAGTTCAGTACAAGGTTCTCAGGTTAGGGCATGTGGTAGAGGTATTGGTCATCATCATGAAATTCATACTAAACCTTATGGTGGAATGGTTGGAAAATATATCTTTCGAGTTAAAATTTGTTTAGCTTCCAGACCTTATAGTTCTTTAATTGATACGTGTTCTATTCATTATTTCATTTCTGGTAAGTTAGTGTTTGTGTTACGATTAACTATAAAAAATGATTGTAGAATAATGTCACATGATACCCCTTTAGGCGTATGAGTAGAGGATATAATGAAATATATGGATTGCGCTTTGGATGTGGGTGGATATCATTTCATATGGAAATTTTTCATCCTTGAGATGTCAGGTTTTTACCTGATTATGAGAATGGATTGGATAGTGTTTTATGAATCCCATATAATATTTTAATGTGTAGGGTGATGTTAAAGTATCTAGAGGGATGCACATTTGTATTTATTGGTGAGTGGGATGTTCGAACAAGCCTTGTAGAACAATTTTTTCAATAGTTGGGAGAACTCATATCTTGAGTACAATGCATTATGTTAAATGATGTGTAAAAAGAGTAGATAGTATTCCCTATAATTGTGGAACAATTTAAGGATTTTTTTTCAAGGGACTTCTTAGGGTTTACACATGAGAGAGACGTTGATTTTAAAATGGAACTATTCTTAGGGGAAAATTCAGTTTCTATTCTTCTATACCGATGGAACTATAATAACTCGAAGAAAATAAATTTTAGCTAGAGTACATGGTGTGTAAGTGGTTTATTCATCCTAGTACATAACATTGGGGATCTTCCATACCATTTTACATGATAGAAGATGAGTCATTATGGCTATGTTATTACTATAGGAAGCTGATCCAGACGATAAAAAGGAAATGATACACACTTTCCAGAACTGAATCCCTATTTGATCAACTAAGGGGAACCATAGTGTTCTAAAATATTTATTTAAGAAAATGATACCATAAATTGATTTTGAGGCCATCTAATATACCATGAAGAGATTTACAGAGTAGGTACGTGTTGTATGTGCTTGTGATGATGTCATTTGGGATGGACAATTCACATGATTTTTTTAGAGATTTGATTAACCACATATTTCACCAGTATTAAGATAAGTTTATAGGTATTAATTTTTGATGAAATATTGGTAAACTTAAAAACTCATGATGATAATACTAACAACATGAATTCATCCTATGTACACTAATTGGGAATATTCTCTATGAAAATATATCAAAATTCCACTTCTGGTAATATAAGGTGCATTTTATGGGTCACGTCATTTATAAATCAGGTGTTTCAGTGGATCCTAAGAATGTGAAAGATATGGTGTATTCGTAGCATACTAATAATGTTTCTGATATTTTTTGTTTTATCATTTTGGAAAAATTTTACCAAAGGTTCAAAGGTATTTCTCTCGATTTTCAGTTCCAGTCTTTGGATTAAAAAGTATCAATTTAATGTTTTAGTCGTGATGGTTATGTGAAAGTGATTTTCTAGAGTGGAATATGTGGCTGACTATCAAACTGATTCTGACCTTACTGAAACTAGGAAATGGGTACATCTTGTTTTTTGATGTGTTAGGTGTTGGAAATGGGGAAGTGTTGATACACCATGACCATGTTATATCTTATGTGTCAATATAATTTATTAAAAATTAATGATGTTATAGTATTCATGACCATGAGTTTCCCATTACGGTTGACTCCCTGAGGTGATGGAGGAATTACTTGTTCATAGAATGGTTCATGGTGTTTACTCGTCAAAAAATCTTTCAATAAATATTTTCTCAGTGGGATAACAATCTTTAGTAGTGATGTTAGGTTTAGTACCTTACGACCATTGATTTTTAGTTGTTTTATGAACTTGTAAAGGGTGTAGATTTTTGATATTCTCTTATCTAAAAGACATAGAGTTTTGTTGTACAAGAATTGATCATAGAGTATATATTGATGGACTAGTTTGTTGAGATGCATGTAGAGGTATAGCATGGGAATGAATAATGGGGTTTTAGGCTCTATACCACAATTAATTACATGTCAACAGCTGAAGGTAGAGCATCAACACTCGGGTAGGCTGTTACAGTACTTTCATATTCCAGAGTGGAAGTGCAGTGACGTAATAATTTACTTTTTGTGGGTCTTCCAATAATTCCTCAATATGAATGACACAATCAAGGTGGTCATGGTCAATATGACAATAGTGGATTATTTTATACCAATATAGGGGACTTATATGTTTTATCTGTTGGGTGAGTTATATGTTTTAGTGATAATGCAGTTTCATGGAGTTCCATGAACCATATATTCACATCAAGACTCATGTTCCCCTCGTACATTTTTAAAATGTTACTGAATGCTCATAGAACCAATGTTTTTTTAGTATGGATTCACATCTGTAGATGGATGGGTAGTCAGAGTGTAAAATAAATGTTCTAGATGGTTTTTTGAGATCTTGTATTCATAATTTTGATGCTCTAAGGGAAAAAAATTATCCATTTTTTAAGTTTTAAAACAACCACACTTTGTAGTTTATGATTCCAATGCCACATTTTGACGCACTTTATGACATACTATTTAGATCTTCATTTTTATAGTTATGAGAAAATAAATATGAGGCGTTGGGATAACATCCTACATTTTTATAACAAAAACATTCATTACATTATACAAAATTGAGGATCTTTAAGGTTTAGTGTCTTGGAAACTAGGAACTGAATATATGAAAACAACAAAAATAATCTTATTAAACACTTGAAAGGATTATCCATTTGTTTATCCAAAGTTCATTAAATTATCTCATAACCCAGGAACATACATAAAAGTAAAGGGAGGGAAGAAGGCCCGGTAAGTGAAACAAGGGAAATATTTTACATGTGAACATGAGATACATCAATAAAGTCTTGATAAATAACTTTAAGGCATGATAAATAGATGATGAGGCATATCATAATGAATATAACATGATTCATAAGATTAATATGTGGCTACAAAATTTATTTTAGGCAATAATTTTTGTTTCACCATGGTCCATCTCCAAGGTGTCATTAAAAATAATTACCAAGGTTATTCACCATGGTATCGTTAAAATGGTCATCTCTAGAGATTAAGTCTTTACCCAATCCATTAGAGCACTATCAAGGAGCACCCTTAATTTTCCTTTATTATTATCTATGCCACATATATCATCATTGAAAATTTCATAAATAACCCATATAGAATAAATGAAATGGGTTTCATATCATAATCCTAACGTTTTAAAAAAATGCTTTTAAGACATGATCTTTATGCCACTTTAAAACCAAAGAAAAGGAAAGTGGATTTCATGTATTTAAATCCAAGAATTTTAAATAGAAAATTTTTATATATATGTTAATACCCCTATATAATAAATATCTTTTACAATCCACTTAATAAAATAAAATAATTTGATAAAAAGAGAGATACATTTTGAGATGAAAATTAGGCTACATAACAGCTATGTTGCTGGGTATTAGAAAACATTGACAAGAGAGGGGTCATGGTCACCCATTCATAAATGATCCATATAACAGTATAGGGACATAATATAAAGGATATAAGATCATGGTAATGAAATTTTAATGACATAAAATACGAAATGAAAAACATGAAAGGAAGAAAAAAATAATATTTCTCTTATGAAAATTCAGCAGCCTAACGACGTCACTTAAAAAATCTCAAAAATGAATTGATGAGATAAAATAGGGTCCTTAATCATAAGAACATAAAATTAAAGTATTATGGATATATAGATTATACCCAAACATAAGATAAAGGAAATTTAAAACTTGACATGAAAATAGATCTTTGAAAATGAGAAATTTGATAGAATCCGTTACGATAATTAGGTAGCCTAATAGTGCCACTTAAAAATTCAAAAAATGAAATAGTGAGAGTAAAAAGGAGTGTCTAATTATATGAACATAAAAATTAACGTAAGGTGAATATAAAAGAACATACTTAATCATAATAACATAAAGCATATAATACATGACATAAAAGAGAGTACTTGAAAAGAAAGAGGGAGGTATAATCCCTTACCTTAACAAGTAACTCTTAAACTAGAAGGTCGGGAAAACGAGGGATTTGGGGAACCTTGGGAGGAATATGTGGAGGTAATGAGAATGTAGAATCATTGAGGGGGAGTTGGAAATGAAATGAATGAGGTAAAGGCTTGGTATTTATAGGAGAAGTGAGGGGACAAGTCATTAATGGCCAAGGGACACCTCATCGGGGTTATTGGCAAAACCATGGGATTTACCGGAGTATTTTACCATGGTATTGGACAATTGGGACACATCAGACCTTATATTACTATTCATATTTCGACCATAATGATGAAATAATTATTACATCCTTAATTGTGTCATTAAACACCCGAAACTCTAAACTGAAAATTCACTATTCACAGAAAATTTATTTTATTCAGAAAAGTCCCTAAAAATTACTTTGACATAATATCAATGCTCTGAATTCAAAATTTTACCCCATTTTATAAAAATAATTATCTAAATATTTTTAATTTAATGTTTAATTTAAAAACACCATTCAACCGGAAAAAAAAATACGTGACTTATAATTTTTGAAATTGTTATTAACTTATTTTATAGAATAAAATTACTTAATAATGGTGCCTATATTATATTAACACATTATTTAAGTTAGAGTACTAATCCTATTTGTCACATTAGTAATCCAATGTGTAAAATCCCTATTCATAAATTAATATTCAAAAAAATAAGTTGATCTAATTTGACTATAAATATCTTACTGAACACAGTTGTAGAAGACCATTTTTTAAAAAACATTACACATTATTAATTACTTATTGTTTACATAAATATTTTAAAATATCCCTCTTCCAAAATTCATCAATAATATACATCCTAAATTTATCCGGACATTTGAAAATTCACAAACTTCACCATAAGAAGAAATCAAAATTTCTATTTATCAAAGGATTACATAAGGTAGATAAGGTCTCGTTACATATCCCCTTATAACACCAGCATAAGATATAAGTGTAAGGTGTGCTATGGTGAGAGAATCTTGGGGCAACTCGACCATCATTACCTGAGTTGTGATTTCAATCAGCTTGAACTTCTCTTGAAGGATATTCCATTCAAGTTTCACACGATGATGTTAGGCTTGGGTTTGGTCTAGTGAAAAGCCCAGTGGTGCTACCTCCACCACATGTTCTATCAGATGTGCTTCGATCGGCCCGAGAGTACTGGATGAGGCCATCGAATCTTCATTCTATATTAATTAACCAATATTATTTGAATTTATGAACAATAATCGTAATATTTAGATTCCAATGATCATATTGACCAATGGTCATATAATAGTCGAAACCCAATGGTCTCATTTTATTAAATGAAATAATTTCATTGAGTATAAAATAAAATAGTACACAAAATTAGGAAACAAAATTTATTCAAAATTTCGTGTCGTTACATACTCCCCACTTAAGAAATTTCATCCTCGCAATTTTTAAAATGGGTCTTGTAAATTTCATTGAAAGTCCCATACGAGAAAAAGATTCAGTAAAACTATTACTTTAAAAGAAAGAAATGGAAGTACAAAGGTCACCCGAGTTAACCCATAGTAGGGTTCTATGTAGGAAAACATTGATATGGAAAAGAAAACAAAAAGTCAGGTTCTGATGGAGTGTTATAGAATTCATGATTAGTTGAAAATTAACCACAAGACGATCACAAACATATGATGCCTTAAACGGTCTTTGATTACCTAGTAGGAAACTTTAACCCACAACGTTTTGTTTTACATTCATCTACATAATTTTGAGGATTTCATTTACTACATAGAATAAAAACACAAGGAAATATACTTACCTTCAAGTAGAGTTTTATCGCTTAATAAGTTTCTACCAAGGCTAATCTTTTCTCCAATCAAATAGAATTAAATAACCCGTGGTCTCATCGAATGCACAAGAATAATCTTCTAGAGAATCCCATAATCCACAAAATATTCAATATCTATTTGTTCTATCTTTAAATATTATCTCAAAAATAGGAAGTGTAAGATAAATAAAATCTTCAAAAATAAAGAACCCCATAAAAAGGGAAACTACTTTTAATCATCAAAATTACACAATACTACACAAATTTCATCACAGATCATTCCATAAATAACTTTCCTTAAAATTACTCAAAATAAATGAAATTAAGATTAAAACAAAAATATAAAAATGATTTGATAAAATTGTCATCCGTTATAAACGTTATCATTCATCTCCAAACAACATCAACCACTCTTAACATCTTATAACAAAAGTAACTAACCTAATCAAAATTTTCCAATGATAGGTTAATACTTTCCAAACTAACCTAAATTACCATAAGTTAACATTAAATTCCTTTATTATTCAAAATGTATTTCTACCATTACTTCTCAAAGATAATTCCTTAGTAATATATTTTTCTTGATAGTATAGGGTTCCCAAATTAGTTAACGTATTCCAAAATAATATTCATCTTTTAATCACCTAATGAATTTTTTTTGAATAGGAACAGCTTCACAACATCTACATGCGATACGTAATAGTAGATGTTTTCTTCAATGGTATAAAACCATATTAGGTAGTGACTCGATGTTCTTAGAAAAAATTAATGATATGCTCATAGATCATGAACTAATATACAACATGACATAGAAAATTATTGTGAAGAAGTTACATGTACTTCAGTCATCATGATCCATCACAGCATAGGAATTGATTTGTTCCCTTGTCCTTAAAGATTGTTGATCCTCATCATTCTTCTCATCCATTCCAAGAGATCATTACATTGGATAATGTCCAACTTCTCCCCATTTACGACTTTGAATATTATAAGTTACATTATATTGAACCTTATCTCCATTCATCACATTATCTATTTTATTATCAATTGGATACTTTATTCCCTATCTTCCCACAACTAATACATCTCCCAATTCCTTTGTGAAATTTTCCTTGGTGCCTCTTTCCACACTTTTTGCACAATGTAAATTGGTTCTTCTTTCCATTATCACCTTTATCAGATGAACATCCTTGAGAAATCATCTTCCTCTTCTTGGATGAATTTGGGAATTCAACTTGGTACCAATTATTAATTTTGATTTTTATTATCTGGTTTGGCATAATCACAATATGTTCAACATGATCTCTTGTCATATTTGTCATATATATAGTGCAATCGTCACATTTCCTATCACATTGGTTGTTGGGAAACAATCATCTATTTACAGCCATCAACTAAGTAATGAAAGTATAATTAGGGGGCTTAAATAAATAACCAATAATCATGAAAATGAGACTTTAATTATAGAAGGATAAACTTGTAGAAGAAAAGAATATCCTAACTTGTGATCCCCTAAGTTCCAATCTGGGTTATCCATGATCATATATTTTTATATGAATCGTTTTTTCTTTATTCCTTTAATAATGGATCATACTAATCTTATGAATTTACCAAAGAATATACCCAAGAAGTGTCAAACCAATAGTGCAGTAAGGCCCGTTTTCGAGCACCATGTTACCCCAAGTCAAGCCCAAAACACCTTGTCAGAGTTTTATCTCCTAGGAACATCTGTTCCATAGACAACTCTACTTGTTCATATCCAGACAAGGATTTATTTTTTTGGAAACCACTTTCTCAATACTTCACAAAAATACCAGGATGTTTTCCTATATTGAATATTTTCATTATGAAACCTTGTAAAGTTTACAATTCCAAATTTCCACAAATAACTAAACAATCTTTTTATACCAACTATAGAATCACTCGTTTTTATCACATAAACTTTAAATACATTATACAAAACCGAGATTCTTTAAGGTTTAGTGTCTTGGAAACTACGAAACTAATACATAAAAACAAATAAAATAATTTTTAAACAGATGAAAGGATTCTTCAATTGTTCATACTATGTTCATTACTACATCTCACAACCTGGTAACATACATCAATGGAAAGGGTGACCAGAAGGCCCTACAAGGGAAACAAGGGAAACATTTTAAATGTGAACTTGAGATACATCAATAAAGTCATGATATATAACATTAAGGATTGAGAAAGTGATCATGAGGCATATCATAATTAAAAGAACATGATTCATAACTTTAATATGTGGCTACAAAATTTAACTTATACAATCATTTCCATTTCACCAAGGTCTATCCCCAAGGTGTCATTAAAAAAATTACCAAGGTACTGTTAAAATGGTCATCTCTAGAGATTATGTCATTACCTAATGCATTAGAGCATTATCCAGGCGCACCCTAAATTTTTATTTATTATCATGTTAGCCGCATATGTTACAATAAAAAATTTCATAAATAACCCTTATAAAAGAAATTGGTTTCATTTCATTATCATAACATTTTAAAAAACTTCTTTTAAGACATGATCATTATATCACTTTAAACCCACGGAAACAGAAAGCGGGATTCATGTTTGTAAATACCAGAAATTAAAATAGAACATATTGATATATATGTGATGATATTTTTAGATTAAATATCTTTTAGTATCCACTTAATAAGAAAATATAATTTGAGAAAAATAGAGAGACATTTTGAGATGAAAATTATGCCACATAGCAACTATGTTGTAGGGTGTTAGCAAACATTGAAAAAAGAGGGGTTATGGGAACCCATTCAAAATTGATCCATAAAATAGTAGGGTGATAGAATATAATGGATATATGAACGTGTTAATGAAATTTTAATTACATACCATATGAAATAAAAACTTGAAAGGAAGAAAAAATAAAAATTTCTCTTATGAAAATTCGGCAGCCTAACGACGTCATTTAAAACTTCTAAAAAATGAATTGATGAGATAAAATAGGGGCTCTCATAATATTAACGTAAAATAAAACTATTTTGTATATAGAGATCATACACCAACATAAGATAAATGAACCTTAAATAATTTAAATGAAAATAAGACTTCGAAAATGAGAAGGGTGAAATAATCTCTTACGAAAAATTGGCAGCCTAACAGCGCCACATAAAATTTCAGGAAATGAAATGATGAATTTAAAAGGGATTATATAATTATATGAACATAAAAATTACAATATGTTTAATATAAAAGAACATCCTCCAATATAAAACATGGATCATAAATGAAATGACATAAGAGAGAGTACTTGAATAGAAAGAGAGAGGTAGGATATAATACCTTAAAACGTAACTCTTAAAACTCGAAGTTCAGGACCTTGAGGGATTGGTGGCACCTTGGGAGGACTCCTAGGGAGGTAATGAGACCATATCATCGTTTATGGGGAGTTGTGAATGAAATGAATGAGGGAAAGGCTTGGTATTTATAGGAGAAGTGAGGGGACAAGTGATTAATGGCCAAGGGACACCTCATCAGTGGTATTGGAAAAACCATGGGCTTTACCATGGTAGTTTCGCATGGTATTAGCCACATGGGACATCTCATAACTTATCTTACTATTCATAGGTCTACCATAATTATTACATAGTTATTACATCCTTAATTATGTCATTAAACACCTGAAACTCAAAACTAAAAATTAACTATTCACCAAAAATTTATTTTATTCGGAAAAATCCCTAGAAATTACCTTGAAATAATTTTGATGATCTGAATTAAAAAATGTAGTCCATTTTATGAAAGTAAATATCAAAATTTTTTTAAATTAATGTTTAATTAAAAAAACTATTCACCCGAAAAAACTAATACTTGACTAATAATTTCTTAAACAGTTATTTACCTATTATATAGAATCACATTACTTAATAAAGGTGCCTATATTATATTAATACTTTCATTAGGTTATATTACTAATGCTTTTTTTCACATTACCAATCCTAACGTAAAATCACTATTTATAAATTATTATTCACCAAAAATTAAGTTGATCATATTAGACTCTAAATTTCGTACGGAACACATTTGAAGAAAACCATTTTTTGATTATCTTTACACATCATTCATTTTTTAAGGTTTACATAAATACTTTAAAATTTCTTTTTTTCCAAAATTCATCAATAATATACATCCTAAATTTATCTGGAAATTTGAAAATTCACAAACTTCACCATAAGAAGAAGTCACAATTTTTATTTATCAAAGGAATGCATAAGGAAGCTAAGGTCTCGTTACATAGTCCCTTATAACACTAGAATAGGATCTAAGTATAAGGCATGCTAAGGTGAGTGAATCTTGGGGAAGCTCAACCAACATTTCCCGAGTGTTGATTACAAGTAGCTTGAACTTCTTGTGAAGGCGATTATGTTCTAGTTTCACACAATGACGTTCAGCTTGAGTTTGGTCCAGAGAAATGCCTAGTGGTGCTACCTTATTCTCATGTTCTGTCATATGGGCTTCAATCGACTCGAGAGTACTGGATAAGGCCATCAAATCTTCTTTATATATTAATTAACCAAGATTACTTGTATTTATAGACAATAATCACAACATTTAGTTTCTAACGGTCATATTGACCAATGTTCATATAACAATCGAAACCCAGTGGTTATATTTTAAATATACTCTTTTTATTAAATTAAATAGTTTTGTTGAGTATAAAATTAAATAGCACATAAAATTGGGAAACAAAATTTATTCAATATTTCGGGTCATTATAGTTGGGGCCATGGTGAATACTTGGGATGAGTGAAATGGAATAGTTGATTCAAGAGTGTATGAAAATGTCTTGAAAGCGGAATATGTAATATGCATATTGGCATCATAGACATGTTGAGTTTTTTGGGAGATAGTGTGTTTCATCGGGTGTCACAGTGCTTTGGTCACTGTCGAATTTGAATGAATGTCATGTTGGCGGCTTGGAATGTTGGATCATCTAATATCATGTATAGGATCAAACCAATAACATACCGATTGGATCTCAAAGAATGAGAAGGTGGAATTATTGATGTTTTTCATTCCTTGTGAGACCAAAATTTACATCCTAATCAATCTCATGTGAGAATCATTGATGATTTAGATCTATAAGATCATTCTATTTTTAACAAAAATCTAGAGAATAATGGGGAATGTAGTGAGAATGTATTGTGTTGAAACATAATGCCTCTGGTTTTAGGTTTATTAAAGTATATAAATGTAATAGAAGAAACATGGGAGAGAGAATCTGGTATGCTTACCCAGTGGCCCAATCTCATTCAATAACATATACAATAATTCTCCGGAAGCGCGGCGCGATGACGAGTCATTGTATGGTGGGGAGGTTCTAAGATCATGAATTATTCCTTAAGGTATGTTTTTAATCACTCTTCAGTTTAAGTACCTAAGTATGAATTTAATAAGTGTTTCCCAAGACCATTTGAAGGGTAGGGGCTGTTATGGGGGTTTGGGTCATGAGAGTAGAAGGGAAAGGGGGTTTTCTAGGCATGTTACATGGGTTGATCAAGGTCGGTGCGATCTGTGTGAAGCATCCCAGGTAATCATGCAACCATAGATAAAATCGTAATCATGGTTGTGGAATAGTTAATAAAAACATATAGAATTCTCATTTAATCATGTTAACATTCCCTCCCATACAATATCATGCTAACAGTTAGTGTTGGTTTTGGAAAATCATGGGGGTAAACTATGAAACCCAATAATGATGAGAAATTTAAAAAAATTCCATTGTAATATTTTTACCCCAAACTAATGATTCTCCTCCTATCCTCCTCACGTATACCAAGTGATGAATAAGAAATTCCATGATCTTATGGGGTGGATTCACACTCATTCCTAGGCCATTTAGAGTGTTTTTAGTTGCAGATCGATGATCCGGGTAAGTATAATATCCTCATTGCTTCATTTTCGGAGTTTCTATTTTTATATTTATATCCTCATACAATGATTCTATATAACCCAGCATTTTGGAGATATATAATTTGAGGTTTCAAATGTTGGTTAAATAGGGTTCCAAGGTCTCAATGGTTGTCATTCATCAACAGATCTATGGTAAGTGTCCAATAAGATATGTATCATTGTTTTTACATACATTTGTGCATGAATGTTTTCATTCATGTTATCTTATTGATGAGTCCATCATGTTTTTGGAAATATGTGGTGTATTGTGTGTCTATATATCCAATTCAACCCCCCCAGAATCTGGTGGAATGCATGTAGGATGACTCGACCACTCTGGGACAACCCAAGTGCTCTTATGACCCTCCCAAACATGGATAATGAAAAACATTTGTGTGAAATGATCTTATAAATATATAAATCCCATTTTAAATATGTAAATTTGTAAATTAATTTATTAATAAGGTATTTTGGAATGCTTTTTCACATTGTGGATAGGTCTAAGGGATTGTTTAGATTGTAATATAAATGGGACAAAATGGCGATAACGGGAATGTGACACTCAATCATATTTTTTACATGAATATTCTTAGTGAGTTTGGCTTGGTAAATGGTTGTTGGGTTAAATGGTAATAGGATATAAATGATAAATGTTTGAATGGATTGTGTCATATATATGATTCCAATTTTAAATTTTCAATGTTTTATTTTTATAGTTTTATTGGATATGCTTGGTTTGTATTATGGATATGTGTGGTGAATTAATAAATATTATCATTAAAATTCCTTGGCAGAGAGCTGTATAAAACTGAGGATCTACGCCCACGTTCTTTATATAATTGAGGCTGTAAACTCCACCCCTAAATTTATGTGCTAGGTAATGGGACATATTTCTATTCCCCTAACTATTTCATGCCACCTAGGTTGAGGTTTCGAGATGTGGATAATGTTAATGTGGTAGTGTGATTCCTATAGAGGTAGAAGATGTTTATTCCCATATTCCTTGTGATTATTTTACATTAATAATCCATTTAACACATGAAAAATTTGAACTAGGACCATGGACATTATAAGTATTTTATCTGAATTTGTTGTTGGAATAAGTTTAAAAAACTATTACTAATGGTTATATGAATTGTATTTTTTTTTATTCATTTTTCTTGAATAAACTATATATTTAACATCATATTTTTTACACACTGTTGGGGGTGGCATATTGAGTTATTCTTACACCTTTATCGGGCCACCGTTTGCTACCTGAGAAGATTTCATGGTTTCATTTCTAAAAAGGGGAAAATGACCAGTTCATCAGGGTTGAGTCATTGTGGGACATGTGTGGAGGAGGTTTTTTTACATAGAGTGTAGAAAATTGTGGAAGTTCCTATATTTTCCTATATTTTTCTGTTCCATGTCATTGTAGTATGACATAAAATAATTACTATTTGTCATCGTTTGTACCCAGTTTGGTGGATGGTTATTTATACTAGTTCACTGTTTAGTTCAAAGTGGTTCCACTATTTTATAATGTTTTTATACTATGGAATGCACTGTTAAAGTGGGTATAGTCAAGTCATGTGACCTTTATACCCTCAATATTTGTTGAAAACCTCTAGAATATGGGGATTCATGCTCCATGTCGTGTGACATCCCAGACCAGAAAACTGGGATAGTGTTTTTTAGGTTGTGGATGTTATTAATGTTAAAATAAAATTGTTAGTCAATAGTTACGATGAAACAATTTAACCAGTTTGACTGTTTATTTACATCATAAATTATTTTTGTATAACTAATTACCTTGAAAATAGATTTTGAAAATTGATGTAATAAATCATTCATTAATGGTAAAAATCACGATGATGTGTATATTGAACAACATTAAGGATTTGTGACTCTAGGTAATTCAAAAAAATATTCATGTTGTAGAGTTACATGTATTGATTAACGAACAAATCTAGGTCATGGATCACTATATTTGAAGAGTTAAAAAACTTTATTTGTTAAGAATAAATTTTATAATTTCTTACAATTATATTAGTTAGAGTATAGATGAATTTAAAGTATTTCATGGTGATGAAATATTATTAATTTTAAATAAATCTACCATGTTTAGCAGAGATTAACACAATGTTATGAAATTGATTTACTATGAAGTAATTTAATGAAGAATCATATGAACTAATGAACAATATAATTCAAGATATATCTAAGTGAATGATTGGACTATATCAAGGTAAATATATTTACAGTTTAATAAACAGTTTTAGAATCAAAACATCTAGTGTAGGATTAGTTATACTATAACATGATATATGTATAGTGAATAATTTTTTTCCTCATACATATGTTGAATAAGGTAGAATGATTAATAGCCTCATGATTCTACAGAAGGATTAATAATATTTTAATGTTTATTTATGAGGAATGATGTTTCCCATCATTTGATAAGGGTAGGAAGATATCATGCAATTCTAGGAGAATAACATTGGACTACTATTAATAATATGCTCATGTATATATATCATTATAATGATATGTTATTGGTTTTTATAGGAGATAAAAATCTATTCATAATGATTATATAATTTATAATTTTTAAATATATTAGAATGATATGATTTCATAGTCTGGATATGTATTTTTTCTCAATAGAAGAAATTTGAGTTGAAAGGGATGAAATCAAAAAGTTATTGATTTTAAAAAAGGTTCTGTGTATATTATTTATTTATCTATAGTTTTGAATGTGGTTTGGATATCTGTTATTTTCTCATTGTATTATGTGTCACCTATTAGTAAGGATCCAATAATATATTATATATTAACACATTATTTGTTACTCTATCAAAAGAACCATTGTCAAACCAAAATAATATTAACATACTAAAGAAGATTAATTTATTGGGGTAATTTTTGAAATGATTTTAGCCATGGTGATAATAGTATCGTAGGAGTAAAACATGGAAGATCCCTTAGTAAAGGATTTATCATAGTAGAAGCATGAATATCATGTGAGAGGTGATGGACTAAAAGTTGTTTTTCATTGGATCTTGTGCATGTTGGTGTATGTTAGTGTTGGTTTACTAAAAAATCATTAGAAAACTATTACATGTAGTAATTAATATAAAAATTTATTATCACAAAATAAGTAATAATTTACATAATATTTACATTTGATAATGACATTAGAATATATGTCTCACTGAATGGTCAAGGATATATTCAACTATAATGAGATCATAGAGGATTGATGATATTACTCTAGAACATTTTTTTATGGATGAAAGGTATTTTTAGATGGGACACATAAAGTATTAGATATTAATGGTTGGAAGATCATAAAAAATTGATACACCGTCTCATGGTGTTCGTGCTTGGTAATATTTTGGATATTAGTTTATTATATCAAACCAGTTAATCGGGATTCCACATTCCCATGTTGGATTGGATATTTCTCAAAATAGACTTGTATATTATTCCTTATAATTTGTGATTTTCATTAAAGGAAATCATGTGTAAAATAAATATATGTATTTATTAAATCCATGATGACATATGTTAATGGTGAACTATGATGTGTTGGGTGCTTCACAAATTTTATACATTTAATAGATAGTTTAAGAAAGGATTTATCCCATCTGTCTCATAATAAAATTTAATATATCGAGAACTCTGAAGGGAATGGAACCACCTTATTAAATAATAAGACATGGTGTTTTATGGATATGTCATCTTTGGAAATTAAAATAAATTTTCATCAGTTATATTGGTTTGTGGAGCAAACAAGAAACCTGCCCAATTATTGATACTATGATAAAATAATTGTTTTACACAGAAATCCATCATTGGAGGTTTTAATTTTTGGGAAATTATGTTATATCTCTATATATTATTTTTTGTTATTTTTAAAACTAAACTTGTATTTTAGGTAGTTATTCCTAATACTAATATGAAATAGGATTATAGGGTCACAGAAACATGTATTATCAATCTTAGTTAAAATAAAGTATTAAATTTATTATGTTAGAATATATAATATATTGATGAGGTAGTTTGATCTCTATAATTTGATCACATTATATTTGAAAGAATAAGTGGTTTAAATAGTAATAATTTTTAATTTTTTTGTCTAGTGAATAATATATTTATTTCATATATGATTGAATAATGAAGAGTATTTTAATTATAAAATAGTCATTATTTGAGGGTCAGTTAATATTAAAATGGAACGAAGAACATGTTTAGTTTTTGGATGAGGAATTATGTTAATGATATTAATTAATATAATTAATGAATTAAATAATTAATGAAGTTAATAATAATATTTATTCTATTATTATGTGACATTTGGAAACCGAAGAATTATGTAATTGGGAACTATTTTATTGTGATAGTTTATGTCCCTAAACCTAACATAATAAATATATATCTATATCGCATTCCTAAGCCATTATTTATGTGATAAATTGAAATAGTGACACCCTATCATGATCTAGAGATAGATCACCAGATATTGATTTGTCTCCTCCCTTAAAATATCACGCATTGAGAGATCATTTGTAGTTATTCCTCTGTATAGAAGACTATTTCAAAGATCTACTATGAACATTAAAAGTGATCAAGATATACAGAGGTAGCACATGGAGATTTTAAGACAATTATGTAATTTTTTCATGCATGAATCACTAATATATGGGGTTTGGAATTGGATCGTGAAGAACAACTATTGTTCAAGAATATCTATACCATCATGTTATCGATGAAATAAGAATAACATGTATAGAAAAGAAAAAAACACCTCATTAATAAATATAAAATTATATTTGATGATCCATTTCTCAATGTTATACCATTTTAATAAAGTATTGTAATGTAATATTTTTGTAGTATATTATATTTTATAATGTAAATAAATGATTAGACATGAGTTATGAATAATATATGTAATTTTAATTCATTTAATAGATGCTTCCTCTATGACGAAATCTTACAATATTCACATAATAATTAATATAAATAATTTTATCCTAATAACAACCTATTTTATGATTAACATGGATTCATAAATTTATATTGATTCACCAAAATTTTTAAATCTACATCGATATTAAATTGTTTGTAATTTTAAAACTGAATCATTATCATTATGTTTTCTTTATATTATACTCTTATTTTTTTGAATAGATTCATTTTCCAACTATGGTAAAAGATAGATATTAAAATTATTTAATAGGAACACATTTCAATGCCACAAAATTTTATTATATAATTTTAATAAAATATACATCTATTTGATGGATTATGTTAGGAGGAAATGTAATATTAAATGATCAAATTAGTTGATTACCATTCCATGAAGGTATAAATTCTTATGATTACACCTATAATGGAGAAATAATATTCATAAATGTTTATAATTAAATATATAAATTTATTATTTAATTATTAAATAGTTTCATTTCTAACACAAAGTGTTTTATAATGTAAATTATGTTATTACAATGAATATTGTTCTATATTATAAACACATATCCAAATAAAATCTTAATATATGGAAATTTAATTTATAATAATTTTCAATACAAATCAAATTTTGCATTTATTGATGAAAATATATTTGATGGTTCTAATAATAAAAATTCCACATAATATATAAAATTCATGGTGAAAAACTCATTTTTTCTTGTATAAATATATTTCATAATTCATTGTCATTGATAAATATTGGGCTTATTTATTACCTTGTATAAGGATTACATGAAAATAATTGTTTTCTTCTTATGTAGGTAATGCGTATACTATTTCACAATAAGGATTTTAATTTATATGTAAAATGATAAACCATATCACTAATATAGGAAATTGAATTTTTTTGTTAGAAATATCATTACTCAATACCTAATCCATCAAATTTAATAGTTGGAAATACGATTCTTCTCTATTTTACTGTTATAAGTCATATTTTTCATTATTCTGTAAGAATCATTATTATCTCGATTAATGAAAAAAAAATATTTTCTCGAGTTTTTTTGGATTTTTACATTTAGTTAATAATTTTTTTTATACTTTGTTATATATTTCATTATATAAGTATTTCCAATTTGTACATAATTTTATACAACATGAAAATAATAATGTGTTGTTCATGTTTTGATTTTTAAATATAAAACTTCATTTGATATATCTTCCCCAACACTTCTGTAATCCTTATTAACCCATTATTAAATTCATTGAAACAAATAGTCACTTTATGATCACATTTAAATACACAATGGCCAGGTTTTGGAATATGTTTTTTTCTTCCTTTCATTCCAAATTATGTGATAGTTATTCATGTTTGATAGGTCATTGAAAATTAGTATCCACTTTTTATACCTAAATATATTTACAATACCTTTCATTGAAGTATTTATTTATACTCTTAATTCTCACCAATATATTATTAATAAATAATTTTATTTCATTTTTTCCATTTTTGAAAATTTTGTTAATCATTTTATTGATTATATAAAAAAATTATTTATTAAGGGAATTTTGTTATTTATTATTAATTTAATAATATATATTTTATATAGTTAGATAATATTTATTATAATTATTCTAATAATGTACATAATGATTCTAACAACTCCTACTCTATAAACCCTAATCTGGTGTCTTACTTTATAAAATTGGACTATGATACAGTGAATTGAATCCCAAAGAATGAAATAGTTTAGTAGAATAGGTAAACAAGATATATAAATCATTATCATATTAAATTTTAAAATAGTTTTTATAACATTATATTTTTTTGAATAATTTCAGTTATATAAGAATAGTTTTTTATATTAATCATATTACACTTTAGGGATTTTGTTGAATGGAAATAAAGTAAGTTTACGATCATATTTTTCATAAATTTTAAGTATATCAGAATCCATGATGATTAAAAAATAAAAATAAATATGGAATGATAAATAAATGAACACATGTACCATATAAATTACTGGATAATGAATTATCATAATGAAAAGGTACACAACTTGAAATTAATTTCACTTAATAAATTAAAAGAGATTAAAAAAATCAAACAGATACAATAACATTGTGAAAATATCATGCATAATATAGTAAATCATAATAAACATGGAAACACAAATTCGATAAACAAAACTACATTTCATCAATAAAATGGAAATCAGATTCATTTGAAGATAATATCATTAAAAAAATGATATGGATAATAAAAATAAATTCTTAATGAATGAAATGATTAATCACTGGGTTTCATGTTATTCACCCCATGATACCTCTACTAGAAAGACCATGCATATGAATATTGAAAACAAAATTTTGTAACCCAAAAAATTATAGCTTACCTATTCTTCTCATGAGAATATGGATGCATTAAGGGGTTATATAATTTTGTGACCTAACCACTATTTCATGTATATATCAATCCTTAGATATTGAAAAATAGATTATAATTATTAATAATTCCAGTTATCATCCAATTTTTATATTTAGTAAATATTACATATATATCATTCTCTCATTTGGTAAATAACTTTTAATATAATACATCCACAGTAAAAATAATATATAGTTTACGAAATGAACATATCTATGATAAAATTAAAAAGGATATTAAAGATATTCAACGTATGTAAAAATTATATATTATTTCATCAATAACCATATCCACAAGATGTGTAATGTTTATGTTTCATTGCTTTAAACTATATAATTATCATAAGACATTGAATGTTTAAAAATCAATTTAATGACTAAAAAAATCAATATAATGATTTTCAATAAATTATTTGGAAGGAAATAGTAGTAAAACGATAATTAATAAGAATGATATCAATATATCACATCTAAAATGGGTCATACATATAATAATTATTTTATGTTTTTAATTAAATTAAATACCATCGAAATATAATTGATAACTTCCAGACAAAAATTACATTTTTAAATTAAATAATATTTTCAATATATCATTTAAAAAGTGGATATTACATTTATTTTTAATTAAAAACTGAATTTATTAAGGTATTTCTAAAAAATTATTGGTCATGATCGTAATATATTATTTTCTTGTTGACTATTTTGAAACAAATATTCTCTTCATATTGACTATAAAATCCAAATATGATTTTTTCTGAAAATCAAATGATTATTATTTTAGACTGATTTTGAAAAAAGTAAAAATGTGTAAAAATTTATTTTAAGAATCATTTAAATAAGTTAATAAAAAGTTGGACAATTTTTTTAAAATAAATTTTATTAATGGATAACTTTTTTCATTTGAATAGCTAAATGAAATCATGATTTTATAAAATCATGTTAATAATCATTTTGAGTACTATAATGTGGAAATCATAGTAATATTATGTTAAAATATGATGAATAAGTATAATATAAAATCTTAATGTGGTTTATTATTTAATGATAAAATAATTTATTCTATATAAATTAAATAAAAAAATTCCAATTAAAATGATATTATTAAAATTCCCATTTCAAAGTTCATAGTATTGAATTACGAATTAATGAATGAATAAATTTGGTGAATTATGTCCAAATAATACTAATTAAAGTTGAAATAAATAATTATATAGACCAAATTCATTATAAAAACAGTCTTATAATATCAAAATTAAAAAACATGTAATACATCCTAATAAATGAAAATTAAGATAATAATTTTTTTACCTGATTTTTCAATTTAATTCAAATCACTTAGAATGAAATAATTCAAATTCTAACTAAAAACCTGATAATATTTAATTAATTATAATACGATATGTAATTTTTTATTATAATACCATATAAAATAAATTAGTTACATAACATTTCAAAATGCTTTCCTGATGGGAATATGAGACGAAGCCCCTTACCTCATGCTTCCATCTGGTGAACGTTATTTAAATTATTGTATAGTGATTTTAAAAATCATATTAAATTATTAAATAAACATATTAATATTTATAATATCATATATTTTCTATTTGTATGAACTTATCCCCCATTAATTAATAATCATTCAATTAATTCAATAGTTTAATTGTTAATTGCATTATGTTCTCATACATTCATTGTCATGAATGTTTTTTTCTTATTTCATGTTATCTAATTAAGTATTACCCAAAATAATAATATAGTTAATTTTATCATTTTTATCCTTCAATCATTATTTTAATTCCATCCCTAAATATGGATTTAATAAATGTGTTTTGTTATGACCTAGGAGATTGCATGTCGTACATATGCATGAGTAACATTTCCATTTATCAGTTATCATTATATAAAGATGTTTAGTATTATTTTATATTTAAATAATGATACTAATATCATAAATACCATACTATTTCAGTAAATAAACCTATATATATCATCTATGTGTTGTGGTGATGAAAATATAATCACATTTTTCCACAATGGTGTTATTTCATGCATACACGAATGGAATTATCATCATTCAATGAGTAGGATGTTAATAAAAATGATATGGAATCTCTTTATATTTATAAATGTGTCACTAATAACAAAATAATGTAATATATATCATATATATTATATAAATATATTATTATGACCTTCCATGTAATTATTTATAGTAAAATGAATCACATTAGCTTTTGAGGTGTTAATCGGCCAAACACATGAATGACTTTATCATATAAACTATATAATGTAAATTAAAAATTTATAAATTATATAATGACTATTGAGGTATAATGTTTATTCAGATATCATATATATGCACTATATTTATTATCCCACCCAACTATGATAGTGGTTTATAGAAAATATATCACATCGATTCGTGAGGTGGTATTCTGTAACAAAAGAGATAATCATTATCGTTTCCCATTAGAGGTAACAAGAGATAGATATAAGTCATTACCATAACCTAATATAATCATAATATATTCATTATATTAGTTTATTTCTATAACTAGAAATGATGAACATTTAAGGGAGGGGGTTGAAGAAATAATGAAAACATAAATACTTGAGAATGTTACCCCTTGTCAGAACAACTCATTAGGATTATACATAATATAGTCTGAGAATGGATTCATGAAAAAAAATTTGATTATTTTATTAGTTTATGGATTTTTAGAAGTTATTTGAAATGATATTGGTGAAACCAAATTTTTTTATGGTGAAAAGAATATAGGAGAGGATGGGAACTTTAATTGGTGAAGAGAGTGGTGGACATGTAATTTTTGAATTGTGAAAGGAGGACCCATGATTTTAACATGATAAAGGTGTCCAAAATTAATTTTTATGTATACTCATATATGATAATGTTGAAATAGTATTATAAAATTATTGTTGGACAAGTTCGCAGGAAATTGTTTCTCGTCTGTTCTTAGTTTACCCTGTCGGTAATCCCATTAATCCTTCCCTTGGTAATTATTTTTTAAATTTTTAATATTAATTATCCTAAAAAAGTTTGATTTATTTATTATAAAATAATTTTTTTATTATAATTACTTTCCAAATTTTTACAAATTAAATTCATATAATTTTTAGAATTCATATATAATATAATTTTAATAGTTGTGTATAAAATATGGATGTCAATGGGAAAATGAACATTAGTAAAAAAGAATTTAATATCAATATTAAATATTAAATGTATTTCAATTATTTTCACTGGAGAAGGACCAAACGAGTTGCGGTGAATTTTATTTGTATAAATCATTATGTTAAATAATTATTAATTTGAATGTCCCTTAATTTTAAATGAATAAATCTAGTAAATTAAACTAGTTGATTTGTAATAGATTTTCTTGTTTTAAAGATTTATAAAAGTTTTATTAATTGTATATCAATGAAATTTGTGAATTTACTTCAATAGTTGAAATCATTATGCTAAAACAAATTCTAAAACAAACACTGTATAAGATTAACATTCAAGGAAAACTACTGTTTTCTATTTTGAATAAATAAATACAGATAAGGGAAATGATCTTGGAATATTTGATAAAAACAAGAGGTAAAGTCTCAAGTAGAGACATAGCGCTCCCCATTTGGTGATAAATTTCCATAAAGAAGTTTATATTAATAATCACGACCCACACACTAGATCAGGGTTTACCACAACATAAATGTTGTCCATGTCATCTAAACCTCTTGCAAAGTTTTACAAGGAAAACTATTATCAGGTCACATGTAGACATCTTCCAAAGTTATATATGTTAGTAAAATTTTGTGAGAGACTATTAGTGATAATATATCTTTCATCATCTAGTTTATAACAATATACAATGTGTGTTTTTAATACAGATACAAATACATCTCAATGAAATAATAAAACTGTAAAAAATAGGGAAGAATAAAATAAGAAGGTATTAGAAATTCATCAAGTGTTTTTCTATACAGATCAGGATTTTTAAATGTATCATATTTGAAAAAATATCTTCTTCTAGAAGGAGAATAAAAAATATAGTGCCATGAGTTTTTTGTTCTAATTTCCAGTACAATGATATATTTTTCTTATTTCATCTTTATTGAGTTGGTGTTGCTTTAAGGATGTTTTCATGATGCTTCACAATGTGTTATTCTTTAGCTCACAACAAGAGAGATGGATTATCATGGTTCCTTTTTTATTTGTTGGTTTGTGTCACTCTATATTCATCTTCAGTTTTTTCCATAATATATTTATCCTCTAGATTTTTTTGTTTTTCCAATAAGAAGCATGATTTACCCCCCACCCTCGTACTATTTGCAGACATTTTTTTCGATAATTCTGAAATGGTTAGATGATGTAACAGTGTTGCATAAATTATTTCAGGTCATTTATGAGAAACAATGTTTCATAACTGACATACATTCATACAACAAATTGACATCATTTGGACACATCAACGGTGATTTTCAATTCATCATAACGATGACTCATACTTTGTCAAATATCATTAATCTACCTTTATAAATTCTTCCAAAATAGATTTAAATTAGTCATATGAAAATTGACACATAACAGAATTTGATAGAACATTATTTACAATATTTAAATATTATTTTTAAGCATTAATAAAATTTGATTACAATAATCTCATTCTTTTTTATGATCTCATATTGGTGAATTTACAATCCATGCACTTTAGAAAGGAATAACCAGTTTACATGGCATATGAAACAGATTATAAGGGATACAATCAAGGGATTCCACTATATTATTAGAGAATATATGTAAAAATAAAATTAATATTAAAAAATAGAATATATTATAGTTCTTATCCCACTTTTGGTATTATCAAAAAGAACGAAAGGGAAAAAAATATTCACTTAATGAATTAATCAAAGGAAAAAAGAGAGACATTTAATGGATTATGGATACATAGAACAAAAAAATAACAGAATGAAAATAATTCATGGAACTATCAGAAAAATAATACTTCACTTCTCTTAAAATTATTCATCCTTACATTTACTGATGATAGACACAATAGCAGTAGGTGCATCAGGTGAATAAGTAGTAGTGGTAGAAGAGACTGATTCATTAGTGAGGGAACATAGAGGTACTCCATTTATAATAGATGTGAAAAAACATGGTTTAGACGATGAATAATTAAATGATTGATCATAGATTATTGGTATGATTTGTCTAGTCTTCTGATCAGGAGTCAATATTATAATAGAAAAATAATTAGGGGAAGAATGATTAAGAAAATAAAGAAGGATATGTCTAAGAGGAGTAGCTACATGTGAAGTATTGATGTTCATTAAACATGAAAAAATGTCTTCAATAGGTTGCTGAAAACCTTGATGATTTCACTAGTATACACAATTTCTATCTCAAAGTAATACTTTTTTACCATAAACATATAAATAGTAGGATTTAATCCTTCAACTATTTGGAATTCTCTTTGAAATCATGAGTAATATGAGGTAGCTCCATGTTCTCCACTAGATATATTAAATGAATTGTTAGCCACTGATTTCTATAAATAATTTTAAAATATAAATCCACCTTCTATGAAATATCTAATTGAACATCATTAAATTTATTTGGGTATTGTCTTACTATATCTTGTAAATGCTCATTGTACTTTTCAATCATACTCAGGATTTCGTGACTTGCACCACCGAACAAATTTTGAATATCATCTTTAACAATTTAATTGATCAAATTACTGTCCAACGGTTGAGATGATTAAGCATGTGTATAGGAAGATAAATTAGTTGAGGAGAGTAAATAATTGATTTTATAAACAGTTACTAAAGATCTTTTATACTAATATTTAAGTCGATTGATTGCAGCCAGAAGTCCACACATTTCATTTTATATTTTAGTGTAGTTCTTGACCACTTCTTCACACATTTAAATCAACATAGGCTGAATTTGATATAAAAACATCCATGATATAATGTCATCATCAACCTCACATAAAATATTAATAAAAACTATAGCATGAGAATCATGAAATTTTTTCTTATTTTCCTTAGCCAAATATCTTAAGTATTTCACACCGTCATTTTTCTGAAAATTTTTAATCCTTTCTTCCAAAATCCCATGAAGTATTTTGGATTGAATTTTCCAAAATGAATTTATTAGAAGCATTCCAGTATCCCTTTCACCATGGTTAGTCACAGGAGAAGGTCGTGAATTCATGATATTTTAAAATAATGAAAATAAAATTTCATTAAAAACTTTTAGATCTTCACGACTTACAAAACTATGGGATGCATGAGAAGGATTTTGAATAGAGATAGGTTCTTTCTACTTAGCAGATATAACATCTTTAGCAGTTATTAGTTTTAGTTTATATATAGATGACATTTCCATTTAACTAACCAAATACTTATAAGAATTATCATCATCAAGGTATTTGGGAAACCTATACCTTATATCCGAGGATGTTCAAACAATAATATTTAGAACTTCAATCCTTTTTTATCTAGGGTTTTTCTCCACAACAACTGATTCTACCCCATTAGGGCAAGGATAATAGTATATTGTTAACTCTTTACAAATAATCTATTATCTATTGGTACTTCTCATCCACAACCAATGTTACTTCTAACTAAAATGCTTGTCCTATACTTACTTTAGTAGGCAAAATTACTTCTGTTTCTACGGGTCCTTCATCTGAATAAATTGACAACTTCAACTGGTTACAGAATCAGATTATTGATATACATAAGTCATTTTGGGTTCTAAATAAGATTGAAATAATCATTTATCATTTAATTATCTTCATCCAACAACTTATTCCATTTATTCTTGCTAATTGTTTTCCCCTATATAGATCATTAGAAAGAAAAAATTCATAATCCTCAACAATATTTTTCATTTTTCCCTACAACACCCTCGACCTGAGACATAGATGAAATTAATCATGAATAGAATATGGAGATTTATATAGAATATATTTTCATTATATAACACTAATAAAGGACAAGGTATATGCACAAATTTATCTTATGACCGTTCATAAAGAGATTCACCAAGAATATATCTTTCTATTTCATAGTTGAAAATTCACATTTCGTTAGACATATCAGGTGTTGAATAATATGAATAGAAATATAGTCTCTCCATCTAATTTAGTAGCTATAGGATTTCTCCTTTTTCCATCTCCAGTCATGTCCTAGAAAACCTCTTCTAGGATAAATATTTCAATTGTAGGTGGAGGGTTAAATTGATGATTCTTGAAACACGTTCATGTGGAACTCCTAAAAATACATCCCACGGTCTTGAAAAAAATAACAACTTTTTCCATTAACACTTCTTCCAACCATAAAGTAATCCTTTTTATTAAATGTAAAATTAACATACTTGTAAAACACAAAATCTATATTTTTATAATTGGGAATCATTACATTTACAATCCATTCAAACAAGCCATGTTCTTCCACAACATTAAAAAGAATCAACTTACCCGAGAGAATGTACTTTTCATATACATCCATTTTATGAACAACTACATTATCCTCAAGACATGGGATTAGAGGTATCTCAGGCATTTTGAGTGGATCCTTTTCTCATTGATTGATGACAAGTTCTTATTTGTAGGTAAGGAAGATGGACGCTTCATCCTTGGAATTTCAGACATGTAGAGTCGGTTTGGAAGAGATAAAGGAGTTCGAGATAGAATGGTTTTACTTTATGTTGTAGAGAGAATGTGTATGGAGAGGATTGAAGTAATTGGTTTTTATCAATTTGGGATTCAATGTTGTGTAAATTAAAAAAATAATATAATAGTGAAATTAAATAAATAAAATATTGATGTAGTTAAATATTACTAAGTAATGAATTTTGAGTCTTAAAAATGAGACAAGAAAGTGATGTTATGGTGAGATCAAAACAGTTTGGCATTGATCATCGCGATATCAATTGTTCCAATAGTAAATAGTGGGACATGAAACTGTGAGATAGTAAATGGATAGACAATAAATGGTTAGATAGCAAACAGTAAGACCGCAAACTATGAAATAGTAAATGTTCACTCAAGGTGGATCATTCCCAAATAATGTGTGATGTACCTCAATCTTCCATAATTTAATATCTTAATAAATATATCATCATGATGATGTTATGTTCCAATGAATTATAATTTAATTTCACCAATTTTTAATGATATCTCAAATATTGATATTTTACATCAATATGTTTTGTTTTTGAATGAGAATCTAGATTCCAATGGATTTTCATAGAACTTTTTTATCACATTTTATGGGGAAATTATCAAATTGTTATCTATAATCTAGGAATGTGTGTTTCATCACCAAAATATGAGAACAAAGACTACCAATCGTTATGTATTCATCTTCAATAATATATACTTCTCTAGAATGTGGATTCTTACAACAGAATGATATTAGTGACTTTCCCCAAAAGTGGCATGTTCTAAAGGTACTATTTATATCTTATTACAACAACAAAAATCAATACATGTATAACTAACTATGTCAATGGATTTTCTTATAGGATAGAGAAGTCTTATATTGGTTGTATTCTTGATGTATTTCAAAACTAATATAATTGAAAGAGGATGTGACTCTTTATGATTTTCATGAATGTGATGGCCTAAACATACACTAAAAAAATATCTGGAAGACTAGCAGTCAAGTTGAGAATTATTCCAATCATTCCAATATAAATTGATTGATCAAAAAAATTTCTATTCTTATAAAGATCCTACAAACTGGTGGTTCTCATAAGAGTATCCTTACTATTAATGATATTTAAAACCAAAATTTTAAAGAATATAATTAATATATTTACTTTTATTCAAAAAATACATTTTTTATTTTGAAATATATCAAATCCATGAACGAATTTGAGTTCACCACTTAATATCTTTTCAATTTTACATTTCATCAGTTCTAAAAAATCATCACATAAATAATTCACCAAATATCCAAAAATTATATCATCAAGATAGATTTTTATTACCAAAATATATTTATAAATTATTTATATAAATATCTTAGAATCACCAATTTTTTTGTGAAACCATTAAAAATATTAGAAGTAGTTTGTTTATCATACCATGATCATGTAACCTTTTTAAACCATATATGACCTTAGATAACATTATAACATGATTATGAAATTAAGGGTTTCTAAAACTAGTGGTTGTTATAAAAACCTCATTTATATACCAATTTTGGAATTCACTATTGACATCTGTTTAATATAGTTTGAGATTATTATATGTTGTATATGGTTGTATGATTCTACTAGCTTCATATCTAGAAAATGGTGAAATAGTTTATTCAAAGTCATTACCTTTTTCATGACTATATCCTTATGCAACAAATCTATCATTATTCCATACAATAGTACTAGGTTCACATAAATTATTTCTAAACACCAACTTAGTTTCAGTAGTCAAGGTGTCTTCAGTTATATATACTATTTTACCAAAATTATTTCTTTCAAAGTGATTAAGTTCTTCGTGATTATCCATTAACAAAAATTCATCACTGGTTTCATGATTGATGTTCTTTGGTTAAATATATGACAAAATGTCTATATGATTATCTCATATTATATAAAATGTTTTAGTTTGGTTCATTTTTTTAGGTATCCAACTGCAACATTTAAAGGATAGTTCTTCAAAGTTCTTGTAGTTCAAGCAATAGTATTGTTTGTAATTTCAGTTTCATCAACCAGTTATTATTCATCCTTACTAGAGTATGAAAATTTTATATAATTGGATGATTTTATATGTTTCATAACAGAAACTTTGGATGATTTGTTAGCCATTTTCAGATTGGACAGATCATCCTCAATATTTTCAAGAGGGTTCATGGGTTCATGTGGATCTGTTTCACCAAATTTGACATGTACACATTCTTCCTTGCACTTTTTTATTTTATGAAATAATACATTTTAATTTCTAGATATTGATTAACCAATAAATCTTCCTTAATCACTTTTGGATGATAATTAATCATGATTATCATTTGTATGAAAAATATACAATTATTATCCAAAATAATTAATGTAATCATCATTTGGTTTTCTATTGTTCGACAACACCGAAGTGGATTTCATAAGGATGGTTCTACTCAAGAAAATACAATAATTTAATTTGTTGTATTGATAACTTCACCCAAAATGTATATATAAAAATCATTTTCAAAAATCAAAATCTAATATATTTCTTGTAAGGTTCAATTTCTTCATTCTAAAACTCCATTCTGTTTGGATTTCGTAAGAGTAGGGACATTATGAAAATAGTCATTTCTTGAGAAAAAAGATTCAAACACCTGAATTTAAAAATCCCATCAACGGAATATTGATAAGGATTTAATCCTAAGACCAATTAGATTCTTTACAATTTTATCATAAATTGTGAAAGGAAAACAATAATTCTTTTTGTGAGAATGAATGACTATCCAAGTATATCTATAGTAGTCATCTACAAGAACATAAACATGATACTTCCAATGAAGACTTGATACTCATTATGTTCCAAAGAAATCCATGTGATCCAATTCATGATTATTAGAATTTTAAACATAGTTCATTGATTTAAAATATATTTTGTGTTGTTTATATTTTCTACAAGGATTACATACATTTTCACTTGGATATAATTTTGGGGGAATATCCTTTACCAGTACATTACTTGACATCTTCATACCTGAATGAATATTATAATGTACTAGTCTCATATTCCATAGGAAAGCAAATTTGTGGAAATCAATTTAACAAGAAACATTTTGAGATATTAAGGAATCTAATTATAATAACACACATATTATTTTATAAAATAAGTAAATAAAAACTCCTTAATTTAATTAAAAAATTTACATATATCATTTTAAAATTTAACATTGAAACCATAACCAGATAACTTAGAGATGATAAGAGGATTATAATTTATTCAATCAATAAAACGTACTTTGGAAATGAAAATTAAATTTTAGTAAACAATATGGACAAGAAAAATTATTTTTCATTTTTTATTGACATCAAAGGTGAAAATAACACTATTAATATTTATCTAATTATTGAATAATTAATAATATCTTATCATGTGTCTTGAATATCCACTATCCAAGTGACACATCCTTCTATATGAGATCTTCAAATATATTTCCTATAATGAGAGTAATCAAGAGATAATTTTGTTACCCAAGAATTCATGGGACTAGTAACATTAGTAATAAATTATTTGGCAACCCATACATTCTTCATGGGTCTCTAAAAAATAGTTTGTAATGAATTTGAAAAATAAACTCTATTTGGTCCAGATAAGATTCAAGGGGTAGAATGTTGTCCAGTTTTTTAACTACTATAAAACTATCAGTCCTAGAAATTAAAAAAAATCAATATTTGGTTACAAAATGTTGTTTATATACCTTATTATATCTAGGATGGTATCATATACCGGTAGTATACTTAAGGGACACATGTTTACTAAGAATATCTGCGTGATTTTTTTTTCAATTGGTAAAATTTTCTATGTCATTTTCAATTCCACATTAGACAACATAGTTTTATTTGTCTCTTTTATCAATTGAGCATTTTACTATTTTTTCACAGTATGTTCGGATTTAATAGTTGTGTTATTATTGTATTTTTTCTTTAAAATGTTGTATTTATCTTTTAATTCACATACATATCTTCAATAATTTAGGACTACTCAAATATTTCATTATTAATCATTTTTTTAGAATCAGATTCATCTCTATAATAATATGAATTTAATACTAGAGACTCAAGGGCTAAATATGATTTATTTTTCATGAAACACATATTGGATTTTTTACCATTTTCATTATTTTAGTATTCTGACCCTCTTGATCTATCCTCTGGAGATCTCCATGTGGCCTTCACATCCTTATTGTACATTGTATTTTTTCCATCATATTTATTATTTTATCATTACATAGGACATTCAGCCTTTACATTTCCCATTATAATCAATTCAATGAATACTATCTCTTTTTTATTTTCAATTTACTTCCATTCCATTTTTAAGTTTCCCTTATTTCCATATTTTATTTTATAACTAGGATTCCAGAAAAACATCCTCTATATATAAATATTTTTAATCCACTGTCTAATTGGTCTAGTTACTATTATTTATCTAATAGTGGAACATCATTAATTTCTCTACCATAATGATTTTATACCATTTCCTTTTCATTGTTTTTGGATTTAGTGGTTTTTAAAGCCATTGAATTTTTCTTTCAGTCCTTTTATTCATTTTTTTCCATTAATGACACCTAATACGTAATTATATTTCCTATCATCTTTTTAAAAGGAAACATACAGATATCATGTGATTATCTAATTGAAACTAAACTTTCCCTCCATATTTCTGGTAGACATATGATAATTCACATGATTTTTTCCTTAACATTAACTTCATTTCATAGAGAAATCAAAGTATTTACAGTTTCAATAATCATGAGAAACATGTCCAGGATTGGCTCATCTTCATTCATCTTATGGTTATAATATTTAATAGTATATATTTGTATGTCTCATTTCCTTAACATTACTACTTCATTCATGTGAAACATATAGTCTATCCAAAACTTTATGGGTTGTTTTATTTGTATAAAACATATGGAATTATACATATCCTAATGAAATATAAAATAAATTAATAACATTGAATTAATTGTTATATGTAGTCTTAGTTAGTTCATACCATGAATCTCAAGAAGTTTCATGAATCTTATATAAATCAAAAATGGAATACCAAATTTCAAAACCCATAAATCTTAAATCCGTGGTCATCCTAATATTCCACTAAGCAAAAGTGGTTCCCTTGATAAATGGATTTTCGTTGCTATGAGAACCTTCAAATCTATTATACATAACAAAAAATAAAGAAATCATTTTTAAGTTGAATAAAATTTATAACTAAGATAAATTTTGAGATCTTTAAAACACAACTAAAATAACAATTGAAACTAGCAGATTAAAATACCTCTGATAATTTTTTTTGGAGTATGACACTAAAGAGGGGAGTAAAGTGAGTTCCTATAAATATTTCTTTTAAAAAAACTATTTATTTAAAGCATCCCAATTTAAAATCAAACATGATCGTAATCAAATTTAGCAGATTTTTAATATGTTTTCATGATTGAATGTTGGTACAAATATTGATTAATTCTCAGTTAAAAAGTTATCGATGATACAACAAATTTTGAAATAAGTCTACTAAAAAAAATTCTAAAACTAACAATATCTATAATTAACTATAAACCCAATGTCATGTTATATTGTATTAATAAATAATGAAATACATGAATAAAAATCATTAACATATAAGATAAAATGAAGTGGTTTAGTATCATGAAGAGACTTAGTCCTGTTCACATAGTGATCACGAGCCACCAAGTAGTTTATATTAATAAACATGATCAACACCCTGGATTCATGTTTAAAACTCTATACAAGCTTTCCATATAAACTAGAACATTACTAAAATTTTATGTAGGAAAATAATACAACATGGTCACACAAATAACTCATCCAGACTTATACATGAGAGTAAAATGTTTAAAGAGAGTGTTAGTGAGAGGATATCATGTTTCCGTATGTTTGACATAGGATATAACATTTTTTAATACATATAGACACATTATTCAATGGAATAATAATGCATTACACAACAGATTATAATATAAAAAGAAGGGATTAGAAATGCTCTAACTGTTATTCTATTCAGATATGGAATCTTTAATCTAATAGATTCAATGCCTTGGTCATGTATTGCATGTATACATAGAAACAGAGTGTTGTGAGTTAAGTGATATTATTTCTAGTTCAATGAGTTGTTTTTTATTTCTTATTCATTGAGTTGAAACAACTACGAGGTTTTTTATAGGGTGATTCACAATGACTTCTCATTTGGATCCATGCTTATAAGATTGGTAATAGTGGTTCAATTTTTTTGTTATTTTTCACACTCTTATCATTTTTACATCATGATCTATAATATATTAATACTCAGGTTTTTGTGTTTTGGATGATAAGAAGAAATATTTCTACCCCTCTTACCTCATTCTATTTGATGAAATGTTTTTAGAAAATTATGAAATGGTTAGGCTATTTAACTATATTCCGACAACGGTGTCAGGTCATTTGTGAGAAACAATGTCTCATACGTTTCTGATTTTCACAATAAATGGTGAGACTACTTTGTCACATCAACATTGATTTTGATTTGACCATAATGGTGACTCATATATTTTTAAATATATAAAATCTATCAAAATATGTAATACTCACAGAATATATTTAGATCAGAAAAAATCATTTTGAAACAGAATAAAAAATTATTGAACTTGATTTACATTATTTAAACTTTATTTGTGAGCATTAAATCATGTGGAGCCCAATTAATGAATTAAAATAGAGTAATATTAGTAAAATTTATCTAATTTTACTTAAAAAGTTTTTTTTCTAATTTATACTTACGAATTATTTAAATGAAAACATATTTTTCAATAGAAATAAATATTTTTTATTCATCGAAAAATAAATGTTTCAGAAATAACCTAAAAATATACACCTAAGAATAATATTATTTTATAATTATAAAAATGTTGTCAAATTTATTAAATTTTTCTGATAATTTTTTAAAACATAATTGTAAATTATTAGGAAAATGTTGGACTAAACTACCTTTTAGAGAAATATATATTATAAAAAAATTTATTTATTTTTAAATGATTTTCTTTTTCTTTTATATCTTTAAATAACCATAGTTTTCATAATATATTAATTACTATTCATACTTTATATTTATTTTGTCACATTATAATGTTATATTATATATTAGTTTATTTAGAGTCAATGTTTTATTCTCTATAAGCAATGAAATAGATTAAATACAATTATATTTATTTTATGGGGTTTTTATGATTGATGGTTCATGTCACATATATATGAAAATTTATATGTTATTTTTTTTATAATTCCATTGAGTTACAATGAAGATCATGATATATTTTGTAAATTACTAATTAAACAATGAATGATCATGTTGATATATATATATATATAATATTTTTATAAATGATATTCCATTAATGATCATTCAAATTAAATCTTGGGTGATATCGAAATAACAAAATTATAAAATAAGTTTCCCTTATTTTAATATTAATAGAAGAAAATATTCATTTATTTTTCTTGTTATAACTATTAATATTATATTTCTTTGATTTAATGATTAATTATCCATTATTATGTACAAAACATTTTTTATGATTGGTGAATAATTAATGGTTATCTCTAAATGATTAAATAAGATAAAGTATAAAGACACAATATTTATAATAACATGAATGTAAATAGTGTGTCGTTAAATTTCTACATTTCATATGGGAAACCATTTTTACCTTGTGATTTTTATAATTCATGATTTTTATGTATTTTAAAATGGATCTCAAAATTATTTTTAGTTCATTCAATGATTTTTTAACTATAATATTATTTTTTCAAGTAACATCATGTCATTATATCTATTATTAATATTCTCATCAGAATGAATAATTTTTATATATCATATCATTCATTTTTATATTCAATGGATTTTATATGAACTAAACAAAATATTATCAACTATTTTCTATATATACATAGTCAATATATAATACACATTAAACTAGGTTGGCGAGATTTAAATTTTAGTTTTTCTTATTTTCTTTAATTAATCTTATTTAATAATGACGTTATTCAACATTTGAAAATGTATCACATCATATAAACCTAATATATGTCATTATATTAATGTATTTTAATAAAAATACAAAATATATGGATTTAGAATGAGTTCTATACTATTAAATAATGGGAAAACTTTTTAATCTATTTATTCAAAGATATTAATTCCCAACCAAGAAAAAATTGTGTTTTTTATTGTAGAATCTGAAATATATAGAAAATAATATATAATATTTTATTATATCCCTAAATAAATATAATTGAGGTATTTTCTTCTTTTAAAATACGTTTTTGAACGGAAAATATTTGTTAATGACATTGAATATGAGGTAGAAGATATCTACTCTTCCAAATAGTAGGAAATGTTTAGTTCTTTGATAATAGATATCTCTAAAAACACATTCAATAAATAAAACATCCATTTTATGAGTTTTTCCATATAATTATGGAAATTATATATATTTTCATAACTCATCGATAAATTTCTAATTTTTAATACAACTACTACAAGAGAAAATATCATTTGTTGATTTTTTATTTCTATTTCTATATTTTTTCTGAGGATTGTGGTATTGAATTTGATGTATATTATACATACCAAAAAACAAAATAATCACATGTAAAAAATATAATATGTGTATATATTATTAATAAGATTATATCAACCCCATTAAAGTTATTATGATACACAGATATATTTTGTAGTGGTTTTGGATACTAAAATAGATCATATTAGATTGTCAAAAACACATATATTTTTTCATTATTTAATAAACTGATATGTACATAATGATAAATGTAATTATAAACATAGTATTATAGGTAGGATCGAAGGATATAATCACAATATATATGATCCAAATAATATTTTTTATCTTAATGTGATACAAATGGTAATCCAGTTACTACTATGTTGGTACCAGTAACATTTAAAATTTCTATTTGATCACCACACAATCATTAAATTATTTATTTACTAGATAAAGACAATGAAATATAATAATAGTTTGATGATTTCAACTTTTTTCCATATCTACTATGAGTAATTTTATTCTAGAGTAATCTATATGTATTTAGAAAAAATATATAGAGAATCATTTTTGAAAGATTACTCTAGAGAGACATTCATTGTGAGAAAAACTATTTCGTTAACCGATGAAAAATATATATGTAATGAATAAATATATATTTCGATATAATTTCTTATAATTAAATATTATTCCATTATCAAATATTTTACTCCATATATTATGAATTTTACTAATATTATTTTTACCTGAAATTTGATACCTAGAACCCTATTAAATAACATATTTTTTAAAAATATAATTTATTGAATTGATCACTAACTATCATATAATTTAAATTATATAACCATTTTTATCTCAAAAATTACCCTCCATGTTTAATAAATCTTCAATAATGAATATATAATATTCTTTCAATAAAAAGAAATATATTTACAATAATCATGGTCTTCTGAATTACTATTGATTTAAATATTTTTTTAATATAAAATCACAATGAAATATTATTATATATACTATTGATAAATAGAAGGTACAATAATTAAATTTAGAGACAATTTAATTGAGATAATCATACAAACTAATTGTATGACCCTCATGTATTCTTTATTAAGGGAATTTGGTAGGTTTTAATAAATGGTGGTTTTAGTGTATAAAAATATGTAAAGTAACCCATATGTCGAATTTAATTTCACTGGTAAAAAATTCATATATATATTCTCCGTATTTAATATAATCAAATTATCTCAATATATAATCAATTATATTAAATACTTGTGTCATCAAAGAATATTCTATACATGTAAATCATCATCTTTATAAAATGATCTTGTTAATACAATATACACATGAAATATAATATATTATTCCATTTCACAAACCCCTCCCACCAATGGAAACCATTTTTTGTTGTTAATATATAATTATAGATGATGACCCTCAGGTATGAACTCCAAGGGAACCATAGTGGGATACTAATACCAAAAGAATATATAAACTCCAACATATTAGAGAATTTCCATTAATAGAAATAATATTTTCATCAAGAAGTATTATATCATCATCTAAACTACCCCACATCAAATAGAAAAGGAAAAACTAAAAATTTATTAAAATGTATTCATTTTCATACAAATAAATTTTAATGTATGGATTTAATGTAGAAAAAAAATCATGCAGAAAAAACTCAACAACTCCAACCCCCACATTGATGTGTCCACCTCGATTCACAATGTCCACATTGAAAAAAGATAAAAATAGTTTATAAAAAATTATAGTTAACTTAAAATTTATATAATGTGGGATCATACCTAAGTACATCCATGAAATTCTGAGAAGAGGATTATAATTCCCGAGTGAAGAAGAACTAAAATAAACAATCACTTACAATGTTCACTAGATCATGTCATCACTAGGGATCACTCAATAAATTACACATATATGTATAATTATGTAATAATATGTATATCAAGAAAATGTAACCCTTCCCCACATACACAAAAATTTTCATGCACACATTTCCCAATTTCACTTGTCCCAATGCTCCAATACCTTCTATATCCACCAGCCTCATGAAATAAAAATCTATATTATGATGGTAAATTCCAAGAACTCATCCAATTCACATCACTATATCACATACTAATTATAATCATACCACATACCATAATAAAATCATCCTCATAATTCAATACCAACTTCCATAAAATTTAATAGTAATGCATTGTGAAATAAAGGATACCAATAACGGTCCATCCTTCTACCTTTCATGACCCCCACTAGTTACCACAATATCCTCTCATTATAAATTACTTGTAGTGATCTAAAATATAAATATATCAAACCCCTTTCATAATAAACTAAATTAGTTGTGATACAATGCTATAAGAGGTTTCAAATAACTTTTCATAAACAACTAGACGATCGGGGAAACAAATAGAACACCAATCCAGTCGGTGTCAATGGGAATACACAACTCATATACAATGCTTATTGAACATAGAATGAAAATAAAAGAGACAATTGTTATAGAAAATAAAAATATATAGGAGGACACAATAAGAACCATCCAAAACCAAAACTATCACATCCCTATTGTTATGCACTAATAAAAACATCACAACAATGTTATTACACCTCAAAATAGCCACCAAATATATCCAAAATAACATTTTTATTATATGTCCTATAATAGCTATAATTTTTAAATTTTCACCAAGTCTCATTTAGTCAATTGTTCCATTTCATATTAATACAACTCATATTATCTTTTAAATCATTTAATGCAATTATACCACAAAATTTTCGTATTTCTCATTTAACAAAATCTATTACCAAAAATTTTCACAATAAATTATAATATTTCCATATTCAATTTAAAAATACATATCCAATTTACATGTAATATTTTTTCACCCAAAACTAGTTTAGTCTAAAATATGATCAATTAATAAAAACAGTCCACCTATCAACAATATTCTCAAAAATTTATCTTTTAATCCACCAAGAAAATCTCAAATAATCACTAAAATAACTAAACACCACAAAAACATCACATTAGCCTATATTAATGCATAAAACAAGTAATATTCCATATATACCACAATTCAATTGAAAGTATTTCATTACATCACATCATCTATTCATTTGGTATTATAAGAAAATATTATATTTCCATGTGAAACTGTTTCATTAAATATATATAAGTGGTTATCCTTTTTTATAGATGGAGAGACAAATCATGAAATTATGTTATGGGTATCATAATCTAGTATAATCATAGTAAAACCATGGTTCCTAATTAACTGTTACATTTATCAAGGAAAATGGATAATGCGTTAAAAAATATGATAAATTATTTAAATTAATGGGATAACTCAAATTGACTTCTATTAATACTCAAAATTATATTATAATTCACATTATAATATTATGTCATTCATAATAGTAGACCATTTAAATATTCGATTATAATAGATAATAAATAAACAACAAAATGTTGTTTAATTTTTCTCTATCATAAATTATTTTCAAACAATATAATTGAACATTTTATGTGATAAAAACTCAGTTAAAAATAATTAAAAATAATAATGATTATTTGATAATATTTATACATGAATTTATTCAATTTAAAATTATAAAATTATAAAACATCATGAAATTCAACATATTCATTCAAAATAAATATATGTAAATATTTTTATCATGATGTGATAAAACATTTGTCTTTCAATGATTATCATTTATTTTTATAATTTATCGTAGAATGATAAAATAATAATAATATATATCTTTACTCATGATATAATATTCCTTGGGGAATCTATGATCAATAATATTAAGAAAGTAGTTAAAAACATGAATTCATTCTCATTTCCATCAATTTTCTTATTGATCAAATTACAAACTAATATAGTCAGCCTATAATCTCCACCTAAAGGATGTTTAGTGAATTTTTTTCTCTCATATGTTGGTAGTGTTCATAGAAAATGTGTATCCCCATATTTATAAAAATGAACATTTATATTTCACCAAAAACATGGGTGAGAGAGAGTGATGTGTAGGAAATAAACGTGAGAATAAATAAAAAAACACTAGTAGATCTTCAAAACTAAAATATTAAATATAATATATATCAAATTTGAAATAGTATATAAGAAATTAAAATGTTGATAAATCAATAATTTTTATGAAAAGTTAAAATCATATTCATATTTCTCTTATAAAACTCATCAAAGATTTCAATAAAATTAACACATCATTTTGTATTTGATCAAATATTTATTGTGATCCAATTAAAAGAATTTGAATGCATTAGAAACAATTTTAAAGGATTAAAAATAATTATTATATTTTATTTTTTGTAAATAGAAAAATAAAAAATGGCTAAAAGATCATTATGATTTGAAACTGTGTTGAATTGAAAAAAATTATTTGAAATAATATCCTCACATAAGAAGATTTTTCTATGTATGGGTAACATAGTTTTAACCCAACATAGTTGGTCACACTTATATGAAGAAGTATTACCATTACATGATCTACGTATATTAAGTTGTTCCCTTACATGAGAACATTGTGACTCTTGAATAACATTTATAAATCAAGGACTTCCTATTCATAGTGGTCAAAATAATATTTCATAGTGGAAACAAAATATACCTCAAAAAAGTTGTATCAAAATGTACAACAATTTAAAATACATAGAGGGGCCTTTATTCAGTTTTAAATGCACATTATTATCATTACATGTATATATGAAAAAGGGAATTACCCCAAAGTGACTTTGGATATTTTGGTGTTATTATGTACAACATTGGAGGTACCATTATGCCAAAAATTACATTTTTTATTAAATTTAATCATTTTTTAAAATCTATATACTATCCTTAATAATTCACTAGATAAAATAATAACCTAAATTAATATGTAACAACTAGAGTATTTGTAAAATTAGATGTAAAATTATTAAAATTTCATTTAAAAATGTGACAATAATTTAGATAAAGTTATGTACTCATTTCTAATATCTAAAAGCACATAGAAATTAATATAAGAACCATATAAAATGAAAAATTATGTCAAAAATAATTTCATTAATTTTAAATTACTTATATAAATTCAACATCATTTTAAAAATATTATATAAATTATAAATTAATTTAAAATATATTATATATTTTATAAATCCATTTTGGAACCACTAGACACCCTAAAATGAAAGAGTTCATAAAAATATCATGTACCTTAATACAAATACCAATAAATTAGTTGATATAATTTATAATTAAATGAAATCTATGAATAAAATAAATTTTTTTGTTGAATAAACCAAACACCCCAACAGATACATGTGATGGTTGTTGATATATTTGAGACAGAACATCTACATTAGGGGACCAAAGAATATAACTATGTCACATTATAAAAAAGTCACAAAAAATCCCATTGGGGGGGACAAATTATAGATAGGAAGATGATATTAATTAAATAATGCATGAATTATGATAATTAATATATTATAATAACATGAGGATTGTAAATTATTTCCAACAATAATAAATCATTAAACAACATGGAATAAAAATGAGGAATCTATCCATTCCATTCTATAGTAAGAAAATATAATCACAGAAAAGTACAATAATATATCAAAATGACATATAAAATAACTTATAAAATTTAATTAACAACATATACATGAATCTTAAGACATAAAAATGATAACCACTTGACCTCAATGGAAACATTCTTCAAAAAAAACTAAAATTATTCATACATTATCTCACGTATTACTCATAATGTGAAAAACCAATACATTTTTGTGAAATATTAATAAAATGGAAATAAACATCAATCATCATATTAAAATGAATTAATTATAGGTCCTCCTATTAAATTCTATTAAATAATTATATATACAAAATGGTTTCAAAATTCATAAAAGAAAACAATTTTCATAGTTCAAAAAAAAATTTCTACACATTATGTTGGTATGGGTCATACATATCTTGATTAAACAAAAAATTATTTATTAATTTATATCAAAAACCCATTCCAAAAAATATTTACCCTTCCATGACAATAATGAGGGAAGTGATATGGAAATGATACAAGTTCATACCACAGTGGAACCTAGGATTGTGACTCACATTGAGGCTACACTAAATGCATAAATGGGTGGAATCACCATCTATGAGAACAAGAAGAATAGATAAATAAGAAATAATCATCCTGAAAAACCTTCTCATGGAAATATAAAAAGGGATCCTTAGTACATACGGATAATTTGATACTTTTCCAATACACTAGAAAGTAAAAATACAATGATTAAAAGGTAAAGAATATATTGACCCCAATGCCCAAACAAACCTTTTAATGTTGTGAGGTATTGATATCACTCTCCATGTCAAATATGGTATAACTTACATAAAAGTTTTCATTTAAATACATGGGGTGAGAATAATATTATACTAATTAGTGTCCTCCATAATTCCAATCGTGCAAAAACTAATGATAGCATGTTAAGGAATAAGGGGAAAAAAATCTAAATCCTCAACAATATAGGTATTAAAAGTTTCCATAATATCCATGGAAAATAATACCATATAACACAAAAATAAGATCATATAATAATCCATTTAATCAGTAAGGGAAACTCATTATAGCTTCCCCACTACTTTTTTCCTCTTTCCAAAATCACACATCTTGATCCATCTCTCTTCAAAAGTATCTATCCCACACACACATATAAAATGAATCAAAAAATCATTACATAGGCATCAAATCATCTCATCATTCTATATCACATATTTATATAGAAACAATGTTTTTTAAAAGATACACCACATCCCTTCAAATATGTCTTATACATATAGTTTTATACATCGAGTCATCACAACTTATCTACCATGTATGTCTCCTCAATCCATCACAACATATACATGTCATACTAGTAATAATCTATTTTACTATATATATATATATGGATTCTTTTGTATGGAATACCCCTAAAAATTCATATCCATCTTCTCACATATACATGAAATCTGAATACCATCTGTATCAGCATATATAACTACTAATATAAGATAGTATGTCCAATGGAAGAAGTCCTTCATCCACCCTCCCATTAGGGTATTTGAAAAAACCCTCTCGTAGTACAGTAGTTATTAGTCACCCTAACTTATATGGGTGGGTTAGGTTATGAAATAAAATAAATATATATGATATAATCTATCTCATAGCTAAAATATGGTTATAAACTAGTTATATGATCAAATGGAGCTGTTACAGCTTAGAAACATCAGTAACACTATTAGGGAGTATATATCTTATTAAAACCCAGTTATATTAATGTAAAATATTAAATTACATAATTATTTTTATATAATAATTACATTTAAGTTAATAAATTATATTATCCATTAATTAATACTCAATGTTTTTATACATTGAACTTTACTATCCAAATAATCCAATATTATTTCCTCCAATTATAATGAAAAACCAATTCAATGTTTTTAAATAGTAACATATCATTTATGTTCACACAATAACCAAACCCAAGAGTTCTAAAATTAGTATTAATTATTTTAATTTTTCAATAATAGAAGGTATTCCTGAAAACAACATTTGAATCATTCACCAAGATAAAATATTCCACTATCTACATATAGCTGCCTCACATAGTGGAAAAAATGTAGATAAATTAAGAAACTGGGCCATTGACCATTAAATAGATTCCCTAGTTATAATTTAAACTATAAAAATGAAAAATATATATTTACTATTGGATGTATCTTTTTCTATCATCTTTAGTTCCATCCACAACACCCAAATGAAAACATGGATTATTATCACTATCATTGGAGACAAATTCTACCACATAAAATATGCCTTCATGCACCATATCACATTAGGAATTCAAGAGTCAAAATTTCTAGAATCATATCATGTCACATAAAGACTCACATCTGGAGAGAATCACATTTATGAATGAAAACAAGCACCTGAAGCACATAAATCTAGTGTATATAGACATGGAGTCATCCCATTAAATTTTAATGAGATTGAATGGATTAAAATAAGTCATTCAAATATTATTTCAAAAAAATTCATTCCCACACATTCATCATTATATAAATAAAATATTTCATTTTTTATTTAATTAAAGAATTCATTACTCATAGGTTATAACAATTCCAAATCCGAGGCATCTACTATAAATAGGTATAATTTATTTATCACATGTTCGAACAATTACTCTAAATTCAAAAATCATAAAGAAATAATATTTATTAACATGAATTTTTAAATATATCAAAAACAATACTTATCACTCTACACGTTTGTTAACCAATGCAATTATACCATGGAATATAAAATAAAATAAAAATATATACTTGCATCAATTTTATCAACATCAAAATACATCACTAGATTAAATGCTTGCCTAATTTTTAATTACTAAGAAAATTAAGTAGTTAATAAGAAATTTAAATTCATTTAAAAATAATAATCTAAATTCTATTCAATAGTGTTAAGAACATGATGAACAATCATATCATAGATATCACACTATATAGTAAAATAAAATGAAACAAATTATCATGAAAGAAAAAAAATACAGAAGAATACTATCCAATTCCTTTCATTAATTTAATTCTATATTTATTGGAATAGTAATATAAGAATATATATTAATAATTAATGCTATAATTTTTTGTTTTCATATATAAAAATAAGAATAAATGATTCACCTACTTCAAAATAATCAACATTCTCTACATTAAATAGGACCAATGCTGCATATATCTGATCAACATTCTAATTTAAAACATTCATATCATAAAGATATAATTTGATAAAAACATTGAATAATGTCAAAATATTTCTTATAAGAATAGGGTATAATGAATATCAAATCCTTGAAATAAGAAATGGGATGAAAAAGAAACTGAAAAATGAAAAACCACTATAGAAATGTGGTATAACTCACTATGGTTGATAACAGATTGATCTCTATGATACAGGGATCAATCACTACAGGAATGGGATTCAATGTACTCAACAAACCACAATCGGTTACTTAGACATAGAGGGATAAATGATAAAATGAATTTGGATTGGGGGTCTCACCAAACATATGGACCCACTAAAAAACTAGAGGCCATGACACAAACCCATATACTGGGACACAATCATCCGGACACATGGTATTATAAAGATCATCTTGAGGGACCATGTCAAAAAAGTCAAATGAAACTATTATTTTATGAATTGAAGAAAAATCCAAAAAAACAATTGGGAGGGGGGTTATGACATATCCATAAGAACAACGGTAGGGGAACACCTCTTCAATGAAAGGGATTACATTGTAGTAGATATCATACAATGTTGTTACCCCCAATTAGAAAGTTTCCTCATTTATCTTTATGATCACTACTATAAAAAAACATAGATCCACTACACCACATCCACTTGTAATATAATTAATTAGACCTATCTATTCCATGTCATTGAATCTTTTTATGTATATTAACCAAAACTCATTAAACACCCAACAAGGCACATGGAACACCCACTAAGTGCCTACAACACCTTAAATAGGAAATGGTTTTCAGGATCCATTCCCTTACAATATGATATATTAGTAATATATTTGGTAATTACTAAAATAAATGTAACTCAATTTTTATTCCATATTAAAATGAAATGTGATCAGTATGAGAGAGGTTTTTATATTCTTATTACGAAATACTAACAATATTAATTACTAAAGAAAAAAATTCTTACAATTTTAGAATATGTTATAAAAATGTTTAAAATTTTATACCATATACCTAGACATAATGAATGACACAATCATATTTCAAGGATCAAATATAAAATAAAAAAATACATTTCATCACAATATCATGGAACAATACTCTCAAATTGACCATCGTGGAATAATTACATAATCATTATTGACATTCTAATTCATCATAAAATATGATAAACAATTAAAAATAGTTTCATGTTTCAACAATTCATGAAAATAAATATTCAAGAGTTTATATATAACAATCACAATACTGAGATGCAATTAATTTATATCACCAAAAAATCCAGAATTCATGTGCTGAAATGAAACATATGGAATATAATTATCATTATATTTTTCAATAATTTTGCATCATAATTTTTTTGACCATTCGTAGAAAATGATTTTTTTTCAAATCAATGAAATTGTTATGTTTTATCACATATAATACTTATAGTTTTCCAAAATTCATATATATAATTCACAATTTTTTCCTCATATCGGTGAATATTTAACACTATCATGAAACATGTATATGGGATGATATTATAAAACTATGGTCATTCTAGTGGGGATTAATTTTTTGTTTTTAAATTTAAATAAATAATCTATAAATATTTGATTATTTTTAAATATATTATATTATTGAAATAATTAGAATTATTTTCATAGAAAGTCACTAATAATGATAATGATAAATTAAAGAAGGAATAATTTAATTCCATACCATCTTTATCAAAATTCAAAATATATCTAATAATGTATTCAAAAAATAATTTATTATGGTATTATGTTATATAATCAATTTAATATACATCATAAATTATTCCAAATTCAATAGTAATAAAGGAAAACATATAGTAATCATGCTTCAGTAATAATCATATAATTATTCAAAAGTTTTTCATGATATTTATTTTAAAAATGGAAATAATATTCAATTCATAACAAATTATCATAAAAATTATAATAGAATAAAAAACTTCAACTTGAAATAGTGATCTGAAAAAAAATTCATGGTCGAGAATTATTGTTATACTCCGTTAATTTAGGATATATTAAAAAATAAAAAAATTATAATGGAAAAATAAAATAAAAAACGTACATATGTGATAAGAATATATAATTTTAAATTTTTATTAATATATATTCATTTATAACTTATCAAAACAACATCATTCAATCATATGAACAAAAAATTATAACTACTGTACATATCCTTGGTCACTATACAGCTTGTGAAGACCCCTATCATCGCCATTTGGTAGTCTCAAAGTCCTTTTATTGGATCATGGAGGGACATACAATCTCATGTCGTGGCTGAGTCTCCCATGTAAATATATTTCACCAATCTGATTTAAAACCTTATCCATACGAAACCCATGAAATCTTCATAGTTTATAAAAAAAAATTATCTTATACATAAAACTATACATTTTACAATAATTTTACATGACCCCACCCTGTAACAGTACCAATATTAGGGTGGTAATGGAGACATGGAGATAAAGAACCATGAGTTCAAAAATTATTATGCCCTAACATGGTGACTAGATACAAATCTATTATGAACACCAACAACATTATAGGAACGTACATCAATAGAAATAATTCGAATCATAGAGAAACTATTTCTATAAAAAAATCAACAACATAAGGATAAGGGATAAAAATATATCACATAATTTTTGTAATTTCATATGAATACTAATGAATTTTTCCAAGTAAATAACTAAATACTATCCTATGGTAAGTACGTAACAACAACTAAAACACCCAACTATTAAGTGACTATCTCGATTCCTGAAATCCACTTAAAAACCTAAAAAAATTATGTATACATTTTTTGACCATAAAATATATACTCAATCAGATCATATATAAGGATTCTTCTGAAAAAGAGTGAAGAGTGTACAATTTTCCTAGTAAAAAATGCATTATGTACCAATCTTGTAAACTAGATACTATCCATTTGAAGGATAAAAAACAACACATCGACGTATAAACATAAGATAAACACATACTGATAAAAGGTAACCAGGTAATAAACCATGTTTTGAGCCAACATAAAATTTCAATAAAATTTCAATTTTTTGTTTTTACTGGACATTTCATTCATTGGACTGAGTTAAAGAATGCAATTTTGATAGTTTGAGTAAAAAAATAATTTTTTATAGCCTTTGGTAAAGGGTTGAAGGGTCCCTTGGTTGTCTCATTCGGTTTTTGGAGCGTCGTTTCATGAAAAACCAATGTTTTGATGATTTTATAATGGTACATAATTTTTATAAAATCAATTGAAATAGATCAGAAACTTGTGCCACCGAAGCCAAAGCAGCAAATTGTGTCAAATGGGGTGATATATTTTTTTCTAAACTGTGTACCAAGAGAACATGGTTACTTCCACATACATAGTAACCTATAACTATTCAAGACATAGTGGACAGTTTGGATAATAGTGTGGTACAAACTATTGAATTTGGTTCATAACCAGCAGGATCCTCATGGTCTGGCCAAACTATGCCTCCAAGATACACATACATGTTTTGTGGGTTAAATACCCATTGTTACGTTAATTATGGGTTTAACGCTATTTATTCACTTCCAAACTCTTTCCTACTGAATTTTCCCCCTCCCCATGGTGATTTTCATTCTTCTATCCTCTCTATTGGGTTTTGACCTAAAACATTCATCCGATATCCATATCCTTTTCAATCAGAAGCAACAAAAATTCCATTTGTATTATCTTCCTTTCTCACCCATCTTTTTAGAGTTTAATCTTTCTTCGAATGCATTATTTTTCTCGGAAGAAACTTCCCCTAATTATTATGAATTTGAAAATTGATTTGGATTAATCTGTTTTAGGTTGATTTGTGGCTCAATAGTGGGTCGTTGGATCAGTGGTACATAAATTTAGGGTGTATAATCCATAGCCACTATTTTCCTTGATTTTTAGTACATGTTCCATTTTGATGATTACCATACACTTAGAGAGATTTTTCATTCATTCATATTGAATTAATTATTTTATATTTCCACATCTCTTGTTACCACACCTTGCAGAGAAACCTATCCATCAGAGGTTATTCTTATCATTGGTCGCTCTTGTGGTTGTTCCCTCATTGAATTTCATACTTCATATTTCTTAAAAGTTTAATTACCTCATGTGGTATTCATTTTGAATTTTTCTATATATAATAATTTCATTTAAGATGAATGGGTTTCAACCATGGTATCCATTTATAATTATGCATCACACGTTATGATAATATTATTTTGACTGATTCTTAAAATTTAATTTCTTATTCCTTACATTTGAATTCTTATAAATGCTTTTATGTTCCAAATGAAGATTATATTTTATACCATGTTCTGTAACTTATGACTACGCCTCAATATAACATTACATGTGATTACTATTTATTATATAGTTTGGTCTCTTGATTGAAATTGTATTTTTTGGGAAAAAATCCCCCAAGGCATCATTGAAGCATTTTTTAGGTGATTGTGTTTGTTGAAAAAGTGGGCCTACATGATGTGTTTGTTGACAAAGAAAACCATGATGTATTAACTTTTTGAAAAGTGGGTTTACATGGTGATTTTTCGGGTTCATGGAATGATATCAACATTCCAAGATTGATTGAAGAACCTCAACAAAGGAATGGACGATCAAGAGGTAGTACAAAAGAGAAAATACATGGGGGCGCTGTTTTCCAGTGTTTGCCAAATTTTTGGGCCTGGAAATCGGAAAATGGAGACATGTGTTTTTGGAAAAGGGGGTTGCATGCAAAATTTGAGTGGTTCATGAAAAATATAGTGGTTCACAAAAAATCATTGGGATGCGCAAAATATCAGTGTAGTGCTCGGAAAAATAATGTGTTGCGTGAAATATTAGCATGGTGTGAGAAAAAAAATTGGTGTGTGAAATATCATCTTGTTGCATGAAATAGAGGATTGGTATTTTTCACGCAAGTGGTGTTTTGATATAAGAGGATAGAAAATTGGAAAAGGCATGAGGTGTGTAAGAAATTTTAGTATGGTGCAAAAAATCATGTTGTGCAGAAGTTGTGTTTTTCACACTCGATGTGAACTACTCACTCAAGGAGGGTTTTTCTCCCGAGGTCGATTTTTCCTATAAATATGAAGTAACCCCCCTATAATCGATGAAGCTCCAGACATATAGAGTAAATGAGATCTGCTGTAAGAAATTGGAGTGCACAAGCGAGTTGCACGAAAACAACATGTTTTCCCGTAAAAGAACATTTTGCGTGCAAAGAACATGTCACACGTACAAGTGGTGTTGTACGATAAGTGGATTTCGCGCAAAAGCTTAAAATTACGTGCAAGGTAGTGTATAGGTTGCACAAAACATTTTGGGGTTTCACGTAAATAAGGCGTTGCATGAAAATTTTATTTTGCGCAGGGTATTGAAATTACTTGTAAGGTGACGTAAGGGATGCACATAAAAATTGGGGTTTCCCGGTACACCTGGTGCAAAAAAGATCCATCTGCGGGTGAAAGTTGTATGTCAACAGAGCATTTATCAATATTTAAGAATGTAGATTTCATTAGAGATAATGATGATACCAACAAGTCTATAAAATATTAGTGGATCTTCTGAATGAGTGAACACACTTCAGTTGAGAGAGTAGTGAGCTTTCATATTGTGTGTGGTTTTAAAACAGGAGGGACAGTGTGTCCGTTCCAAACATGTAAACAATAGTGCGCTTATAGTGGAATTGGTACATTGACACACTACCGGTGTATCCTCCGTGGAAATAGCCCAGTGAGGGTGAACCATGTGAAAATCATTGTGTCTTGTGCATGCTTTAATGTTTTTTCATTCTCTGCATCAAAAAGGAGATATAAGAGGGTTTTTTCTAACAGAAAAACAAGATAAAAAGGGGCAGTCATTTTAATCTGTCATACCCTGATTCACCCCCCTCTCTAGTATCTAGCCTTGTAGACCAAACAATTGGTATCATAGGGAATGGTTGATATCCGTTTCTCTCTCATTTGGAGGTCAGTATTCAAAAAGGGATTCCAATATTTGACGGAACAAATTTTCATCTATAGAAGAATCATATGCAACACTACTTCTAATATTCGGAAAAGGACGTGTTCACCGCAACGATGCATGTCATAACAGCAGAAATTAAGAGTTTTCATTATTCAAAGCTGAGCATTGATAATTGGGTACAGATTCGAAGGGATTTAATGCTTTTGGGGGATCCCTATCCAATGCTATATATACCACGGTGATGTAATGAAAAACATCACATGATATAGTAGGAAAAGATGCTAAATATATACGAAGGAGATACAATGTTTAGAGAAGAAAATATACAAGTGTTGTGGAAAATGTATGATGATCTCAGAATGAACCCAAATGAGTCTGTTGACACGTTCTTTGATAGGGTAAATGTTGTAGTGGAAGACATATGAGGTCTTGGATAAGTTATTGAAGACATAATAATTGTGAAGCACATCTTGAAGAAACTTTCACCTAGGATCAATCCGAATGTTTCGATTTTGAAAGAGAAAAACCCAAAAGAGCTGATAATGGATAACCATCAAAGCACATTTGTTGCATATGAAATGAGAAATGATGATAATGATGATGTGGGAAAGAATAACCCCAATGAAGTGGCATTCAAGGTAATGAAAAATCTCACCATTAAAGATTCTCAAGAAGAAAAAGAGACAGATCAGGTGATGTCATTCGTTTCTTCAAATCTGCAAAGAATAAAAGGAATTTTTAAAGGGAAATGTCCACTAGACTACTTTCGATGTGGAAAGGTTGGTCATATTATGGAATGGGGCTCCAAAAATATTCAAGATGATGATGAAGTAGAAATTAACAAGATGAATTATATTTCATTTGTGAAAGGGAAGAAACAATTCAAGGGAATTTTCATCAAGAAGAAGAATATTCATTCACAAGAATTAGAAAGTTTAGATGAGTCTGAGGATGAAGAGGACATAGGTGATTAATAACATGAAAGATCATGGGGAAAATTATATGGCGGAAATTGTCGGTAGTACTCAGAAGAATGAACCAACCAACATTGATGATGAAGAGGAAGTTTATGGAAGAGTTGATTTGCAAGTTGAGTTAGAGGTGGCTCTTGAATATATAGATTTTTAGATGGATAAAACAAATAAATCCAACAAAGTTGTCTTTCATGCCAAACTCTACATAAAACTGCAAAGATAAGATAAGTCTAAGTTAATGGATAAAATTTAGAAACTGAGGTCATCAGTTCCAGAGAATTTAGAATCAGATAGTGAGTACTAACTTAGGATTAAAGATTAGAAGAATGATATTGATGGCTTGAATATTGCTGTGAATGATCACACCAAGCGTATCGAAGAGATTGAAGATGAATTTGTCAGAATATGAAAAATAGGTAAATGATCAAGATAAACTTCTGATTCGCAGCACAGTACCGAGAAATAAGATTATTCAGAAGACTGTAATGAGAAAAGATGAGCCTATTTGTTCAACAGGAAAGACGCAACAATAAAGCTCAGATGTTAAGGCTGATTTGGGGCATGATCAGAAATAGAAAGTAGTCAGGGTTGCAGTTAGACTACAATCACCCGTCCCAATGATTAAAATTAATGTAGGTACAATGCAGAATCAGAAAGATCATAGATCTCAAGGGACTACTAGCAGTACAAAAGAGACACACATGAATGTTCCTTTCATCAAGTTTTATTTCTGTGAAAATATGGGACACTCTAAAATGTTGTCTTCTATAGCCAGGAGATATAGAATAACACAAGAACAATGGTGGAAACCTTACATAGAATGGTTCCCCAGAACATATTTCGAAGGGTACTGTTTCTGGTGCGAAGGATTTGGTCACATGGCTAGGTACTGCAATTCGACCATCCGGAGGACTCTACTAAAGTAGAACCAAAATGTTATCAAGCATAAGATCAATGAACCAACATTTGAGTTGAAAAAAATAGATTTGAAGCTTTTCAAGGTGAAGCTTGTCCATCATACTCTGAGAAAGAACAGAAGTTTGAATCCATTTTGATTGTAAAAGAATAAAATGGACCCAGAAGAATAAGGATGAGAAGGCTGTGGTGGAAGAAATTTCCCTCAATGCATCATACTATTCTGGTGTCGGGATCCTTGACAGTGGTTTCACATCTCACATGACAGGTAATAAGGATCTTATTATAGGCATAAAATACGAAAATGAAGGAGTTTTCAATATTGGAAACGATGAAGTTCAGAACATAAGAACGTCATCGAGACTAGAGACAATCAGATTATTTATAGTTATTGTTCTCCAGATGGATGTCAAATCTAAATTTTTGAATGGGGTTCTAGAGGATGAAGTGTATATTGAGAAGCCATATGGTTTTCTCATTCATTAAGATGAGAAAAAAGAATGTAGACTAAAGAAGGCCTTGTATGGGCTGAAATAAGAACCAAGATCATCGTACACAAGATTTGATTAGTACATGAAGAAGCATGGATTCTAGCTTATAGAAGTTGATTAAAATCTTTATTTCATCAACAATATTAAAAAAAGGATGGTTGTTATAGTTTATGTCGATGAAATAATATTTCACGGATCAGATGAGGCACAGTGCAGAATGTTTTCTGAATTCAGGAAACATGAGTTTGAAATGTCTGTTATTGGTGAGATGACATTTTTTCTTGGTTTATATGTGACACAAGGATTGAAAATCACATTTATTTATCAATCCAAATATGCCATGGAGTTTCTGAGAAGATTTGGAATTTAAAATACCAAGGATATGAAGACTCCGGTTGCAACCTGGATGAGACCGTCAAAAGATGATTAAGGCAAGCTGGTTAATATCAAAGAATATAGGAAAATTATTGGAATTTTACTGTACTTGAATGCAACAAGGCCAAACATTGTATTCACGACCTGCCAAGTAGAAATATATCAAAGTAATCCCAAGTAAAGCCACATGTTTTCATTGGAAATAATACTTCGGTATATCAAGGGTATGGTTTATTTCAGCTTGAATTATAATGAAAAATATCAGATAGAGTTATTAGGATATACGGATGCAGATTGGGCCGGTTCAGCAGTTGAAAGGAAATCAACATCAGGAGGTGGATTCTATCATGGTGGGATATGTATTTCATGTATTAGAAAGAAGTATGATTTTATTTCATTGAGAACCAAAAAAGTTTAGTATATTGAGGCCACTCAAGCTTACAAATATTTATTGTGGATGAAGAAGCAACTTGAGGATATGGGGGTTGAAGAGAAGTCTCCGATCAGAATCCAGTGCGATAAATCAAGTGCTATAAATATTACCTAAAATCCCATCCATCACTCCAGGAAAAAGAACATTGAGACAAAGTATTATTTTATCAAGGAGAAGGTTGAACATGGAATCATAAAGTTGGATTATGTGCCTACAGAGTTATAGGTTGTAGTCATTATGACAAATTCCTTACCGAAAGAATCTTTTGAGAGGCATGGACTAGCTCTGGGAGTTCAGTCGACTCCCCGCACTTGGAATAGTGTGGACATGGGATCACCCCCTCTCCCTTAGGTATGATGTGTTATACCCCAAAGTATTGGTAAGTGTTTTTACCTTGTTACAGAATTCCAAGGAGTTCCCTTTGGGTTCGTTGACACAGGGGGAGAAAACAGTTATTGTTCATGGGGGCGATAGTGTGACAACGTGGCTATTTGAAAAATCACGAATGATATGGGGAGAAGGTGACAGGTGGAGAAGCGAGATAAAAGGAGGAATGAAATAGGGGAAGTGTATTAATCTGAAGATGCTAGAATTGATCAATCAAAGAATAGATATCATGAAAAGCCATCTACAGATCATGATAAAAGCATACAAGTGATAGTGAGAGAAGGATTCCAGCGATCAACAATTGGTTTCCGATTTGCAATTAGTATCAGATTGGTATCAATAGTTGGTGTCAGAAATGAAGTGTTTCATTTATGAAATTCTCATTTACTCTTGTTTCTCACATTGAGCATTGCTCATGTGGGCTTAGAGTACGTGTTATGTGCATCCCTGAACGCTATCATAATCGCAAGAGGCGAATGATCGTAGCAGCTGGAAGGAGTCGTAATTATATATCAAAGTGTATAAAATTTTTATTAGAAGAGTTTTCAACAAACCCAATGGGGGATATTGTTGGGAAAAAATCATTCTAGGCATCATTGAAGTATTTTTGAGGTGATTGTGTTTGGTAACAAAGTGGGCCTCCTTGCTCTGTTTGTTGACAAAGAAAACCATGATGTATGACTTTATTGACAAAAGGGGTTTACATGGTGATTTTTTGCATTCAAGGAATGATTTAAAAAAATCCATGATCGTTTTAATAACCTTGAAAAAGGAATGTATGATCTGGAGGCGGTCCAAAAAGAGTAGATACAAGGGGGTGTCGATTTCCAGTGTTGCCAAATTTTTGGGCCTGAAAATCGAAAAATGGAGAAATGTATTTTCTGAAAAGGTAGTTTCATGAAAAATTAGATTGGTGCATGAAAAATATAGTGGCACTTGAAAAATTAGTGGGATGCATGAAATATTAGCACGGTGCGAGGAAAAATAAAGTGTTGCGTGAAAAAGTAGCGTTGTGTGCGAAAAGGAAATTTGTGAGTGAAATATCAGCATGTTGTGCGAAATAGAGGATTGTTATTTTTCACGCAAGAGTTTTTTCGAGATAAGAAGCTTGAAAATTGGAAAGGGCATGAGGTGCGAGGAAATTTCGAGTAGTTCACCAAAAACAATGTTTCACAGAAGATGTGTTTTTCACGCTCGACATGAATTACACGCTCAAGGAGAGTTTTTCATGTGGGGTCGATTTTTCCTATAAATATGAAGTAACCCCCTTCCATTCGAAGTACATCCATACATATAGAGTATCCAAGATCTGGCGTGGAAAATTGGATTTCACAAGAGAGTTGCGCGAATACAAAAAATTTGGTCATAAAAGAACTGTTTCTGCGCAAAGCACATGTCGTGCGTAAAAGTTGTGTTGTGGGAAAAGTGGATTTCAAAAAAAAGCAGAAAATTACGCCCAAGGAAGTGTAGAGGATGCCGGTAGAATTTGTCATTGCGCATAACATTGGTGTTGCGAGAAAAGTGTATTTCAGGCATGGTAAGGAAATTACGCGGAATGTGGCCTAAGGGCTGCGCATAAAAATTGGGGTTACCATGTACACCCGGTGTGAAGAGATATTCATATGCTGATGAATGTTGTACATCAACAGAACATTTTTCTACAATTAAGAATGCAGATTTTATTAGAGATAATGAAGAGACCTGGAAGTCAATAAACTATGAGTGGATCTTCTTATGAAGTAGTGATCACACTTCAGTTGAGAGATCATTGAGCTTTCATATTGTGAGTGGTTGTAAACCAAAAGGGACAGTGAGTCCGCTTCGAACATGTAAAAAGCAGTGCACTTATAGTTGAATTCGTATATCGGCACACTGCCAGTGTATGCTCCTTGAACGTATCCCAGTGAAGGTGAACCCAGTAAAAATTGTTGTTTCCAGTGCATTATTTATCGTTTGTTCATAATCTGCATCGGGAAGGAGAGAAAAGAGGGTTTTGTCTAACAAAAAAACAAGATCAAAAGGGGTAGTTTTTTTAATATGTCGTACCCTGATTCACCCCCCCCTCTTAGTGTATCTAGACTAGTGGACCTAAAAATATTATTGTTAAAGAATACTATATTTGGAAATTGGAATGTAATTAATGGAATTCTATTTTATACATTCTACTCCTTGTTCATTTCCATATAAATGTTTCCATTGTTGTTATTCATAATTTTAACGCTTGATTTGATGGTGATCATCATATATTGGGATGGTATTTTGTTTGAATGTAATTATAAATGTGTTACTTGTCTTATGATTTTCTTGGATTAATATGGCTCACTTGATACTGGAGCGGAGAGAATTTTTGTCCTGGTGTACGGATTCAATGGATGGACTCTCTATGTAGGGTCGGTAACTACTCAACATGACATGATAGATACTTTAGTTTTCCAGGTATGGGTAATCTAGGAAGATTTATTTATACATAGGAGTATAACTGGTCTATTAGGGGTGAAACCAAAGATGGACACATTATCCAGATGGATATTTTATGCCACAGGTGATACTCATTCCCTTATCTGAGATAGATGGAATGGACTCGGTGTCTCTATGTCATCAGTGACACAAGGGACACATATGGGTTTCGTTATACTAGAATTTATTACTTTTTTATATCATATATTCATGTTGAAACACTTGTGATCCATTTACATCACCATGGAAGGGATTATAACTCCACCAAAATATATTATGGATGGATTGATTTATTTTGAACATTGATGTCTTCCTTCATATTATGAGTTTTATTGTATGATGACATGGAAAATTGACCATCTTGATAAAGAACATGTGGAGTGTTATCTTCTATATTGGTTGATTATTTTTTGTTATAAATTCATACATATTATGACATCCACATGTACCAATTTTATATATCTATATTTGGATGATTTATGTGCTAGAATTAGGGTGTCAATTGTGAAACCTATCGGGGGTGTTTAATTTTTACATTTTTTCTGATTCATTTATCATTACCAATGAAGGCTTATATTTATTTATGGAATGAAATGGAATGAAAAATGTGGGTGCTAGAATTTTGAGATTTATATCTCACAAACTAGACATGAATTAATTGGTAACTGAGTAGACATTATTATCAATGATATAATTAAAGGGATGTGTGATTGTTTTGATGAATTATTTACATAATACATATGATGGAGTTGGGTGAAGAGGATTGTGCCTTTGATTGAGATGTTTTGTATATGTTATTTTTTTTTTTAAATTATAGTATTTGTATCCCCTATTTCCTCATACATAGATTTTTACCAAAATAATTTTAACATGATCATAATTTTCCAAATACTATTGTAATTCATATCTCATATTAATTTAATTCCTGCAAATGGTCTATTTATAGATTTATACTATTTTCGGCTTATTATTATGCTTCTAATATTTATGATTTACTACATACCATATTACTTTTTTAGATTTATGAGTTCATAGTCTCCCCACAGACACAAACTTGGTCCTCAATGTTAGTCTGCAGCCTCTAGATTTCTAGTAGATCCACATGAGTACTTGAAGCCACTACCTCTAAGAAACATATGTGGCACCTAGGAAGGTACACTAAAATGTGGTATTATACAGCTTTATCATTTTTTATAGTTTGGGTTTAAATAGGAGAATAGGGCATTTGAATTTGTAATTTCCCAAATTCTTGGTCGTAGAGAAACCATATAGAGGGGAAACCCAAATTAGCATGGAAAAAAATTATAGATATTGATTATTCCACTAATGGTTGGTAAAACCCCACATTAGGTTGGCCCACTTGTTTATAGTTTTATAATATTGATTCTATAGGATTTTTGAAATTATGAATTTATTCAATGGTGATGAGGGTATATAAAAAACATGTATCATGGAGTGAACTATAGGAATTTAAATTTCATTCATTATTCCATGCCAGGTAGATTTTATTTCAAGGATATTTGAAATTCTTGATGTGTCTTCCATGGTTTATTAGAATCTATTTTTCATTTCATGATAGAAATATAAATTAAAACATAAGTTCTCAACTATTAATTTATTTGATGAGATTTATTTTGTAATTTATATTATCATTCCCTACAGATATCCAATGTTTGAGTGTTCCTTTCATACATATTATTATTCCATGCTTAATAGACGAGTTCATGATTCTTAATCCTAGTTAGTTATTATTTTATAATGAATGTTGTTTAAAATTTTAGTTGACGAATTAGTGTGTGTTTAAATATCCATGATTATATTATTATGTTGAATGGGTGGTAACATGATAATTATGATAAAATGGGATTCATGCTATAATATGCAACGTGTGTACCTTATGAATTGTTTATTGATTACCCATATAATCGAACCATTATTTATGTGTATATATACATAATAAAAAGTTGTATAAATTTTCAAGATGATGAAATTATCATTAATCGTTAATATTTGATGTTGTTAAAAAGATCCAATTTCTGATTTTTAGAGTGTTTGGGAACATTATGAATTATTAGAGGGTGGACCATATATTCAAACCATGGGTAACATAATATGGATGTATAAATGAAATTTATTAATTATGAAAAATTTTAATTTCCATGTAATGCTAGAAAAATGGTTGTAGTTTTGTGGGAGATACCGATAATAGATAAATCATATGGGCACCTAATATGTTGATGGTTGTAACTGCAGAATTGGGCCATCTATTAAGATCGTTCTATTATGAAACTTATATAAATACAAATTTTGAAAATATTGACCATGATTATTTTGGATACCTTAGTAAATCCCATAGGTATTCTACATAGTAAAAATGAAAAATTTGGATAAAATTCACAATGAAAATCTAGAACCAAGTAAGAATGTCGGGGATTATTATTATTAAAATGGTACTGCTAAGTGGGTTCAGAAAATCTAAATTCTTAAATGGAATAGGTGGTTTCAATGAATATATAATTTTTGTATGAGACCCTATTAGTTGTAATTTATATTCATATTTATTATTTATTTACTCTATGGGGGTATGTTATGTATCCAAAAGGTGGATAATTAATGTTTTTAATATTATAGAATTTATTTCATGTCTAGTACCCATGTATTTAACAATAGTCCCTCAATCTTATTTATAAATTTCATGGGGATCCTTAAAATTTAAAATAACGGTGCTTAAAAGTGTTATGTGAATTTTTTTTAATTATAATAGGATTAACCAAAATAATAATGTTCAAAGTGGTAGTAGAAAAGGAATTTCTTGTTTTACAATATAGTTTTAGTTGGTTTTATTTAAAACTAAGAATGAATTTTTTTAAATAACTACTATTTTATTGGTTTATAACCATAATAAACAACATTTAGTTGTTTTTTATCCTATCCATTATGCATGGACAGTTTAAATCGTGTATACCTTCTTTACTCCTTGAGATGAGATCTTGAGAATTAAACTTATGTATCTTTTATATATATTTTCCATAAGTGTTGTTTCCTATCATGATTATTTAAATTATCTAAAATATCCTCTTTATAGTATCGACAGTTGATATTTTTGATATAATCTAGTGTTATTAGGTACAAAATCTAGAATCTTTAAATGTATTTAGGTGTTCTGTGAGCTATTCCTCTTTTATGGTGTTTTTTGGGATCTATAGTCCCATGTGGTACTCTTAGATTCTAAAATTACTCCCTTTTATGATTGGTGGTTTTTTGTTGTTTGATTTTTTTTCTATGTATGTGCATTTTGAGATTCTAATTTCTAGCTAGAGAGACATTCCATGGACATGGTTGAAGTCTTTCTAGGTTTTGTGACCCTTTCTATCATTGATTATTGATGTTCAATTACTTGGGATTCATCATATTATTCTATAGTCATATGAGTATTGAAAAAAATCGGTTAAATCAAAATGTGGACCATATGTTACATTAATTCATATGGATTAGAAGCCTATGGATATTATCAAAAATGTTTATTTTTCACATTTAACCATAGTGTGGAAAAAATTGATACATTTGGTACTCATCATTGTGTTATATTGTTCCTCAATCCTTTTTAGTTTGGTGTTAAACTATTAATCTAGTGTTTCTATGATTTTAATGTAGGTTAGTTCCAGATTAGAGATACATAGGAGTCATGTCAAATCAAACCCATCCTAGTTCTCAAGATTACTGTCTATGTGGAATGTATGTTTGATAGAATATTTAGTTATTAGGGATCTTATTCCTAATTTTACGGTTCACAAAACCTAAAATAGTACATGACTTATATGAAAGACTAAAAGTGAATCCAAAAAATAAACATTAAGGGGATGTTTATCTCAGTATTCTCAGTTAAAACATTATTAAATTATGATGGCTAACTCTAGGACTGCATTCGTTGGTCGATGGAGCGCATTCCATGGAATGAGATACGTTTCATTGATATAGTGGGGGAGTTTTTCAATTCTATTTAAATTCCTCATTCTATTTTGATGGAACCCAACTATGGAAAGACCATTTGAGAATGTCACGTACATTATAAAATAAAATAGGATAGTAATCTCTCCCACATAAGATAGTTCATGCTGGAGAGTATGATAATGTTGTTCTTGGCGGTGTGCTCAGCTTGTCATGACATCACTGATTGGGGATGGGCCATGGTGGTTTTTCATGGGTGACCACGGGATGAATAAGGTGATGAATGTATCTTGGATATGTTATTTAGTTCTTTTCTGGAGGAAGCTAATCCTTTTTCCCCAAGAAGTCATCTATTAGTGGAGAGACTGTTCCACCATTTAATGGTTGTGTACGGTTGGGTTGAAACCATAGCATGAACCTCTCCCACTTAGTAGTATGTGTGTATCAGTTACTCTTAGGAAATCATTCAAATCCTCTTAGTTCACTATTTTCGTAATCATAACCACAACCGTTATCTTTTTATAATTTGGGTGCACTAATAGTGTGTTGGTATTATTCCACGTTAATTTCTTAGATTACATCGAGCAAGTTGAGTGGTTTATTTCATTGTAGTCTATGGAAGAGAGTTTGTATTTGAAGAATATTTATACCAATGTGACACCTTGTTTCATAGGTAGGAATTAAATTTTTTTACCTATGGACAATAGATAATTCAATATTGACAGGATTTTCTAGTAAGTTTCATGTCGTAGATTCTTGAAATGTTCTTCATGGGCCCATTTTTTCAATGTACCAATATCTCCCTTATAAACATGGGGTACGAACTACATTGTGTCCATTATGGTAATTATACTATAATCATTCCATGGATGTCTAGGATTAGTAGTATTACTCAAAGGTGATGGTTTTTGTAACACCCCAAGCTTCCACGGTTCATTTCAATTTGAATAATGCAATAACTACCATTGTACACAACTTTGAGATTCTAACACACTGTGACCAATCAAAGAAGTCATTATGTATATTAATACCAAATTTTGAAAATTTTATAAATTTTATATTTCAAAATAGAATTAATTTTTGGATTTCAAATATATAAATTATCTTAGGATAATTTTTTTATTTTTATGATACCATTCATAATTTGATAAATAGTGAAAATGTGAAATTTTAATTAAAAACAACTTTTTTAATATAAATAATATATTGTGTAAAATTATATATATGACTAGCTTTAATATGTCAATAGATTATATTTTTTTCATTTAATATAATTTAGGCCATTAGATATAATTTCACAATTAAACTAGACCAAAACAAGTGCCAATCTTTTGATAGTTATTATTTCTTAAAAACAGTTTTGATGTTTTGAATGTAATAATTAATTTTAAATTAAATTTTCCACTTTTGTGTGTTAAATTTGGAAAAATGGATTCCATATTTTAAATACAGAGTTCCTAATTGTGTAAATAGTTATCTTTTATTTTTATACATTATGATTAATTACTTCGGTAAATATTTTATTTACCATGGTTAAATGGTAAATCTGGTAAATAAGGGTAAAAAATAATTTTATAATAAAATTAAATTACCATAAAACATGTCCTACCCTTATTAGATGATACATTTCCGACAATGGGAAACCTTTGGTCGATTTTGGGACCCCATGGAGCCACTTCTAAAAGAAAATGTCACTTTATATTAAATAATTTAAAATAATACAAAAATGACATAAGTATACATCTTGTAGTAAAAAATTTTTACATAGGGTTATTTATTTTATCTCATAGTCTATAAATACTTATTACAAGGAAAAAACTATTTCCTACATAATTTTATTTTATTTATAATTTTGAGACATTGAATAATTAAATTTATTTCTGACACAATGATGATATAGAATTTTTATTATTAATGAGAGAATAAAATAAATGGTATTATTAATGATACAATAAATATAATTTAAAATTTTTGATTCCCTCCAGGTATTTTATTGGTTAATATGACATGTTACGATTGATTAAATAAATTTTTTTCGAATTAATAAACTTTTAATGACTTTAACAAAAAAAATTATTAAAAAGTGTCAAAATTGACATAAAAGTGTTTTTATAACAAATATTATATTATTAATAGATATAATAATCCTAAAAAATATAATTCTCAGCAAAAGGACTTATATGATGATAGGTATATCATTAATTAACCACATTGGGTTCACATGGTAGTTTATTGTAATTTTATTAACAATATTATATAAAAATACAGAGAGACATGATAGATGTCAAAATAATTAACTAAGAGTTAAATATAAAGAATATGGTTAATATAGTGACCCAAACCTATCTAAAACCTATTTGTTTAATTTATTTAGATCCATACAAATCTTATACTCTAAATAAATCAAATTTTAGCCTTTATAAACCGAATATTAATTTAATATAAAATAATATTTTAACTTTTTCCTAAGGTGCTTCTCACTGCTCTTATAAAAGGGAACTTCCCCTTTCTGAAATTCACATCATCAAAGCCTTTTTCATCAGCCAAACCGTAGACAAATACCCTATAAACTATCCATAATTAATCCTAGATGCCTTCCATTAGACAGAAAGAAATTTTAAAGATCCATTTTCATCAAATAAAAAGGAAGAACCTGAAGAAGAGGTAAATATTTAGTCACCCCTTTCAAGTTCTTTTCTGCTTTCACTTATTATTTCTTTCTTGTTTATATTCTAAAATAATAACTCCAACAATCATCTATATAATGAAATTTTATTATAAAAATGGTACAAAAATATTATTCTATCCATATATTTAATGATATGTCACTATACATGCGTGCGTACGGCTTACGGTCTCCACGTCGTGGTGTAATTGTTATTCAATATATTATTATTTGGATGTGTATAATAATGATTTGTAATTGATCTAAATAATATATATAACAAGATAGTTATTCTATATATATGATATTCCATCCAATTATATATTATTTTAATATCAAAAGAATGATATTGTCGCTCGTGTGTACATACAGATTACCATCTCCACAAACGTGATTAGATTAATTTCCACGTTCACCATTCAAGGATGATTAGAAAAATATATATTATTAATAATTATGTAATATATGACATAATAATTATACTTTATATATATATATATATATATATATATATTTACACTCACATATATCTTATTCACTTAGTTACATTCAATATGATATAAAAACGAAAATAGCATTTCTACGTATGTACGACCTACCGTCTCCATTAACAGTGTCTTCCATTTCATATATCTATATATTATAAATATTTATATTCTAAATATATATGATATATTTATCAATGTGTTTTTTTATTGGATGTATGAAAAACATGAGTTGAATGACATGATAACGAATAACAAGATAAAACACGTACGATAAAGAAAGCGATTATTAACTGAAATGTTAATTTAACATGGATATCATTATAAAATGTGTAGTATAATGTCGTAAATGAAGAATATATGATATAATAAATACTAATATGGTTTTGGAATAATTTAATAACATACTACGGTCATTATACAGGAGGTCATTCATACCCTCGACCAAAGGAAATTGCACGGTAAGGGTTAACTTCACAACATAGTTGTTATCCGATGTTGTTTTCATGTAAGTATCTACTAGGAAAATGGAGACATGTGTTTTTGGAAAAGGGGGTTGCGTGAAAAATTTGAGTGGTTCATGAAAAATATAGTGGTTCACAAAAAATCATTGGGATGCGCAAAATATTAGTGTAGTGCTCGGAAAAATAATGTGTTGCGTGAAATATTAGCGTGGTGTGAGAAAAAAAATTGGTGTGTGAAATATCATCTTGTTGCATGAAATAGAGGATTGGTATTTTTCACGCAAGTGGTGTTTTGATATAAGAGGATAGAAAATTGGAAAAGGCATGAGGTGTGTAAGAAATTTTAGTATGGCGCAAAAAATCATGTTGTGCAGAAGTTGTGTTTTTCACACTCGATGTGAACTACTCGCTCAAGGAGGGTTTTTCTCCCGAGGTCGATTTTTCCGATAAATATGAAGTAACCCCCCTATAATCGATGAAGCTCCAGACATATAGAGTAAATGAGATCTTCTGTAAGAAATTGGAGTGCACAAGCGAGTTGCACGAAAAAAACATGTTTTCCCGTAAAAGAACATTTTGCGTGCAAAGAACATGTCACGCGTACAAGTGGTGTTGTACGATAAGTGGATTTCGCGAAAAAGCTTAAAATTACGTGCAAGGTAGTGTAGAGGTTGCACAAAACATTTTGGGGTTGCACGTAAATAAGGTGTTGCATGAAAATTTTATTTTGCGCAGGGTATTGAAATTACATGTAAGGTGACGTAAGGGATGCGCATAAAAATTGGGGTTTCCCGGTACACCTGGTGCAAAAAAGATCCATCTGCGGGTGAAAGTTGTATGTCAACAGAGCATTTATCAATATTTAAGAATGTAGATTTCATTCGAGATAATGATGATACCAACAAGTCTATAAAATATGAGTGGATATTCTGAAGGAGTGAACACACTTCAGTTGAGAGAGCAGTGAGCTTTCATATTGTGTGTGGTTTTAAAACAGGAGGGACAGTGAGTCCGTTCCAAACTTGTAAACAATAGTGCGCTTATAGTGGAATTGGTACATTGACACACTACCGGTGTATCCTCCTTGGAAATAGCCCAGTGAGGGTGAACCATGTGAAAATCATTGTGTCTTGTGCATGCTTTAATGTTTTTTCATTCTCTGCATCAAAAAGGAGATATAAGAGTGTTTTTTCTAACAGAAAAACAAGATAAAAAGGGGCAGTCATTTTAATCTGTCATACCCTGATTCACCCCCCTCTCTAGTATCTAGCCTTGTAGACCAAACAATTGGTATCATAGGGAAAAGTTGATATCAGTTTCTCTCTCATTTGGAGGTCAGCAGTCACAAAGGGATTCCAATATTTGACGGAACAAATTTTCATCTATAGAAGAATCATATGCAACACTACTTCTAATATTTGGAAATGGACGTGTTCACCGCAACGATGCATGTCATAACAGCAGAAATTAATAGTTTTCATTATTCAAAGCTGAGCATTGATAATTGGGTACAGATTCGAAGGGATTTAATGCTTTTGGGGGATCCCTATCCAATGCTATATATACCAAGGTGATGTAATGAAAAACATCACATGATATGGTAATAAAAGCTGCTAAATATATACGAAGGAGATACAATGTTTCGAGAAGAAAATATACAAGTGTTGTGGAAAATGTATGATGATCTCAGAATGAACCCAAATGAGTCTGTTGACACGTTCTTTGATAGGGTAAATGTTGTAGTGGAAGACATATGAGGTCTTGGATAAGTTATTGAAGACATAATAATTGTGAAGCACATCTTGAAGAAACTTTCACCTAGGATCAATCCGAATGTTTCGATTTTGAAAGATAAAAACCCAAAAGAGCTGATAATGGATAACCATCAAAGCACATTTGTTGCATATGAAATGAGAAATGATGATAATGATGATGTGGGAAAGAATAACCCCAATGAAGTGGCATTCAAGGTAATGAAAAATCTCACCATTAAAGATTCTCAAGAAGAAAAATAGACAGATGAGGTGATGTCATTCATTTCTTCAAATCTGCAAAGAATAAAAGGAATTTTTAAAGGGAAATGTCCACTAGAATTATTTCGATGTGGAAAGGTTGGTCATATTATGGAATGGGGCTCCAAAAATATTCAAGATAATGATAATGATGATGATGAAGTAGAAATTAACAAGATGAATTCTATTTCATTTGTGAAAGGGAAGAAACAATTCAAGGGAATTTTCATCAAGAAGAAGAATATTCATTCACAAGAATTAGAAAGTTTAGATGAGTCTGAGGATGAAGAGGACATAGGTGATTAATAACATGAAAGATCATGGGGAAAATTATATGGCGGAAATTGTCGGTAGTACTCAGAAGAATGAACCAACCAACATTGATGATGAAGAGGAAGTTTATGGAAGAGTTGATTTGCAAGTTGAGTTAGAGGTGGCTCTTGAATATATAGATTTTTAGATGGATAAAACAAATAAATCCAACAAAGTTGTCTTTAATGCCAAACTCTACATAAAACTGCAAAGATAAGAGAAGTCTAAGTTAATGGATAAAATTTAGAAACTGAGGTCATCAGTTCCAGAGAATTTAGAATCAGATAGTGAGTACTAACTTAGGATTAAAGATTAGAAGAATGATATTGATGGCTTGAATATTGCTGTGAATGATCACACCAAGCGTATCGAAGATATTGAAGATGAATTTTTCAGACTATGAAAAATAGGTAAATGATCAAGATAAACTTCTGATTCGCAGCACAGTATCGAGAAATAAGATTATTCAGAAGACTGTAATGAGAAAAGATGAGCCTATTTGTTCAACAAGAAAGACGCAACAATAAAGCTCAGATGTTAAGGCTGATTTGGGGCATGATCAGAAATAGAAAGTAGTCAGGGTTGAAGTTAGACTACAATCACCTGTCCCAATGATTAAAATTAATGTAGGTACAATGCAGAATCAGAAAGATCATAGATCTCAAGGGACTACTAGCAGTACAAAAGAGACACACATGAATGTTCCTTTCATCAAGTTTTATTTCTGTGAAAATATGGGACACTCAAAAATGTTGTGTTCTATAGCCAGGAGATATAGAATAACACAAGAACAATGGTGGAAACCTTACATAGAATGGTTCCCCAGAACATATTTCGAAGGATACTGTTTCTGGTGCGAAGGATTTGGTCACATGGCTAGGTACTGCAATTCGACCATCCGGAGGACTCTACTAAAGTAGAACCAAAATGTTATCAAGCATAAGATCAATGAACCAACATTTGAGTTGAAAAAAATAGATTTGAAGCTTTTCAAGGTGAAGCTTGTCCATCATACTCTGAGAAAGATCAGAAGTTTGAATCCATTTTGATTGTAAAAGAATAAAATGGACCCAGAAGAATAAGGATGAGAAGCTGTGGTGGAAGAAATTTCCCTCAATGCATCATACTATTCTGGTGTCGGGATCCTTGACAGTGGTTTCACATCTCACATGACAGGTAATAAGGATCTTATTATAGGCATAAAATACGAAATGAAGGAGTTTTCAATATTAGAAATGATGAAGTTCAGAACATAAGAATGTCATCGAGACTAGAGACAATCAGATTATTTATAGTTATTGTTCTCCAGATGGATGTCAAATCTAAATTTTTGAATGGGGTTCTAGAGGAAGAAGTGTATATTGAGAAGCCATATGGTTTTCTCATTCATTAAGATGAGAAAAAAGAATGTAGACTGAAGAAGGCCTTGTATGGGCTGAAATAAGAACCAAGATCATCGTACACAAGATTTGATTAGTACATGAAGAAGCATGGATTCTAGCTTATAGAAGTTGATTACAATATATATTTCATCAACAATATTAAAAAAATGATGGTTGTTCTAGTTTATGTCGATGACATAATATTTCACGGATCAGATGAAGCACAGTGCAGAATGTTTTCTGAATTCAGGAAACATGAGTTTGAAATGTCTGTTATTGGTGAGATGACATTTTTTCTTGGTTTATATGTGACACAAGGATTGAAAATCACATTTATTTATCAATCCAAATATGCCATGGAGTTTCTGAGATGATTTGGAATTTAAAATACCAAGGATATGAAGACTCCGGTTGCAACCTGGATGAGACCGTCAAAAGATGATTAAGTCAAGGTGGTTAATATCAAAGAATATAGGAAAATTATTGGAATTTTATTGTACTTGAATGCAACAAGGCCAGACATTGTATTCGCGACCTGCCAAGTAGAAATATATCAAAGTAATCCCAAGTAAAGCCACATGTTTTCATTGGAAATAATACTTCGGTATATCAAGGGTATGGTTTATTTCAGCTTGAATTATAATGAAAAATATCAGATAGAGTTATTAGGATATACAGATGCAGATTGGGCCGGTTCAGCAGTTGAAAGGAAATCAACATCAGGAGGTGGATTCTATCATGGTGGGATATGTATTTCATGTCTTAGAAAGAAGTATGATTTTATTTCATTGAGAACCAAAAACGTTTAGTATATTGAGGCCACTCAAGCTTACAAATATTTATTGTGGATGAAGCAGCAACTTGAGGATATGGGGGTTGAAGAGAAGTCTCCGATCAGAATCCAGTGCGATAAATCAAGTGCTATAAATATTACCTAAAATCCCATCCACCACTCCAGGAAAAAGAACATTGAGACAAAGTATTATTTTATCAAGGAGAAGGTTGAACATGGAATCATAAAGTTGGATTATGTGCCTACAGAGTTATAGGTTGTAGTCATTATGACAAATTCCTTACCGAAGGAATCTTTTGAGAGGCATCGACTAGCTCTGGGAGTTCAGTCGACTCCCCGCACTTGGAATAGTGTGGACATGGGATCACCCCCCTCTCCCTTAGGTATGATGTGTTATACCCAAAAGTATTGGTAAGTGTTTTTACCTTGTTACAGAATTCCAAGGAGTTCCCTTTGGGTTCGTTGACAAAGGGGGAGAAAACAGTTATTGTTCATGGGGGCGATAGTGTGACAACGTGTCTATTTGAAAAATCATGAATGATATGGGGAGAAGCTAACAGGTGGAGAAGCGAGATAAAAAGAGGAATGAAATAGGGGAAGTGTATTAATCTGAAGATGCTAGAATTGATCAATAAAAGAATAGATATCATGAAAATCCATCTACAGATCATGATAAAAGCATACAAGTGATAGTGAGAGAAGGATTCCAGCGATCAACAATTGGTTTCCGATTTGCAATTAGTATCAGATTGGTATCAATAGTTGGTGTCAGAAATGAAGTGTTTCATTTATGAAATTCTCATTTACTCTTGTTTCTCACATTGAGCATTGCTCATGTGGGCTTAGAGTACGTGTTATGTGCATCCCTGAACGCTATCAGAATCGCAAGAGGCGAATGGTCGTAGCGGCTGGAAGGAGTCGTAATTATATATCAAAGTGTAGAAAATTTTTATTAGAAGAGTTTTCAACAAACCCAATGGGGGATATTGTTGGGAAAAAATCACTCTAGGCATCATTGAAGCATTTTTGAGGTGATTGTGTTTGGTAACAAAGTGGGCCTCCTTGTTCTGTTTGTTGACAAAGAAAACCATGATGTATGAATTTATTGACAAAAGGGGTTTACAAGGTGATTTGTTGCATTCAAGGAATGATTTAAAAAATCCATGATTGTTTTAATAACCTTGAAAAAGGAATGTATGATCTGGAGGCGGTCCAAAAAGAGCAGATACAAGGTGGTGTCGATTTCCAGTGTTGCCAAATTTTTGGGCCTGAAAATCGAAAAATGGAGAAATGTGTTTTCTGAAAAGGTAGTTTCATGAAAAATTAGATTGGTGCGTGAAAAATATAGTGGCACTTGAAAAATTAGTGGGATACATGAAATATTAGCACGGTGCGAGGAAAAATAAAGTGTTGCGTGAAAAAGTAGCGCTGTGCGCGAAAAAGAAATTTGTGAGTGTAATATCAGCATTTTGTGCGAAATAGAGGATTGTTATTTTTCACGCAAGAGTTTTTTCGAGATAAGAAGCTTGAAAATTGGAAAGGGCATGAGGTGAGAGGAAATTTGGAGTAGTGCACCAAAAACAATGTTTCACAGAAGATGTGTTTTTCACGCTCGACATGAATTACACGCTCAAGGAGAGTTTTTCATGTGGGGTCGATTTTTCCTATAAATATGAAGTAACCCCCTTCCATTCGAAGTACATCCATACATATAGAGTATCCAAGATCTGGCGTGGAAAATTGGATTTCACAAGAGAGTTGCGCGAATAAAAAAAATTTGGTCATAAAAGAACTGTTTCTGCGCAAAGCACATGTCGTGCGTAAAAGTTGTGTTGTGGGAAAAGTGGATTTCAAACAAAAGCAGAAAATTACGCCCAAGGAAGTGTAGAGGATGCCGGTAGAATTTGTCATTGTGCATAACATAGGTGTTGCGAGAAAAGTGTATTTCAGGCATGGTAAGGAAATTACGCGGAATGTGGCCTAAGGGCTGCGCATAAAAATTGGGGTTACCATGTACACCCGGTGTGAAGAGATATTCATATGCTGATGAAAGTTGTACATCAACAGAACATTTGTCTACAGTTAAGAATGCAGATTTTATTAGAGATAATGAAGAGACCTGGAAGTCAATAAACTATGAGTGGATCTTCTTATGAAGTAGTGATCACACTTCAGTTGAGAGATCATTGAGCTTTCATATTGTGAGTGGTTGTAAACCAAAAGGGACAGTGAGTCCGCTTCGAACATGTAAAAAGCAGTGCACTTATAGTTGAATTGGTATATCGGCACACTGCCAGTGTATGCTCCTTGAACGTATCCCAGTGAGAGTGAACCCAGTAAAAATTGTTGTTTCCAGTGCATTATTTATCGTTTGTTCATAATCTGCATCGGGAATGAGAGAAAAGACGGTTTTGTCCAACAGAAAAACAAGATCAAAAGGGGTAGTTTTTTTAATATGTTGTACCCTGATTCACCCCCCCCCCCCTCTCAGTGTATCTAGCCTAGTGGACCTAAAAATATTATTGTTAAAGAATACTATATTTGGAAATTGGAATGTAATTAATGGAATTCTATTTTATACATTCTACTCCTTGTTCATTTCCATATAAATGTTTCCATTGTTGTTATTCATAATTTTATCGCTTGATTTGATGGTGATCATCATATATTGGGATGGTATTTTGTTTGAATGTAATTATAAATGTGTTATTTGTCTTATGATTTTCTTGGATTAATATGGCTCACTTGATACTGGAGCGGAGAGAATTTTTGTCCTGGTGTATGGATTCCATGGATGGACTCTCTATGTAGGGTCGGTAACTACTCAACATGACATGATAGATACTTTAGTTTTCCAGGTATGGGTAATCTAGGAAGATTTATTTATACATAGGAGTATAACTGGTCTATTAGGGGAGAAACCAAAGATGGACACATTATCCAGATGGATATTTTATGCCACAGGTGATACTCATTCCCTTATCTGAGATAGATGGAATGGACTCGGTGTCTCTATGTCATCAGTGACACAAGGGACACATATGGGTTTCCTTATACTAGAATTTATTACTTTTTTATATCATATATTCATGTTGAAACACTTGTGATCCATTTACATCACCATGGATGGGATTATAACTCCACCAAAATATATTATGGATGTATTGATTTATTTTGAACATTGATGTCTTCCTTCATATTATGAGTTTTATTGTATGATGACATGTAAAATTGACCATCTTGATAAAGAACATGTGGAGTGTTATCTTCTATATTGGTTGATTAATTTTTGTTATAAATTCATACATATTATGACATCCACATGTACAAATTTTATATATCTATATTTGGATGATTTATGTGCTATAATTAGGGTGTCAATTGTGAAACCTATCGGGGGTGTTTAATTTTTACATTTTTTCTGATTCATTTATCATTACCAATGAAGGCTTATATTTATTTCTGGAATGAAATGGAATGAAAAATGTGGGTGCTAGAATTTTGAGATTTATATCTCACAAACTAGCCATGAATTAATTGGTAACTGAGTAGACATTATTATCAATGATATAATTAAAGGGATGTGTGATTATTTTGATGAAATATTTACATAATACATATGATGGAGTTGGGTGAAGAGGATTGTGCCTTTGATTGAGATGTTTTCTATATGTTATTTTTTTTTAAATTGTAGTATTTGTATCCCCTATTTCCTCATACATAGATTTTTACCAAAATAATTTTAACATGATCATAATTTTCCAAATACTATTGTAATTCATATCTCATATTAATTTACTTCCTGCAAATGGTCTATTTATAGATTTATACTATTTTCGGCTTATTATTATGCTTCTAATATTTATGATTTACTACATACCATATTACTTTTTTAGATTTATGAGTTCATAGTCTCCCCACAGACACAACCTTGGTCCTCAATGTTAGTCTGCAGCCTCTAGATTTCTAGTAGATCCACATGAGGACTTGAAGCCACTACCTCTAAGAAACATATGTGGCACCTAGGAAGGTACACTAAAATGTGGTATTATACAGCTTTATCATTTTTTATAGTTTGGGTTTAAATAGGGGAATAGGGCATTTGAATTTGTAATTTCCCAAATTCTTGGTCGTAGAGAAACCATATAGAGGGGAAACCCAAATTAGCATGGAAAAAAATTATAGTTATTGATTATTCCACTAATGGTTGGTAAAACCCCACATTAGGTTGGCCCACTTGTTTATAGTTTTATAATATTGATTCTATAGGATTTTTGAAATTATGAATTTATTCAATGGTGATGAGGGTATATAAAAAACATGTATCATGCAGTGAACTATAAAAATTTAAGTTTCATTCATTATTCCATGCCAGGTAGATTTTATTTCAAGGATATTTGAAATTCTTGATGTGTCTTCCATGGTTTATTAGAATCTATTTTTCATTTCATGATAGAAATATAAATTAAAACATAAGTTCTCAACTATTAATTTATTTGATGAGATTTATTTTGTAATTTATATTATCATTCCCTACAGATATCCCATGTTTGAGTGTTCCTTTCATACATATTATTATTCCATGCTTAATAGACGAGTTCATGATTCTTAATCCTTGTTAGTTATTATTTTATAATGAATGTTGTTTAAAATTTTAGGTGACTAATTATTGTGTGTTTAAATATCCATGATTATATTATTATGTTGAATGGGTGGTAACATGATAATAATGATAAAATGGGATTCGTGCTATAATATGCAAGGTGTGTACCTTATGAATTGTTTATTGATTACCCATATAATCGAACCATTATTTATGTGCATATATACATAATAAAAAGTTGTATAAATTTTCAAGATGATGAAATTATCATTAATCGTTAATATTTGATGTTGTTAAAAAGATCCAATTTCTGATTTTTAGAGTGTTTGGGAACATTATGAATTATTAGAGGGTGGACCATACATTCAAACCATGGGTTACATACTATGGATGTATAAATGAAATTCATTAATTATGAAAATTTTTAATTTCCATGTAATGCTAGAAAAATGGTTGTAGTTTTTTGGGAGATACCGATAATAGATAAATCATATGGGCACCTAATATGTTGATGGTTGTAACTGCAGAATTGGGCCATATATTAATATCGTTCTATTATGAAACTTATATAAATACAAATTTTGAAAATATTGACCATGATTATTTTGGGTACCTTAGTAAATCCCATAGGTATTCTACATAGTAAAAATGAAAAATTTGGATAAAATTCACAATGAAAATCTAGAACCATGTAGGAATGTCTGGGATTATTATTATTAAAATGGTACTGCTAAGTGGGTTCAGAAAATCTAAATTCTTAAATGGAATAGGTGGTTTCAATGAATATATAATTTTTGTGTGAGACCCTATTTGTTGTTATTTATATTCATATTTATTATTTATTTACTCTATAGGGGTATGTTATGTATCCAAAAGGTGGATAATTAATGTTTTTAATATTATAGAATTTATTTCATGTCTAGTACCCTTGTATTTAACAATAGTCCCTCAATCTTATTTATAAATTTCATGGGGATCCTTAAAATTTAAATTAACGGTGCTTAAAAGTGTTATGTGAATTTTTTTTAATTATAATAGGATTAACCAAAATAATAATGTTCAAAGTGGTAGTAGAAAAGGAATTTCTTGTTTTACATTATAGTTTTAGTTGGTTTTATTTAAAACTAAGAATGAATTTTTTTAAATAACTACTATTTTATTGGTTTAGAACCATAATAAACAACATTTAGTTGTTTTTTATCCCATCCATTATGCATGGACAGTTTAAATCGTGTATACCTTCTTTACTCCTTGAGATGAGATCTTGAGAATTAAACTTATGTATCTTTTATATATATTTTCCATAAGTGTTGTTTCCTATCATGATTATTGAAATTATCTAAAATATCCTCTTTATAGTATCGACACTTGATATTTTTGATATAATCTAGTGTTATTAGGTACAAAATCTAGAATCTTTAAATGTATTTAGGTGTTCTATGAGCTATTCCTCTTTTATGGTGTTTTTTGGGATCTATAGTCCCATGTGGTACTCTTAGATTCTAAAATTACTCCCTTTTATGATTGGTGGTTTTTTGTTGTTTGATTTTTTTTCTATGTATGTGCATTTTGAGATTCTAATTTCTAGCTAGAGAGACATTCCATGGACATGGTTGAAGTCATTCTAGGTTTTGTGACCCTTTCTATCATTGATTATTGATGTTCAATTACTGGGGATTCATCATATTATTCTATAGTCATATGAGTATTGAAAAAAATGGGTTAAATCAAAATGTGGACCATATGTTACATTAATTAATATGGATTAGAAGCCTATGGATATTATCAAAAATGTTTATTTTTCACATTTAACCATAGTGTGGCAAAAATTGATACATTTGGTACTCATCATTGTGTTATATTGTTCCTCAATCCTTTTTAGTTTGGTGTTAAACTATTAATCTAGTGTTTATATGATTTTAATGTATTTTAGTTCCAGATTAGAGATACATAGGAGTCAAGTCAAATCAAACTCATCCTAGTTATCAAGATTACTGTCTATGTGGAATGTATGTTTGATAGAATATTTAGTTATTAGGGATCTTATTCCTAATTTTACGGTTCACAAAACCTAAAATAGTACATGACATATATGAAAGACTAAAAGTGACTCCAAAAAATAAACATTAAGGGGATGTTTATCTCAGTATTCTCAGTTAAAACATTATTAAATTATGATGGCCAACTCTAGGACTGCATTCGTTGGTCGATGGAGCGCATTCCATGGAATGAGATACGTTTCATTGATATAGTGGGGGAGTTTTTCAATTCTATTTAAATTCCTCATTCTATTTTGATGGAACCCAACTATGGAAAGACCATTTGAGAATGTCACATACATTATAAAATAAAAGAGGATAGTAATCTCTCCCACATAAGATAGTTCATGCTGGAGAGTATGATAATGTTGTTCTTGGCGGTGTGCTCAGCTTGTCATGACATCACTGATTGGGGATGGGCCATGGTGGTTTTTCATGGGTGACCACGGGATGAATAAGGTGATGAATGTATCTTGGATATGTTATTTATTTCTTTTCTGGAGGAAGCTAATCCTTTTTTCCCAAGAAGTCATCTATTAGTGGAGAGACTGTTCCACCATTTAATGGTTGTGTACGGTTGGGTTGAAACCATAGCATGAACCTCTCCCACTTAGTAGTATGTGTGTATCAGTTACTCTTAGGAAATCATTCAAATCCTCTTAGTTCACTATTTTCATAATCATAACCACAACCGTTATCTTTTTATAATTTGGGTGCACTAATAGTGTGTTGGTATTATTCCAGGTTAATTTCTTAGATTACATCGAGCAAGTTGAGCGGTTTATTTCATTGTAGTCTATGGAAGTGAGTTTGTATTTGAAGAATATTTATACCAATGTGACTCCTTGTTTCATAGGTAGGAATTAAATTTTTTTACCTATGGACAATAGATAATTCAATATTGACAGGATTTTCTAGTAAGTTTCATGTCGTAGATTCTTGAAATGTTCTTCATGGGCCCATTTTTTCAATGTACCAATATCTCCCTTATAAGCATGGGGTACGGACTACATTGTGTCCATTATGGTAATTATACTATAATCATTCCATGGATGTCTAGGATTAGTAGTAGTACTCAAAGGTGATGGTTTTTGTAACACCCCAAGCTTCCACGGTTCATTTCAATTTGAATAATGCAATAACTACCATTGTACACAACTTCGAGATTCTAACACACTGTGACCAATCAAAGAAGTCATTATGTATAGTAATACCAAATTTTGAAAATTTTATAAATTTTATATTTCAAAATAGAATTCATTTTTGGATTTCAAATATATAAATTATCATAGGATAATTTGTTTATTTTTATGATACCATTCATAATTTGATAAATAGTGAAAATGTGAAATTTTAATTAAAAACATATTTTTTAATATAAATAATATATTGTGTAAAATTATATATATGACTAGCTTTAATATGTCAATAGATTATATTTTTTTCATTTAATATAATTTAGGCCATTAGATATAATTTCACAATTAAACTAGACAAAAACAAGTGCCAATCTTTTGATAGTTATTATTTCTTAAAAACAGTTTTGATGTTTTGAATGTAATAATTAATTTTAAATTAAATTTTCCACTTTTGTGTGTTAAATTTGGAAAAATGGATTCCTTATTTTAAATACAGAGTTCCTAATTGTGTAAATAGTTATCTTTTATTTTTATACATTATGATTAATTACTTCGGTAAATATTTTATTTACCATGGTTAAATGGTAAATCTGGTAAATAAGGGTAAAAAATAATTTTATAATAAAATTAAATTACCATAAAACATGTCCTACCCTTATTAGATGATACATTTCCGACAATGGGAAACCTTGGGTCGATTTTGGGACCCTATAGAGCCACTTCTAAAAGAAAATGTCACTTTATATTAAATAATTTAAAATAATACAAAAATGACATAAGTATACATCTTGTAGTAAAAAAATTTTACATAGGGTTATTTATTTTATCTCATAGTCTATAAATACTTATTACAAGGAAAAAACTATTTCCTACATAATTTTATTTTATTTATAATTTTGAGACATTGAATAATTAAATTTATTTCTGACACAATGATGATATAGAATTTTCATTATTAATGAGAGAATAAAATAAATGGTATTATTAATGATACAATAAATATAATTTAAAAATTTTGAGTCCCTCCAGGTATTTTATTGGTTAATATGACATGTTACGATTGATTAAATAATTTTTTTTCGAATTAATAAACTTTTAATGACTTTAACAAAAAAAAAATTATTAAAAAGTGTCAAAATTGACATAAAAGTGTTTTTATAACAAATATTATATTATTAATAGATATAATAATCCTAAAAAATATAATTCTCAGAAAAAGGACTTATATGATGATAGGTATATCATTAATTAACCACATGGGGTCCACATGGTAATTTATTGTAATTTTATTAACAATATTATATAAAAATACAGAGAGACATGATAAATGTCAAAATAAATATGGTTAATATAGTGACCCAAACCTATCTAAAACCAATTTTTTTAATTTATTTAGATCCATAAAAATCTTATACTCTAAATAAATCAAATTTTAGCCTTTATAAACCGAATATTAATTTATTATAAAATAATATTTTAACTTTTTTCTAAGGTGCTTCTCACTGCTCTTATAAAAGGGAACTTCCCCTTTCTGAAATTCACATCATCAAAGCCTTTTTCATCATCCAAACCATAGACAAATACCCTATAAACTATCCATAATTAATCCTAGATGCCTTCCATTAGACAGAAAGAAATCCTAAAGATCCCTTTTCATCAAATAAAAAGGAAGAACCCGAAAAAGAGGTAAATATTTAGTCACCCCTTTCAAGTTCTTTTCTTCTTTCACTTATTATTTCTTTCTTGTTTATATTCTCAAATAATAACTCCAAAAATCATCTATATAATGAAATTTTATTATAAATATGGTTCAAAAATATTATTCTATCCATATATTTAATGATATGTCACTATACATGTGTGCGTACGGCTTACGGTCTCCACATCGTGGTGTAATTGTTATTCAATATATTATTATTTGGATGTGTATAATAATGATTTTTAATTGATCTAAATAATATATATAACAAGATAATTATTCTATATATATGATATTCCATCCAATTATATATTATTTTAATATCAAAAGAATGATATTGTCGCTCGTGCATACATACAGATTACCATCTCCACAAACGTGATTAGATTAATTTCCACGTTCACCATTCAATGATGATTAGAAAAATATATATTATTAATAAGTATGTAATATATGACATAATAATTATACTTTAAATATATATATATATATATATTTACACTCACATTTATCTTATTCACTTAGTTACATTCAATATGATATAAAAACGAAAATAGCATTTCTACGTATGTACGACCTACCGTCTCCATTAACAGTGTCTTCCATTTCATATATCTATATATTATAAATATTTATATTCTAAATATATATGATATATTTGTCAATGTGTTTTTTTATTGGATGTATGAAAAACATGAGTTGAATGACATGATAACTATTAACAAGATAAAACACGTACGATAAAGAAAGCGATTATTAACCGAAATGTTAATTTAACATGGATATCATTATAAAATGTGTAGTATAATGTCGTAAATGAAGAATGTATGATATAATAAACACTAATATGGTTTTGGAATAATTTAATAACATACTACGGTCATTATACAGGAGGTCATTCATACCCTCGACCAAAGGAAATTGCACGGTAAGGGTTAACTTCACAACATATTTGTTATCCGATGTTGTTTTCATGTAAGTATCTACTAGGAAAATGGAGACATGTGTTTTTGGAAAAGGGGGTTGTGTGCAAAATTTGAGTGCTTCATGAAAAATATAGTGGTTCACAAAAAATCATTGGGATGCGCAAAATATCAGTGTAGTGCTCGGAAAAATAATGTGTTGCGTGAAATATTAGCGTGGTGTGGGAAAAAAAATTGGTGTGTGAAATATCATCTTGTTGCATGAAATAGAGGATTGGTATTTTTCACGCAAGTGGTGTTTTGATATAAGAGGATAGAAAATTGGAAAAGGCATGAGGTGTGTAAGAAATTTTAGTATGGCGCAAAAAATCATGTTGTGCAGAAGTTGTGTTTTTCACACTCGATGTGAACTACTCGCTCAAGGAGGGTTTTTCTCCCGAGGTCGATTTTTCCTATAAATATGAAGTAACCCCCCTATAATCGATGAAGCTCCAGACATATAGAGTAAATGAGATCTGCTGTAAGAAATTGGAGTGCACAAGTGAGTTGCACGAAAACAACATGTTTCCCCGTAAAAGAACATTTTGCGTGCAAAGAACATGTCACGCGTATAAGTGGTGTTGTACGATAAGTGGATTTCGCGAAAAAGCTTAAAATTACGTGCAAGGTAGTGTAGAGGTTGCACAAAACATTTCGGGGTTGCACGTAAATAAGGTGTTCCATGAAAATTTTATTTTGCGCAGGGTATTGAAATTACATGTAAGGTGACTTAAGGGATGCACATAAAAATTGGGGTTTCCCGGTACACCTGGTGCAAAAAAGATCCATCTGCAGGTGAAAGTTGTATGTCAACAGAGCATTTATCAATATTTAAGAATGTAGATTTCATTAGAGATAATGAAGATACCAACAAGTCTATAAAATATGAGTGGATCTTCTGAAGGAGTGAACACACTTCAGTTGAGAGAGCAGTGAGCTTTCATATTGTGTGTGGTTTTAAAACAGGAGGGACATTGAGTCCATTCCAAACTTGTAAACAATAGTGCGCTTATAGTGGAATTGGTACATTGACACACTACTGGTGTATCCTCCTTGGAAATAGCCCAGTGAGGGTGAACCATGTGAAAATCATTGTGTCTTGTGCATGCTTTAATGTTTTTTCATTCTCTGCATCAAAAAGGAGATATAAGAGGGTTTTTTCTAACAGAAAAACAAGATAAAAAGGGGCAGTCATTTTAATCTGTCATACCCTGATTCACCCCCCTCTCTAGTATCTAGCCTTGTAGACCAAACAATTGGTATCGTAGGGAAAGGTTGATATCAGTTTCTCTCTCATTTGGAGGTCAGCAGTCACAAAGGGATTCCAATATTTGACGGAACAAATTTTCATCTATAAAAGAATCATATTCAACACTACTTCTAATATTTGGAAATGGACGTGTTCACCGCAACGATGCATGTCATAACAGCAGAAATTAATAGTTTTCATTATTCAAAGCTGAGCATTGATAATTGGGTACAGATTCGAAGGGATTTAATGCTTTTGGGGGATCCCTATCCAATGCTATATATACCAAGGTGATGTAATGAAAAACATCACATGCTATGGTAGGAAAAGCTGCTAAATATATACGAAGCAGATACAATGTTTGGAGAAGAAAATATACAAGTGTTGTGGAAAATGTATGATGATCTCAGAATGAACCCAAATGAGTCCGTTGAAACGTTCTTTGATAGGGTAAATGTTGTAGTGGAAGACATATGAGGTCTTGGATAAGTTATTGAAGACATAATAATTGTGAAGCACATCTTGAAGAAACTTTCACCTAGGATCAATCCGAATGTTTCGATTTTGAAAGATAAAAACCCAAAAGAGCTGATAATGGATAACCATCAAAGCACATTTGTTGCATATGAAATGAGAAATGATGATAATGATTATGTGGGAAAGAATAACCCCAATGAAGCGGCATTCAAGGTAATGAAAAATCTCACCATTGAAGATTCTCAAGAAGAAAAAGAGACAGATGAGGTGATGACATTCGTTTCTTCAAATCTGCAAAGAATAAAAGGAATTTTTAAAGGGAAATGTCCACTAGAATTCTTTCGATGTGGAAAGGTTGGTCATATTATGGAATGGGGCTCCAAAAATATTCAAGATAATGATAATGATGATGATGAAGTAGAAATTAACAAGATGAATTCTATTTCATTTGTGAAAGGGAAGAAACAAATCAAGGGAATTTTCATCAAGAAGAAGAATATTCATTCACAAGAATTAGAAAGTTTAGATGAGTCTGAGGATGAAGAGGACATAGGTGATTAATAACATGAAAGATCATGGGGAAAATTATATGGCGGAAATTGTCGATAGTACTCAGAAGAATGAACCAACCAACATTGATGATGAAGAGGAAGTTTATGGAAGAGTTGATTTGCAAGTTGAGTTAGAGGTGGCTCTTGAATATATAGATTTTTAGATGGATAAAACAAATAAATCCAACAAAGTTGTCTTTCATGCCAAACTCTACATAAAACTGCAAAGATAAGAGAAGTCTATGTTAATGGATAAAATTTAGAAACTGAGGTCATCAGTTCTAGAGAATTTAGAATCAGATAGTGAGTACTAACAGAGGATTAAAGATTAGAAGAATGATATTGATGGCTTGAATATTGCTGTGAATGATCACACCAAGCGTATCGAAGAGATTGAAGATGAATTTGTCAGACTATGAAAAATAGGTAAATGATCAAGATAAACTTCTGATTCGCAGCACAGTATCAAGAAATAAGATTATTCAGAAGAGACCTGGAAGTAAATAAACTATGATTGGATCTTCTTATGAAGTAGTGATCACACTTCAGTTGAGAGATCATTGAGCTTTCATATTGTGAGTGGTTGTAAACCAAAAGGGACAGTGAGTCCGCTTCGAACATGTAAAAAGCAGTGCACTTATAGTTGAATTGGTATATCGGCACACTGCCAGTGTATGCTCCTTGAACGTATCCTAGTGAGGGTGAACCCAGTAAAAATTGTTGTTTCAAGTGCATTATTTATCGTTTGTTCATAATCTGCATCGGGAATGAGAGAAAAGAGGGTTTTGTCTAACAGAAAAACAAGATCAAAAGGGGTAATTTTTTTAATATGTCGTACCCTGATTCACCCCCCCCCCCTCTCAGTGTATCTAGCCTAGTGGACCTAAAAATATTATTGTTAAAGAATACTATATTTGGAAATTGGAATGTAATTAATGGAATTCTATTTTATACATTCTACTCCTTGTTCATTTCCATATAAATGTTTCCATTGTTGTTATTCATAATTTTATCGCTTGATTTGATGGTGATCATCATATATTGGGATGGTATTTTGTTTGAATGTAATTATAAATGTGTTATTTGTCTTATGATTTTCTTGGATTAATATGGCTCACTTGATACTGGAGCGGAGAGAATTTTTGTCCTGGTGTATGGATTCCATGGATGGACTCTCTATGTAGGGTCGGTAACTACTCAACATGACATGATAGATACTTTAGTTTTCTAGGTATGGGTAATCTAGGAAGATTTAATTATACATAGGAGTATAACTGGTCTATTAGGGGAGAAACCAAAGATGGACACATTATCCAGATGGATATTTTATGCCACAGGTGATACTCATTCCCTTATCTGAGATAGATGGAATGGACTCGGTGTCTCTATGTCATCAGTGACACAAGGGACACATATGGGTTTCCTTATACTAGAATTTATTACTTTTTTATATCATATATTCATGTTGAAACACTTGTGATCCATTTACATCACCATGGATGGGATTATAACTCCACCAAAATATATTATGGATGTATTGATTTATTTTGAACATTGATGTCTTCCTTCATATTATGAGTTTTATTGTATGATGACATGTAAAATTGACCATCTTGATAAAGAACATGTGGAGTGTTATCTTCTATATTGGTTGATTAATTTTTGTTATAAATTCATACATATTATGACATCCACATGTACAAATTTTATATATCTATATTTGGATGATTTATGTGCTATAATTAGGGTGTCAATTGTGAAACCTATCGGGGGTGTTTAATTTTTACATTTTTTCTGATTCATTTATCATTACCAATGAAGGCTTATATTTATTTATGGAATGAAATGGAATGAAAAATGTGGGTGCTAGAATTTTGAGATTTATATCTCACAAACTAGCCATGAATTAATTGGTAACTGAGTAGACATTATTATCAATGATATAATTAAAGGGATGTGTGATTATTTTGATGAAATATTTACATAATACATATGATGGAGTTGGGTGAAGAGGATTGTGCCTTTGATTGAGATGTTTTGTATATGTTATTTTTTTTAAATTGTAGTATTTGTATCCCCTATTTCCTCATACATAGATTTTTACCAAAATAATTTTAACATGATCATAATTTTCCAAATACTATTGTAATTCATATCTCATATTAATTTACTTCCTGCAAATGGTCTATTTATAGATTTATACTATTTTCGGCTTATTATTATGCTTCTAATATTTATGATTTACTACATACCATATTACTTTTTTAGATTTATGAGTTCATAGTCTCCCCACAGACACAACCTTGGTCCTCAATGTTAGTCTGCAGCCTCTAGATTTCTAGTAGATCCACATGAGGACTTGAAGCCACTACCTCTAAGAAACATATGTGGCACCTAGGAAGGTACACTAAAATGTGGTATTATACAGCTTTATCATTTTTTATAGTTTGGGTTTAAATAGGAGAATAGGGCATTTGAATTTGTAATTTCCCAAATTCGTGGTCGTAGAGAAACCATATAGAGGGGAAACCCAAATTAGCATGGAAAAAAATTATAGTTATTGATTATTCCACTAATGGTTGGTAAAACCCCACATTAGGTTGGCCCACTTGTTTATAGTTTTATAATATTGATTCTATAGGATTTTTGAAATTATGAATTTATTCAATGGTGATGAGGGTATATAAAAAACATGTATCATGCAGTGAACTATAAAAATTTAAGTTTCATTCATTATTCCATGCCAGGTAGATTTTATTTCAAGGATATTTGAAATTCTTGATGTGTCTTCCATGGTTTATTAGAATCTATTTTTCATTTCATGATAGAAATATAAATTAAAACATAAGTTCTCAACTATTAATTTATTTGATGAGATTTATTTTGTAATTTATATTATCATTCCCTACAGATATCCCATGTTTGAGTGTTCCTTTCATACATATTATTATTCCATGCTTAATAGACGAGTTCATGATTCTTAATCCTTGTTAGTTATTATTTTATAATGAATGTTGTTTAAAATTTTAGGTGACTAATTATTGTGTGTTTAAATATCCATGATTATATTATTATGTTGAATGGGTGGTAACATGATAATTATGATAAAATGGGATTCGTGCTATAATATGCAAGGTGTGTACCTTATGAATTGTTTATTGATTACCCATATAATCGAACCATTATTTATGTGCATATATACATAATAAAAAGTTGTATAAATTTTCAAGATGATGATATTATCATTAATCGTTAATATTTGATGTTGTTAAAAAGATCCAATTTCTGATTTTTAGAGTGTTTGGGAACATTATGAATTATTAGAGGGTGTACCATATATTCAATCCATGGGTTACATACTATGGATGTATAAATGAAATTCATTAATTATGAAAAATTTTAATTTCCATGTAATGCTAGAAAAATGGTTGTAGTTTTTTGGGAGATACCGATAATAGATAAATCATATGGGCACCTAATATGTTGATGGTTGTAACTGCAGAATTGGGCCATCTATTAAGATCGTTCTATTATGAAACTTATATAAATACAAATTTTGAAAATATTGACCATGATTATTTTGGCTACCTTAGTAAATCCCATAGGTATTCTACATAGTAAAAATGAAAAATTTGGATAAAATTCACAATGAAAATCTAGAACCATGTAGGAATGTCGGGGATTATTATTATTAAAATGGTACTGCTAACTGGGTTCAGAAAATCTAAATTCTTAAATGGAATAGGTGGTTTCAATGAATATATAATTTTTGTGTGAGACCCTATTAGTTGTAATTTATATTCATATTTATTATTTATTTACTCTATAGGGGTATGTTATGTATCTAAAAGGTGGATAATTAATGTTTTTAATATTATAGAATTTATTTCATGTCTAGTACCCATGTTTTTAACAATATTCCCTCAATCTTATTTATAAATTTCATGGGGATCCTTAAAATTTAAATTAACGGTGCTTAAAAGTGTTATGTGAATTTTTTTTAATTATAATAGGATTAACGAAAATAATAATGTTCAAAGTGGTAGTAGAAAAGGAATTTCTTATTTTACATTATAGTTTTAGTTGGTTTTATTTAAAACTAAGAATGAATTTTTTTAAATAACTACTATTTTATTGGTTTAGAACCATAATAAACAACATTTAGTTGTTTTTTATCCCATCCATTATGCATGGACAGTTTAAATCGTGTATACCTTCTTTACTCCTTGAGATGAGATCTTGAGAATTAAACTTATGTATCTTTTATATATATTTTCCATAAGTGTTGTTTCCTATCATGATTATTGAAATTATCTAAAATATCCTCTTTATAGTATCGACACTTGATATTTTTGATATAATCTAGTGTTATTAGGTACAAAATCTAGAATCTTTAAATGTATTTAGGTGTTCTGTGAGCTATTCCTCTTTTATGGTGTTTTTTGGGATCTATAGTCCCATGTGGTACTCTTAGATTCTAAAATTACTCCCTTTTATGATTGGTGGTTTTTTGTTGTTTGATTTTTTTTCTATGTATGTGCATTTTGAGATTCTAATTTCTAGCTAGAGAGACATTCCATGGACATGGTTGAAGTCATTCTAGGTTTTGTGACCCTTTCTATCATTGATTATTGATGTTCAATTACTGGGGATTCATCATATTATTCTATAGTCATATGAGTATTGAAAAAAATGGGTTAAATCAAAATGTGGACCATATGTTACATTAATTCATATGGATTAGAAGCCTATGGATATTATCAAAAATGTTTATTTTTCACATTTAACCATAGTGTGGAAAAAATTGATACATTTGGTACTCATCATTGTGTTATATTGTTCCTCAATCCTTTTTAGTTTGGTGTTAAACTATTAATCTAGTGTTTCTATGATTTTAATGTAGGTTAGTTCCAGATTAGAGATACATAGGAGTCAAGTCAAATCAAACTCATCCTAGTTATCAAGATTACTGTCTATGTGGAATGTATGTTTGATAGAATATTTAGTTATCAGGGATCTTATTCCTAATTTTACGGTTCACAAAACCTAAAATAGTACATGACATATATGAAAGACTAAAAGTGAATCAAAAAAATAAACATTAAGGGGATGTTTATCTCAGTATTCTCAGTTAAAACATTATTAAATTATGATGGCCAACTCTAGGACTGCATTCGTTGGTCGATGGAGCGCATTCCATGGAATGAGATACGTTTCATTGATATAGTGGGGGAGTTTTTCAATTCTATTTAAATTCCTCATTCTATTTTGATGGAACCCAACTATGGAAAGACCATTTGAGAATGTCACGTACATTATAAAATAAAAGAGGATAGTAATCTCTCCCACATAAGATAGTTCATGCTGGAGAGTATGATAATGTTGTTCTTGGCGGTGTGCTCAGCTTGTCATGACATCACTGATTGGGGATGGGCCATGGTGGTTTTTCATGGGTGACCACGGGATGAATAAGGTGATGAATGTATCTTGGATATGTTATTTATTTCTTTTCTGGAGGAAGCTAATCCTTTTTCCCCAAGAAGTCATCTATTAGTGGAGAGACTGTTCCACCATTTAATGGTTGTGTACGGTTGGGTTGAAACCATAGCATGAACCTCTCCCACTTAGTAGTATGTGTGTATCAGTTACTCTTAGGAAATCATTCAAATCCTCTTAGTTCACTATTTTCGTAATCATAACCACAACCGTTATCTTTTTATAATTTGGGTGCACTAATAGTGTGTTGGTATTATTCCAGGTTAATTTCTTAGATTACATCGAGCAAGTTGAGCGGTTTATTTCATTGTAGTCTATGGAAGTGAGTTTGTATTTGAAGAATATTTATACCAATGTGACTCCTTGTTTCATAGGTAGGAATTAAATTTTTTTACCTATGGACAATAGATAATTCAATATTGACATGATTTTCTAGTAAGTTTCATGTCGTAGATTCTTGAAATGTTCTTCATGGGCCCATTTTTTCAATGTACCAATATCTCCCTTATAAGCATGGGGTACGAACTACATTGTGTCCATTATGGTAATTATACTATAATCATTCCATGGATGTCTAGGATTAGTAGTAGTACTCAAAGGTGATGGTTTTTGTAACACCCCAAGCTTCCACGGTTCATTTCAATTTGAATAATGCAATAACTACCATTGTACACAACTTCGAGATTCTAACACACTGTGACCAATCAAAGAAGTCATTATGTATAATAATACCAAATTTTGAAAATTTTATAAATTTTATATTTCAAAATAGAATTCATTTTTGGATTTCAAATATATAAATTATCATAGGATAATTTGTTTATTTTTATGATACCATTCATAATTTGATAAATAGTGAAAATGTGAAATTTTAATTAAAAACATCTTTTTTAATATAAATAATATATTGTGTAAAATTATATATATGACTAGCTTTAATATGTCAATAGATAATATTTTTTTCATTTAATATAATTTAGGCCATTAGATATAATTTCACAATTAAACTAGACAAAAACAAGTGCCAATCTTTTGATAGTTATTATTTCTTAAAAACAGTTTTGATGTTTTGAATGTAATAATTAATTTTAAATTACATTTTCCACTTTTGTGTGTTAAATTTGGAAAAATGGATTCCATATTTTAAATACAGAGTTCCTAATTGTGTAAATAGTTATCTTTTATTTTTATACATTATGATTAATTACTTCGGTAAATATTTTATTTACCATGGTTAAATGGTAAATCTGGTAAATAAGGGTAAAAAATAATTTTATAATAAAATTAAATTACCATAAAACATGTCCTACCCTTATTAGATGATACATTTCCGACAATGGGAAACCTTGGGTCGATTTTGGGACCCCATAGATCCACTTCTAAAAGAAAATGTCACTTTATATTAAATAATTTAAAATAATACAAAAATGACATAAGTATACATCTTGTAGTAAAAAATTTTTACATAGGGTTATTTATTTTATCTCATAGTCTATAAATACTTATTACAAGGACAAAACTATTTCCTACATAATTTTATTTTATTTATAATTTTGAGACATTGAATAATTAAATTTATTTCTGTCACAATGATGATATAGAATTTTCATTATTAATGAGAGAATAAAATAAATGGTATTATTAATGATACAATAAATATAAATTAAAAATTTTGATTCCCTCCAGGTATTTTATTGGTTAATATGACATGTTACGATTGATTAAATAAATTTATTTCGAATTAATAAACTTTTAATGACTTTAACAAAAAAAATTATTAAAAAGTGTCAAAATTGACATAAAAGTGTTTTTATAACAAATATTATATTATTAATAGATATAATAATCCTAAAAAATATAATTCTCAGAAAAAGGACTTATATGATGATAGGTATATCATTAATTAACCACATGGGGTTCACATGGTAGTTTATTGTAATTTTATTAACAATATTATATAAAAATACAGAGAGACATGATAAATGTCAAAATAAATATGGTTAATATAGTGACCCAAACCTATCTAAAACCTATTTGTTTAATTTATTTAGATCCATACAAATCTTATACTCTAAATAAATCAAATTTTAGCCTTTATAAACCGAATATTAATTTATTATAAAATAATATTTTAACTTTTTTCTAAGGTGCTTCTCACTGCTCTTATAAAAGGGAACTTCCCCTTTCTGAAATTCACATCATCAAAGCCTTTTTCATCAGCCAAACCATAGACAAATACCCTATAAACTATCCATAATTAATCCTAGATGCCTTCCATTAGACAGAAAGAAATCCTAAAGATCCCTTTTCATCAAATAAAAAGGAAGAACCCGAAGAAGAGGTAAATATTTAGTCACCCCTTTCAAGTTCTTTTTTGCTTTCACTTATTATTTCTTTCTTGTTTATATTCTCAAATAATAACTCTAAAAATCATCTATATAATGAAATTTTATTATAAATATGGTTTAAAAATATTATTCTATCCATATATTTAATGATATGTCACTATACATGTGTGCGTACGGCTTACGGTCTCCACATCGTGGTGTAATTGTTATTCAATATATTATTATTTGGATGTGTATAATAATGATTTGTAATTGATCTAAATAATATATATAACAAGATAATTATTCTATATATATGATATTCCATCCAATTATATATTATTTTAATATCAAAAGAATGATATTGTCGCTCGTGCATACATACAGATTACCATCTCCACAAACGTGATTAGATTAATTTCCACGTTCACCATTCAATGATGATTAGAAAAATATATATTATTAATAAGTATGTAATATATGACATAATAATTATACTTTAAATATATATATATATATATATATATATATATTTACACTCACATTTATCTTATTCACTTAGTTACATTCAATATGATATAAAAACGAAAATAGCATTTCTACGTATGTACGACCTACCGTCTCCATTAACAGTGTCTTCCATTTCATATATCTATATATTATAAATATTTATATTCTAAATATATATGATATATTTATCAATGTGTTTTTTTATTGGATGTATGAAAAACATGAGTTGAATGACATGATAACGAATAACAAGATAAAACACGTACGATAAAGAAAGCGATTATTAACCGAAATGTTAATTTAACATGGATATCATTATAAAATGTGTAGTATAATGTCATAAATGAAGAATGTATGATATAATAAACACTAATATGGTTTTGGAATAATTTAATAACATTCTACGGTCATTATACAGGAGGTCATTCATACCCTCGACCAAAGGAAATTGCACGGTAAGGGTTAACTTCACAACATATTTGTTATCCGATGTTGTTTTCATGTAAGTATCTACTAGGAAGATGGAGACATGTGTTTTTGGAAAAGGGGGTTGCGTGAAAAATTTGAGTTCTTCATGAAAAATATAGTGGTTCACAAAAAATCATTGGGATGCGCAAAATATCAGTGTAGTGCTCGGAAAAATAATGTGTTGCGTGAAATATTAGCGTGGTGTGAGAAAAAAAATTGGTGTGTGAAATATCATCTTGTTGCATGAAATAGAGGATTGGTATTTTTCACGCAAGTGGTGTTTTGATATAAGAGGATAGAAAATTGGAAAAGGCATGAGGTGTGTAAGAAATTTTAGTATGGCGCAAAAAATCATGTTGTGCAGAAGTTGTGTTTTTCACACTCGATGTGAACTACTCGCTCAAGGAGGGTTTTTCTCCCGAGGTCGATTTTTCCTATAAATATGAAGTAACCACCCTATAATCGATGAAGCTCCAGACATATAGAGTAAATTAGATCTGCTGTAAGAAATTGGAGTGCACAAGTGAGTTGCACGAAAACAACATGTTTCCCCGTAAAAGAACATTTTGCGTGCAAAGAACATGTCACGCGTACAAGTGGTGTTGTACGATAAGTGGATTTCGCGAAAAAGCTTAAAATTACGTGCAAGGTAGTGTAGAGGTTGCACAAAACATTTCGGGGTTGCACGTAAATAAGGTGTTCCATGAAAATTTTATTTTGCGCAGGGTATTGAAATTACATGTAAGGTGACGTAAGGGATGCACATAAAAATTGGGGTTTCCCGGTACACCTGGTGCAAAAAAGATCCATCTGCCGGTGAAAGTTGTATGTCACCAGAGCATTTATCAATATTTAAGAATGTAGATTTCATTAGAGATAATGAAGATACCAACAAGTCTATAAAATATGAGTGGATCTTCTGAAGGAGTGAACACACTTCAGTTGAGAGAGCAGTGAGCTTTCATATTTTGTGTGGTTTTAAAACAGGAGGGACAGTGAGTCCATTCCAAACTTGTAATCAATAGTGCGCTTATAGTGGAATTGGTACATTGACACACTACTGGTGTATCCTCCTTGGAAATAGCCCAGTGAGGGTGAACCATGTGAAAATCATTGTGTCTTGTGCATGCTTTAATGTTTTTTCATTCTCTGCATCAAAAAGGAGATATAAGAGGGTTTTTTCTAACAGAAAAACAAGATAAAAAGGGGCAGTCATTTTAATCTGTCATACCCTGATTCACCCCCCTCTCTAGTATCTAGCCTTGTAGACCAAACAATTGGTATCGTAGGGAAAGGTTGATATCAGTTTCTCTCTCATTTGGAGGTCAGCAGTCACAAAGGGATTCCAATATTTGACGGAACAAATTTTCATCTATAAAAGAATCATATGCAACACTACTTCTAATATTTGGAAATGGACGTGTTCACCGCAACGATGCATGTCATAACAGCAGAAATTAATAGTTTTCATTATTCAAAGCTGAGCATTGATAATTGGGTACAGATTCGAAGGGATTTAATTCTTTTGTGGGATCCCTATCCAATGATATATATACCAAGGTGATGTAATGAAAAACATCACATGCTATGGTAGGAAAAGCTGCTAAATATATACGAAGGAGATACAATGTTTAGAGAAGAAAATATACAAGTGTTGTGGAAAATGTATGATGATCTCAGAATGAACCCAAATGAGTCTGTTGACACGTTCTTTGATAGGGTAAATGTTGTAGTGGAAGACATATGAGGTCTTGGATAAGTTATTGAAGACATAATAATTGTGAAGCACATCTTGAAGAAACTTTCACCTAGGATCAATCCGAATGTTTGGATTTTGAAAGATAAAAACCCAAAAGAGCTGATAATGGATAACCATCAAAGCACATTTGTTGCATATGAAATGAGAAATGATGATAATGATGATGTGGGAAAGAATAACCCCAATGAAGTGGCATTCAAGGTAATGAAAAATCTCACCATTAAAGATTATCAAGAAGAAAAATAGACAGATGAGGTGATGTCATTCATTTCTTCAAATCTGCAAAGAATAAAAGGAATTTTTAAAGGGAAATGTCCACTAGAATTATTTCGATGTGGAAAGGTTGGTCATATTATGGAATGGGGCTCCAAAAATATTCAAGATAATGATAATGATGATGATGAAGTAGAAATTAACAAGATGAATTCTATTTCATTTGTGAAAGGGAAGAAACAAATCAAGGAAATTTTCATCAAGAAGAAGAATATTCATTCACAAGAATTAGAAAGTTTAGATGAGTCTGAGGATGAAGAGGACATAGGTGATTAATAACATGAAAGATCATGGGGAAAATTATATGGCGGAAATTGTCGATAGTACTCAGAAGAATGAACCAACCAACATTGATGATGAATAGGAAGTTTATGGAAGAGTTGATTTGCAACTTGAGATAGAGGTGGCTCTTGAATATATAGATTTTTAGATGGATAAAACAAATAAATCCAACAAATTTGTCTTTCATGCCAAACTCTACATAAAACTGCAAAGATAAGAGAAGTCTATGTTAATGGATAAAATTTAGAAACTGAGGTCATCAGTTCTAGAGAATTTAGAATCAGATAGTGAGTACTAACAGAGGATTAAAGATTAGAAGAATGATATTGATGGCTTGAATATTGCTGTGAATGATCACACCAAGCGTATCGAAGAGATTGAAGATGAATTTGTCAGACTATGAAAAATAGGTAAATGATCAAGATAAACTTCTGATTCGCAGCACAGTATCGAAAAATAAGATTATTCAGAAGACTGTAATGAGAAAAGATGAGCCTATTTGTTCAACAGGAAAGACGCAACAATAAAGCTCAGATGTTATGGCTGATTTGGGGCATGATCAGAAATAGAAAGTAGTCAGGGTTGAAGTTAGACTACAATCACCCATCCCAAAGATTAAAATTAATGTAGGTACAATGCAGAATCAGAAAGATCATAGATCTCAAGGGACTACTAGCAGTACAAAAGAGACACACGTGAATGTTCCTTTCATCAAGTTTTATTTCTGTGAAAATATGGGACACTCAAAAATGTTGTGTTCTATAGCCAGGAGATATAGAATAACACAAGAACAATGGTGGAAACCTTACATAGAATGGTTCCCCAGAACATATTTCGAAGGATACTGTTTCTGGTGCGAAGGATTTGGTCACATGGCTAGGTACTGCAATTTGACCATCCGGAGGACTCTACTAAAGTAGAACCAAAATGTTATCAAGCATAAGATCAATGAACCAACATTTGAGTTGAAAAAAATAGATTTGAAGCTTTTCAAGGTGAATCTTGTCCATCATACTCTGAGAAAGATCAGAAGTTTGAATCCATTCTGATTGTAAAATAATAAAATGGACCCAGAAGAATAAGGATGAGAAGGCTGTGGTGGAAGAAATTTCCCTCAATGCATCATACTATTCTGGTGTCGGGATCCTTGACAGTGGTTTCACATCTCACATGACAGGTAATAAGGATCTTATTATAGGCATAAAATACGAAAATGAAGGAGTTTTCAATATTGGAAACAATGAAGTTCAGAACATAAGAATGTCATCGAGACTAGAGACAATCAGATTATTTATAGTTATTGTTCTCCAGATGGATGTCAAATCTAAATTTTTGAATGGGGTTCTAGAGGAAGAAGTGTATATTGAGAAGCCATATGGTTTTCTCATTCATTAAGATGAGAAAAAAGAATGTAGACTAAAGAAGGCCTTGTATGGGCTGAAATAAGAACCAAGAGCATCGTACACAAGATTTGATTAGTACATGAAGAAGCATGGATTCTAGCTTATAGAAGTTGATTACAATCTATATTTCATCAACAATATTAAAAAAAGGATGGTTGTTCTAGTTTATGTCGATGACATAATATTTCACGGATCAGATGCAGCACAGTGCAGAATGTTTTCTGAATTCAGGAAACATGAGTTTGAAATGTCTGTTATTGGTGAGATGACATTTTTTCTTGGTTTATATGTGACACAAGGATTGAAAATCACATTTATTTATCAATCCAAATATGCCATGGAGTTTCTGAGATGATTTGGAATTTAAAATACCAAGGATATGAAGACTCCGGTTGCAACCTGGATGAGACCGTCAAAAGATGATTAAGGCAAGGTGGTTAATATCAAAGAATATAGGAAAATTATTGGAATTTTACTGTACTTGAATGGAACAAGGCCAAACATTGTATTCGCGACCTGGCAAGTAGAAATATATCAAAGTAATCCCAAGTAAAGCCACATGTTTTCATTGGAAATAATACTTCGGTATATCAAGGGTATGGTTTATTTCATCTTGAATTATAATGAAAAATATCAGATAGAGTTATTAGGATATACGGATGCAGATTGGGCCGGTTCAGCAGTTAAAAGGAAATCAAAATCAGGAGGTGGATTCTATCATGGTGGGATATGTATTTCATGTCTTAGAAAGAATTATGATTTTATTTCATTGAGAACCAAAAAAGTTTAGTATATTGAGGCCACTCAAGCTTACAAATATTTATTGTGGATGAAGCAGCAACTTGAGGATATGGGGGTTGAAGAGAAGTCTCCGATCAGAATCCAGTGCGATAAATCAAGTGCTATAAATATTACCTAAAATCCCATCCATCACTCTAGGAAAAAGAACATAGAGACAAAGTATTATTTTATCAAGGAGAAGGTTGAACATGGAATCATAAAGTTGGATTATGTGCCTACAGAGTTATAGGTTGTAGTCATTATGACAAATTCCTTACCGAAGGAATCTTTTGAGAGGCATCGACTAGCTCTGGGAGTTCAGTCGACTCCCCGCACTTGGAATAGTGTGGACATGGGATCACCCCCCTCTCCCTTAGGTATGATGTGTTATACCCAAAAGTATTGGTAAGTGTTTTTACCTTGTTACAGAATTCCAAGGAGTTCCCTTTGGGTTCGATGACAAAGGGGGAGAAAACAGTTATTGTTCATGGGGGCGATAGTGTGACAACGTGGCTATTTGAAAAATCATGAATGATATGGGGAGAAGCTGACAGGTGGAGAAGCGAGATAAAAGGAGGAATGAAATAGGGGAAGTGTATTAATCTGAAGATGCTAGAATTGATCAATCAAAGAATAGATATCATGAAAAGCCATCTACAGATCATGATAAAAGCATACAAGTGATAGTGAGAGAAGGATTCCAGCGATCAACAATTGGTTTCCGATTTGCAATTAGTATCAGATTGGTATCAATAGTTGGTGTCAGAAATGAAGTGTTTCATTTATGAAATTCTCATTTACTCTTGTTTCTCACATTGAGCATTGCTCATGTGGGATTAGAGTACGTGTTATGTGCATCCCTGAACGCTATCAGAATCGCAAGAGGCGAATGGTCGTAGCGGCTGGAAGGAGTCGTAATTATATATCAAAGTGTAGAAAATTTTTATTAGAAGAGTTTTCAACAAACCCAATGGGGGATATTGTTGGGAAAAAATCACTCTAGGCATCATTGAAGCATTTTTGAGGTGATTGTGTTTGGTAACAAAGTGGGCCTCCTTGTTCTGTTTGTTGACAAAGAAAACCATGATGTATGACTTTATTGACAAAAGGGGTTTACATGGTGATTTGTTGCATTCAAGGAATGATTTAAAAAATCCATATTTGTTTTAATAACCTTGAAAAAGGAATGTATGATCTGGAGGCGGTCCAAAAAGAGCAGATACAAGGTGGTGTCGATTTCCAGTGATGCCAAATTTTTGGGCCTGAAAATCGAAAAATGGAGAAATGTGTTTTCTGAAAAGGTAGTTTCATGAAAAATTAGATTGGTGCGTGAAAAATATAGTGGAACTTGAAAAATTAGTGGGATACATGAAATATTAGCACGGTGCGAGGAAAAATAAAGTGTTGCGTGAAAAAGTAGCGATGTGCGCGAAAAAGAAATTTGTGAGTGAAATATCAGCATGTTGTGCGAAATAGAGGATTGTTATTTTTCACGCTAGAGTTTTTTCGAGATAAGAAGCTTGAAAATTGGAAAGGGCATGAGATGAGAGGAAATTTCGAGTAGTGCACCAAAAACAATGTTTCACATAAGATGTGTTTTTCACGCTCGACATGAATTACACGCTCAAGGAGAGTTTTTCATGTGGGGTCGATTTTTCCTATAAATATAAAGTAACCCCCTTCCATTCGAAGTACATCCATACATATAGAGTATCCAAGCTCTGGCGTGGAAAATTGGATTTCACAAGAGAGTTACGCGAATACAAAAATTTTGGTCATAAAAGAACTGTTTGTGCGCAAAGCACATGTCGTGCGTAAAAGTTGTGTTGTGGGAAAAGTGGATTTCAAACAAAAGCAGAAAATTACGCCCAAGGAAGTGTAGAGGATGCATGTAGAATTTGGTCGTTGCGCATAACATAGGTGTTGCGAGAAAAGTGTATTTCATGCATGGTAAGGAAATTACGCGGAATGTGGCCTAAGGGCTGCGCATAAAAATTGGGGTTACCATGTACACCCGATGTGAAGAGATATTCATATGCTGATGAAAGTTGTACATCAACAGAACATTTGTCTACAGTTAAGAATGCAGATTTTATTAGAGATAATGAAGAGACCTGGAAGTCAATAAACTATGAGTGGATCTTCTTATGACGTAGTGATCACACTTCAGTTGAGAGATCATTGAGCTTTCATATTGTGAGTGGTTGTAAACCAAAAGGGACAGTGAGTCCGCTTCGAACATGTAAAAAGCAGTTCACTTATAGTTGAATTGGTATATTGGCACACTGCCAGTGTATGCTCCTTGAACGTATCCCAGTGAGGGTGAACCCAGTAAAAATTGTTGTTTCCAGTGCATTATTTATCGTTTGTTCATAATCTGCATCGGGAATGAGAGAAAAGAGGGTTTTGTCTAACAAAAAGACAAGATCAAAAGGGGTAGTTTTTTTAATATGTCGTACCCTGATTCACCACCCCTATCAGTGTATCTAGCCTAGTGGACCTAAAAATATTATTGTTAAAGAATACTATATTTGGAAATTGGAATGTAACTAATGGATTTCTATTTTATACATTCTACTCCTTGTTCATTTCCATATAAATGTTTCCATTGTTGTTATTCATAATTTTATCGCTTGATTTGATGGTGATCATCATATATTGGGATGGTATTTTGTTTTAATGTAATTATAAATGTGTTATTTGTCTTATGATTTTCTTGGATTAATATGGCTCACTTGATACTGGAGCGGAGAGAATTTTTGTCATGGTTTATGGATTCCATGGATGGAATCTCTATGTAGGATCAGTAACTACTCAACATGACATGAAAGATACTTTAGTTTTCCTGGTATGGGTAATCTAGGAAGATTTATTTATACATAGGAGTATAACTGGTCTATTAGGGGAGAAACCAAAGATGGACACATTATCCAGATGGATATTTTATGCCACAGGTGATACTCATTCCCTTATCTGAGATAGATGGAATGGACTCGGTGTCTCTATGTCATCAGTGACACAAGGGACACATATGGGTTTCCTTATACTAGAATTTATTACTTTTTTATATCATATATTCATGTTGAAACACTTGTGATCCATTTACATCACCATGGATGGGATTATAACTCCACCAAAATATATTATGGATGGATTGATTTATTTTGAACATTGATGTCTTCCTTCATATTATGAGTTTTATTATATGATGACATGGAAAATTGACCATCTTGATAAAGAACATGTGGAGTGTTATCTTCTATATTGGTTGATTATTTTTTGTTATAAATTCATACATATTATGACATCCACATGTACCAATTTTATATATCTATATTTGGATGATTTATGTTCTATAATTAGGGTGTCAATTGTGAAACCTATCGGGGGTGTTTAAATTTTACATTTTTTATGATTCATTTATCATTACCAATGAACACTTATATTTATTTATGGAATGAAATGGAATGAAAAATGTGGGTGCTAGAATTTTGAGATTTATATCTCACAAACTAGCCATGAATTAATTGGTAACTGAGTAGACATTATTATCAATGATATAATTAAAGGGATGTGTGATTATTTTGATGAATTATTTACATAATACATATGATGGAGTTGGGTGAAGAGGATTGTGCCTTTGATTGAGATGTTTTGTATATGTTATTATTTTTTTTAAATTATAGTATTTGTATCCCCTATTTCCTCATACATAGATTTTTACCAAAATAATTTTAACATGATCATAATTTTCCAAATACTATTGTAATTCATATCTCATATTAATTTACTTCTTGAAAATGGTCTATTTATAGATTTATACTATTTTCGGCCTATTATTATGCTTCTAATATTTATGATTTACAACATACCATATTACTTGTTTATATTTATGAGTTCATAGTCTCCCCACAGACACAACCTTGGTCCTCAATGTTAGTCTGCAGCCTCTAGATTTCTAGTAGATCCACATGAGGACTTGAAGCCACTACCTCTAAGAAACATATGTGGCACCTATGAAGGTACACTAAAATGTGGTATTATACAGCTTTATCATTTTTTATAGTTTGGGTTTAAATAGGAGAATAGGGCATTTGAATTTGTAATTTCCCAAATTCTTGGTCGTAGAGAAACCATATAGAGGGGAAACCCAAATTAGCATGGAAAAAAATTATAGTTATTGATTATTCCACTAATGGTTGGTAAAACCCCACATTAGGTTGGCCCACATGTTTATAGTTTTATAATATTGATTCTATAGGATTTTTGAAATTATGAATTTATTCAATGGTGATGAGGGTATATAAAAAACATGTATCATGCAGTGAACTATAGGAATTTAAATTTCATTCATTATTCCATGCCAGGTAGATTTTATTTCAAGGATATTTGAAATTCTTGATGTGTCTTCCATGGTTTATTAGAATCTATTTTTCATTTCATGATAGAAATATAAATTAAAACATAAGTTCTCAACTATTAATTTATTTGATGAGATTTATTTTGTAATTTATATTATCATTCCCTACAGATATCCCATGTTTGAGTGTTCCTTTCATACATATTATTATGCCATGCTTAATAGGCGAGTTCATGATTTTTAATCCTAGTTAGTTATTATTTTATAATGAATGTTGTTTAAAATTTTAGGTGACTAATTATTGTGTGTTTAAATATCCATGATTATATTATTATGTTGAATGGGTGGTAACATGATAATTATGATAAAATGGGATTCGTGCTATAATATGCAAGGTGTGTACCTTATGAATTGTTTATTGATTACCCATATAAACGAACCATTATTTATGTGCATATATACATAATAAAAAGTTGTATAAATTTTCAAGATGATGAAATTATCATTAATCGTTAATATTTGATGTTGTTAAAAAGATCCAATTTATGATTTTTAGAGTGTTTGGGAACATTATGAATTATTAGAGGGTGGACCATATATTCAAACCATGGGTTACATACTATGGATGTATAAATGAAATTCATTAATTATGAAAATTTTTAATTTCCATGTAATGCTAGAAAAGTGGTTGTAGTTTTGTGGGAGATACCGATAATAGATAAATCATATGGGCACCTAATATGTTGATGGTTGTAACTGCAGAATTGGGCCATCTATTAAGATCGTTATATTATGAAACTTATATAAATACAAATTTTGAAAATATTTACCATGATTATTTTGGCTACCTTAGTAAATCCCATAGGTATTCTACATAGTAAAAATGAAAAATTTGGATAAAATTCACAATGAAAATCTAGAACCATGTAGGAATGTCGGGGATTATTATTATTAAAATGGTACTGCTAAGTGGGTTCAGAAAATCTAAATTCTTAAATGGAATAGGTGGTTTCAATGAATATATAATTTTTGTGTGAAACCCTATTAGTTGTAATTTATATTCATATTTATTATTTATTTACTCTATAGTGGTATGTTATGTATCCAAAAGGTGGATAATTAATGTTTTTAATATTATAGAATTTATTTCATGTCTAGTACCCATGTATTTAACAATAGTCCCTCAATCTTATTTATAAATTTCATGGGGATCCTTAAAATTTAAATTAACGGTGCTTAAAAGTGTTATGTGAATTTTTTTTAATTATAATAGGATTAACCAAAATAATAATGTTCAAAGTTGAAGTAGAAAAGGAATTTCTTGTTTTACATTATAGTTTTAGTTGGATTTATTTAAAACTAGGAATGAATTTTTTTAAATAACTAATATTTTATTGGTTTAGAACCATAATAAACAACATTTAGTTGTTTTTTATCCCATCCATTATGCATGGACAGTTTAAATCGTGTATACCTTCTTTACTCCTTGAGATGAGATCTTGAGAATTAAACTTATGTATCTTTTATATATATTTTCCATAAGTGCTGTTTCCTATCATGATTATTGAAATTATCTAAAATATCCTCTTTATAGTATCGACAATTGATATTTTTGATATAATCTAGTGTTATTAGGTACAAAATCTAGAATCATTAAATGTATTTAGGTGTTCTGTGAGCTATTCCTCTTTTATGGTGTTTTTTGGGATCTATAGTCCCATGTGGTACTCTTAGATTCTAAAATTACTCCCTTTTATGATTGGTGGTTTTTTGTTGTTTGATTTTTTTTCTATGTATGTGCATTTTGAGATTCTAATTTCTAGCTAGAGAGACATTCCATGGACATGGTTGAAGTCTTTCTAGGTTTTGTGACCCTTTCTATCATTGATTATTGATGTTCAATTACTTGGGATTCATCATATTATTCTATAGTCATATGAGTATTGAAAAAAATGGGTTAAATCAAAATGTGGACCATATGTTACATTAATTCATATGGATTAGAAGCCTATGTATATTATCAAAAATGTTTATTTTTCACATTTAACCATAGTGTGGCAAAAATTGATATATTTGGTACTCATCATTGTGTTATATTTTTCCTCAATCCTTTTTAGTTTGGTGTTTATCTATTAATCTAGTGTTTCTATGATTTTAATGTAGGTTAGTTCCAGATTAGAGATACATAGGAGTCAAGTCAAATCAAACTCATCCTAGTTCTCAAGATTACTGTCTATGTGGAATGTATGTTTGATAGAATATTTAGTTATTAGGGATCTTATTCCTAATTTTACGGTTCACAAAACCTAAAATAGTACATCACTTATATGAAAGACTAAAAGTGAATCCAAAAAATAAACATTAAGGGGATTTTTATCTCAGTATTCTCAGTTAAAACATTATTAAATTATGATGGCCAACTCTAGGACTGCATTCGTTGGTCGATGGAGCGCATTCCATGGAATGAGATACGTTTCATTGATATAGTGGGGGAGTTTTTCAATTATATTTAAATTCCTCATTCTATTTTGATGGAACCCAACTATGGAACGACCATTTGAGAATGTCACGTACATTATAAAATAAAAGAGGATAGTAATCTCTCACACATAAGATAGTTCATGCTGGAGAGTATGATAATGTTGTTCTTGGCGGTGTGCTCAGCTTGTCATGACATCACTGATTGGGGAAGGGCCATGGTGGTTTTTCATGGGTGACCACGGGATGAATAAGGTGATGATTGTATCTTGGATATGTTATTTATTTCTTTTCTGGAGGAAGCTAATCCTTTTTACCCAAGAAGTCATCTATTAGTGGAGAGACTGTTCCACCATTTAATGGTTGTGTACGGTTGGGTTGAAACCATAGCATGAACCTCTCCCACTTAGTAGTATGTGTGTATCAGTTACTCTTAGGAAATCATTCAAATCCTCATAGTTCACTATTTTCGTAATCATAACCACAACCGTTATCTTTTTATAATTTGGTTGCACTAATAGTGTGTTGGTATTATTCCACGTTAATTTCTTAGATTACATCGAGCAAGTTGAATGGTTTATTTCATTGTAGTCTATGGAAGTGAGTTTGTATTTGAAGAATATTTATACCAACGCGACACCTTGTTTCATAGGTAGGAATTAATTTTTTTTACCTATGGACAATAGATAATTCAATATTGACAGGATTTTCTAGTAATTTTCATGTCATAGATTCTTGAAATGTTCTTCATGGGCCCATTTGTTCAATGTACCAATATCTCCCTTATAAGCATGGGGTACGAACTACATTGTGTCCATTATGGTAATTATACTATAATCATTCCATGGATGTCTAGGATTAGTAGTAGTACTCAAAGGTGATGGTTTTTGTAACACCCCAAGCTTCCACGGTTCATTTCAATTTGAATAATGCAATAACTACCATTGTACAGAACTTTGAGATTCTAACACACTGTGACCAATCAAAGAAGTCATTATGTATAGTAATACCAAATTTTGAAAATTTTATAAATTTTATATTTCAAAATAGAATTCATTTTTGGATTTCAAATATATAAATTATCATAGGATAATTTTTTTTATTTTTATGATACCATTCATAATTTGATAAATAGTGAAAATGTGAAATTTTAATTAAAAACAACTTTTTTAATATAAATAATATATTGTGTAAAATTATATATATGACTAGATTTAATATGTCAATAGATTATATTTTTTTCATTTAATATAATTTAGGCCATTAGATATAATTTCACAATTAAACTAGACAAAAACAAGTGCCAATCTTTTGATAGTTATTATTTCTTAAAAACAGTTTTGATGTTTTGAATGTAATAATTAATTTTAAATTAAATTTTCCACTTTTGTGTGTTAAATTTGGAAAAATTGATTCCATATTTTAAATACAGAGTTCCTAATTGTGTAAATAGGTATCTTTTATTTTTATACATTATGATTAATTACTTCGGTAAATATTTTATTTACCATGGTTAAATGGTAAATATGGTAAATAAGGGTAAAAAATAATTTTATAATAAAATTAAATTACCATAAAACATGTCCTACAATTATTAGATGATACATTTCCGACAATGGGAAACCTTGGGTCGATTTTGGGACCCCATGGAGCCACTTCTAAAAGAAAATGTCACTTTATATTAAATAATTTAAAATAATACAAAAAATGACATAAGTATACATCTTGTAGTAAAAAATTTTTACATAGGGTTATTTATTTTATCTCATAGTCTATAAATACTTATTACAAGGACAAAACTATTTCCTACATAATTTTATTTTATTTATAATTTTGAGATATTGAATATTTAAATTTATTTCTGACACAATGATGATATAGAATTTTCATTATTATTGAGAGAATAAAATAAATGGTATTATTAATGATACAATAAATATAATTTAAAAATTTTGATTCCATCCAGGTATTTTATTGGTTAATATGACATGTTAGGATTTATTAAATAAATTTTTTTCGAATTAATAAACTTTTAATGACTTTAAAAAAAAATTATTAAAAAGTGTCAAAATTGACATAAAAGTGTTTTTATAACAAATATTATATTATTAATAGATATAATAATTCTAAAAAATATAATTCTCAGCAAAAGGACTTATATGATGATAGGTATATCATTAATTAACCACATGGGGTTCACATGGTTGTTTATTGTAATTTTATTAACAATATTATATAAAAATACAGAGAGACATGATAAATGTCAAAATAATTAACTAAGAGTTAAATCTAAAGAATATGGTTAATATAGTGACCCAAACCTATCTAAAACCTATTTTTTTAATTTATTTAGATCCATACAAATCTTATACTCTAAATAAATCAAATTTTAGCCTTTATAAACCGAATATTAATTTATTATAAAATAATATTTTAACTTTTTCATAAGGTGCTTCTCACTACTCTTATAAAAGGGAACTTCCCCTTTCTGAAATTCACATCATCAAAGCCTTTTTCATCAGCCAAAACATAGACAAATACCCTATAAACTATCCATAATTAATCCTAGATGCCTTACATTAGACAGAAAGAAATCCTAAATATCCCTTTTCATCAAATAAAAAGGAAGAACCCGAAGAAGAGGTAAATATTTAGTCACCCCTTTCAAGTTCTTTTCTGCTTTCACTTATTATTTATTTCTTGTTTATAATCTCAAATAATAACTCCAAAAATCATCTATATAATGAAATTTTATTATAAATATGGTACAAAAATATTATTCTATCCATATATTTAATGATATGTCACTATACATGCGTGCGTACGGCTTACGGTCTCCACGTCGTGGTGTAATTGTTTTTCAATATATTATTATTTGGATGTGTATAATAATGATTTGTAATTGATCTAAATAATATATATAACAAGATAATTATTCTATATATATGATATTCCATCCAATTATATGTTATTTTAATATCAAAAGAATGATATTGTCGCTCGTGCGTACATACAGATTACCATCTCCACAAACGTGATTAGATTAATTTCCACGTTCACCATTCAATGATGATTAGAAAAATATATATTATTAATAAGTATGTAATATATGACATAATAATTATACTTTAAATATATATATATATGTATATATTTACACTCACATATATCTTATTCACTTAGTTACATTCAATATGATATAAAAACGAAAATAGCATTTCTACGTATGTACGACCTACCGTCTCCATTAACAGTGTGTTCCATTTCATATATCTATATATTATAAATATTTATATTCTAAATATATATGATATATTTATCAATGTATTTTTTTATTGGATGTATGCAAAACATGAGTTGAATGACATGATAACGAATAACAATATAAAACACGTACGATAAAGAAAGCGATTATTAACCGAAATGTTAATTTAACATGGATATCATTATAAAATGTGTAGTATAAAGTCGTAAATGAAGAATGTATGATATAATAAATACTAATATGGTTTTGGAATAATTTAATAACATACTACGGTCATTATACAGGAGGTCATTCATACCCTCGACCAAAGGAAATTGCACGGTAAGGATTAACTTCACAACATATTTGTTATCCGATGTTGTTTTCATGTAAGTATCTACTAGGAAAATTTATTTTCCATTTCCATATTTCATAAAATTGTTTTCAAAGGGATACTTTTTAATGGGCTTTATTTCAAAAACAACCTTGTAAATTTTTTTAATATTTATTCTTCTAAAGCGTTCTCATTAATGTCCATATTTTCAAAATGGTTTTAGGGATCTATTTATATGGATATGAATTTTTTTAAAATGATAATTCATTTCAAAAGTTTCAAAGTGGTTTGGGACACTTTGATTCAAAAATATATTTAAATTTCTTCCTTTCTAACTTGTATGTCTTTTAAATGTTTTCATGAAAAAGATATATTTCTTTCAAAGAGTTTTACGAATCATTCTCATTGATGTCAACATTTTTTTAAACTTGTTTGATGTTGATTTATTATGATACAAATTTTCTATATTTTATTGAAGGTATTTTTTTATGTTTGACTATGGATGTGTTATTTTCATACCATTCATGGATTATGTATATTGTAATGACATTTCGTATGCTATTTTTAATACAAATGATTATGTAATGTTTCAACCTTTTCATATGAGCAATGTATTGGACATAGTAAGTGACAGGTGGAGCCCGCTATAGGTCCTCGATGAATCAGTAGGTCTCATGAGAAAACTAGATGGGGATTTAGCTGAAGCCTTTCCAAATTCGATATATGGTTTTGAATGAGGCCTTAATCATTTTTAGATGTCTGGGCCGAGGCCTTGAAATAATGTTTCAGAATGTCTGGAATTATACATTCACTCATTATGAAAATAATATTGATGGTTCATGTGGTTATTCAGCTAGTAGAATACCCATGACTATATTACATTAGGAAATTATTAACTCATCTCATATTCCTTCCATAAATGGTTTCATGTTTATTATTATGTAATGGCTAGTGTTTTCAATTATTCTCCTTACCTAATATTTATGTTATCTTCTGATTTATTGCTTATCCTTACTACATGTTGGAGCTCACCCATTTCAATGTTTTATTTTCTCAGGATTCCAAGAAGTGTTTTATGATTTATAATAAGGGTTAAGCTAGGGGATTAATGGCGGTCTCAAAGGATCATATATGTTGTGTTTTATTTTATAATGTGTAATGTATTGTTCATGTATACAATCCATTTTTCAAGACTGCTAAATTGATTAGTCTTTCGGGACTTGATTCCATTAATCAAAACAATGTATTAAAATAATGCACTGACTCTGGATAACTAGTATTGGGGCATTACAGTTGGTATCAGAGAAATATTAGTATACACCTTGGAAGCTATATTTAGATAAACTCTGATTAGAGCACATAACAGTAAGATTGACTTTGATGATTAATATAGATGAAATTCCTAGAATTTTGGTATTGTAGAGATTTTTTTATTTTTAGAAGCATTACTTCCATGTCTGGTTACGAGAAGGTAGAGGCGGCTATGGAACAGATGCACCTAGTGGTAAACCCCAAAAACACCGCTTTGAACAAGACTCGAAGGAGAACTCGTGCATGACAATGGGCCTTGCTGCACTTTTGGTAACAACACTCCTGAGGTATATGCTTAGGATAATTCTCATTTTCATTATAAATAATTATGAAGGATTTTTTCGTGTATACATCCTCAAAGAAAAAATGTATATGATTATGGATTATATCCAAAATTTGTTTGGTTTATCTTATGTTATTTACAAGTTTGGAATTATGTATTACAATTTTTAAAGTAATATAGTTCATGCCATTGTTTATAAATTGCGCCTAGTGGAATGAATTGTAATAGTATCAATGAACATAATTCGTGTAGTAAATTACCTCCTACTAATGATAATTATAGTAGATCTAGTAATACAACTGGTGCTGATCAGCTGATCACTATACTTGGACAACTCACTCTGGTTATGAAAAATATCCTTACCCATATGGATCACCCTGATTCGAAACATGTATGATCAATGATAGATCAAATCATGAGGTAATAACCAAAAACATTCAATGGGAGTACAAATCCATTAGTATTTGATCAATGGATAAATTCCATAGAGAAAATATTACATGCCTTTGGAGTTAGGGAAGGGAAAAAGTTTCCATGGCAGTTTACAGCCTCATGGGATATGATGATCAATGGTGGTCATTGATTGAACACACAAATGAAGATGATGAAGTATAAAATATGGAATGTATAGTGTTTAAAGAGATTTTCTTAGAAAAATACTTTCCTTATGTCCATCAAGTGGATATGGAAAGACAATTTCTGAGTCTAAAGAAAAAGGAGGATGAGAATGTCACAAAGTATGAAGTTAACTTTACAATGTTAGCAAGGCCTGCTGTAGAATATATATGTAACCCAATGAGTAATATTGATTGATTTATTGGTGGGTTAAAACCATTTCTACGTTTAAAATTATTCTGACAACCTTTCTCAATGTACAATGATATAGTATCATGTGCTATCAAGACAAAAAAAGAATTCTCTAAATCTTATGACAATAAAGTAAAGCATGAGAAGAAGAGAACAGTGGAAAAAGAGACAGATAAAGGGGGAAAGGGAAAGAATGATTTTTCATTTTGTGATAATTGTTGGAAAAAACACCCCAGTACATTCCTAAAAGGAATGAGAGTTTGTTACAAATGTGGAGAAAAGGGTCACCAAGTTCATGGTTACAAGGGAAAGAAAGAGGGTGTCAATGTTTATTGCTACAATTGTAGAGAAATGGTGAATTATTCAATGTAGTGTCCTAAGAATCAGGGAAACCTACCTTAAAAAAGTCAAAGGGATGAAGTCCAAGGTTATGTTGTTACTATATTTGAAGTGGAATAATTAATCAATTTGTGTTTTTGGACTCATTGATTATATTCTGGTTATAGGAATAATGTAAATATTGTATTGTAGTAAATTTTGTTTCATTAATGTTTTAATATGACTAAGGTAATCATATTTTATGTTTGTGACAAGAAGAGAAACATAACTTTGTTTGGGGAATCTGATATTACAATTGAGTTTGGAATTTTGATTCCTTTTACATAGTCTAAAAAGAGATATTTTGGATAACTATAATGTTTGTATTGGATTATGTTGAATGTTGGATAGTCTTTCTTAAGGATAAAAAATTTCTAATGATTATTTTATGAATATTTTAATTCTATTATTTTAGGAAAAGGACAACCTGCAGGTCGGGCGATAACCCATCACTTCGGACAAAGCTGCAAAATCAAACCCACAACCATAGTGTAACATGCCTTTATTACCTACCACTAGCCTAAAAAAAAGTCCCTAGTTATTATAAAATATATTTTTTCATTTATATGGTATGTGATAATATTTAGAACCTTATGCGATTTTGAAAATTATAATATTTTTGAGTTCTATTATATTTTGGAGTGAAAGAGGAGTTTGTGGAAGAAATTAGTTGAAGGATTAAACTCTTCTTGTCAAGTATATGTATATATATATTTATATCTATTATTCTATGAAGAAATTAATTCTTAAAAATTGGGTAAGGGATATTAAAACCGAAAATGTGTTATCATAATACCTTATGTTTTGTTGAACTAATGATGTTTTAAATCATTATTGATTGATGGCTCTGAAGCCATAAATTTTACAATTGTTTGTGATTGATGAACTCAATCACTCCCTATAAATATTTAGGTTTTTATTATAATTATGTGTTTATAATTTCCACCAATGTTCTCTTATTCGAAACAACAATTTGGTGGTGACTTTCTCATTTATCTTTCCCTCTTATTAAAAATAACTGTTATTAACCCTATTTAGGATGTCTGTTTTCCAAAAAGGTATTTTCTATTTTCAAAATTTTATTTTCGAAGAACAATTTCATATTTCGAGAATGAAATTAATTGGAGGGGATAATGTGACACCCCAAGATTCAGCGGTACGTTTCCCTTTGAATAATGCAATAACTTGCATTGTATGCAACTTCAAGATTCAAAAACACCCCGACCAATCAAAGTAGTAGTTATGAATAGAAATACCCACTTTTTGAAATTTTTTAAATTTATATTTTAATATAGACATCATTTTTGGATTCATAATATCGAAATTATCATCGGATAAATGTTTGGTATTTTTATGATAACTTTCATAATTTGATGAATAATGAAAAATACAAAATTGTATTTAAAAACAACTATTTATATAAAAATAATTTAAATTGGTAAATTATAAATTTTTGTGGTTTTAATATGTCATTATATTATATTTTTATCATTTAATATATTTTACGTCATTATATGTAATTTCAAATTTAAACTGGACATAAACAAGTGTCAATCTTTAAAGTTATTATTTCTTAAAAACACAATTTTAGTTTGGACATCGGAAATTAATTTTAATTTAATTTATTCCTCTTATGTGTTTTGAAATTGGTAAAATATATTCCATATTTAGAATCTGTAGGTCCAAATTTTGTAAATATGTGTCTTCTATTTTTAGAAATGTTGAATAATTATTTCGGTAAATATTTTTTTTACCATTGTTAAAAGGTAAATTCGGTAAATAAGGGTAAAAAAATTATATTATAATAATATTAAACTACACTACCTTGTGTTATAAACATATTGGATGACACATTTCTGACCATGGGTATCCATGGGTCGATTTTGGGACCTCAAGGAGCCACTTGTAAGTGATAATGACACTTTATATTAATCAAGATAAAGTAAATACAAAAATGAAAAAAGTATATATCTTTTAGTAAAACAATTTTTACATAGGGTTATATATGTTTTATTTTTGACTATAAATATTAATTAGAAATATAAATATATTTCATACATAATATTATTTATTTATAATATTTATTCATTGAATAATTAAATTTATTTATGACACGATGATGATGCATTATTTTCCTTATTTATGAAAAAATAAAATAAATGGTATTATAAATGTTAAAATATATATCATTTGAAATTATTAATTCCATAAAAGAATTTTATAGGTTAATATGACATGTTTGTATTGCTTAAATAAATTTAGTTCGAATTAATAATTTATTTATGACTTTACCAAAAATAAATTATTAAATAGTGTAACAATTTACATAATAGAGTTTTTAAAACAAATATTATATTATTAATTGATATAATAATCATAAAAATATAATCATTTGACAGAAAGACATAAATGATGATAGGTATATAGTTAATGAACCACTTGGGGTTCTATTAAAATTTTGTAGTATGTTTATTAACCATATAATATAAAAATACCCAGATACATGGTAAATGTCAATCTAATTAACTAAGAGTTAAATAAAAAAGATAAGGTTATTATAGTGACAAAAACCTTTATAAAACCTATGGGTTGTAAGTATTTAGACCCATACCCACCTCATACTCTAAATAAATCAATTTACTTTCATTATATACCGAATATTAATTTATTATAAGATAATACTTTTTGTGTTTTCTGAGGTGCCCCTCACCCCTCTTATAAAAGGGCAGTTCCCCTTCTCTCAAATTACAACCTTCAATGCCGTTTTTCTTGACAAAACCCTTCTCAAATACCCTTTAAACTATCCTAAATACATCTTATAGGCCTTACATTAGACAAAAATCCATCCTAAGGAGCCCTTTTTATCAAATCAATAGGAAGACCATGAAGAAGAGGTAAATATTTAATCACCTATTTCATGTTCTTTTCTTCTTTCACATCCTCTTTATTCATTATTTATATTCTATAATAATAACTCCAATATTTTATATCTAATATGATTTTATTATAAATATGGTACAACCATATTATTCTATCCATTCTTTTAATTACATGTCACCATATGTGTGTATATACGACTTACCGTCTCCACGATGTGGTGTAATTGTTATTCAATACATTATAATTTGGATGGGTATAATAATTATGTGTAATTGATGTATATGATAAATATAACATTATAATGATTCGGTATATATTATATACCATCAAATTATATATTATTTTAATATGATAAGAATGATATTGTCGCTCGTGTGTACGTACAGATTACTGTCTCCATGAATGCAATGAGATTCATTTCTATATTCACTATTTAACGATGATTATAAAAACATATATAATTAATAATTATGTAATATATTACTTAATAATTCTACTAGGAATATATATATATATATATACTCCCATATTTCTTATTCACTTAGTTCCGTTCAATACGATATGAAAATGGAAACTTCTTTTATGTGTACATACGGCCTACCGTCTCCATAAACTGTGTTTTCTATTTGATATATCGTTATATTATAAATATTATTATTCTAAATATATATTATATATATATATATATCATTTTTTATATTCTGGAAGTATTTAAAACATTATATAAATGACATGATCAATAATAACTTGATAAAACATGTATGATAAAGAAAGCGACTGTTACCCTAAATGTTAATTTAACATGAAAATAAATAAAAAATGGATAGTATAAAGTAATAAATGAATCATGTATGATATAATAAATATTAATAAGGATCTTTAATAATTTATTAACATACTATGGTAATTATATAAGAGGCTAAATGTACCCTCGACCAAAGGAAAGTTCATGGTATGGGTAATTTGACAATCTCTTTATTATATAAGGTTCATTTTACATAAGTCTCCAATGGGAAATATTTATTGTCCATGTCCATGATTAATAAAAGAGTTTTTAAAGGGATTTTTAAGGGACTTTTTAACTAAAATGTAATTTTAAAATTTTAAAATATTTATTCTTCTAAATCATTCTCTTTAATATCCATATTTTCAAAATGGTTATAAAGGATTTATTTATTTGGTAATGAATGTTTTTAAAATGATAATTTATTTCCAAAGATTCAAAGTGGTATGGGACACTTTTATTCAAAAATATATTTAAATGTCTTCCTTTATAAATTGTATGACTTTTAAACGTTTTCATGAAAAACAGATATTTCACTCAAAGAGTTTAACAAATCATTTTTATCGATGTCAACATTCTTTTAAACTTTTTTGAAGTTGATTTATTATGATAAGAATATTCCATATTGTGTTGAATGTTTTGTGATATTGTGACTATGGATGTGTTATTTTTATACCATTCATAGTTTATGGATTATGTAATGAAATTTCATATTCTATTTTTAATACTATTGTTTATTTAATGTTTATAACTTTTCATATGAGAAATGTATTGGACATAGTAAGTCATGGATGGAGCCGACTATAACACCTCGATGCATCGTTAGGTCTCAAGAGACAACTAGACATGGAATGGGATGAGGCCATTCTTAATTCGATATATGGTTTTGGCCGAGGGTTTAATCATTTTTAGAGGTTAGGGCCAAGGCCTTGAAAAAATGTTTCAGAATGTGTGGCATTATACATTCCCTCATTACGAAAATAATATATATGGTTCATGTGGTTATTAGACTAGTATAATACCCATGACTATGTTTTATTATGGAATGATTTACTGAACTCATGTTCTTTCCATAAAAGGTTTCATGTTTATTAATTTGTAAAGGCATGTGTTTTCTATTATTTACCGTACCTAATATTTATGTTATCTTCTGATGTATTGCTTACCCTTACTGGGCATTTGTGATCAACCCTATCTATGTTTTATTTTTCCCAGGATTCCAATAATTATTTTATGATTGATAAGTTGGGTTATGATATGAGATTAATTGCTTTCTCAGAGGATCATTTATGTTGTGTCTTATTTTATTATGTGTAATGTAACATTCATGAATGCAATTTATTTTCCAAGATTGCTAAATTGATCGGTCTTTCAAAACATGTTTATTTTTAATTATTCCAATGTATTAAAATAATGCACCGACTTTAGGTAACTAGGTTCAAGGTGTTGCAATTTTATATGGGAGCATCATCAGATGTCAGGTATGGGATTCAGTGAACACGCTCGTGTTAAATTTGAGATTCCTTGGAATAAGGAATTATGGTTCTATTGAAAATAATTAGTCTATCTAAGATGAGAATATTGAGGATGGACATCTATATGATTTAGTATTTGATATCTTTTTTATGTGTATGATCGTAATGTTCCTATTTTAAGAACATTATAGGGATAAGGCAGGCATGGTTTTATATGTCGGTTCTTTTCATTCAAGGAATTCATGATTAACCAGTTCATGTTTTGTTTATTGGGATTAAAATGTTTTTTCATATAGGGAAATTGATATTTTCATAGAGTAAATCATGTTTTCTTAGATAAATTATTAATTATGGGAGTGTATAAAGAACTTTTTTGGTGTTCTTGGTAGGTAATTTAAAAGGTGGAGGTACCATGGCCTAGAATTAGACCCTTTGTAATGTTAATACATATGGTGGGAAGAATCATTGGTTTGATGTTTAAGGGACTATGACATGTTTGTGTCTCTATCTAAATAATGTCACATAATTCATATTTTAGTGTTTTAATGGAAAATTGAGTGTTTTCTTTGGTTCTGTCGACATATGGAAGGTATGACTATGAAATTCATTTTGGTGCATTTTCCCATTGGGAAGGGAACACGACCATTCGATTGAGAAGTCCAGACACCTATATTATGTGTTTTTAATCATTTCCTAAGTATTATTTGGGATGATATGTTCTAATATGGGGAGGTTGTAATGAATTGTGTATTTTTCCAAGGTATATTTTCATGCAAATATAAATTTTTTTCATTTACTAGTTATCCTATTAATTGAACTGAGCTTCAAAACATAATTCTAATAGTTGATTCAATATTAATAAATTTTTTATACTTTGGTAATTTTCCTAGGAGTACCTTCTGTTTCCAGTTGAGTTTATTGAAAACTGGGCAAAAAAATCCCCTGTTTGTATGATTTGTGCTAGGAAAATGGTTTGCCTTAAACTATATTGTAACCACATGAAAATTGTGATCCATAAACTGGAGGAGAAACATGTGCTGTACATTTTTCACACAGTTTTTTCAAATAGTGTGGATAAAAAACATGGATTATTCACCTTTATAAGTACCCTCACACTATTAATTTCATGCATGGATCATGGTCATGATAATCATGTGGGAAAAATCATGTGAGGTGGGATTCAAAGTATCCAGAGCCACATAGTTGTTGCATTGTTTGAAAAAACCATGTTACCATGTTTTGTGGGTTAAATACCCATTTTACGATAATAAAATTTTAAACCCATTTTCAACTATTTCATACTCTTTAAGAAACATTTTCTCGTCACCTTTTCACATGTAATGACCCGAAATTTTAAATAAATATTGTTTCCTAATTTTATGTGTTATTTTTATACTCAACAAATTTTTTCACTTGGTAACATGAGTCTAATTAAAATGAGACTGTTGGGTTTTGACTGTTATTTGACCATTGGTCAATATGACCACTTGAAACTAAACATTTTGACTATTGTCTATAAATACAAGCAATCTTGGTTAATTAACATAGAAAGAAGATTCGATGGCCTCACCCAGTAGTCTTGGACCGATCGAAGCCCATCTAACAGAACTTGGGAAGGAGGTAGCACCACTGGGCTTTGCTCTGGACCAAACCCAAGCTGAACTTCATCGTATAAAGCTAGAATGGGATTGCATTCGCGAGAAATTCAAACTGATAGAAATTACTACTCGTGCGATGTTGGTCGAGCCTCCCTCGAATTCTCTCACCTTAGCACACCTTACACTTAGGTCATATGCTGGTGTGATAAGGGGCTATGTAAGGAGACCGTAACTGTCTTGTGTAATCCTTTATTTTAAATAAAATTTTTGATTTCTTTTATGAATTTTCAAATGACCGGAAAAATATAGTATGCATATTTTTGATGAATTTTAGAAAAAGGATATTTTAAATATGTTTATGTAAACCCTAAATAATTAAAAATGTGTAATGATTTTCAAAAAATGGTCTTCTGCAATTATGTTCAGTACGAAATTTAGAGTCTAATAAGATCAACTTGATTTTTGATGAATAGTAAATTATGAATAGTGATTTTATGATTAGGATTAATAATTTGTCCAAATAGATTAGTAATCTCACTTAAAGAAAGTATTAAAATATGCTAGCCACTTTGATTAAGTAATGTGATTCAATAAAATGGTTAAATAACAGTTTCATAAATTATTATTCAAGTATTGGTTTCTTCAGATGAATAGTGTTTTTTAATTAATATTTTAATTAAAAATATTTGGAAAATTATTTTTATAATATGGACTTCATTTTTGAACTCAGAGCATCGATATTATGTTAAGGTAATTTTTGAGGATTTTTCTGAAAAAAATAAAATTTCAATGAATAGTGTTTTTATTTAAAAATTAAATTGAAAATATTTCGAAAATTATTGTTATAAAATGGATTTCATTTTTGAAATCGGAGCATTGATATCTGGTTAAGGTGAAATTTTGGGATTTTTCTGAGAAAGTTGATTTTTCGATTAATAGTGAAAATATAGTTTTTAAGTTACGGGTGTTTAATGACATCATTAAATGATGTATTAAGTATATATTCAATATGGTAGAATTATGAATATTATGATAAGGTATGAGGTGTCCCATGTGGCCAATACCATGGGCAATTACCATGGGCAAGCCCACGGTTTTGGCAAAACCACTAATGAGGTGTCCCTTGGCGATTAATGCCTTGTCCCCTCACTTTCCCTATAAATACCCACCCTTTCCTCCTTTAGTTTTCACTCCCAACTCTCCCCCAACAAAGTTCTGGTCTCCTTACCTCCCAAGGAGTCCTCCCAAGGTGACCCCAATCCCTCAAGGTCCAAACCATTGAGTTTTAAGAGTTACGTTTTAAGGTAAGGGATCCGACCTCTCTCTTTAATTTCAAGTAATCTCTTTTATGTCATTCCTTTTATGGACCATGTTCATATGTTGTAGGATGTTCTTTTATACTCCTCTTACTGCCCTTTTCATGTTCATATAATGAGATATCCCCTCTTACTCTCATTATTTCGTTTTATGATGTTTTTAGTGGCGTCGTTAGGCTGCCAAAATTTTTGTAACAGATTCTTTCTCCCTTCTCATTTTTCAAGATCTAATTTCTTGTAAAGTATTTCAAGTTACTTTTTATTATGTTGGGGTTTGATCTCTAAATTTATCATACTGATCTGTTATGTTCATATGATGAGAGACCCCATTTGATCTATTCAATTCAGTATTTTGATGTTTTAAGTGGAGGCGTTAGGCTGCCAAATTTTTAAGTGGTTCTTCACCCTTCACATTTTGAAGTTCTACTTTCATGACAATTATTTCACGTTCCTTTTTTTTATGTTGGGTTATGATCTCTATATATATCATACTGGACTCTTATGTTCATATGATGAGATTCCCCATTTTATCTCTTCAATTCAGTATTTTGAAGTTTTAAGTGGCGCCGTTAGGCTGCTGAATTTTTATGTGGTTCTTCACCCTTCTCGTCTTGAAGTTCTACTTTCATGTCAATTATTTCATGTTATTTTTTGTTATGTTGGGGTATGATCTCTATATCTATCATACTGGAATCTTATGTTCATATTATGAGAGACCCCATTTGATCTCTTCAATTCGGTATTTTGATGTTTTAAGTGGCGTCGTTAGGCTGCCGAATTTTTAGGGGATTCTTTCACCCTTCTCATTCTTTTCAAAGTTTCACTTTCATGTCAAGTCTTTCAAGTTCCTTTTTAATTATGTTGGGGAATTATCTCTATATCTATCATACTGAACTCTTATTTTCATATGATGAGGGACCCTATTTTATCTTTTCAAATCATTTTGTTTGAAGTTTATGTAACGTCATTAGGCTGCCGAACATTCATAAGAGAAATCTAATTTTTGTCTTCCTTCCATGTTTTTTATTTCAAATGGTATGTCCTTGAAATTTCTTTACCATTATCATGTATCCTTCTTATTCTGTCCATCTACTGTTTTATGGGCCATTTATGAATGTTTGACCCATTTTCCCTCTCTTTTTAATGTCTTCTAAAACCTCGTAACATAGTCGTTATGCTGCAGAATTTCCGTCTCAAAATGTATCTCTCTTTTTCTAAAGTTCTTTTATATTATTATGTGAATAATCAATGCTATTTCTTCTAAAGGGGTATTCACATATATACCAAAATGTTCTATTTTAAATTATGGGATTTACAAACATGATACCCACCTTCCTTTTCTGTGGGTTTTAAGGTGACGTAAAGATCATGTCTTTAAAGCAGCTTTTAAAACGTTATGATTACAAAATGAAACCCATTTATTTTTTGTTATATGGGTTATTTATGAAATTTTTAATGATGATATATGTGGATCACATGATAATAAAGGCAAATTGAAGGGTGCACCCTGATAGCGCTCCAATGCATTGGGTAATGATGCAACCACTAGAGATTACAATTTTCACGATACCTTGGTGAGTAAACTTGGTAATTTTCAAATGACACCTTGGGGATGGACCTTGGTGATATGTTCATGATTGTCTATGTTAAATGATGGAGCCGCATCTTCAAGATTATGAAAAAGTTTTATTTTTATTATGATATGCCTCATGATTTCATTTTCATGCCTTAAAGTTCTTTTCATGACTTTAGTGATGTATCTCAAGTTCATATGTAAATTGTTTCACTTGTTTCCCTTGCGGGGCCTTCTACTCACCCTTCCTTTTTATGTATGTCCCCAGGTTATGTGATGCAGTAATGAGCCTAGGGAGAACATGAGGAGAATCCTTTCATGTGTTTAAGAAGAATGTTTTTTTTGTTTCATGTTTTATGTTACTTGTTTCCAAGACACTAATCCTTAAAGATCCTCAGTTCCGTGTAATGGAATGAAAGTTATGTTATAAATAGATGGGATGCTATAGTTGGTATCAAAGGGAGTTTTAGTTATTTGTGGAAATTAGGATATGAAAACTCTAGGAATAACCCTATAGAAAAGCTTAAATATAGGAAATCTTCCTGGTATTTTGGTGAGTATTGAGTAAGGGGTTGCCAAGCAAATACATCCATGTCTGGATACGAGCAGGTAGAGGTGGCTCTGGCACAGATGTACATAGGTGTAAAACCTGAAAACACCGCTTTGAGCTAGACTCGAACAAGAACTAGTACACGACAACGGGCCTTGCTGCACTCTTGGTTACGACACTCCTGGGGGATATGCTTTGGTAAATTCATAAGCTTGGTATGAACCATTGTTAAAGGAACAAAGATAAAATAAAACAAAGATTCACATAAGAATATATGATCATGTAGAACCTAGATGGGAACCTAGGGGATAACAAGTTAGGGTATACTTTTCTTCTACAAGTTATCCTTATATGTTTTTAGTTCCTTTTCATGATTATTGGTTTAGTATTTAAGCCTCTAATTATACTTTCTCTTCTTAGTTAATGGTGGGAAATGGAATAACGTGTCCCAACAACCAATGTGATAGGAAATGCGACAATTTCTGTATTAATATGACAGAGATGATTAGGAGATTAAAAGATGATTATTATTTTGGAAGACGTTCACTATTTTGGGGACCCTATATGATCGAGGTAAATAGATTACTGTAGTATTTTCATTGTGGAGTAAGGTTGACTTATATTTTAAAGAATTGATGAATTTAAGGTTGACTTATAGTAATTTAGGTTACTTATGGGAATGATTAACCTATCTTGGGGAAAATATGTTTAGGTTAGCTACTTTTGTTATAAGATGTTAGGAGTGGTTGATGTTGTCTAGAGATGAACAATGAAGTTGTTTTGGAAGACTATGTTATCAAATCCTTCTTGTATTTGGGTTTCAATATTAGTTTGGTTTATTTTGAGGAATTTTAAGGACTGTTATTTATGGAATGGTCTATGATGAACTTTGGGTAGTACCATGGAACTTTGAAGATTTAAAAGTAGTTTCCATTCCTATGGGATTATTTCCTTTTGAAGAGTTGTTTTACCTTAACCTTTCAGTTTTTTGGATAATGTTTAAAGACAAAAGAAATAGATAGTTAATCTTCTGTAGATTATGTGATTCTCTAGAAGATGATTCTTGTGATTTTTTGAGACCAAGTGTTTTTGAATTCTAATCATATGGAGAAAAGATTAGTGTTGGTAGGGACTTATTAAAAGATGAAACTATACTTGAAGGTAGGTATATTTTCTTATGTTTTTGTTCTAGGTAGTAAATGAATTCCTCAAAATTATGAAAAGAAACATGAAACAAAAATCTTGTTGGTTTACGTTTCCTACTAGGTAATCAAAGACCGTTTACACACATCATAAGTTTGGGATTTTCTCATGGTTAACTTTCTCCTAATCGTGTTCTCTATCACTCTCCCTCAGAACTTGACCCTTTGTTTTCTCCTCCATGTCCATGTTTTCCTACATGGAATCCTAGTGTGGGTTAACTCGGGTGACCGTTGTACTTCCCTTTCTTTCTTTTAAAGTAATATTTTTACTGACTCCTTTTCCGATGTGGGACTTTCAATGGAATTTCAAAAACCAATTTTAAAGATTGCGAGGACGCAATTTCTTAAGGGGGGATGATTGTAACGACCCGAAATTTAAAATAAATATCGTTTCCTAATTTTATGTGTTATTTTTATACTCAACAAAAATGTTTCATTTGGAAACATGAGTATAGTTAAAATGAGACTCTGGGTTTTTGATTGTTATTTGACCATTGGTCAATATGACCGCTGAAAACTAAACATTTTGACTATTGTCTCTAAATACAAGCAATCTTGGTTAATTAATATAGAAATAAGATTCGATGGCCTCACCCAGTAGTCTTGGACCGATCGAAGCCCATCTAACAGAACTTGGGAAGGGGGTAGCACCACTGGGCTTTTCTCTGGACCAAACCCAAGCTGAACTTCATTGTATAAAGCTAGAACGGGATCACATTCGCGAGAAGTTCAAACTGATAGAAATTACTACTCGTGCGATGTTGGCCGAGCCTCCCTCAGATTCTCTCACCTTAGCACACCTTACACTTAGGTCCTATGCTGGTGTGATAAGGGGCTATGTAAGTAGACCATAACTGTCTTGTGTAATCCTTTGTTTTAAATAAAATTTTCGATTTCTTTTATGAATTTTCAAATGACCGGATAAATATAGTATGCATATTTTTGATTAATTTTAGAAAAAGGATATTTTAAATATGTTTATGTAAACCCTAAATAATTAAAAATGTGTAATGATTTTCAAAAAATAGTCTTCTGCAATTATGTTCAGTACAAAATTTAGAGTCTAATTAGATCAACTTGATTTTTGATGAATAGTAAATTATGAATAGTGATTTTATGATTAGGATTAATAATTTGTCAAAATGGATTAGTAATCTCACTTAATGAAAGTATTAAAATAAGTTAGGCAATTTGATTATGTAATGTGATTCAATAAAATGGTTAAATAACGGTTTCATAAATTATTATTCAAGTATTAGTTTTTTCGGATGAATAGTGTTTTTTAATTAAAATTTTAATTAAAAATATTAAGAAAATTATTTTTATAAAATGGACTTCATTTTTGAATTCAGAGCATCGATATTATGTTAAGGTAATTTTTGAGGATTTTTCTGAAAAAAATAAATTTTTAATGAATAGTGTTTTCATTCAAAAATTAAATTAAAAATATTTCGAAAATTATTTTTATAAAATGGATTTCAATTTTGAAATCAGAGCATTGATATTTGGTTAAGGTGAAATTTTGGGATTTTTCTGAGAAAGTTGAATTTTCGATGAATAGTGAAAATATAGTTTTTAAGTTACGGGTGTTTAATGAAATCTTTAAATGATGTATTAAGTATATATTCAATATGGTCGAATTATGAATAGTAAGATAAAGTATGAGGTGTCCCAAGTGGCCAATACCATGGGCAAATACCATGGGCAAGCCCATGGTTTTGGCAAAACCACTAATGAGGTGTCCCTTGGCGATTAAAGCCTTGTCCCCTCACTTTCCCAATAAATACCCACCCTTTCCTCCTTTAGTTTTCACTCCCAACTCTCCCCCAACGAAGTTCTGGTCTCCATACCTCCCAAGGAGTCCTCCCAAGGTGCCCCCAAGCCCTCAAGGTCCAAACCTTTGAGTTTTAAGAGTTACGTTTTAAGGTAAGGGATCCGACCTCTCTCTTTAATTTCAAGTAATCTTTTTTATGTCATTTCTTTTATGCTCCATTTTCTTATGTTGGAGGATGATCTTTTATACTCCTCTTACTGCCCTTTTCATGTTCATATAATGAGAGATCCCCTCTTACTACCATTATTTCGTTTTATGATGTTTTAAGTGGCGCCGTTAGGCTGCCGAAATTTTTGTCACATATTCTTTATCCCTTCTCATTTTTCATGATCTATTTTCATGTAAAGTATTTCATGTTCCTTTTTATTATTTTGGGGTATGATCTCTAAATTTATCATACTGATCTTTTATATTAATATGATGAGAGACCCCATTTGATATTTTCAATTCAGTATTTTGATGTTTTAAGTGGCGCCGTTAGGCTGCCAAATTTTTAAGTGGTTCTTCACCCTTCTCGTTTTGAAGTTCCACTTTCATGACAATTATTTCAAGTTTCTTTTTTGTTATGTTGGGTTATGATCACTATATCTATCATACTAGACTCTTATGTTCATATGATGAGAGACCCCATTTGATCTCTTCAATTCAGTATTTTGAAGTTTTAAGTGGCGCCGTTAGGCTGCTGAATTTGTAAGTGGGTTTTCACCCTTCTCGTTTTGAAATTCTACTTTCATGTCAATTATTTCAAGTTCCTTTTTGTTATGTTGGGCTATGATCTATATATCTATCATACGGGGCTCTTATTTTCATATGATGAGAGACCCCATTTGATCTCTTCAATTCAGTATTTTGATGTTTTAAGTGGCGTCGTTAGGCTGCCGGATTTTTAGGGGATTCTTTCACCCTTCTCATTCTTTTCAAAGTTTCACTTTCATGTCAAGTCTTTCAAGTTCCTTTTTAATTATGTTGGGGAATTATCTCTATATCTATCATACTGAACTCTTATGTTCATATGATGAGGGACCCTATTTGATCTTTTAAAATCATTTTGTTTGAAGTTTAAGTAACGTCGTTAGGGTGCTGAACATTCATAAGAGAAATCTAATTTTTGTCTTCCTTCCATGTTTTTCATTTCAAATGGTATGTACTTGAAATTTCATTACCATTATCATATATCCTTCTTATTCTGTCCATCTACTGTTTTATGGTTCATTTATGAATGTTTGACCCATTTTCCCTCTCTTTTTAATGTCTTCTAAAACCTCGTAACATAGCCGTTATGCTGCAGAATTTCCGTCTCAAAATGTATCTCTCTTTTTCTAAAGTTCTTTTATATTATTATGTGAATACTCAAAGCTCTTTATTTTAAAGGGTTATTCACATATATACCAAAATTTTCTATTTTAAATTATGGGATTTACATACATGATATCCACCTTCCTTTTCTGTGGGTTTTAAGGTGACGTAAAGATCATGTCTTTAAAGCAGTTTTTAAAACGTTATGATTACAAAATGAAACCCATTTTTTTGTGCTATACGGGTTATTTATGAAATGTTTGATGATGATATATGTGGCTCACATAATAATAAATTAAAATTTAAGGGTGCGCCCTGATAGCGCTCCAATGCATTGGGTAATGATGTAACCACTAGAGATTACAATTTTCACAATACCTTGGTGAGAAACCTTGGTAATTTTCAAATGACACCTTGGGGATGGACCTTGGTGATATGTTCATGATTGTCTATGTTAAATGATGGAGCCACATCTTCAAGATTATGAAAAAGTTTTATTTTTATTATGATATGCCTCATGATTTCATTTTCATGCGTTAAAGTTCTTTTCATGACTTTATTGATGTATCTCAAGTTCATATGTAAAATGTTTCACTTGTTTCCCTTATTGGGCCTTCTGCTCACCCTTCCTTTTGATGTATGTCCCCAGGTTATGAGATGCAGTAATGAGCCTAGGGTGAACATGAGTAAAAGCCTTTCAAGTGTTTAAGAAGAATGTTTTTTTTTCATGTTTTATGTTCCTTGTTTCCAAGACACTAAACATTAAAGATCCTCAGTTCCGTGTAATGTAATGAATGTTATGTTATAAAAAGACGGGATGCTATATCACATGAATTTCCCCTCCACTATCCATTAGTTTTTTTACCTATAAACATTATCTGGTACCTATATCCTTCACTTTTAGATGAAACAAAAATCTCATGTTAATACAATTCTTATGTACCTAGAATGTTCTTATTTCATCTTCCATTTTTGTGATATTTTTCTGCAATGACTTTTTCACTATTTTTTGGTCATTTGAAAAATCATTCAATTTTATCATGTTTTGGTCAAATAAAACTATGTAGTTTTTGTGTGGATATCTTATATGTTTAGGTAAACGTTCTGACAATATCCCACTCATTTCTTTTATTTTATACATTACAAACCATTTTTTTTATCAGCAGACCTTTCTAAAGATGCTTTATTCTATTATAATTAATTAATTAGAATCATTTTCTGTGTATATTGAAACCTCACCTTATGAAAAAACACATACATGAATGTTTATCATCTTCATTAGGTACCCCTTTGTGTGTTCCCTCCTTTAATGACCAACTAAACAAGCCTTAAATTTGTAATTACCTTATTTGAGTTTCTATTTGATTTATGGCAGACATTATAATTTGAAATAAGATGAATAGTTGTCCATTAGGTATGAACTTAAACTTTATTCCAAGAAACATATGATTAAATGATTTATCTTGATTCTTTACATTATATTCCATATTACATACATTTAAATTCTTATGTATTTAATTGGGAGCCTCATTATATCTCTTTTCATTTATACCATGCGATAAAAATTATGACTTCATATAATTTTATAATTAAATGTTCTTTTTTACTTATTCCATATTTGGGTTATGTAAATTGAATGTTATGAATAGTTAGGATTACATGTTTGAGCTATTGGAATGTCGTTGGAGACATTCTCATTTATACATGTGATATACTGTTCCTTCCATATAAATTGGGACACTATTATTTTACTTTATTTTATTCCATGATTTGATGGTACACATGTGTTATTGATATTATATTTTATCCATTTAATAATAAATATATTCCTTATCTTATGATGTTCCTTGTCTAATATTCTAAACTTCTTATGGGCTAGGAGAGAAAATGATTCCGAATCTAAGGATTTATGTGGATGGACTCTCCTTGTTTGTTCTGTTACTACTCGATGCATCTATAGTGATACTTTTTATTTTCAGGAAAAGAATATCGATAATGTTATTTTTATACACTAGGGAGACAATGATTATCTTCAGGAAACCCCAAGGATTGATCTATTGGAATAGTTTATTCACACAAACCATGAGTGATAGATGATCCCTTATATGATAGATATGGAATTGACCTAGAGTCACTATTTCTTTGGTGATACATGGGACGTTGTATGGGATTCATTGGATGGACTTTATTATATTGGTTTTATTGTTGGTTCTTTTAGAGAACCGTGGGATACATTTAGGTCACCTTAGACATGATCTGAACTCCACCAATGGATTTTATGGGTTGTGAAATTTTGATACCTTCCTTATATATTATGATTATACATCTAAGATGACTTTGAAAACTAAACTTCATGCTAAAACAAAATATATTTGTTTTAATTTATGCTATATTAATCATTTAAATTGTCATTTTAAATATATTATGTCATACATTGGTACAACATTCATACATCGGTCTAAGTCCGAATTTGGATGTATTAGTTGGGACTCCATTTAGAATCCTAGGTAATGGTTTTTATTATTTAATGGTTTGATCAAATTAATTTATTATAAATATGGAACATTTTTATTAATTCATTTCAAGAAATGGAATTAGATAGAAATAATCTGAATAATCCAGTAGATATTAATATCTCATATGTTTCTCAGGCACCGATAGATACCAAAGAAGACTTTTTAATAACCAGTATAGATAATGGGATGCATGATGCGTCTGATGATTGATTTTATATTTACATTTCATGGATGTGGGTAATAGGACCAATCCTATAATCATGAGGTTTTTTAGTAGTTTTTTCAGTCTTTCAAAATATTCTTTTTATCTCATATACCCATGTACATTTATTTTTTATAGATACAAGTTATTGTGATTATCATTTTGAATCTTCTATTTTTTCATATTATGTGGTTATTTACTTCCACACATAGTCTATTTCTATGTTTATGTTGTTTTATACATATTATTATGCTTCCAATATTTATGATTATTTGATTATTCTTGATCTTATATATATATATACACATATATATATATATGATTTAGTAATCTTCCAAAGGACACAACATAGGCCCCCACTACTAGTTGGAAGCCTCTGACATTTTGGGTGCTACGTGTTCAGTCTTGTAGCCACTATATTAGGGAATCAGTATGTGGATCCAGGGGCGGGTTGCTAAAAACAATAATCCACTTCCCAAATAATATTCCACTAAAAAGACTCAACATCCATCCTATTGGAAATACTATAACATATGTATCGACCATACTCATTCCATCTGATGACTTCTCCTAATAGGAAATCCCTAGCCCTCTACTATTTCATATCACCAAATAAAAGCCCCATCATAATCATATAAAATTCTATAAAATTGAAATCCTTATAATTCCATCACCACAGCCAAAATCCAGAATAACAAGGTATCATAAACATTAATGATAACTATCGTGTTCCCTACTCATACCATACATGACACCCAATCTAAACAGCATCTTCATATTGTCAAACATCACCTCTAGGGAATTATAACCGTATTTAATAAAAAAACATTCATAGTAACCTCTATTGAAATAGTGATTTGGGGATATAGGTATGCATCGATAAATAAGAAAAAAACCAATATTTAGTGGGAAACCCATAGAACCCAAAACATTATAGTGCTTGTGAAAATACATGACTCGTACTGGTTGTTTAAATAAATCACCTGGAAAATATTTTTTTATAACTATTGAATAAATTCCAACCTATGGGTTATCAGAAAAAAAAACAAGCGAACTACCACGACATTTATATAACCACAATCCCATATCAAAATTACATCTACCAATAATGCATCACACTTCACAACCAACATACATAAACCCCAGTACCACACATTCAATTATTGGATATAAAGCATCAAAATAATTTGTGTTTTCAATAACAGTTATTCAATAATACATTCAATTTAAAACTATTACAACACACTCATTTTTATTTCATTTAATTTCATCTATTTTCCACACAATAATTTCACAATTCAAATTTAACAACATCGATTAATAAACAAATTTTGGAATAATAAAAAAATCATTTATAAAATTAACCATCATAATCCCATTTACTATGATATTATGTCTATTCCAAATCCATTTTCTCCATCCTATGTTCATTTAATTTCATATTAAAACCATTCAATCATTATCTAACTATCGAGAAAGTATAAAAACCACATTTTAGAAAAAACTATCCACCCTAGAATAGAAACAATAATAACACAACATATTATATTCCATTACAATAACATTACCTCTTATGGAAACATGTACATATCACCCCCACACAGTAAACCCATATCAAAACATAAAAATTGCCATTAACATCCACATCTAAAACAATCATTTTAAATTGAGTTCATACCATCACACATTCTTTGTCATTGGGTATTACCACACATTTCAAAATTTTCATTGTTAATGGTTATTTAACGATATACAATTCATTAACCATTTCTTATTTATTGGATGTAAATTAATAAAATCACAATATTTTTCCAATATTCAACAAAAATAAATGTGAATAAACCTATCACAGAAATCATTATTTTAGCAATGATTCATATATGAAAAAAAAATTAATCAATATCACATGAAATTAAAAACATGTGAGAAATCCCATTTAATTTAATTAATGACTAAAATTATATAATAATTACACTTATAAATTAATAACCAATTTAAACTACATCTTTGTATAATTAGATATCAATAAAAAAATTATCCAACTAAAGATTATCCATTTCTACCCCTAGAGATTTCTATATAATAAAATATAACATATAATATGATAAAAAAATCTACTAATGTAAACTAATTTAAATTTTAGTATGATTCAATAATTAAATGTAATTTGGTTAAATTCAATGTCATTAAATTATAACACTTCATAGAGTATTATAAAGTTTTCTTATGGAAATATAAACAATATTAATAATATTTATGTGAATATAACATTATCATTCTAGGATAATTTTATAATTACCTTGATTATACATAAATGATATAATATGAATAGAATTTTTTTAAGATGAATATAGCGGCTCATATTCTTAAGAAATAAAATATTAAATTTTATTAGGGTTGAGGGAGACCCATTATATATCTCGTATCCCTAAGACAATGTTTACAATGATCATGGCACGATGGCCCAGTGCAGTATCCTGAATGTATAATCCTTCTTGTGGCACCATGGTTGTATCATGTCTGAATCACTACGTACCCATATCTTGTGTGCATCACCATCTATGATTTATATCCCCCAATAGAAATTCTATGATTAAAACACTAGTTTTATGGATATAGGATTATAGAGATTCCCAATAAGCTGGGTTCTAAAATGAAATATGAATGATAATTATTAGAAATTTTTTTATTTTTCTCTATCAAATGATTTATCTCAAACATGAGGAGATACGTTAAAATATAGTTGAAACTACTCATTCAAATCAATATCTTATTTGACCAAAATAATTATTGTATTGTGATAAACTATGAAATACAGCCATAGTAAGACAACAATATTGTATTTAAATTGATCTTCATAGAATAATATTATAATTATGATCCATTACCCAGATAAGGATCATTAATATTGCATCAAAATTAGAGTACAGTGATAATAATTTTTATACTATTAGAACTTGAGAATAAATCCTATCGATTTGAAGAGGATCCTGAAAACAAAAAAAGAATATATTGGATATCCTATACTGAATGATGAAATTATGAATCAATAGAATGTATTACTCTACAATTATATGAATAATAAAACACATTTGTGGGATACAATTTAAAAAAAGTAAAATCCTTCCCATTAAATTAAAATTTGATTCAAATATAACTCACATAATTATTTATAGACTTTAAAAACCCATTGAAAATGATATAAAATATTTTAATGGATCAAAAATAAATTTAATATTTTATTTCATAAAATATTAACCCTTAAAATTAGGTATGATAAGATGTAGATATGAATTTTAGTTGAAATCCTTTTTTCAATATTTAAAATTATACAATTATATAAGTAGTTTCTAGTGAATAATGTAAAAATCGACATCCCTTAAAATGTTGGATACTTGTACATGAAAAAATAATTTCATATCATGAGATATGGTAAATCAAACATTTCCACACAGTAGTAAAAGATGACCCTTATAACATTAGATAACATAGTCTATCTATTCACAGTCATGTAATTTAGCCATAGTATACCTTTATACAACCTTAGAAAACTTCATCCTAACATTAAATATACTTGATAACAATATTATGTAATGAAAAAAGGCTCATTATTTCTTTTACACATTTAAAATAATTTATTATTTATAATTAATGATCTCAAAGGATTTTATTTTCATCATTAAAGACAAATGTTTTACCTCTACACAATGAATGAAATATATTCTCACCATTAAATACTGCTAAAAATATATTACCTACTCATGCAGAGAGACTCATCATTAGTAAGGAAATACAAATGGGTAAATTTAAATTCAGAAACAATAAAATTTAACGTTAAAAATATATTTAATTAAAATTGGGATTTATTTTAATTTTTTATGTCACAAAAACACTTCATAATAGATAAAATCTAATAAAAAAATTTAAATTAATTTCAACGTATAAGTCTAATAACTAAAATTTCATCCAAAATTGGAATTATATTTTACAATACACTATAAATAATAAAAAAATTTAAAATAACATATAAGTTATAAAATACCCAACATCACCATGAACGTATTTCATCATAGTTTATATTTATAAAATGTATTATATGACTCATGATATGCAATAATAAGAAACAAAAATTAAAAGTATCATTACATATGATCATAGATTGGAATATATAATGAAACACTTATATATATATTTATATAGGTGGTACTATCATCAAAATCACTTGACATTTATATTTCTAGGTAGAGACATTATGAGATAAAAATATGATTACAAGTATTCTAAATTGACATTCTGTATCATATGTGTCTCATTAGTTGATTTCATATGACCATAGGTCAATAATGTTTATGAATATATTCATATCATATCATGATACATTATGGAGAAAAAATTAGAAATTTTCATTAAAAAATGTATTTGAGGACATTATATCATTAATGTTGCATAATAGGGAAATCAATTTTATGATAGTAAATTAATTAATATTATTTTATTTGAATAAACATGAAATCTAATGTTTTTTAAGATGATTATAAGGAACCAACTCTAACTTAATCCAACATCTTCTAGAGACATCTATGAATATACTGTTTAGTTATCAATTATTAAAATGGAATTTCTATGTATTCCTATATTTTCTTGGAATATCATATTTCTATTTTTGGGGTAAATTTTTTCCAATTTCTATATAATGAGTTTTATTAATATAACATCACTAACATTATCAAATAACTGAAGTTTTACTATCCGTAGTAACAACATCTTGGTACATTGTAATAAAAAAATCATTAATAATACAATTATCATGTATTGTCGTAATAATAAAAATAATCTTAATATATCATGACAATCTAATATTGATAAAAATATTTCTAAAAATAATCATAAAATAAATATTCATATGAATTTATATCATTTATTAGTAATATGGAATCATCTAGCTATTATTTTATATTAAATCAAATTTACTCAGGCACACTATTATCATATATAATAATTAGCTAATGAAGAACTAGTGATGAATTATTTTATAAACTTATCTACCCATTTATCATTTTAACAACAAGTCCTATATTTCTTCCATCCCATTAAATATAAACATTTTAGTTACTATGTGAGTGTCTATGTATTTTTTTACATGTGTAGTTTGGGAACATGTATAAAAAACATCATAATATAAGATAGATAATTAGATAAATTCCTAGAATATAAATTTATTAATTTTAGTTAGTGTTTTCATTGATTCTAACATTTATTATATATAATTAATATCATTTCAGTTGAATATATATTTTACTTGAATTGTGTATATGTTTCTAATTATGTACTAGTATAAATATTAAAACACCATATATTTACCATTCTGGATGAGATTCCATACACAGGAGGAACTTTTTAATGTCAAAATCGGTTAAATTTATTATTTAATCATAGAAATATTATTGTATTAATTATTTTAATTATATATGTTAAAATAATTTCTATAATTAATGCAATAACACACCCACCAACTTTATGTATACAAATTTGACATATGTTTTCCAAATTATTATGTAATATTCAATTTTTTGATATTATCAAATAAATTGATTTGAATAATTTTAATATTTTAATTAAATTCATTGGTGTCACTAATTCTTTCTATTAGGTCATAAATATATATTATATTGTATTTATTTTAAGAAATCTATTTTTGAAATCCAACAATCTAATAAAATTATCATAGAATATTTCAATCACAAGAACAACAAAAATGGATTATGAATCATGATTTAGGTAATGGTTTATTCATTAATTGTATCCTTGAATCAATTAAAAACAGTTATAACAAAATTTGATTTATTGGTATTGACTTGTACCATAACTATATAATTTCTATTGAGTACTCACCTATAGTTTCATACATAGAAATAAAAAAAATACAATTCCCCAGAATTATGGAACACATATTCCATTATTAAATCCATACATAATAATTATATTTCATTTATAATATTAATTAGCTGAATAATATTTCACCAGTATTTGTGAATATGAAAAGTCATTTCATTGTAACATCCTATATAGTATATGTATGTTGAAATAACAATACTATATATATTAGTGAATTATTTCTCTAATGGTAACTCATATTACTCAAGACCCATGGATTCATTAATTTTTTTCTTATAAAACTATATTAATGATATGTAATGTAAAAATTTAGAAATATTTTACTACTATATTAATAATGGTTTTTAATTTCCACATTAGTTGTAAGAAAACTATTAAAGATTCCCTTACTAGTTTTTTGGTGTAAATTTTTTCTTATTAAATCATTCAAAAAATGATTCCCTTTATACACTAGAAGTGACAATAGAATCATTAATAGAAATATAATTTCAATAAGATAATGTACTTACCATATAGTTAGTTATTATAATAATATATATGAATCATATATAATAATAAATTATTGAATAAATCATTACATATAATATATTTCCATGATCTCCATATTATTAATTAAAAATGTTATATAAAATGTATGATGAATATATGATAATAATTATTATATATATTAATGATCAATGAATACAAGAAATGAAAATCTTTAAAAAGATGACCTAGTACGTTCAATGTCCATTAAAAAGGGTAATCATTTCATCACTGATAATGTAACAACTCGAAATTTTAATAATTTATGTATCCTTTGTTTGTGTTTCATTTCATTTTATACTCAATGAAACTATTTCATTTTAAGAAATGAGTATAATTAAAATAATACAGTTGCGTTTCAACTATTATATTCCCGTTGTCCAATATGACTGTTGGAAACTAAACTCTATGTTGCTATTATTATTCTTTAAAAACAATTGATCTTGGTTAAATAATATAGAAAGAAGATATGATGGACTCATCCAGCAGTCTCGGGCTGATCGAAGCCCATATGACAGAACTGGGGAAGGAGGTGGCACCACAGGGTTTTTCTCTGGACCAAACCCAAGCCGAACCTCACCGTGTGAAGCTGGAACAGATCCATCTTCTGGAGAAGTTTATACTTATAGAAATCACTACTCGAGAAATGTTGGCCGAGCCACCGTTGGATTCTCTCAACTTAGCACATCTTACACTTAGGTCATAAGTTGGTGTGATAAGGGGATATGTAACGAGACCGTATCTACTTTGTGTAATCCTTTGTTACATAAAATTGTGTTTTCTTCTTATGGAGAAGATTGTGAGTTTTCAAATGTTCGAATGAATATTGGATGTATTTTATTGATGAATTTTGAAAAAATGATATTTTAAAATATTTATGTAAACCTGAAATAATTAATGATGTGTAATGATTTTCAAAAAATGGTCTGCTGCAATTGTGTTTATTATGAAATTTAGAGTCTAATAACATCAACATAATCATTAGTGAATATTAAATTATGAATAGTGATTTTACGCTTAGGATTAGTAATGTTACCAAATTAATTATTAATCTTACTTAAATAATGTATTATTATAATTGAGGCACTTTGATTAAGTAATGTGATTCAATAAAATAGGTAAATAATCATTTTAGAAATTATTAGTCAAGTTTTAGTTTTTTTAGGTGAATAGTGTTTTTTAATTAAAAATTAAATTAAAAATATTTAGAAAAATATTTTTATAAAATGGAGTTCATTTTTGAATTCATAGCATCGATATTATGTTAAGGTGAATTATTGGGATTTTTCTGAAAAAGTTGAATTTTAGGTGAATAATGAATTTTCTAATTAGAGTATGTAGTGTTTAATGATGTCATTAAGGATGTAATATTTATTCAATAATTCCGGTTGACTTATGAATAGTAATATAATGTATGAGGTTTCCCAATTGGCCAATAACTTGAAGATATATCTTTGGATAGCCCATGGTTTCTCCAATACCACCGATGAGGTGTCCCTTGGTAATTAATGCCTTGTGCCATCACTTCCTCTATAAATATCAAGCCATTCTATCATCCATTTCATTCCAAAATCCACCTAAACGAGGTTCTGGCCACTTTACCTCCCAAGGAGTCCTTAAAATGTTCCCTCAAGCCTCTCAAGGTCCCAAAATTCATTCTATCTAAGTTACTCATCAAGGTAAGGGATTCTTTCACCCTCCTCTTTTAAGGCATGACTTCCTTTATGTTGTGTCTTCTTGTTTCCATATATTTATGTTCAAGGTATGTGATTATATGTTCATATTACTATCCATTTTTTGTCCAAATGATGAGATACCCTTTCCTCTCTCATCAATTAGTTTTCTTAATTTTTATGTGACGTCGTTAGCCAGCCGAATTTATCATAAAAGGATTCATCTCTTCCCTTTTCATTCATGTTTCATTTTCATGTGGTATGCTATTCAAATTTCCATACCATGTTCTTATCACCATGTTTTTTTATATTTATACTATATTATATGTTATTTATTAGTGGGTTTCTCTTGTACCCTCTCTTTCAATTTTTTTCTAAAACCATGTTATATAGCCGTTATGCATCATAAATTTCGCCTCAAAATTTCTATCACTTTTATCTCAAGAATATTCTATTGTTTTATTATGTGAATACCCATTCCTATTTAATTTCTATGGGTATTAATAAATATACAAAAATGATATATTTGGTTCTGTAATTGACATATATACAACCCTCACCCCCTTTCCACGGCTTATAAAGGACATAATGATCATATTTTTAAGTACTATTTAAAACATCATGATTTTGAAATGAAACCCATTTCTTTCATTCTCTATTGGTTATTTATGAAATTTTTGATTATTATATATATGGCTCAGATGTACTTAAAGGAATATTAATTGTGCGCCCTGATAGTGCTCCAATGCATTGGGTTAAGATTTAATCTCTAGATATCACAATTTTCATGATACCTTGGTGAATAACCTTGTTAATTTTTATGACACCTTAGGGATGGACCTTGGTGATATGTTCATGAATATATAAATGAAATTTTGTAGCCAAATATTCATTTTATGTTTCAATTTATCTTCTTTATGATATTCTTATGCATCCATTGCTCATGTCTCTATGTTTTTATTCATTGTCTTATTGATATCACATGTAAACTGCTTCATTGTTTACCCATACCGGGCCATCTACTCACCCTTTACATTGATTTATGTATCAAGGATATGAAATTCAGTAATTTTACTTTGTATGATCTTATGATGATGCCTTACAAGTTTATTAGGATAGTTTTTTATGTTGTTCTTCATGTTTTATGTTCCTGATTTCCAATACAATAGTCTTTAAAGATCATCTCTTTGTAAAATCTCATGAAAAGTTATATAATAAAAAGGCGGGATTCCATAGTTGGTATTAAAGGATAGTTTATTTATTTATGGATATTAGGAAATGAAAACTTTAGGAAGTACCCTTTATAAAAGTTTAAATATAGGAAAAAATCCTGTTATTTTGGGGAGTATTGAGTAAATGGTTCCTCAAGCAAATACATCTCTGTCTGCATACAAGCTGGTAGAGGTGGCTCTGACATAGATGTATATAGGGGTAAACCCCGAACACACCACTTTGAGCTAGACATGAATGGGAACTGGTACATGACAATGGGTCTTGCTGCACTCTTGGTTATGACACTCCCAGGGGTTATGTTTGGTTAATCGCATGCTTTTTAGGAATCATTATTAAGGAATTATAGGGAAATGTAATTGTTTAAGAATTATGTTTTAGGATATAAAATCCTTTATAGTTAAAAAATCATAAATGAAATATGTTTCTCACTAAGGATTTATTCTTTTAGACAATGGAGGTCAATATGAGGAATCGTGCAAATGGCGGCCGCAATGGATCATGTGCTGACCGCCCTACGATGGAAGTCGAAATGAAAAAATTAATTCTAATGATGAACCAACTAACTCGTGGTATGGAAAATAACATGAATAAATCTGAGAGACCGATCTCACCGTGAAGGGAACAACATGCTATTGAGTCATTTATGCGTCAGCGAACACAAACCTTCAGTGGATCGACATACCCATTGACTGTTGAATAGTGGATCAGCTCTATAGAGAAGATCTTTTCTATGATGCATTGTTCAGAACAAGAGAAGGTCTCCCTGGGCATCAATATCTTAGAGGGAGAAGCTGATCAGTAGTGGGAACTAATCAAAAACATGAGGCAACGAGTGGAAGTTGATGATATGGAGTGGGAAGAGTTCATAGGGACCTTTTTCTCTAAGTATTTCCCTTATTCCATGAGAACATGAATGGAGAAGGAGTTTTTCGAGCTGAAGCAGATGGATAAAGATTTTGTGGGATGCTATGAGATGAACTTCACAAAGCTTTCACGATATACCTCTAGCATTGTCATGGATCCCAATGCTAAGGTTGATAGATTATTCGGTGGACTGAGACCTCATCTGCGGAAGAATATAGCCAACTGAGATTATGATAGCTACGAGGAGATCGTGCGTAGTGCGATGAAGGTCGATCAAGAGTTTGGTGAGATGCAGTGGTCCCATTAATCCATTGACAATAAGAGATCTATGGATCCCAGCTTAGGGAGGACATCTGATCTGGGAAGAGGAGTAAATACGTGAAACATCCCACGTGTAATAAATGCTAGATGAAGCATTCTAGGAACTGCCTGCTCGGGAGCAAGAGATGCTACAAGTTTTGGAAAGATGGCCACATTGCGAGGAATTTTCATGGTGAGGTGAAACCTCAACTTCCAAATATAAACGACAAGGGTACCATGGTACATGACCTACCTGATGTCCAGTGCTTCAAGTGTGGACAACGTGGGCACTATTCCAATCATTTTCCAAATCTGAGGGCAGTGGAAGGGAACCACCATCAGCCTCACCAAAGGCCAAGGGAGTAGGGCCATGCCTCTGCAATCACGAAAGCTTAATTAGAAGCTCCAAATGATGTGGTATCTTGTACTCTTGTTGTACTCTCAAAGCTAGCAAGTACTTTTTCTGATCCTGGTTCTACGCATTCCTTTATTTCCTCCATGTTTGCAAAGAAATTAGATTAAACCCCCAAATTACTAAAAGTATAGTTTTCAGTCAAGAATCATGGTGGGACATTTCAAGAATCGTCAGTGTTTAGTGCCTCTAGTATTTACATCAGTGAGAAAAATATTATCACAAATCTAGTAGTCCTTACCATGATGGAATTAGACAATATACTAGGGATGAACAGGCTCTCAAAGTATAATACAAAGATCAATTTCAGAATCATGGATAAATTAGTAGTCTTAAATGGAAAACCTAGAGTTATCTTCCAATGAGAGATGTCTCAACCTCATATTTGTTAAATAGAAACCCCTATATACTTCCTTATGGTGTTGATCGGTGATGAAGAAGAACGATATCAGAGTTTGATGATAGAAAATGTCCGCATAGTCCAGGAATATGTTTATTTATTTCTTGAGGAGTTACCCAGACCTCCCCTAGAAAGAGAGGTATACTTCGTTATTGAACTCGTTCCTCGATCTCATCCAATATTAAAGACCCCATATAGGATGGAAAATGTGGAGCTTGAGAAATTAATGAAACAAATCCAAGATCTTGTAGAGAAGGGGTTAATCCGACCGAGTGTGTCTCCTTGGGGAGCACCGGTTCTCTTCTTGAAGAAGAAGGATTTACCGATGAGGTTATGCATTGATTATAGAGAACTGAATGGGATAACAGTGAAGAACAAATACCCTCTTCCACGAATTGATGACTTATTTGACCAAATTCATGGGGATCAATTATTCTATAAGATTTATCTTTGATATGGCTATCTTCAATTGAGGGTGAAGAAAGAAGATACTCCAAAAAATGATTTTCGATCAAGATATGAGCATTATGAGTTTGTTGTTATGCATTTTCGACTGACGAATGCACCTGCTATTTTTATGGATTTTATGTATAGAGTCTTAAAAGACTACCTTGATAACTTTTTGGTAGTTTTTATTGATCATATTTTGATATATTACAAAAGCCGTGAGGAGCATGATTATCATCTAAGGGATATTTTGCAAACTCTATGGAAGGAGAGGATTTTTGGGAAGTTCAGTAAAAGTGTATTCTGGTAACAACAAGATTCTTTCTTGGGGCACATTATAACCAATGAAGGAATAATAGGTGACCCTGCAAAGACAAAAGTTGTTGAGGAGTGGCCTCAGCCTTTAATAATAACTGAGATTCAAAGATTACTTGGATTAGCTTGATATTTTAGGAGGTTTGTGATGAACTTTTTATGACATTTAAATCCATTATCCTAGTTTAATCTAAAAGGGGTCAAGTTCATCTCGACAAAGGAGTGTGAGGAATGTTTCCAATTGATGAAGAAGAGATTTGTTACTATGCCCGTGTTAACTCATCCCTCATGTAGAGAAGGATTTATTATTTTTATATTTGCATCTCTAAAAGGGCTTGGGTGCGTCCTCATGAAAAATGAAAAGTTCATTGCTTTCTCATCTAGACAGTTGATGATTCTTGAGTAGAATTATCCTACGCATGATATAGATCTCAATTTGGTCATTTTTTCTCTAAAGATATAGAGGCACTATATTTATGGGGATAAATGTGATATATACATATATTATCAATGCTTGAAGTATATTTTGACACAAAAAGAATTTTACCTGAGACAATGTAGATGGCAGGAACTTCTTAAAGACTACGATTGTTCAATTAATTATCTTCCCAGAAGAGAAAACAAGTATACTAATGCATTAAGAAGGAAAAACCCAGTTGTTCTTTCTATGACGAGGACTCAAAAGGATCCCTTGATCAATGACCTAGTAAAGCTGGACATGGGAATTATAAATGAAGGGACATCATCAACCCTAACCCAAATGATTTCTCAACCGACATTACTATAGAAGATTAGGAAAGCTTAGAAGGAAGATATGTTGTTACAAGAGATGTTTGAGGTTGTAAAGGAGGGAATATTTCCAAAGTTCAATATTGGTCAATAAAGAGTATTTAGATTTCATTCAAGACAATGTGTCCCAACTATTACGGAAATAATGAAGGATCGGATTGATGAAGCTCATAGCTCGCCTTTCTCTATAAATCCTTGAAGCACAAAAATGTATAGGGACCTTTGTGATCATTATTGGTGGGATAATATGAAAAGGGAGATTGCTAACTACACTTCAAGGTGCCTAGAATATCAGCAAGTGAAGGAAGAGTGACAAATTCCTAAAGGGGTATTTCCACCACTACCCATACAAGCATGAAAGTGGGATAATATCACTACAGACTTCATCACTGGTTTTCTGAGAACATCCAAAGGAAACAATGCGATATGGGTTATTGTGGAACGTCTCACCAAGACTGCCCATTTTATATCTATTCTGGAAGATTTCTATCTTGATCAAATTGCTAGGATTTACGTGAAGGAAGTGGAAAGGCTACATGGAGTTCTACTTTCTATCATATCTGATCGTGAACCGAGGTTGACATCATAATTCTGGAGAATACTTAAACATACTCTGAGCATTGAATTGAATTTTAGCATGGCATATCACCCCCAAACTGATGGCCAATCTAAAAGGACTATTCAATCACTTGAGGACATGTTGAGAACTTGCTCAATGGAATTTAAAGGTGGACAGGATCAGCATATCCCTTTAGTTGATTTCTCTTATAACAACAGCTTTCAATTGATCATTCAAATGGCACCCTATAAAGATCTATATTGAAAGAGATGTAAAACTCTTACTTGTTGGGATGAAGCTGCTAAGAGAATGCTTCTTGTGCCTGATCTTGTGCAATAGATGACAGAAAATGTCCATTCCATCCAACAACACATTAAGGATACTCAGAGTTGGAAAAAGAGTAATTCCGACAATCATAGAAGGGACTTGATGTTTGATGTTGGTGAAAAAGTCTTTAATCGGATTTAACTTTGGAAGAGAGTCATCAGGATTGGGAATAAAGGGAAGCTCAACCCTAGGTACATTGGCCCCTGTGGAATCCTTGATCGCATGGGAGCAGTGGCATATCAGCTTGCACATCCTCAAAATCTAGCACATGTTCATGATGTATTCCATGTATACCTTTTGAAAAAGTACATACCTGACCCTTCACATGTACTGAACCCAGAGGTGGTACAACTAGAACATGACCTCTCTTATGAGAAGCAGCCGGTGGAGATCTTGGATCATAGAGACAAGTTTCTATGCAACAAGACAACCCACCTTGTTATGGTGTTGTGGAGGAACCAAAAATATGACGAAACCATTTCGGAACCAGAAGAGTTTACGAGGCAGAAGTTTCCACACAATTTTTTTTATGAGGGTACGAGTTAAAATTTCGGGGATGAAATTTCATATTGGGGGTAGAATGTAACGAACCAAAATTTTAATAATTTATGTTTCCTTTGTTTGTGTGTTTTTTTATTTTATACTCAATAAAACTATTTCATTTAAAGAAATGAGTATAATTAAAATAAGACTATTGGGTTTCAACTGTTATATAAACATTAGTCAATATGACTGTTGGAAACTAAACTCTCTGTTGCAATAATTATTCTATAGAAACAAGTGACCTTGGTTAATTAATACAGAAAGATGATATGATGGTCTCATCCAGTATTCTTGGGCCAATCAAAGCACATTTTCTAGAATTATGGAAGGAGGTTGCACCACTGGGTTTTTCTATTGGCCAATCCCAAGCCTAACTTAACCGTGTTGAGCTGGAACGAAACCGCCTTTGAGAGATGTTTAAATTTATAGAATTCACTACTCGAGTAATGTTGGCTGATCCACTCTTGAATTCATTAACCATAGCACACCATACATTTAGGTCATATGCTGGTGTGATAAGGGGATATGTAACGAGACGGTGGCAACTTTGTGTAATCCATTGTTAAATAAAGTTGTGTTTTCATCTTATGGTGATGTTTGGGAGTTTTTAAATGTTCGAATAAATATTGGATGTATTTTATTGATGATTTTTTTGAAAAAAGGATATTTTAAAATATTTATGTAAGCCTTAAATAATTAATGATATGTAATGACTTTCAAAAAATGGTCTTCTTCAAATGTGTTCAGTAAGAAATTTAGAGTCTAATTAAATCAAATTTATCTTTGGTGAATAGAAAATTATGAATAGTGATTTTACGCTTAGGATTAGTAATGTGACCAAATGGGTTATTAATCTCACTTAATGAAAGTATTAATATAATTTAGGAACCGTTATTAAGTAATGTGATTCTATAAAGAATCTAAATAACGGATTCAGAAATTATTAGTCAAGTTTTAGTTTTTTCGGGTGAATTGTGTTTTTTTAATTAAGAAATAAATTAAAAATATTTATAAAAATATTTTTACAAAATGGAGTTTATTTTTGAATTCAAAGGATCAATATTATGTTACGGTGATTTTTTGGGATTTTATTGAAAAAGTTGAATTTTCGGTGAAAAGTGAATTTTCAGTTTAGAGTTTCAGTTATTTAATGATGTCATTATAGATGTAATAATTATGAAATAATTTTGGCCGACATATGAATAGTATTATATAGTATGAGGTGTCCTATGTGGCCAAAACCTTGATGAAATATCTTTTGATAGCCCATGGTTTTGCCAATACCACCGATGAGGTGTCCCTGGGTAATTAATGCCTTGTCCCCTCACTTCCCCTATAAATACCAAGCCATTATCTCATCATTTTCATTCAAAAATACTCCTCAAAGATGTTCTGGTCTTCCTAACTCTTAAAAACTCCTTCAAAGGTGCCCTCAAGTCCCATGGTCCCAAAATTCAAGCTTTCAAAGTTACTCTTAAAACTAAGGGATTCTTTCACCCTCCTCTTTTAAGGAATGACTTCGTTTATGTTGTATCTTCTTAGTTTCCATATATTTATGTTGAGGGTATGATATAATATGTACTTATTACTATACCATTTATGACCAAATGATGAGATACCATTTTATCTATCATCAATTTGTTTTATGAATTTTTAAGTGACACTGAGGTTGCCGAATTTCTCATAAAATGAATCATGTCTTCTCTTTTCATTCGTGTTTCCTTTTCATGTGGTATGTTATTCAAATTTACATGAAATGCTATAATATTTATGTTGTTATATATCTATACTATACTATAATTTATTTATGATTTGGTTACTCTTGTAACCTCTCTTTCAAATTTTTTCTAATACCATGTTATATAACCGTTTTGCTGCAGAAATTTCACCTCAAAACTTCCATCTCTTTCTCTCAAGAAGTTATCTGGTTTTTTTATGAGAATACCCATACCAATTTCGTTTATATGGGTGTTCATAAATATAATTAAAAGATATATTTGGTTCGTTGATTTACATACAGACAACCCTCATCCCCTTTCCATAGGTTATAAAGTACATAATGATCCTTTTTTTATGTACAATTTAAAACGTCATGATTTAGAAATGAACCCCATTACATTTATTCTCTATGGGTTATTTATGAAATTTTTTATTATGATCTGTGTGGCTCACATGAATGTAAATGAAATATTAATGGTGGGCCCTAACAACGCTCCAATTTTTGGGTAAATATTTAATCTCTTGAGATGACAATATTCACGATACAGTTGTGAATAACCATGGTAAATTTTGTGACACCATGAGTATGGACTTTGGTGATATGTTAATTAATGTCTAAATGAAGTTTTTTGGCCACATATTCATGTTATGTTTCATGTTATTTTCTATATTATATTCCTATGCATCCATTTCTCATGTCTCAATGTTTTTATTGAAGTTCTTATTGATATCACAAGTAAATTGCTTCCTTGTTTACCCTTATTGGGCCTTCTCCTCACCCGTTACTTTGATGTATGTCTCCAGGATATGAAATTCAGTAATTTTACTTTGAATGATCTTATGATGAAACCTTACATATGGATTATAAGAATGTTTTATGTTGTTCTTCATGTTTTATGTTACTTATTTCAAAGACGCTAGACTTTAAAGATCTTTTATTTGTAAAATGAAATGAAAAGTTATGTAATAAAAAGGTGGGATTCCATAGATAATTACTAAAACGTATTAGAGGAATCACATGAAGTATATAATATATAAACATTACTATACATTTAAAATAGTTCATTCCATTTTATTGATCTAACTATGGTAATCATGTTGGTTATGTTTATTTGAAAAGGATTATTTTTCAAAATAGTAATAATAAACTTGTTTTTATTTTCATTATCTTTTCACAAACTGATATTAGAAAAATATTCCTGATAAAATATTATTAACTACTATTAATTTTTATTGAAAAAATTATCATCCAACATTAAGTTATTCATAATAATATATTTATATTCATAAATAATTTAAAATTTATAGTTTATGCTATTCAATATAATTGGAACAATTAATTTAGTATTAATATAACATAAAAACATTTATTACATACTTAAATAATGTATTGTTTTTTTAAATTTACACTATGATAAAAGTATTAGTATTTATACTAATAAAAAGGTTTACTTTAATCCATAAATAAATCCTAAATTCAGGATCTAATCCACAATGATATAAGAATTTCCCTTTGTTAGCTTTTAATGAATATATATTGCATCTAGTAAATATTATATACATACGTGGTTTTTTTAACAATACATGTATATGAAAACCAATTTTTTCAATACCCATGAAGTAAGATTAATGTATTATCATGAATATTATAATTATTCAAACAATTTCTTCTAAATTTTTTTATAATTTCTCTCCTAATAAAAAATCCTTTCCTATAAGAAGGAAACAATTTTCTCTTCCTTTTCGTTTCCCTTGATCATCATAGTCATATTAATTTATTTAAATTAATCATTAGTTTTAGTGAATGTATTGTTTTTTTCCACAATTCCATAACTATTATAAAATATATTAATAGAATTCATTTCATCCACCAGGTCCTTATCAACATGGAAAATCAGACTGAAAAGATATGTTAGAGAGTTATATATATTTATTATATTGAAATTTAAAAAAATGTTAGAGAATATTTGAGTGATTGATGAGAGGATTAGATAAGTATGAAAATAAACAAGCACGTTAAACCCAAGAACGTCAATTATCTCATCTAAGAGAAAACTCTATAATACATGTGGACTATATGGCATACCATAAACATGATTTTTTTAAAAGTGTTCCATATACTTGTAAACCCATTATTTTCTATAATTAAATGTATTTACTATGAGTAAAAATATTTTCGTCCCCCATAATTTATCATGGTGATAACATAGACGATGAAGATTCATTTTTAATACAACAGTATAAAACCATATATATATGTAACCTATATAAATATAAAATTATATAATATAATGTAATTTATTTTTATTATTATTATATCAATATATTATAATGTTCAAATAACTCACACTATTGAAAAAGGAATATCTTATCACATAGAATTTATAGTGGAATGCATCTTCATTTTCCTTCCCTTAACCCATTAAAATTAAATTTAAATTATAATATTGTATTTTGGTAAGCATTATTTATCATTATTATCTTTTATATCCTCAACATGTTTAGTGGACATCCAAATTCTGAAATCCTGAATTGTATTTCCTTACCAAATTCCTCAAAATATTTATTTAATAGATATATATGTTTTTAAAAACAAAAATAGGATGTTTAAGTCAACCCCATATGGGATCACTTTAATTAAATGGATGGATACCCTAGCCTAACATAACATTTTACATTGGTGTTTTTGTACATTTTGTGTAATTTTGTAATAAACATATAATTTTACATGCTTGTTAGAATTAACTGGATTTTACATATTCGATTAACATTGTTTGGATAAATTGTTAACACATAATTTATATATTATTAATTCCTTCATAACATTATCATTTATTTTATTAATTTATTTATGTAATAAAAACAAATAATATGTAAACAAATATAATTTAAATATTCTATCGTAAATTAAAATAAATATGTGGCATGACCATGTTATTATTATAGTAATATTTTATATTTATAGTTTAATAAACAAACCATTAACCATTGGGGAAAATGTAACACCCCGACCCCAGTTACCCAGAGTCGGTGCATTATTTTAATACATTGGCATGATTACAAGGAATCTAGTCCCAAAGGACCGATTAGTTTAGCAGTTTTGGAAAATAGATAACATATATGAATGTTACATTACACTTCATAACATACAAAACAATATAAATAATCCTTTAGGAATTCCATTATTCACTTGTCTTAACCCTGCATATCAATCACAATATACTTATTAGAATCCTGAGAAAAATAAAACATAGAAAGGGGTGAGCTCAAATGCTCCGTGAGGGTAAGAAATACAGCGGAAACATTCATAAATAAGCATAAACATTTAAGGCCATGTATAACTAAAACAAACGAATTTTAAACATAAATTTCAACATAGTATGGAATAAATAAAATAAAGTAAATCAATTTAATTATTCACATGGATATTATGATAATCGAATAATCACATGAAATATCAATAACCACTTTCATAATGATGGAATTCATAATTATAGACTATCATAACCACATAGCCAAAGCCTCGTGGCAAGACTACAAATAAGATTTTGTCAAGGCCTTATGCCAAGACACTAGTTTGTCTCATGAGACCTACCGACGCATTGAGAATCCATAGCGGGCTCCACCCGTCACTTATTAAGTCCAATGCATTTCTCATATGAATAGTTTTAAACATAACATAAAAATTTGTATTAAAATTATCATACGAAATGTCAATACTTTCTTCATAAACCATGAATGGTATAAAAATAACACATCCACAGTCAAGCATATCACAAAACCTTCAATGCAATATGGTAGTTTTGTATCATAATAAATAATCATAAAATAATCTTAAAATCCATAAAAGGATGTTGAAATAGATGAAATCAAAACAATTTGAGAGAAATATCTCTTTTCTTTTTGAAATAATTTAAAAGTCCCACGTTTATAAATGAAGTAATTTAAAAGAGTTTTTTTAATCAAAGTGTTCCATACCACATTGAAACTTTTGAAAAGAAAAATAATTTCAAAACATTAATGTACATATAAATAAATTCATAAAATAATTTTGAAAACATGGACATTAATTAAAAATATTCAGAAAGATAAATCATTAAAACAGTTAAAATACTGATCTTGATAAAGAGTATATTTCAAAAAAATTTAAAATATTTATTTTGAAATGATTTAAAGGTCACATAATTATAAAATAAAACATTTACATGGAAAATATTCTTATAAGATTTTAAGGGAAGCTTCAAAGATTTTATAACGGTGCAAAATAGCCGCACCCACCGTATAAGTTAAAAAACATTCTTACGTTAATTTTGTCGAAAAGGTTAAAAAGTACCTTGTTTGGAAAATGATGGAAAGATTACTTTATAAACCTCTTATAAAAAGTCAAAAAGGGGTATAAATGAATTTAACCCATATTCTAGTAAATAGTAAAAATGTTTTGAAATAAATTTTTAAGAAACATGGATGTGGATGATAAAGAAGTCCCATTATATTATTACGTATAAACAACCTCGGATAATGAAGAGATTGCGAAATAAACCTTTACATTGTACTTTTACATGGTTGGGGGTAGGATAACAACCTGTATAATGGTGAAATAATTTTTATTAAATTATACAAGCATAATATATATTAATATGATATCATATATGATCTTTTAACATTTCTTTGTTAATAATATCTTAGTATTATCGTCGTTTCGGGTGTTAACTTTCTCGTTTTATTTTATATGTTTTGTTACATAAACCGATGTTTTCATGGATATGTTGTATCTTATTCATATACATAATGATATAAAGTCCTTAAAAATTATTTTTAAATCATCAAATAAAAATTATACATTAACTGATATGATGGAGAATGAATCTCATCGCGTTCGTGGAGACGATAGTCTGTACGTATGCACGAGCGACAGTATCATTCTTTTGATATTAAAATAATATATAATTGGATGTTATATCATATATAATGAATAATTATCATGTTATATTTATTATTTACATTAATTACACATAATTACTATACCCATCCAAATAATAATGTTTTGAATAACAAAAGCTAGAAATATTATAAGAGGGGTGAGGTGTAGGTTTGCAAAAGCTAGAAATATTATTTTAAGAGGGGTGAGGAGCCCTTTTATAAGAGGGGTGAGGTGCAGGTTTGCAAAAGCTAGAAATATTATTTTATAATAAATTACTATTAGGTTTATAATGGCTCAAATGTGGATTATTTAAATTTTATGGTGTGTAAGGGTCGAAAAAAACTCAACCAATAGAATTTAGACAGGTTTGAGTCACTATATTAACCTTATCTTTAAGTATTAACTCTTAGTTAATTAGTTTCACTTTTACAATGCCTCTTTTTATTTTTATATTATATGGTTAATAAACATAATATATACATTCAAGAGACCCTCTAGTGGTTCATTGATGATACACCTATCATGATATAAGTATCTTGGCCCATCCTTAGATTTTTAAGAAATAAATATCAATTAATAATATAATATTTGTTTTAAAAACTCTTTTAGGTCAATTTTGAGACTATTCAAGAATTGATTTTTGTAAAACTCATAACAGAATTATTACTTCAAAAAAATTAATTAAATCAATACTAACATTCCATATTAACCTATAAAATTATTTGTATTTATAAAAAGTCTCAAATTAAATTTATTTGGGTAATTATAATATTAATTATTCTTATTTTTCACTATTATTGTAATTATTGGATCACTGTTGTGTCATAAATAAATTAAATTATTTAATGTCTAAAAATTAGAATAAAATTACTATTATGTATTAAATCTATTTAACTTTCTATGTAATATTTATAGTCGAAAATCCAACATATATAACCCTATGTAAAAATTGTTTTTCTAAAAGATATATGCTTGTGTCATTTTTGTATTCATTTTAGCTTAATTAAAAGAATGTGTCCCTATCACTTACAAGTGGTTCCATGGGGTCCCACAATCGACTCAAATATGACCATGGTCGGACATGTATCATCAAATAAGGTTAGGACACGTTTTAGGGTAATTTTTCATTATTATAATATTATTATTTAACCCTTATTTATCGGATTTACCCTTTAACCATGGTAAATAAATTATTTTCCGAAGTAATTATTCAAAATGTCTAAAAATAAAATTTACCAATTTATAAAATATGAACATCCTGATTCCAAATATGGATTCCATTTTTCTAAATTCAAAACACATAAGTGGCAGAAATAAATTTAATTTTAATTCCTGTTGTTAAAATAAAAAGCGTGTTTTTAAGAGATAATAACTATCAAAATATTGACACTTGTTTCTGTCCGGTTTAATTGTGAAATTTTGTCCAATTAACAACATTGTATTACATGGTAAAAATATATTCTAAATATAATTTAAAACCACTAAAATTCATAATTTATCACTACAAAGTATTTGAATGAATTTTTTTTAAATTAAAATTTAGTAATTTTCACTATTCATCAAAATATAAATGTTATCAGAAAAGTACCAAAATTTCACCCTAGGATAAATTCAATATTATGAATCCAAAAATGAAGTCCATTTTGAGAGATAAAATTTATAAAATTTTAAAAAGTAGGCATTACTATTCATTACGACTAGTTTTATTGGTTGTAGTGTGTGTTAGAACTCGAAGTAGTGCACAACACACGCTACTGTATAATTCAAAAAGAAGTATACCCTGGAAGCATGGGGTGTTACATTGTAAATTTTTTTATGTCCCCATTCTAAATAATAAATTTATTTAGTCAAATTGAATATATAAAAGTTTAAAATATTGGATTTAAAAATGGTTCACTATTAAAGTTGGTAAAAGTGCATTTTTGTAAAATACTTCTTTTATCTGAAAAAAAGGAATTTGTTCTTACATTATGTCTAAGAAACTCATAATATGGGTTCTAAAATTATAAGGATTATATAGGGTTTACAATTTAGTTAATACTATTCATAACCTCTTTTGAACGACTTGTTTGGTAAGTCATGGTGCTCTTGAACTCGGTGTTTCGTGTAGTGCAAGTTATTGAATTATTTTCAAAAAAATAAAACCCTATGAAATATTGGGGTGTTACATTATACCCTCCTTCAATAAATTGAATCCTCGCAATTTAAAATAGTTATTCAAAAATAAAAGGTTAAAAATAGAAAATATCATTGTGGGAAAACCCACATCGGAAATTGGGTTACTAAATTTTAGTCCTAATATGAAGAAAAGGGAAATGAAAGGGTCACGACCAAATTATGATCTCGATTAGGAGAACATTGGTGGAAATTAGAGACATATAATTGGAGGAAAAACGTAAATATTTATAGGTAGTGATTGAGGTCATCAATCACATAAAAGTGTAAAATTGAGGGACTTAAATTCATCAATCTATGATGATTTAAAATACCATCGGTTCAGAAAAACATATTGTATTAAGAAAACATATTTTTTTGTTTTAAGATCCCTTCACTAAAGTATAAGAATTAATTTCTTCATTGAATAAGAGAAGAAGAAAAATATTTACATGACAAGTAGAGTCCCATCCTTTAACTAAGTTCTACCAAAAACTAATCATTCACTCTAAAAGATAATAGAACTAAAAAATAATATTCTTTTTATCCTATTCATATAGGGTTAAAAAAATGAATTTATAATTAATATAGCAGAACCATTAAAAAACCATATTATTCAATCCAGGACATCACTTGGGTCAATGGTAGGTGATACAACCATGTCTCCCTTCGGTTGTTGGTTCAAGTCTCGCGGCCTTACCGGACGCGACGGGTTGCCGCCCGACCTCCGGGTTATCCTTTTATGGAAATCCAAAATAATCCAGACTAGAACTAACCAAAATTCTTCAGTCCAAAATTTATAAGAAAGGTAAACACAAAAAAGATTCTTTTTTCTGCGTAATAACATGTGAACACCTTCATCATGTATTATTTTAAAACACTGCAACATCCTGAATTACCATAAAACCTTATTGATTACATTAATGATCCCTTATTCCTTAATGAATAATGGATATAATCCTTCAATCCAAAAATGATGTAAACCCCAACAATGATGGAATATAAAAATCATTAATCAGTTTCCAGGTATTCAAGAATATCCAATATAATTTATCCAAATCAATCATGTATTATTCTAAAAATCACTACCTCGGTATCAGAACCATATTATGGTATATCTTTCACTCAACCATATATTTTCCAAAAATTTAACCTGCTATTTAGTCACATTTCTTTATTCCACACAATCTCAAGTCCTTAATGAAATAGTACAACAGTACAATCCTTATATACTCCATAATTAATATAACAAGTGCATTGTTGATACAATATTCAAATGACATAATCAACATATGAACTCTAATAATTCATCTTCATTTGTGGTTGTATCATAACATGAGTATTATCCAATGGCATTATTTGCGGCATATTCTGGTGATAGGTTCGCGTAGTGTCCAAACCCCTTGCAAATAAAGCATTCTACATTTGAAACCATTTTCATACCCTTGGAGTCACGTACTTGGTGCCCTTTTTTCCTACACACTTATATAAAACTACCATTCCTTTTAGGCAAGTTCCATGGTGTTTCTTCCCACCGTTATCACATATGTGGAAATTCATCTTTTCCCTCTTCCCTTTATCCATCATTCTCTCTTCCATCCTTTTCTTCTTTTGCTTCCCTTATAAGCCATAAGACTCAGTAAACTCTTTAGTTATCTTATCCCCACATGATACTATTTCTTTATATGATGATAGAACATTGGAGATTATTTCCATTCTAAATTATTGATTAGTACCATGAAAGATATGATCCTTCTTACTCTTTGGATCATACGTATTACTGGAGTTCACAGTCCTTATACTGGGCACCATTTCAATACAATAGCATAAACTAGGTCAGTTTATGAATTGCAATGAATAATTCCAAACATGTAAAATACCTAACGCAAATTGAAAAGTTTATGGATTTAATCAATAATCATAAAAATGTTTTCTTTGAGTAAGTATATACTCATGATCCCTTCATAATGGTTTATAAAGAAAATGAGAATTATCCTAAGCATATCCCCTGGAGGTGTCGTAACCAAGAGTGCAGCAAGCCCCATTGTCGTGCACCAGTTCCCATTCGAGTCTAGCTCAAAGCGGTGTTTTCGTGTTTTAACCCTAGGTACATCTGTTCCAGAGCTGCCTCTAATTTTTCATATCCAGACATCAATGTATTTCTCAGAAAACTAAAAAAATCACTACATTACCAAAAATATAAGAAATTCTTCTATACTAATCCACAAAGTCTATCTTAGGGCTATGTGCTCTAATCATAGTTTATCTAAATCTAGTTTCCAAGTTTATTTCTAAACCAACTCTGATACCAAAATACCTTGTGATTGATTACAAGGAATCAAGTTCCAAAGGACCGATTAGTTTAGAAGTCTTGGAAAATAGATTACATACATGAATGATACATTACACTTCATAACATACAAAAACATAAATAATACTTTATGAATGCCATTATTCCCTTGTCTTAACCCTTCATATCAATCACAATATACTTCTTGGAATCCTGGGAAAAATAAAACATAGAAAGGGGTGAGCTCAAACGCTCCGTAAGGGTAAGCAATACAGCAGAAACATTCATAAACAAGCAAAAAAATTTAAGGAAATATATAACTAAAACAAAATCCTTTTAAACATAAAATTCAACATAGTATGGAAAAAATATAATGAAATAAAGCCATTTATTTATTCACATAGATATTATACTAATAGAATAATCACATTCAATATCAATAACCGGTTTAATAATGATGGAATGCATAATGCCAGACTATCATAACCACATATCCAAGGCCTCGTGCCAAGAATACAAATATGATTTTGTCAAGGCCTTGTGCCAAGACACTAGTTTGTCTCATGACACATAACGATGCATTGAGGAGCTATAGCGGGCTCCACCCATAACTTATTACATCAAATGTATTCCTCATATGAACAGGTTTAAACATAACATAAACATTTGTATTCAAATTATCATACGAAATGTCAATACTTTCTCCATAAACCATGAATGGTATAAAAATAACACATCAACAGTCAAGCTTATCACAAAACCTTCAATACAATATGGAAGTTTTGTATCATAATAAATAAATTTCAAATAATCTTAAAATCCATCAAAGGATGTTGACATAGATAAAATCAATACTATTTGAGAGAAATATCTCTTTTCTTTTTGAAATCATTTAAAAGTCCCACATTTGTAAAGGAAGTAATTTAAAAGATATTTTTGAATCAAAGTGTCCCATACCACATTGAAACATTTGAAAAGAAATATAATTTAAAAAGATTAAAGTCCAAATAAATAAATCCTTAAAATAATTTAGAAAACATGGAAATTAATGAAAAATATGTAGAAACAAAAATCTTTAAAACATTTAAAATTATGATCTTGATAAAGAGTACCTTTCACAAATTATTATAATATTCATTATGAAATCATTTAAAGGTCACATAATTATAAAATAAAAAATTTAATTTGAAATTATTCTTATAATCATGTAAGGGAATCTTTGATGATTTTATAACAGCCGAGAATAGCCGCACCCGCCGTGTAAGTTAAAAATACATTCTTACCTTAATTTTGTCGAAAAGGTAAAAAAATACCTTGTTTGGAAAACGAAGGAAAGATTCCTTTATAAACCTCTTATAAAAATTCAAGAAATGGTATAAATTAATTTAACCCATATTCTATTAAATAGTAAAAATGTTTTTGAAATACATGTTTAAGAGACATGGATGTGGATGATAAAGAAGTCCCAGTAGATTATTACATATAAACAACCTTAGATAATGAAGAGATTGTGAAATAAACACTTACCTTGTACTTTTTCATGGGTGGGGGTAGGTTAAAATATTGTATAATTGTGAAATAATTGTTATTAAATTATACAATAATCATATCCATTAATATGATATCATATATTATCATTTAACATTGCGTTGTTAATAATATCTTAGTATTATCGTCGTTTCGGGTGTTAACTAACTCATTTTATTTTATATGTTTTGTTACTTAAGTCATGGTTGTCATGGATATGTTTAATCTTATTCATATACATAATTATATGAAGTCCTTAAACATTATTTTTAAATCATAAAATGATAATTATACTTGAATGGATACGATTGATAATGAATCCCATCGCGTTCGTGGAGACGGTAGTCCGTACGTACGCACGAGCGACAATATCATTATTTTGATATTAAAATAATAAATAATTGGATGGTATATCCTATATACAGAATAATAATCATGTTAGATTTATTATTTACATGAATTACACATCATTATTATACCCATCCAAATAATAATGTTTTGAATAACAATTACACCACGACGTAGAGACGGTAAGCCGTACGTACGCACGTATAGTGACATGTAATTCAAAGGATGGATAGAATACTGAAATATGGTTTTAACATGTTTATAATAACATCAATGTATATATAATATAATGGATTTATTCTTTTATAATGGTAATAACAAAGAAAGAATAAGTGTAAAATGAAAGGAACATGAAAAGGGTGGTGAAATCATTAAATCTTCTTTGGGTTCTTCCTTTTGATTTGATCAAAAGGGCTCCTTAGGATGGCTTTCTGACTAAAAGAAGGCCTCTTGGATGAATTGAGGAATGTTGAGAGAGTATTTGGGCAGGGTTTGTCCGAACCAAAAGGCCTTGAATGTGTAAATTAGTTTGAAGGGGGAGTGACCTTTTATAAGAGGAGTGAGGGGCAACTTTGGAAAAGCAAAAATATTATTTTATAATAAATTAATATTCGGTTTCTAATGGCTCAAAAGTGGAATATTTAAATTTTATGGTGGGGATTGGTCTAAAAACATTCAACCAATATAATTTACACAGGTTTGGGTCACTATATTAACCTTATCTTTAAGTATTAACTCTTAGTTAATTAGTTTCACTTGTATAATGTCTCTTCGTATTTTTATATTATAAGGTTAATAAACACACTATATACATCCAAAAGACCGCCAAGTGGTCCATTAGTGATACAAATATCATGATATAAGTTTCTTGGCTGAACCGTAGATTTTAATGAATTTAATATCAATTAATAATATATTTTTTTTTTAAAAAACTCTTCTATGTCAATTTTTACACTATTCAATAATTGATATTTGTAAAATGCATAACAGAATTATTACATCAGAAAACATAATTAAATCAATTACAAAATTCTATATTAACCTATAAAATTATTGGTATTTATAAAAAGTCTCAAATTAAATTTATTTGGGTATTTATAATATCAATTATTCGATTTTTTCACTATTATGGTAATTACTGCATCACCATTGTGTTATAAATAAATTAAATTATTTAATGTCGAAAAATTATAAATAAAATAAATTTATGTAGGAAATCATTTTATATTTATAATTAATATTTTTAGTCGAAAATCCAACATATATAACCCTATGTAAATAAAAAATTTCTAAAAGATATATGCTTGTGTCATTGTGGTATTCATTTTAACTTAATTAAAATAAAGTGTCCCTATCACTTACAAGTGGTTCCATGGGGTCCCAAAATCAACCCAAATATGCCCATGGTCGGACATGTATCAAAAAATAAGGTTAGGACACGTTTTATGGTAATTTGTTATTATTATAATAATATTTTTTAACCCTTATTTACCCGATTTACCCTTTAACCATGGTAAATAAAATATTTACCGAAGTAATTATTCAAAATGTCAAAAAATAAAAGATAACTATTTACACAATTTTAACATACTAATTAAAAATATGGAATCCATTTTTCCAAATTCAAAACACAGAAGTGGCAGAAATTAATTTAAAATTAATTCCTGTTGTTAAACCAAAAAGCGCATTTTTAATAGATAATAACTACCAAAGATTTACACTTGTTTATGTCCGGTTTAATTTTGAGATTTTGTCCAATGACCAACATTTTATTACATGGTAAAAATATATTCTAAATATACTTTAAAACCACTCCTATTCATAATTTATCACTTCCAATTATTTTGATTACAAATGTTTTTTAATTAAAATTTAGTATTTTTAACTATTCATCAAAATATAAAAGTTATTCGAAAAGTTCCAAAATTTCACCCTATGCTAAATTCGATATTCCGAATCCAAAAATGAATTCCATTTATAGAGATAAAATTTATAAAATTTTAAAAATTATGTATTACTATTCATTACGGCTAGTTTGATTGGTTGTAGTGTGTGTTAGAACTCAAAGTTGTGTACAACACACGCTACTGTATTATTCAAAGAGAAGTGTACCGTGGATGCTTGGGGTGTTACATTTTAATTTTTTATGTCCCCATTCTATATAATAAATTTATTTAGTCAAATTGAATATATAAAAATTTAAAATATTGTATTTAAAAAGGGTTCACTTTTATAATTTGTAAAAGTGCATTTTTGAAAAATACTTATTTTATCTGAAAAAAAGGAATTTGTTATAAAATTATGTCTAAGAAACTCATAATATGGATTATAAAATTATAAGGATTATATAAAATTCAAAATTCAGTTAATACTATTTTTAAAATCTTTTGAACGGCTTGTTTGGTAAGTCATGGTGCGCTTAAACTCGGTGTTACGTGTAGTGCAAGTTATTAAATTATTTTGAAGAAATAACACAATATGAAATCATGGGGTTTTACATTCTCCCCTCCATAAATAAATTGTGTCCTCAAAATTTGAAATTGTTATTCGAAAATAAAAGGTTAAAAATAGAAAATATCTTTGTGGGAAAACCCACAAAGGAAATTTGGTTACTAAAATTTAGTCTTAATATGAGGAAAAGGGAAATAAAAGGGTCATGAACAAATTATGATCTCAATTATGAGAACGTTGGTGGAAATTAAAGACATATAATTTGAGGAAAAATGTAAATATTTATAGGTAGTGATTGAGATTATCAATCACAAACAAGTGTAAAATTGAGGGCCTTAAATTCATCAATCTATGATGATTTAAAATACCATAGGTTCAGCAAAACCTATGCTATTAGGATAAAACATTTTTTTGTTTTTATATCCCTTCACTAAAGTATAAGAATTAATTTTTTCATTGAATAAGAGAAGAAGAAAAATATATACTTGACAAATAGAGTCTCATCCTTTAACTAAGATCTACCAAAAACTAATCTTTCGCTCTAAAAGATAATAGAACTTAAAAATAATTTTCTATTTATCCTATTCGTATAGGGTTAAAAAATGAATTTATAATTCATCTAGCAGAACCATTTAAAAAACGACATTATTCAATCCAGGACATCACATGGATCAATGGTAGGTGATACACCCATGTCTCTCTCCATTTGTGGGTTCAAGTCTCGCAGCCTTGCCGGACGCGACGGGTTGCCGCCCAACCTCCGGGTTGTCCTTTTATGGAAATCCAAAATAATCCAAACTAGAACTTTCCAAAATACTTTAGTCCAAAATTATATGTAAGTTAAACACAATGAAGATCCTTTTTTCTTCATAATAACATGTGAACACCTTCATCATGTATTCTTTTAAAAAATGCAACATCCTGAATTTCCATAAAACCTTATTGATTAAATTCATGATCCCTAATTCCTTAAAGAATAATGGATATACACCTTCAATCCAAAAATGTTATAAACCCCAACAATGTTGGAATATACAAATCATTAATATGTTTCCAGGTAGTCATGAATATCCAATATAATTTATCCAAATCAATCATGTATTATTCTAAAATCACTACCTCGGTATCAGAACCATATTATGGTTTATCATTCACTCAACCATATATTTTCCAAAAAATTAACATAGTATTTAGTCACTTTTCATTGTTCCACACAATCTCAAGTCCATAATAAAATATTACTGCAGTAAAATACTTATATACTCCATAATTAATATAACAAGTACATTGTTGATACAATACATAAATGACATAATCAACATAAGAACTATAATCATTCCTCTTCATTTTTGGTAGTATTATAACATGATTATTATCCAATAGCATCATTTGCGATATAGTCTGATGATAGGTTCGTGTAGTGTCCAGACTCTTTTCAAATAAAGAATTGTACATTTGAAGACATTTTCTTACCCTTGCAGTCATGTACTTGGTACACTTTTTCCTACACAGTTATAAAAAAATCCAATTACGTTCAGGCATGTTTCAGGTTCTTTCTTCCCACAGTTATCACATATGGGGAAATTTATCTTTTCCCTCTTCCCTTTATCCATCTTTCTCTCTTCCATCCTTTTCTTCTTTTGCTTCCCTTCAAATCCATTGGACTAAGTAAACACTTTAGTTATCTTATCCACACATGGTACTATTTTTTCATATGATGATAATACATGGGAGATTATTTCCCTTCTAAATGATGGATTAATACCATGAAAGATACGATCCTTCTTACTCTTTGGATCATACGTAAACTCGAGTTCACATTCCTTCAACTGGGCGCCATTTCTATACAATAGCATAAACTAGGTCAGTTTATGAATTGCAATGAATAATTCCAAACATGTAAAATACCTAACGCAAATTGAAAAGTTTATGGATTTAATCAATAATCATAAAAATGTTTTCTTTGAGTAAGTATATACTCATGATCCCTTCATAATGGTTTATAAAGAAAATGATAATTATCCTAAGCATATCCCTTGGAGGTGTCGTAACCAAGAGTGCAGCAAGCCCCATTGTCGTCCACCAGTTCCCATTCGAGTCTAGCTCAAAGCGGTGTTTTCGTGTTTTACCCCTAGGTACATCTGCTCCAGAGCCGCCTCTACCATTTCGTATCTAGACATGGATTTATTTCTCGGAAAACACAAAAAATCTCTACAATACCAAAATTCTAGGAAGTTATTCTATACTAATCCACATAGTCTATCTTAGGGTTATGTGCTCTAATAAGAGTTTATCTAAATCTAGTTTCCAAGGTTATTTTTAAACATTATATGATACCAACTGTAACACCGCAACCCCAGTTACCTAGAGTCTGTGCGTTATTTTAATAAATTGGCAGGATTACAAGGAATCAAGTCCCAAAGTACCGATTAGTTTAGCAGTCTTGGAATATATATTACATACAAAAATGTCACATTACACTTCATAACATACAAAACAACATAAATAATATTTTATGAATGCCGTTATTTCCTTGTTTTACCCCTGCATATCAATCACAATATACTTCTTAGAATCTTGGTAAAAAATAAAACATAGAAAGGGGTGAGCTCAAACGCTCTGTAAGTTTAAGTAATACAGCAGAAACTTTCATAAATAAGCATAAACATTTAAGGCAATGTATAATTAAAACAAAATCCTTTTAAACTTAAACTTCAACATAGTATAGAAATAAAAAAATGAAATAAATCCATTTACTCATTCACATGGATATTCTACTAATCGAATAATCACATGAAACATCAATAACCACTACAATAATGTTGGAATGCATAATTTCAGACCATCATAACCACATAGCCAAGGCCTCATGCCAAGACTACAAATAAGATTTTGTCAAGGCCTTGTGCCAAGACACTAGTTTGTCTCATGAGACCTACCGATGCATCGAGGAGCTATATCGGGCTCCACCTGTCACTTATTAAGTCGAAGGCATTCCTCATATGATCATTTTTAAACATAATATAAACATTTTAATTAAAATTATCATAAAAAATGTCAATAATTTCTCTATAAACCATGAATGGTATAAAAATAACACATCCACAGTCAATCATATCGAAAAAACCTTCAATACAGTATGGAAGTTTTGTATCATTATAAATAAACTTCAAATAATCTTAAAATCCATAAAAGGATGTTGACATAGATGAAATAAAATCTATTTGAGAGAAATATCTCTTTTCTTTTTGAAATCATTTAAAAGTCCCACATTTATAAAGGAAGTAATTTAAAAGAGGTTTTTGAATAAAAGTGTCCCATAACACTTTGAAACGTTTGAAAAGAAATATCATTTCAAAAGATTAATGTCCATATAAATTAATCCTTGAAATAATTTTTAAAACATGGTCATTAATTAAAAATATTTTGAAACATAAATATTTAAAACATTTAAAATTCTGATCTTAATAAAGAGTACCATTCACAAATTATTATAATATGCATTATGAAATCAATTAAAGGTCTCATAAATATAAAATAAAACATTTAATTTGAAAATATTCTTATAATCATGTAAGGGAAGCTTCGAAGATTTTATAATGGCAGAATATAGCCACAACCACCGTATAAGTTAAAAAAACATTCTTATCTTAATTTTTTCAAAATGTCTAAAAAGTACCTTGTTTGGAAAATGATGAAAATATTCCTTTATAAACCACTTATAAAAATTCAAACAAGGGTATAAATGACTTTAAAACATATTATAGTAAATAGTAAAAATGTTTTTAAATACATTTTTAAGAAACATTGATTTGGATGATAACGAAGTCCCAGTAGATTATTACGTATAAACAACCTCAAATAATGAAGAGATTGCGAAATAAACCCTTAACTTGTACTTTTCCTTGGATGGGGGTAGGTTAACCTTCTGTATAATTTTGAAATAATTGTTATTAAATTATACAAGAATCATATACATTAATATGATATCATATATGATCTTTCAACATTGCATTGTAATTAATATCTTAGTATTATGGTCGTTTCAGGTGTTAACTTACTCGTTTTATTCTATATGTCTTATTTCGTAACCTGTGGTTGTCATGGATAGGCTCTATCTTATTCATATCCATAATTATATCAAGTCCTTAAAAATTATTTTTAAATCATAAAATGATAATTCTACATGAATGGATACGATGTAGAATGAATCTCATCGCGTTCGTGGAGATGGTAGTCTGTACCTACGCACGCCCGACAATATCATTCTTTTGATATTAAAATATTATATAATTGTATGGTATATCATATATACATAATAATTATCATGTTATATTTATTATTTACATGATTTACACATAATTATTATACCAATCCAAATAATAATGTTTTGAATAACAATTACACCACGACATGGAGACAGTAAGTCGTACGTACGAACGTATGGTGACATGACATTCAAAGGATGGATAGAATACTGAAATATGGTTTTACCATGTTTATAATAACATATATTTATAAATAATATACTGGAATTATTATTTTATAATGGTAATAACAATGAATGAATAAGTGGAAGAAGAAAGGAACTTGAAAATGGGTGGTGAAATCATTACACCTTCTTCGTGTTTTTCCTTTTGATTTGATAAAAAGGGATCCTTCTATTGGATTTATGACTAAAGGAAGGGATGTAGGATGAAGTGATGAAAGTTGAGAGAGTATTTGGGAAGGTTTTTTCCGAACCAAAAGGCTTTGAATGTGTGAATTAGTGAGAAGGGGGAGTGCCCTTTTATAAGAGGAGTGAGGGGCACCTTTGGAAAAGATAGAAATATTATTTTATAATAAATTCATATTCGGTTTCTAATGGCTCAAAAGTGGATAATATAAATTTTAAGTTGGGTATGGGTCAGAAAACACTCAACCAATATAATTTAGACTAGTTTGGGTCAATATATTAACCTTATCTTTAAGTATTAACTCTTAGTTAATTAGTTTCACTTTTACAATGTCTCTTTGTATTTTTATATTATATGGTTAATAAAATTACTATATACATCCAAGCGACCCCCAAGTGGTCCATTAATGATAAAACTATCATGATTTAAGTCTCTTTTCCAGACCATAGATTTTTAGGAATTTAATATCAATTAATAATATAATATTTGTATTAAAAACTCTTCTATGTCAATTTTGACACTATTCAATAATTGATTTTTGTAAAAATCATGACAGAATTATTACATCAAAAAAAGATAATTAAATAAATTATAAAATTCCATATTAACCTAGAAAATTATTGGCATTTATACAAAGTCTAAAATTAAATTTATTTGGGTATTTATAATATCAATTATTCTAAATCTTCACTATTATGGTAATTAATGAATCACCATTGTGTCATAAATAATTTAAATTATTTATTGTCTGAAATTATAAATAAAATAAAATTATGTAGGAAATACTTTTATATTTTTAATAAATATTTATAGTCGAAAATCCAACATATATAACCCTATGTAAAAATTGTTTTTCTAAAAGATATATGCTTGTGTCATTTTTGAATTCATTTTAACTTAATTAAAATAAAGTGTCCCTATCACTTAAAAGTGGTTCCATGGGGTCCCAAAATCGACCCAAAGATTCCCATGGTCGAACTTGAATCAAAAAATAAGGTTAGGACACATTTTAAGGTAATGTTTTATTATTATAATATTATTTTTTAACCCTAATTTACCAGATTTACTCTTTAACCATGGTAAATAAAATATTTACCAAAGTAATTATTCAAAATGTCTAAAAAAAAGTTACCTATTAACCCAATTTGAATATCCTGATTCCAAATATGGAATCCATTTATCAAAATTCAAACCACATAAGTGGCAGAAATTAATTTAAAATTAATTCTCGTTTTTAAAACAAAAGCGTGTTTTTAAGAGATAATAACCATCATAAGATTTACACTTGTTTATGTCCAGTTTAGTTGTGAAATTATGTCCAATGACCAACATTGTATTACATGGTAAAAATATATTCTAAATATACTTTAAAACCACTAAAATTCATAATTTATCACTACCAATAATTTTGATTAAAAAAGTTCTTTTTAATTAAAATTTATTAATTTTCACTATTCATCAAAATATAAAAGTTATCCAAAAAGTACCAATATTTCACCCTAGGATAAATTTGATATTACAAATCCAAAAATGAAGTCCATTTGGAGAGATAAAATTTATAAAATTTTAAAAAGTATGTATTACTATTCATTACAGCTAGTTTGATTGGTTGTATTGTGTGTTAGAACTCGAAGTTGCGTACAACACACACTACTATATTATTCAAAGAGAAGCGTACCGTGGAAGGATGGGGTGTTACATTGTATGTTTTTTATGTCCCCATTCTAAAGAATAAATTTATTTAGTCAAATTTAATATATAAAAGTTTAAAATATTGGATTTATAAAGGGTTCACTATTAAAGTTGGTAAAAGTGCATTTTTGAAAATTAATTCTCTTATCTAAATAAAAGGAATTTGTTCTTACATTATGTCTAAGAAACTCATAATATGGATTCTAAAATTATAAGGATTATATAAGGATCAAAATTTAGTTAATACTATTCATAACCTCCTTTGAACGGCTTGTTTGGTAAGTCATGGTGTGCTTGAACTCCGTGTTACATGTAGTGAAAGTTATTGAATTATTTTGAAGAAATAACAAACTATGAAATCGTGGGGTGTTATAGAAAACACTGTGAGGTTTTCTTTACACATGCTACAAAATTACATCTATATATTATATATTACCAATGGATATTTTTCCATAAATCTCTATTTTAACTACTCCTATCATATATGATATTATTCATGACATAATAATTACTTAAACATAGGTGAGGGAAAACTAAATAACTAGTTTAAATAATTTTATGCAAATAAAATTGTGTACATATAGGTCCATACATAACATGAAGTGGGGATGTAACATAGAAAATAAATTTAATATTAACAAAAATAAATGAAAAATACTAACCATGTAATACATATATTAAATGTAATTCGATCAATACATAAGCTATTCAAGCTCTGGATTATCCACACATGCAAAAAATAAACATTTAATAAAGTATATAACATTTCATAATCTATAAATAAATATAAAACCTATTAATTGTTTTTAATATTTTTAAATATTTAATTAATTAAAATTTCCATAAAATAAATAATTGAAATTCAATTCATGATAATATTAGAAAAAGTAGATAAAATTGTTAGATTTAAATTTTATTATCCACCTAATATGCACATAAAAGAAACATGGCTTGTAACCATGCAAATTTATAAGCTATTGTCATCTCCATGTATTGTACAATCACACATTATGTATTGTGAAATTTATTTCATGAAATTAAAGGAAATTTAATATCAATAAATTACATGAAATTACAAGATAAATTTCATGGTGTGTGTTGCTTTTGTTTTACGCAGAGAACACATTATGAAATAATTAATATAGATTACATGTAGTTATAAAATTCATATTATAATTAATTATCCATTTATATTATTAGAATTTTTTTCATGGAATGAACATTAATTTAATAACATAGAAACAAATTTAAATGTGGTTTAATGTTGAAATTAATTTTCATTTTACAAAAATAAATTAATGAAATGTATAACCCTACATGGATTGTATTCCATGTAAATGCGTTTAAGACTGATTTATATTTAAATTGTTATCATATTTAAATTCTTATGTATACATCAAATGTGAATTAATAAATTACACAAATATTGTGTATGAATTTCAAATCGTGTGTGTGTTAATAAGACATTGTGTTTGTATTTATTATACATAACAAGTGTATTAACTAATCATAAACTATTTGTGTTTTATATAATCACATACCACATATGTATTAATTATACATGGTTTATATATACAACATGACCAAGAAAATATGTTGGGTATCATATTTATAAATAAATATTCATATTGTGTATTAAATACAATATGGGTGAATTAATTACATTATTCATCTAGTGATTAAATAACTACATCATTATTATGTTAATTACATGACGACCATGTAATGTGTAGTATTTATTCATCACATGACAATTAATTAATTTCATACTATGAATATATAAATTATAATCATTTTTTATTAAATTTTTACTATTTCACTATATAAACATTTGATGGTTTGATGTTAAACAATGTTGTAGAGGGTGATGCATCATGTAACAATGATAATGGTATTTTATCATAATTTGGGTTCTTAAAAGTTTTCTATAGATAAATTATATATTGTTGATATTATGAACATGATCTATGTTCTATTATAATAAATATCTATTTTTGTATTTAAAACATAAATAAAATGAATATGAAAACTACATTTAATTGAGAAATCCAATCAATGATAAAGAAATAATCAAATATTTAATATGACTACTCTGATATAGCATTATTGTTTTAGACACATGGAATAAACAATTTTTTTATTGTCCCAATCATTCCTTGATGGTTTTGATGAATAATACAAAAGTTATATGATGATCAACATCATTATTTGTGAATTAAATTTGATGAAAATTGACAATGTTGAGAAATTTGTATGAGATGATCCATAATGTTATTTTAAATTTATTCCCATCATGGAATTACCACAATAATGAAAATTTATTATTCATTGAATTGGTTGGTCATCTATAATTTTTTTCGTTACATAACCTTTTCACTATATTCATGGTATGTTAGAATCCACCCTACAATGATTAGTTAATATTTTTTAATCTATATAAATCACTAATGGTACTCTATGTACTTGAACAATGGTATATGTCATCCTAAATTTGTATTTTTTTCTTAAAAAAAATTCCTTTAAATAAATATTAAAAAACATCCATTGAATTCACTGATTTTTCGAGGATAATATTTTTTGTCTCTTAGTACAATCAGGGATAGAAGGTAGAGGGATATTTGAGGATTAAAAATTTTTCTATAACATTCATCATTGGTAAATAACTCTAGTGAGTGAATAATTTTATACCAAAATAAAATATTTAACATTGGAAAATGATGTGGATATTGAATATTTGGACATAGAGTTAAAATATTTGATAATATAAAATAATTCACCAATCAAATATTAACCACCATATTTTAATCAGGTTAATTTTAAATATATTATTATTATTAATTGGCATGTGTTAACTCACACAATGTAAAATTTCAATAAATTAAATATGTTTATAATTAATTAATTGATATTTAACCACATTAAAATTATCATCTTATGACTAATCATGGTCATTCCATTCACTTTCAGAATTATAAATCATTTAATTGTAATTATATTATTTATAAATAATTAAAAAAAAAATTTATACAATTTATTATCTAGAGAATAAATTTTTTCATTAATAACTTCAGTCTATTAAATGACAATTAAATATTATTCCATGCACTATAGATTAATATATGTTCTAATAAATAATGATAAATTTAATCTAATCAAGATTAATGGGAATAAAAAATATGTTTCTTTGATCGCATATTCCATTATATAAATACGAATGTTTGATTAACAAACAATAACACTATTGAGTAACATGTATTGTGACACCTGAGGAAATATTTATGGTTGAAAAGATGAAAAACAATTATCAATGCTCACATTATAAAACAAACCCTTTATATCAATATCTAATCCAGAAGGAATCATGTTCGTTTTATCATCATATATTATTTATTGGTCTAATCTTTTACTTTTTAAAATGAACTCACCAATAGTCCATAAAATGTAATTTAATGTGAAATTTATATATCAATTAATGTTATGAGATATAAATATTTATACGGATATAAGTGACATGTAATTACTCGAATTAATAATTGATAACATTCGATTCATGAAATACCAAACAAAACAAATTAAACAATGAACATATTTTGTCATGGTTTATGGAAATATATCTCAGTACATAAATATTTATTTGAATTACTAATAATAATAAATATAAAGGATTAATTAACATTCTAATAAATATTATAATCCATTGAAATATATGCATGTTCATTTTCTACTGTTATAGTTATCCTCATAATCAATCAATCAAATATTAATAAATGAAACTCAATGAGATTAATTTTCACTAGTGTGCGAGTACATTAACATTATTTTATATATCATCTCTGTGACATATCTTTCTATCATATATTTATAGGATTAAAATTATAAGAAACATTAATTATAGAATAAAATGGTTCTAATTGTGTTATAGATCTTATATGGCCTTATCTTTGTGGACGATATTCTATGACATTGTCATATAAAATTTTCACAAAAAAGATAACATAGGTAATAAATAGAGTATTAATATTCTAGTAAATTAATTTACATGAAATATAATGTAATAATTATATTAATATAGGCAACAGAATGTTACATTTGTTTAAATATATTAATGTTACTATGATATTAAATCATGTTTTTATTAAATAATTATATATTTTTTATATCTATTTTAATGTTTCATTAAACCATGTCATGTGATTTTTCTTCATGACTAGTTATATAGTCTCATTTATAAAGTGATGTGTATATTTTGATAAAAATGGGTATTCTATTATTTCTTTCAATATTCATCTATTTATCATACAATTTTTTGAAAAATAAAAAAATGAGGAATGAATGTTATTGAACCAACCATTATAGTTCTTATAGAATTTATTCTATGAAATATTTACCCATAATGTATTCAAGAGACTGTTTATTTTAATAAATTTTAACTAATATGTGATGTATGTTTTATTTATCATTAGTCGATGGATATAAAAAAAAATATTCCTATTTACTTTTTTTAACAACTAATGTCTATATTCTGCCTTCATGTTGAAATTTTTCTATGTTTTTCACATCAGTGTCTTATGGAAAAAATTAGATGGAATAATATTTAGCTAATGTAAATATATTTTATACAATATTAACAGAAATAAATATTTTATATATCATAATTATTTATACATTACCATAATCATTAGTTTTTTCCTTTTCATTCATATTCATTTCATTATTAAATATTAATCACATTCTTTGGTATAAAAATATTTACTATATACATAATATGGGATTATATTTCAATTTATATAAATTATCATTATTAATTTTACAAATAATATTACAATTTATATCAAAATGATTCATTTAGACACATTAATAATTTTATAGTCACATTTCATTTATAAAGTACTATATTTTATGCTTTCTTCAGTTTTTATAAATGTTCAGTTCAAATATTATTTAGATTACACATTATTTAATACCTTGATTAGTTTACATTCATTATCACACACGCGCATAGATAAATATAAATGTCATATATTTTAAATTTATACATATATATAAGGAAAATAATGATATTAATACATATGTGTGTATGTGTCTAAATATATATATTATACTTTTGAACATTCATTTTTTTTTTCAGAATCACACATTAAGAAATATATATTTTTTTATATATTTATATTATATGTCTTTTCTATGTACCTAGAAGTTGGTCCAAAAGTTATTAATATCATAATCATGATTATTATTTAATCTCAATAATCCATATGTAAGAAAAACAATATTAATGACATATTATGGTTATAAATATTTTGTTTTCAATTTTATTATAAAAATAGTTTTTAGTAATTGATAGATCTGAAGATAACTCATTCAAAGAAACAAAATACAATATATTCACTAAAGCCTCAAAATATACAATTTAGAGTTAATTTTAGTTCAATATGATTCATATTTGTAATAGTGAATTTTCTTTAAAGGGTAATCCAACTTCTGCAGAAAAATGATATATTCCTGGTGTATTAACATAAGTAATAAATACTAATTTTACCATTTCATAGCTGTAATAATTGATGAAACTCACATGTATTGGAGGATTTTATAACTATACATTGTGTTTAACACATCCAAAATTAATATAGGGAATGATTCTTTCCACATTTATTATTTTTATACTGATTTCATGAGATTAGAAAAATTACCAAATTGGGTTTTCCTCTTATTTAGTATTAATAATTATAAATATAAAATATATTAATATTCTTTTCTAATGTGATGTAAACCACCAATTTCTTATATAGGGTAGTTTTAAATTAAAATATTTTTACATTATTATCTAGAGTAGTCAATGAATTTCATTGAATAAGTTTTCTTCATAGAATTTATCATTCTTGATATATTTTTCTATGTTTTTTCTTGTTTTATTATATATATATATTTGTATCCATGTCCAATATATATATTTAAAAACAAATTATTTATTATTTTGACACTATTTTTTATTATAAATTTTACAATATATTGTAATTTTTTATTTCAAAATTAAATAAGAATAATACGAATTTACAAAAAAAATACTTATTGAATTAATCACATTGAGAATTATTACCTCATTTGGTATCTAAAAATATTTGGTAATTTTCTGTAGAAATTGTGTAATATGGTAAAAATATAGGAATGTGGTTAAATACGGTAAATATGGTATCGTATATTCATAATCAAGACTAAATCCATTCAATTTTGATTAAATGTAATATTTTTGGAACTAAAAATTGTATTTGCTAATTAAGATATATAATGTGGAACAATTCTTGTAGTGAATCACTAGAGATAAAGGAAATATAAAATTGTGAATATATTATTCCATCGTATTGTAGTAAAAAAAAATATAATTACCAACCACATAATCTAATTTATTGGTAGAAAATATAGAGAAATATATTTATACTAACACAAATAAGTCATTCCACTATCAATCACATCAATATTTGATAAGAATTAGTTGTTTTAAGGGATGAATCAATTCAATGAATATTATGTACGATAATTGTATCAATTACACTCCATTTCATTTCCAAAAAAAAATCTACAATAAATTATCATACAACCATCATGAGAATATAAAGATATTAATATATTTATTGAATCTCATCATCTATTTATTAAGTAGTTACTGAGATTTTTTATTCACACTTATAACCCCATTTTTATAAGTTGTTACCACACCCATGTAATAGTTACCAATCCCCTTATTTACATTTTCAAATGATTTAATTTAATTCAAAAATATTCTAAAATAAATCATAATTTTCATAAATAATAACTTTTTTTGTATTATATTATCATTAAATTTTATCTTTTATCCTGGATAGATCACCAAATCCATATCCTTAACCAAATTTCTGTGTTCATGCCATGTAAAATTAAATATAATCTATTAGTTTCTCATTAATTTCATATTGATATTTTTTATAATAGAATCATTTAAATATAGATTTAAAATGATTATAGAATACTTTATGTAGTATATAACTTCCCATATAACAATTATCAATGATATTTTAACCACTAATTATCATTCTACCCTTCTCATTAACTAATATATTTCAGAAATAATTTGTGACTCATGATTCATTATCAAAGTTCTAATGTATATATGATATTTTCAAAATGTAATTTTCAAGAGGAGATTAATTAATCATGGAATTTTCTATTCTTTATTACCTATAACTCATATTCATAACCATTTTACTAATAAAATCTAATCATAATCAAAATCTACATCATCGTAATTTTATTTTGACCCTAGGAAGGTAATGTGTTTGTTTACAGTTCAGAAGAAATATTTAGTGTATGTGTAGTGTCACATAGGCTTGATAACACTACCAAGATAGAACAACATTATTATGAATTATACAATGGGACCTAATAGATTCATTTCCATAGTTTCTCTATCTATAGTGACACACATAAATTACACATTGAACATATAATTAAAACCCCCTTTGAAAAAATTGATATAGAGTTCAATTTATGTTTATACTGTACACCATTAGTTTTAGGTACATAAATATTTATATTTAGAGGAATTATAACACCTCAATTTTCTATTTCAAACTAATTTTGTTTGTTTATTTCATAGATCCTCATAATAGTGTTTCAGTTATTTTATTTTTAAATTTTTATGTTTTCACAAAATTATCTTCTATGTCACATTTAATAAATAGTATTTATGATAAAAATTGTGATGAACATTCAATTAGGATATATTTGGTATATTTGTTACTCACATGACTTTTATATAAGATTAGAACATGGATGGATGAAAACCACATGAAACCCATTAGAAACTATGTGATCCGTTTTGTTCTTTGGGTCTATGACACTTAGATTATTCATGATTATACAAAACCAAAAAGAAGGGGTGTCGGGGTTATGTAGTTCTGACATTACTCTTTTTTATGGTTGGTAGATATCTTTCTAAAATAGATATCCAAAAAATTCATATGAACATGTATTATATATTAGAATCTACACATTTTGTGCATGTTCTATCAAAGCATGGTAACTTCCGAGTTTTAAAAAATGTGAAAACATAAATGTGTAATGATAAATTTTTATAAAATTGGGAAATCGTTTATTCCTGTTGGGTTGACCGACCCAACTGAAAAAACTCCCCAATATTATATATTCTTCAATCATATTATCTTCTGTTTTTATCAACATTTATCATGAATTTTCATGGTGATCACTATTAGTTCTCTTGAACACTCTTCCAATAACATTATTATTTTTATTATTCATATTAACTACAACTATGAATACATAATCCCACATTTAATGAAATTGAATTCGAGTTTGACCTATTCACATTAATTTTAATGTCCATGTATTTTTAACATCATCATCCTTAGTTTATTATAATTATGTTATTATAAGTGACATGTTATGCATGATTCAAAGTTAGTTTTTTAAATATTATAACTTTTCATGAAACTCCATCAATTGATAGTTTCAATAAACCATTTCGTAAAATATAAATGTGTATATTATGCCTTAGTGGTTGTTGAAATGGTTTCCAAGGAATTTAACTCTTGGAATAAATTGTGATATATGCTTATTAATTAAAAAGAGAAAATTGTTTTTTTAATGATATGTATATATATATATTTATATATATATTTCCTTGGGTATATTTTAATATTAAATTATATCTATTCAAGGAACTAGTGGGAGTTTCCAATTTTTTATGGTGTTTCAATTGCGGTTTTAAAATAGGAGATTATTTTGAATTATTTTCAAATGAGTTTTTAATTTGAATTTATTTAAATATCATAATTTTTAATCTATATCAGAATTATTCCAGTCCTAAGTGAGTTTTCTATTGCCCAAATTGAAATTTATATATGTAATTAAAATTAATATTTTGTAAATATATATAATTGAAAACCAATTATTGGATATTCCTTTTTTAGAATTTTTACGGTCAAGGATATGGTTTAATTATTATTCTGTATTTATTGATTCAAATGAATGGGAATGTCAAGGTCTTTTTCATGAGAGGTGGTTGAAGTTATGATATGGTTCATTTCAAATTATTTATTTATGTGTGTCATAATTTATGTGAAATTAATTCCTCACTAATGAAAAATATAGGATATATGTGTGTGTTCTAGATATATAATATAATTTTTATGAAAAACATGGGATACTATCCTCTATAGATTGAGATATTTCCACATAGGGTGTACCTCTAGTGATGTCAGTGTGGGTAAGTTTAGGGGACTATGTATTTGTTATAATGTAATGTAGGATATGTTTTAGAATCATGTTATATTCATTTATAGCAACATCACACATTTTAACCATGTTATTCTCTAACTTTCTTATTTATTATAAATTTTCAATGGGTATTTCCACTTAATTCTGATTTTCAACCCCGTCTATAGTTGGAAATTATAGACCCAATGGACTATAGAACATTAATATTTTAATACATTAATTAATAATGTGGTACATTTGATTCTTATATTTTTTTATAGCATCTTTTAATTTTTTGGGGTTCTTATTAATAGTATTTTACTTGAAATTTGTTTTTAATGTTGGTTTTCATGGAGTCTAATGTAATGGTTTGGAATAATTTTTTTTAATGCAAAAAGGTCTAACCAAGGGATCCATTCGGTGGATTCAAAAAAATAGTTACCCAAAGAATATGCAACCTTTTTTGTCAATATCTTTTGTATAATTTTCATTATCTAACAACTCATCTATAATAACAATATGATTATATAATCAACAAAATATAAGAAATGTAATCATATTTTTTCATATAAGGGATCAACCTACACATAAACCGCCATCTATATATTGGGTAACAGACATACCATTTTTTTGTTAATGGAAATTTATTTGATAAGAAATTTATGATTAAAAAATTTGTATTCAGAGATCATAAAAATAGGAAATGGTGTCAAAACACCATAAAAATATATATGTTTTCTAACAAGAACAATGATATTGGAATTGAATTACTAATTAATTCATTTATGATACTGTATTAAATATAAATGACATAAACAACTTTTTTAATATTAAGTACTATATAATAAGGTACTAAATCAATTGGTTGATGTATATGGAAGATATTACTTTTGTTGGTTACTCAGTTAATTATATATATAAAATTATTAAAGATTCATTATAAAAATATGAAATTAAATATCTTAGTCAATAGAAGAATATATTTGGAATATTACTAAGGATTATATGATGAAAATATAATTGAGTTTATTGTAGTAGTAATTCATCCATAAAATATTTGAATGTTTTGATGTGAGTGGATTAAAATTTGTTTCAACACCCCTTTCTGGAAAAATTAAAAATTTTAATGATTTAGAACAAAAATTGTAAAGGGAGACACATAACATGGATATAATATTTTATAAATCTGTGGTTATAAGAATTGTATAAGATATGGTGGGAAAACAGTCTATAATTACACTTATTGTTGGAGTGGTCACCAAATTTGTGTTAAATCATTGGAAAGTGAATTTTGAATAAATTGAGTCGAATATTTGGAATATCAATTTAATGGAACATAATATACATTTTATACTATATGATCATGTACTTTGGTATGCTGATACTCACTTTTAGGGTCATTATTACTCTCATAAAACACTATAAGATAATATTATTCTTTTGGAATAACACAAATAAATTATATTCTTAGACTTCTAATGGTGGATTATCATTCCAAAAAAGATATATAAAATGATTATATGATTGAATCATGTAAGGTAATGGTTTGTATTAGGATATATTTAGAGGATATAAAAAAGTGATGTTCATGGTAATAAATATTTTTAGAGTGAGTTTGTAATCCATTGTTTAAGAATCTATTGTTATATGGATTAATGAAACATATTGACCTAAAGTATCATTAAATATATAATATAGTTATAGATGGAGAAAAAAATTAATAATAAATATATAATTTATAATAAATGAATATATTGATGAATAATTTAGTTTTAGTGAGTTTGATAAAAAAATTCACCCCATTTTTGTCTTATAGTAAATGACGGAATAAAGAATCATTTTATGCAGTAGATGAATTAGTATGTTTTTTGATGGGTTGAATGTGAATACTGTGGAATCATTGAATTAGTATTTATGTGGTAGATTTTTGGAAAATTTAATAGATATAAATAATTAAATAAGAACTAATGTACTAACATGAGTAATTTAAGAACATATGTTTGTTAATTTGATGATGAAAACAATGTATTTTCTATTTAATGGATTCTTTTTTCCTTTCACTAGAAGGATGACATTTTTATAAATGTAGCTGAAGTATGTTAGTTCTTACTAAATATTAATATTTATATATTTTAGATATACATTAATGACTCTTTTGATATTTTTTTAGTCATAATATCATTTATAATTCACTGGTGTTTGGTAAATAGAATCAAGGATGAATAAGGGTACCAATATTGCAAATAGTTCATTCATGGATGATTCTGTTTCTCAGTGGATGACTCGAAAAATTAATAAGATAGGATATTCATCAAATCTGTGGTAGGAAATATATATTAATATGAAATTATTTTTTAAATTGTATTACTATAAATAGTGATCCATATCCAAATGAAATTCATTATTTGTAATCATTTCTTCTAGAGATATGAAACTTTGAATTGTTTCTCTTATATACATAGTAATTTTAGTTTGAACCATGTAAAATAAATTTTGGTATACATGATTCCATTTAGGATCATTTCCTCATGACTATTTGTATGTGTTTGTGAATGTGTCATTGTTTTTAGGATGCATTATGCGGATATAGTGGGATCATTAACACCCCAGCTATTGAACATTAAGATCTGGTGGATTTCACTGGGTACATATTTATATTATTGATATTATAATGAAAATTTTTCAATTCATCATGTGTGGTTCATGATTATGAATTGAAATCCCATTAATTGAATTATTTTTCAAATTTTAGATTTTCGATCCGATTTTTTATAGAATATGATATTTGGATTTATCAATGATTTTACCTCATAATATCAATCCAATATTGTTTCCAACAATAATATGGAAGACACATATCTCTTGATATAAGATTTATGAAGATGAAATTGTTTTATGACACAATGGATATTTAGAACTAGATATTTATAGTGCAGAACTAGATCAACTTTCCCTTGAGTTTATTTTTAATAATTAATATATTCATGTACCAACACACATGTAATGATTCATTGCAAGGCACCATAACACTATATATAATTATACCACCCATTGGGTTACCCATTTATTCTATATATAACAATGATATTATATTTTAATATTGATTCTGTATTATGGATATATTCATATTCATCATCATGGTATAAATATTTAATTAATTTTAAAATTTTAAAATTTTAAAATTCATTAAATTTCAATGAGTTTAGAAACACATAGAATGAAATACTAAGGGTTAACAACACTCATCGACACAAATGAAATAATTGAAAATATTTTATATGGTTTTTTATAAGATAAATTTACTTTTTTATACCCCAAATTTTCAACTACACTCAAAATCAGAAATACTAATTTTTTTTAACCATAAAAATATGCATTGAAATAACCTCACAAACTGTAATCCTATTATTGATCAAGAAATAAATATCTATGGATTCTAAAAAACGTTGTTTACTATTCTTCCTTGTGTTGAAAATATTACACCCATTACCATACTACAATCATCTTAAGTGGTTTTATATCTAAATGAAGTTGGTAGAAATATATAAAAAGGTAAATTTTTATTTGATTCCCAATTTTATTAACTCCCTAAAAAGATAATTAAATATCTTAATTTAAATATACATCAACTTTATATGAGTAATTATAATCTCCTTCCATAATAATGTTTTTCTTATACATTGGAAATCATACAATATGGGATGGAATTTGTAACGGCCCATGATTTTATGAAAAATATTCTTTTAATTTTATTAATGTCTTGTGTTGTATTCTCCACCAAGATTACCTTGCGCTATACGCAACACCATATTAGCTTGCAGTATACGCAACACTATTCTTGGATCGTGTTACACACAATTTTGATAATAGTTATTCTACGCAACATTGAGTATATATATATATATTCAATGTATAATAGAAATATGGTTGGATACTGTTATACGAAACAACGAAGTATTCTTGCGCAACATGCAACCCTGACTTGGCTTGCATTACACGCAATCGTGACCTTCCTCGATAGTGTGTGTTGTACGCAATACTGGGTTTTACTAAACAATGATATAATATTATAATATTGTTATGAACTAGCCGTTATTAATAGTGTTAACTAAATTTTGAATTTTATAACATTTTTATTCATCTTACACATTTCTAGAACATGGTATAAGAACAAAATAATTTTTTCGGGTAAAATAAGTATTTTAAAAAAAATGCAGTTTTGCCGCCTTTTGAGGGCACACCCACTTTAAATCAAGTTTTTGACCTGTTTATATGTTCAATTTGAAAAAATAAAATTCTTCTTTTGAATCAGGATATAAAAATTTACATTAGATAATGTTTTTTTATTTTTCCGATAACTTTCATATATTAATGAATAGTAAAAACACGCTATATTTTAATTAAAAACAACTTTTTTCATCGTAATATCTTATGTGGTTAAATTATAATATTGAATGGTTTTAACGTATAAATAAAATATATTTTTACCATTTAATATAATGTATGTCATTATCATTGATTTTACCTTGAATTCGTAGGTTAAATCAATTCAATCTTTTGCAGTGTTTTAAAGAAAAACCCGTTATCTTTTGACAACATAATTAATTTTAATTTAATTTATGCATATTTTGTGTATTAAATTTGGAAAAATGGATTCCATATTTGGAATCAGTGGGTCCAAATTATGTTAATAAGCTACTTTTTATTTTTGGGCATTGTGAATAGTAACTACGGTAAATTTTATTTACTATAGTTAAAGGTAAATCGGGAAATTAAGGGTAAATATAAGATTATAAAATTATCCTATCACTTGGAAAAATTTTATTAGATGGCTAAAAGTAGACCCATATAACCTAAGGGTCAGATTAGATTCATTTTATGGACTTTTGTCCATGAAAATAATTTAATTATTTTTAAAACCAAAGAATGTGACAACATGTCACTTTCTTAAATCTTTTAAGTATAATAATTTTAATTTAGTGATAAACTTCATGAAACTTCGAAAATGAATAGTCTGCAGAAAGATAATACAATTATCTACATCATAGAAATTTAATTAGAATTTTTAGGGATTAAATAATTATCATATATGATGACACAAAGATGATGTAGTAATTGTCTTATTAATGAAATATTGACCTAATTGATGTTATAAATGCCCAAATAAATGTAATTTGAGACTTTTAATGACTTAAATTAATTTTATAGGTTAATATTACATGTTATTGTTTATATAAGTAACTTGTTTTTAACTTATCATTCTGTTATGAATTTCATAAAAATCATGTACCAAATAGTGTCAAAATTGACATAAATTAGTTTTTAAAAAAATATTATATTATTAATTGTTATTTAATTCGTAAAAATCTAAGGTTCAGAAAAATTACTTATATAAGGATAGATATATTAATTTCGGGTTCTTTTGGATTGTTATGGTAAGTTTATTAACCATATAGTGTAAGAAAACAAAAAGACACGGTAAAAGTTAAATTATTTAACTTAGAGTAAAATATAATTGATAAGGTTAAAATAATAACGTAAACTTATCTAAATCCTATTGGATGAGAGGATTTAGACCCATAACCACTTTATCTTAGAAATAATACCATTTGAAACCATTATAAACCGAATTTGACCTTAATATAAAATAATATTTTAGATTTTCCTAAGGTGCCCCTCTCCTCCCTTATAAAAGGGCACCTCCTCCCTCTCCTCCTCACCCCAATTTGAGAATTCAAGCTCGGCCAAACCCTGCCAAAATCTCCTCTCCACTTCCCTAGTATCATCCTAGAGGTCCTGGTCTTCTTCAAAGACCATCCTTAGTTCTTTAAGTGGAGGTTAAGAAAAGGTGCGTCAAAAAGAGGTAATATCCATTACCGATCTTTATCAATTTCTTTATTCTTCAACTTCTTCTTCTTTAGTTGTTTAATGATAAAGTAATAACATCAGTATTACTTATATACTAATATGTTATTATAAATATGAAACAACTCTAATTAACCATCTATCCATCCTACGGAAAAAGGAAATCATCGCGCGTGCGTACGTACGGAATACCGTCTCCACGCCGTGGTGTAATCTATTTTCCACCACCACCTTAATTGGAATGGTATAATGGTGTAATGAGTAACTATATATGATTATTATAAAGTGATATTGATACTGAAATATTATACATTCACTTACCCACAAGTTCACGATCATGAGAATGATATCACCGCTCGTGCGTACGTATGGACTACCGTCTCCACGAGGCGATGAGATTCATTCTCCATGTGAACCATTTAAGAATGATTATAAGGTATATATAAGAAATAATAACGATATATATGACATTATAAAGCTACTGGATTTATTTATATATGTATTTCATCTACTTACCTCAATTCAAGGCAATAAGGAAAGGAAAACAACGTTCATGCGTACGTACGGACTACCGTCTCCATGAACGGTGTGTTTCATTTCATTTATCTATCTATTATATATATACTGAATATATATGATATATAAATCATGTTTTATATTATGGATGTATTTAAATCATGATATAAGTAATAATAATGTCAAGACAAACAAGTCCAAACACCTATGATAAATGAAACAATTTTACCCAAAACGCTTCTTTAACATGGAATTTACAAAAGAACGGGTAATATAAAGTCATAAGTGAACCATATATGATATAATAACAATTAATATGATTCTGTAATAAGTTAATGACATTATTTAAATCTTTATACAGAAGTTTAAGATACGTACAAAGCATATCAGACATAAGGTAAGGGAAATATCACAATCTCATTTTTATCTGAGATAGTATATACTTTGGAATTTACGGGGGTGTATTTTTTCATCCACATCCATGTTTCCTCAATATGTAATGTTATTTCTATCCACATAAAATTGTTTAAATCCAAATTTACCCTTTGGTGAGTTTTTCGTAAAAGATATGAAAGGAATCTTTTGTCGTTTTTCGTACGAGGTACTTTTTGACTTTTCCGACAAAAGTATGAGAAGAATGTTTTTTTAACTTATACGACATGAATGGTTTTTTAAAACATTATTTCAAAGAAGCTTCCTTTACAAGTTTTCAAGTTTATTTTTAATCAACTCCTTTTAGTTTAAAATTTAATGACATGTTAAGAATGGAAAAGTGTTTTTGAAGTAGAAAGGATATTTTCCTCAAGAATGGAGTTCAAGTGTTTTATCAAAATCAATTTCTATATAAGATAATATAGGATTCTGATTCTATCCCTATAATTACATTGATTTGATTATGTTTTTATGGATTTATTTTTATAAATTCATTTATCTTATATGAATTTTTTTATGATGTCATGATGTTTAATAATTCCATTTTTATTACATGGGTTATGAAATGATGTATGATTTATGATTTTTGTGGCACACATAAGAATGGTTTCATTATGAGATGGGTGGGACCTATATCTCTCTCCATTTCATTGGGTAAAGATTTTATATCTCCTGAGATAGACATGTCTGGAACGGTAGGTTATACCAGTTCAGTGAAACAGGACTGAAAGGAGGGTGACTCGGTTCAGAAATGGACTTTGTCCACTAAGATAGTCATGGCAATGAGTCTTGACTAATAAGATATGATTCTCTATGATTATTTGTGTATGCCACAATGTTTAATGTTTTATGTTATGATTATTGGGATTACATTTCACTACTATGATTTATCCCATGTTATGAAATTATGATCTCTTTTGCAGGTTAAGATTTCCAAAAGATATGTTCTTATGAATATGACATAATTGATATTTCTTTTGTTTACCCTTACTGAGAATTTGAGCTCACCCTTTTATGTTTTCTTTTCCCCGGGACATAAAAGAAAGGATTTAGGTTTTAAAAAAAGAAGATCATTATGGGAGATGTTGAATATCTTTCACCACGATTAGAAGATTATATTCTGAGTTTCCAAAGACACTAAACTATTACGGTCCTTGTGTGGGTGTTTTTGTTATGTACTATGTCTTCTGAAAAAGTAATGTAATGTCTATGTATGTTAAGCTTCGGGTCTTTACAGTTGGTATCATAGGAAAGGTTTAGTCAACCTTTTGAAACTAGGATGTGAGAACGTTAGTGAGATCCCTAGAGATATTTCTAAGGTATGTCTAGGGATATCCATAAGGATAAGTATACGTATAGGATATGATCATAGAACTACGGTAACAATCTTAGAATTTAACCTAAGATGTTAGATATTAAGGGTACTCCCCCTTTATTATGTTATTTTCCCTAGCATGATTTTTGCCTCTCACACTATTCTTTTTTGGTATTAGAAAATGGCTGGAAACAAGATGATTCATGATAATGGAGGATATGATGGACAATGGAATGATATTATTCATGAGAAACCAAATGAAATAGGATTTGGAGGTCCAATCATCATTATTATGTCGAATCAGCAATCTCATAATATGATCAATAAAGTAAAATTTGGTAAGTTTCCTGACTCGGCTAATAAGAGAAAGATGGAGTTTCATGATGATCATAGAGGAAAGAAAGATCAATTTCCCCTATGTAAATCATGTGGGAAGAGGCATTAAGGAGAATGTTTCAAAGGAACTGGAAGATGCTTTGGGTGTGGAAAAGAAGGACACAAACCCAGTAAGTGCAAAGGAAAAGGTACAGTTAACACTAGGGTTGAGGATAATGGTATTTCTACGACATCAACAATGGTTAAATGTTTTAAATGTGGAATGTATGGGCATTATGAAAACCAATTCCCTAAGGGAAAGTCTCATGAAGAGAATCAGTATGGTCGTATGGTTAGTATTTATGTTGATGATGACGATGAGACTACAATTGTTATGTGAGATGAAAGAATTATTGAAGCTAGGTCAATGGTTTAAGAATGTAGTGGAATGATTACATGTTTATCATGTGTAATGTTGTATAAGTAATCTCATGGTACTATGGAATAAAGATACATCTAAGGATTGTTACACTGTTGTCTTTCATTAAGTTTTGAAAGTATGTGATGAATGGTACCAATATTTTTGGAAAGTATATGATATGCACATAATGAAGGGATAAAGAGAATCTAATATGTTTGATAGTATTCATGAGCCCGTGATTGATATAAGGACTATGTGATATCATGGTTTGAGGATATAGAATTTTGAGGATTTTGGTATGTGGAAAGAGTTATCTTTGACAGCACTCATGTTTTCACTAAGATTCAATGGGTATTCATTTTTCAAGAGATTACATGATTATGGTATTCACATGACTGGAATGTGACGAACAAGATATATGAGGGATAAATGATGGAATTTACGTGATCATTTTCTCTATACCGTGAGCTTGGACTGAAGTATTTTAGATAAGCCTAAAGATTGGAATGGATTATGATGGACATAAGTTAGTATTGTTTAAGGATAGAATTTTTTTTGATATTATTTATGTGATGTTATAGTAATGTAGTTTTAGAAAAAGGACAACCTATAGGTCGGGCGACAACCCATCGCATCGGACAAGGCCGTGGGAATCGAACCCACAACCGAAGTGCGACTGGCCTTTATCGCCTACCACTGGCCTACAGGAAGTCACTGATTAGTAGAAACTGGTTTTCTTATATTAAGAAGTATAATATAAGAAGTATAATTCCATTTTAGAAACCATATACGATTAATCTCACTATAGATGGACTTATGTATTTTTTTTGATAACTTTTCTAACCTTTTGTTTGAGACAGATGGAATGACCCATCATTCCATCACATGATCTGCTAACACATCATGAATGACAAATTCGACTTCATTTCTTTTAGAGATGAAGTGGAAATTGTCCAAAGAACGACAAACGGTGAGACTATACAAAAATCACGAAAGTATTTCTTCTAATTCCAATTTCATCAACTTTATGGAAATGATAGTGAAAACCAAAAATGTTTTCCTAGTGATCTTATATCTGATGAATTAGATGGTACCTTAGATCGTCACAAATTTATGGCTTTGTGATTGCTGGCTTTTCTATAGCCATGTTCTCTACCACTCCCCATTAGAACACGATGGTTAGATTTTTCTTCCATATCCATATTTTCACCTATGTTCTCCTATGTGGAAACCCAGTGATGTGTTAATTTGGGTACCTGTTACATTTCATACATTAGTTTTTAAAGCCATATTTTGGGATTCCATTTTACGATGTGGGTTTCTATTAAACAATCTTTCGAGTAGTAACCCATTTATAACCCCGAAGAATTTCGAGGGTGAAAGTAATTTTAAGGGGGGTAGAATGTAACGCCCCAAGATTTTATGAAAAATATTCTTTTAATTTTATTAATGTCTTGTGTTGTATTATACACCAAGATTACCTTGCGCTATACGCAACACCGTATTAACTTGCAGTATACGCAACACTATTCTTGGATCGTGTTACACAAAATTTTGATAATAGTTATTCTAAGCAACATTGAGTATATATATATATATTCAATGTATAAATAAAATATGTTTGGATTCTGTTATACGAAATAACGAAGGATTATTGCGTAATACGCAACCCTGACTTGGCTTGCATTACACGCAATCGTGACCTTCCTCGATAGTGTGTGTTGTACGCAATACTGGGTTTTACTAAACGATGATATATTATTATAATATTGTTATGAAGTAGCCGTTATTAATAGTGTTAACTAAATATTGAATTTTATAACATTATTATTCATCTTACACATTTCTAGAACATGGTATAAGAACAAAATAAATTTTTCGGGTAAAATAAGTATTTTTCAAAAAAATGAAGTTTTGCCGCCTTTTAATGGCGCACCAACATTAAATCTAGTTTTTAACATGTTTATATGTTCAATATGACAAAATAAAATTCTTATTTTGAATCAGGATATTAAAATTTACATTAGATAAAGTTTTGATATTTTTCCTATAACTTTCATATTTTAACGAATAGTAAAAACACGCTATATTTTAATTAAAAACAACTTTTTTCATCGTAATATCTTATGTGGTTAAATTATAATATTGAATGGTTTTAAAGTATAAATAGAATATATTTTTACCATTTAATATAATTAAGTCATTAGCATTGATTTTACCTTGAATTCGTAGGTTAAATCAATTCAATCTTTTGCAATGTTTTAAAGAAAAACCTATTTTCTTTCGACAACGGGATTAATTTTAATTTAATTTATGCATATCGTTTATATTGAATTAGGAAAAATGGATTCCATATTTTTAATCAGTGGGTCCAAATTATGTTAATAAGCTACTTTTTATTTTTGGGCATTGTGAATAGTAACTACGGTAAATTTTATTTAATATAGTTAAAGGTAAATCAGGTAATTAAGGGTAAATATAAGATTATAAAATTACCATCAAACATGGAAAAATCCTATTAGATGGCTAAAAGTAGAACCATATAACCTAAGGGTCGGATTAGATTAATTTTAAGGACTTTTGTCCATGAAAATAATTTAATTATTATTAAAACCAAAGAATGTGACAATATGTCACTTTCATAAATCTTATAAGTATACTAATTTTTATTTAGTGATAAACTATATGAATCTTAAAACATGAATAGTCTCCAGAAATATAATACAAATATCTACATCATAGGAATTTATTTAGAATTTTTAGGGATTAAATAATTATCATTTATTATGACACAAAAATGATGTAGTAATTGTCTTATTAATGAAATATTGACATAATTGATGTTTTAAATGCCCAAATAAATGTAATTTGAGACTTTTTATGACTTAAATTTATTTTATCGGTTAATATGACATGTTATTGTTGATATAAGTAACTTGGATTGAAGTTATCATTCTGTTATGAATTTCATAAAAATCATGTACCAAATAGTGTCAAAATTGACATAAATTAGTTTTTAAAACAAATATTATATTATTAATTGTTATTTAATTCCTAAAAATATATTGTTCGGACAAATGACTTAGATAAGGATAGATATATTAATTTGGGGTTCTTTTGGATTGTTATGGTATGTTTATTAACCATATAGTGTAAGAAAACAAAAAGACACGGTAAAAGTTAAATTATTTTACTTAGATTTAAATCTAGATGATAAGGTTAAAATAATAACCTAAACTTGTCTAAATCCTATTGGATGAGATGATTTCGACCCATCACCACTTTAGCTTCTAAATAGGACCCATTGGAACCATTATAAACCGAATTTTACCTTAATATAAAATAATATTTTGAGATTTTCCTAAGGTGCCCCTCTCCTCCCTTATAAAAGGGCATCTCCTACATCTCCTCCTCACACCAATTTGAGCAATCAAGCTCTGCCAACCCCTGCCAAAATCTCTTATCCACTTCCCTAGTATCATACTATATGTCCTGGTCTTCTTCAAAGACCATCCTTAGTTCTTTAAGTGGAGGTTAAGAAAAGTCGCATCAAAAAGAGGTAATATCCATTACCGATCTTTTTCAATTTATTTCTTCTTCAACTTCTTCTTCATTAGTTGTTTCATGATAAAGAAATAACATAAGTATTTCTTATATACTGATATGTTATTATAAATATGAAACAACTCTAATTAACCTTCTATCCATCCTACAGAAAAAGGAAATCAACGCGCGTGCGTACGTACGGAATACCGTCTCCACACCGTGGTGTAATCTATTTTCCGCCACCACATTAATTGGATGGGTATAATGGTGTAATGAGTAACTATATATGATTATTATAAAGTGATATTGATACTTAAATAGTATACATAAACGTCAACACAAGTTCACGATCATGAGAATGATATCATCGCTCGTGCGTACGTACGGACTACCTTCTCCACAACGCGATGAGATTCATTCTCCATGTTAACCATTTAAGAATGATTATAAAATATATATAAGAAATAATAATGATATATATGTCATTTTAAAGATACTGTATTTGTGTATATATGTATGTCATCTACTTACTTCAATTCAAGACAATAAGGAATGGAAAACAACGTTCATGCGTACGTACGGACTACCGTCTCCATGAACGGTGTGTTTCATTTCATTTATCTATCTATTATATATATATATATATACTGAATATATATGATATATAAATCATGTTTTGTATTCTGGAAGTACGTAAATCATGATACAAGTAATAATAATGTCTAGAACAACAAGTTCAAACACCTACGATAAATGAAACGATTTTACCCAAAACGCTTCTTTAACATGGAATTTACAAAAGAACGGGTATTATAAAGTCATAAGTGAACCATATATGATATCATAACAATGAATATGATTCTGTAATAAGTTAATGACATTATTTAAATCATTATACAGATGGTTAGGATACGTACAAATCATATCAGACATAAGGTAAGGGAAATATCACAATCTCATTTTTATCCGAGATAGTTTATACTTTGGAATTTACTGGGGTGTATTTTTTCATCCACATCCATGTTTCCTCAATATTTAATGTTATTTCCATCCACCTACAATTGTTTAAATCCAAATTTACCCTTCGGTGAGTTTTTAGTAAAAGATATGAAAGGAATCTTTTGTCGTTTTTCATACGAGGTACTTTTTGACTTTTCCGACCAAAGTACGAGAAGAATGTTTTTAAAACTTATACGGAATGAATGGGTTTTTAAAACATTATTTCAAAGAAGATTCCTTTAAAAGTTGTCAAGTTTATTTTTAATCAAATCATTTTAGTTTAAAATTATATGACATGTTAAGAAAGGAAAAGTGTTTTTGAAGTAGAAACGATATTTTCCTCAAGAATGGAGTTCAAGTGTTTTATCAAAATTATTTTCCATATAAGATAATATAGGATTATGATTCTATCCCTATAATTACATTGATTTTATTATTTTGTGATGGAATTATTTTTATGAATTCATTTATCTTATATGAATTGGTTTATGATGTCACGATGTTTAAGAATTCCATTTTTATTACATGGGTTATGCAATAATGTATGATTTTTGATTTTTGTGGCACACATAAGAATGGTTTAATTATGAGATGGGTGGGACATATATCTCCCTCCAATGGATTGGTTAATAATTTTATATCTCATGAGATAGACATGGCTGGAATGGTAGGTTATACCGGTTCATTGAAACAGGACTGAAACGAGGGTGACTCGGTTCAGAAATGGACTTTGTCCACTAAGAGAGTCTTGCAAATGAGTCTTGACTAATAAGCTATGATTCTCTGTGATTATGTGTGTATGCCACAAAGTTTAATGTTTTAGGTTATGATTATTGGGATTACATTTCACTAATATGAATTATCCCATGTTTTGAAATTATGATCTCTTTTGCAGGTTATGATTTCCAAAAGATATGTTCTTATGAATATGATGTAATTGATATTTCTTTTGATTACCCTTACTGAGCATTTGAGCTCACCCTTTTATGTTTTCTTTTCCCCAGGACATAAAAGAAAGGATTTAGGTTTAAAAAAAAGATGATCATTATGGGAGATGTTGAAGATCTTTCACCACGATTAGAAGATTATATTCCAAGTTTCCAAAGACACTAAACTATTATGGACCATGTGTGGGTGTTTTTGTTATGTATTAAGTATTCCGAAAAAGTAATGTAATGCCTATGTATGTTAAGCTTCGGCTCTCTACAGTTGATATCAGAGGAAATGTTTAGTCATCCTTTGGAAACTAGGATGTGAGAACTTTAGTGAGATCCCTAGAGATATTTTTAAGGTATGTCTAGGGATGTCCCTAAGGATAAGTATATGTATAGGATATGATCCTAGAACTATGGTAACGATCTTAGAATTTAACCTAAGATTTTAGAAATTAAGGGTACTCCCCCTTTATTATGTTGTTTTCCCTAGCATGATTTTTTCCTCTCACACTATTCTTTTTTGGTTTTAGAAAATGGCTGAAAACAAGATGATTCATGATAATGGAGGATATGATGGACAATGGAATGATATTCTTCATGAGAAACCTAATGAAATGGGATATCGAGGTCCAAAAATCATTATTATGCCGAATCGGCAATCTCAGAATATGATCAATAAAGTAAAATTTGGTAATTTTCCTAACTCGTCTAATAAGAGAAAGATGGAGTTTCATGATGATCATAGAGGAATGAAAGTTCAATTTCCCCTATGTAAATCATGTGGGAAGAGGCATCAAGGAGAATGTTTCAAAGTAACTGGAAGATGCTTTGGGTGTTTAAAAGAAGGACACAAAGCCAGTAAGTGCAAAATAATAAGGTTCAGTTAACACCAGGGATGAGGATAATGGTATTGCTACGACATCAACAATGGTTAAATGTTTTAAATGTGGAATGTACGGGCATTATGCAAGCCAATGCCCTAAGGGAAAGATTCATGAAGAGAATCAGTATGGTCGTATGGGTAGTATTTATGTTGATGATGATGATGAGACTACAAATGATATGTGAGATGAAAGAATTGTTGAAGCTCGGTCAATGGTTTGAGAATGTAGTGGAATGATTACATGTTTATCATGTGTAATGTTGTATAAGTAATCTCATGGTACTATGGAATAAAGAGACATCTAAGGATTGTTACACTGTTGTATTTCATTATGTTTTGAAAGTATGTGATGAAATGTACCAATATTTTTTGAAAGTAGTTGATATGCACATAATGAAGTGATAAAGAGAATCTAATATGTTTGATAGTATTCATGAGCTCATGATTGATATAAGGACTATGTGATATCATGGTTTGAGGATATAGAATTCTGAGAATTTTGGTATGTGGAATGAGTTATCTTTTGACAGCACTCATGTTTTCACTAAGATTAAATGGGTATTCATTTTTCAAGAGATTACATGATTATGGTATTCACATGACTGGAATGTGATGAACAAGATATATGATGGATAAATGATGGAATTCACGTGATAAATTTATCTATACCATGAGCTTGGACCGAAGTATTTTAGATAAGCCTAAAGATTTGAATGGATTATGTTGGACATAAATTAGTATTGTTTAAGGATAGAAGTTTTTTCGATATTATTTATGTGATGTTATAGTAATGTAGTTTTAGAAAATGGAGAACCTGCAGGATGGGCGACAACCCATCGCGTCAGACAAGGCCGTGGGAATCGAACCCACAACCGAAGTGCGACTGGCCTTTATCGCCTACCACTGGCCTACAGGAAGTCCCTGTTTAGTAGAAACTAGTTTTATTATATTAAGCAGTATGATATAAGAAGTATAAGTCCATTTTAGAAACCATATACGATTAATCTCACTATAGATGGACTTATGTATTTTTTGATAACTTTTCTAACCTTTTGTTTGAGACAGATGGAATGACCCATCATTCTATCACATGATCTGCTAACACATCACGAATGACAAATTCAACTTAATTTCTTTAAGATATGAAGTGGAAATTGTCCAAAGAATGACAAATGGTGAGACTATACAAAAATCACGAAAGTATTTCTTCTAATTCCAATTTCATCAACATCAGGGAAATGATCATGAAAACCAAAACTTTTGTCCTAGTTATCTTATATCTAAAGAATTAGATGGTACCTTAGATCGTCACAAATTTATGGCTTTGTGATTGCTGGATTTTCCATAGCCATGTTCTCTACCACTCCCCATCAGAACATGATGGTTATATTTTTCTTCCATATCCATATTTTCACCTATGTTCTACTATGTGGAAACCCAGGGATGAGTTAATTTGGGTAACCGTTACATTTCATACTTTAGTTTTTAAAGCCATATTTTGGTATTCCTTTTTACGATGTGGGTTTCTATTAAACAAACATTCGAGTAGTAACCCATTTATAACCCCGGTGAATTTTGAGGGAGAAATTCATTTTAAGGGGGGTAGAATGTAACGCCCAAAGATTTAATGAAAAATATTCTTTTAATTTTATTAATGTATTGTGTTTTATTCTACACCAATATTACCTTGCGCTATACGCAACACCGTATTAACAAGCTGTATACGCAACACTATTCTTGGATCGTGTTACACACAATTTTGATAATAGTTATTCTACGCAAAATTGAGTATATATATATATATATTCAATGTATAAATGAAATATGGTTGGATTTTGTTATATGAAATAACGAAGGATTATTGCGCAATACGCAACCCTGACTTGGCTTGCATTACACGCAATTGTGACCTTCCTCGATAGTGTGTGTTGTACGCAATACTGGGTTTTACTAAACAACGTTATATTATTATAATATTGTTATGAACTAGCCGTTATTAATAGTGTTTACTAAATTTTGAATTTTATAACATTATTATTCATCTTACACATTTCTAGAACATGTTATAAGAACAAAATAAATTTTTCGGGTAAAATAAGTATTTTTCAAAAAAATGCAGTTTTGCCGCCTTTTGATGGCGCATCCAATTTAATTCTAGTTTTTGACATGTTTATATGTTCAATTTGACAAAATATAATTCTTATTTTGAATCAGGATATAAAAATTTACATTCGATAATGTTTTGATATTTTTTCGATAACTTTCATATTTTAATGAATAGTAAAAACACGCTATATTTTAATTAAAAAAAACTTTTTTCATCGTAATATCTTATGTGGTTAAATTGTCATATTGAATTGTTTTAAAGTATAAATAGAATATATTTTTACCATTTAACATAATGTATGTCATTAGCATTGATTTTACCTTGAAATCGTAGGTTAAATCAATTCAATCTTTTGCAATGTTTTAAAGAAAAACCTTTTTTCTTTCGACAATGGGATTAATTTTAATTTAATTTATGCATCTTTTGTTTATTGAATTTGGAAAAATGGATTCCATATTTGGAATCAGTGGGTCCAAATTATGTTAATAAGCTACTTGTTATTTTTGCGCATTGTGAATAGTAACTACGGTAAATTTTATTTACTATAGTTAAAGGTAAATAGGGTAATTAAGGGTAAATATAAGATTATAAAATTACCCTAACACTTGAAAAAATCCTATTGTATGGCTAAAAGTAGACCCATATAACCTATGGGTAGGATTAGATTCATTTTATGGACTCTTGTCCATGAAAATAATTTAATTATTATTAAAACCAAAGAATGTGACAACATGTCACTTTCTTAAATCTTATAAGTATACTAATTTTAATTTAGTGATAAACATCATAAAACTTCGAACATGAATAGTCTCCAGAAATATAATACAATTATATACATCATAGGAATTTATTTATAATTTTTAGTGATTAAATAATTATCATTTATTATGACACAAAGATGATGCAGTAATTGTCTTATTAATGAAATATTGACATAATTGATGTTATAAATTTCCAAATAAATGTAATTTGAGACTTTTTATGACTTAAATTAATTTTAATGGTTAATATGACATGTTATTGTTGATATAAGTAACTTGGTTTGAACTTATAATTCTGTTATAAATTTCATAAAAATCATGTACCAAATAGTGTCAAAATTGACATAAATTAGTTTTGAAAACAAATATTATATTATTAATTGTTATTTAATTACAAAAAATCTAAGGATCTGACAAATGACTTATATAAGGATAGGTATATTAATTTGGTGTTCTTTTGTCATGTTATGGTAAGTTTATTAACCATATAGTGTAAGAAAACAAAATGAAACAGTAAAAGTTAAATTATTTAACTTAGAGTTAAATCTAATTGATAAGGTTAAAATAATATCATAAACTTGTCTAAATCCTATTGTATGAGAGGATTTAGACTAATCACCCCTTTAGATTCGATATAATACCCTTTGGAACAATTATAAACCGAATTTGACTTTAATATAAAATAATATTTTGAGATTTTCCTAAGGTACCCCTCTCCTCCCTTATAAAAGGGAATATCCTCCCTCTCCTCCTGACACCAATTTGAGCATTCAAGCTCGTCCAAACCCTGCCAAAATCTTTTCTCCACTTTCCTAGTATCATCCTAGAGGTCCTGGTATTCTTAAAATACCATCCTTAGTTCTTTAAGTGGAGGTTAAGAAAAGGCGCGTCAAAAAAAGGTAATATCCATTACCGATCTTTTTCAATTTCTTTCTTCTTCAACTTCATGTTCTTTAGTTGTTTAATGGTAAAGTAATAAAATCAGTATTTCTTATATACTGATATGTTATTATAAATATGAAACAACTCTAATTAACCTTCTATCCATCCTACGGAAAAAGGAAATCACAGTGCATGCGTACGTACGGAATACCGTCTCCACGCCGTGGTGTAATCTATTTTCTTCCACCACCTTAATTGGATGGGTATAATGGTGAAAAGAGTAACTATATATGATTATTATAAAGTGATATTGATACTGAAATAGTATACATACACTTCAACACAAGTTCACGAACATGAGAATGATTTCATCGCTCGTGCGTACGTACGGACTACCGTCTCCACGACGCGATGTGATTCATTCTCCATGTTAACCATTTAAGAATGATTATAAAGTATATATATACAATAATAATTATATATATGACATTATAAAGCTACTGGATTTATGTATATATGTATGTCATCTACTTACTTCCATTAAAGACAATAATGAAAGGAAGACAACGTTCATGCGTACGTATGGACTACCGTCTCCATGAACCGTGTGTTTCATTTCATTTATCTATCTATTATATATATATATACTGAATATATATTATATATAAATCATTTTTTATTTTCTGGAAGTATTTAAATCATGATATAAGTAATAATAATGTCAATAATAACAAGTCCAAACACCTACGACAAATGAAACGATTTTACCCAAAACGCTTTTTTATCATGGAATTTACAAAAGAACGGGTAATATAAAGTCATAAGTGAACCATATATGATATCATAACAATGAATATGATTCTGTAATAAGTTAATGACATTATTTAAATTACTATACAGAAGGTTCGGATACGTACAATGCATATCCGACATAAGGTAAGGGAAATATCACAATCTCATTTTTATCCGAGATTGTTTATACTTTGGTATTTACTGGAGTGTATTTTATCATCCACATCCATGTTTCCTCCATATGTAATGTTATTTACATCCACCTATAATTGTTTAAATCCAAATTTACTCTTCGGTGAGCATTTAGTAAAAGATATGAAAGGAATCTTTTATCGTTTTTCGTACGAGGTACTTTTTGACTTTTCCAACAAAAGTACGAGAAGAATGTTTTTTAACTTATACGACATGAATGGATTTTTAAAACATTATTTCAAAGAAGCTTCCTTTACAAGTTTTCATGTTTATTTTTAATAAACTCATTTTATTTTAAAATTGTATGACATGTTAAGAAAGGAAAAGTGTTTTTGAAGTAGAAAGGATATTTTCCTCAAGAATGGAGTTCAAGTGTTTTATCAAAATTATTTTCCATCTAAGATAATATAGGGTTCTGATTCTATCCCTATAATTACATTGATTTTATTATATTGTGATGGAATTATTTTTATGAATTCATTTATCTTATATGAATTGTTTTATGATGTCACGATGTTTAAGAATTCCATATTTATTACATGGGTTATGCAATGATGTATGATTTATGATTTTTGTGGCACACATAAAAATGGTTTCATTATGAGATGGGTGGGACCTATATCTCCCTCCAATGAATTGGGTAAAGATTTTATATCTCATGAGATAGACATGGCTGGAATGGTAGGTTATACCGGTTCAGTGAAACATGACTGAAACGAGGGTGACTCAGTTCAGAAATGGAATTTCTCCACTAAGATGGTCTTCGCAATGAGTCTTGACTAATAAGATATGATTCTCTATGATTATGTGTGTATGACACAATGTTTCATGTTTTAAGTTATTATTATTGGGATTATATTTCACTACTATGATTTATCCCATGTTATGAAATTATGACCTCTTTTGCAGGTTAAGATTTCCAAAATATATGTTCTTATGAATATGACGTAATTGATATTTCTTTTGTTTACCATTACTGAGCATTTGAGCTCACCCTTTTATGTTTTATTTTCCCTAGGACATAAAATAAATGATTTAGGTTTAAAAAAAAGAAGATATTTATGGGAGATGTTTAAGATCTTTCACCATGATTAGAAGATTATATTCCGAGTTTCTAAAGACACTAAACTATTATGGTCCTTGTGTGTGTGTTTTTGTTATGTACTAAGTATTCCGCAAAAGTAATGTAATGTCTATGTACGTTAAGCTTCGGGTCTCTACAAAATTAATCTAATAACATATTATCCACATTAAGAGGGTTCATTTAAATATTTATAATATTTTACTACATTTCACCCATCTTTAAAAAGTATTCATTAATTTTTTATGGAAAAAACTATCTACAACGTACACCATCTCAGTTTTCTTCAGAATTATTATCCATATACTAAAAACTGATTTATGGTATTATTCCTTTTATGAACTATCTAGGACTCTAATTTATCACATTTAAATAGAAAAAATGAACAAATACTAAATTTTCATGGATTAAAAATTAAACAACACTTCATTCAATTGTATTTTGAAATCATTTTTGGGAAATCACTATACATATAAATATCTATTTCTTTCAACATATTTAATTATAACCTACATGACTTTTCATCAATAATTTATGAAATATAATAGTGAGAACATGAGGATATAATGTAATCCATATTAAAAATCCAAAAATGAAAACACTACCTTTTGGTTTGATAAATCTCTATAATTCTATGTAGATGGTCATAAGCATTAAATGATGCTTCTATATAAGATATAGAACATTGGATAATAGTTTTGAAATATAGAAAAACAAAAAATAGAAACATCTCTTGCAAAACATAATCATAATTTCAAGATTATGGGAATTCCTCAATGTGTTTCGAGACACAATTATCTAAGGTACGTTATCCACTAATGTGGTTGACAATCTTTGTTTCCACTGTAAAAAATAATATTAAAACTAATGGAAATACAAAATATACATGGATAAATTAATTAAATTCTACCCATTATTAGGAAACAATTATTATCCCTAATATATGAACATATATTCATTTGGTGCCAAAAATTCCCTACTGTATCATATATATATCTCATTCCAAGATGTGTGTGGGTCGACCACCATAAATAAATGTTATAAAACATATATTAATATCATAATGATTCATATAACCCTAATACATATTCTTTATCTTATTCTTCACCATCAAAACACAGATTCCACATCAATGACTATTAACCACCATGCCACTACTGCACCTCCTTGTTCTTATAAACCATTAGAGTTTCATGTATTTTCATGTTTGACCACTAATATATAAATGTATAACCAACACCATGATAGATAGCTACATAGATTTTACTCTCATGGTCTGGCATATAGAAATTCATTATAAGTTAAATAGGGTTATCTTTATACTAACACATTGAAATAAATTCGATATATGAACGAAAATTCTATAAATGTTAATCATGAATAAATTCATCAATACATGAATTTCATAAGTGGAATCCAATATGATGCATACATAAATCTCTCATCGAACGAAATTTATTGTTGACCCTTCAAAATTATTTAGATATTAAACCATTTATATATAAAGTGAAGTTTTGTATTTTCAAATATCCAATAAATACATTTAAACCATATGATAAGTATCAATAAAAATAGTATTTTTCCCCATAATTCGTCCAATAGAGGTGGTATTATTGTATTCTATAGGTGAACATCAACCAATTTATTCTATCATAAAACCATGTTATTCTAGTAATGTATGAGCAATCAATTATATTGATGGAACGGTCGGTTGTATCTATTACATTTTTGAATTAATTATAATTCATCATTCTCTACAAAGGATAAACACACATGTATTGAAATTATTATAGACATATACTAAACACTAGTGAGAATTATCAGTCTAAGAAATGTATTTACATAGGATCATTAATAATTTTAAACTCCAAAAAATAAGGTGAATGAAAATAAGATAATACATATCGGCTGATTTATGGGGTCTATGAATAGGGGACTCAAATCATACTATAAACTATACCAATTGATTATAAAACATTTCCTTTTATTATAAACATATCACCACATCTCCAACTATTCTCCCCATGTATTTGATAGTGACAAAACAGTGGTTGTAATAATGGGAGTGAATTAATGTGTCATATACATCCAACAACTCATAGTGAACTTATTACTACATAAAAAATCTGATGTATATTAAATATATTATAGTAGTAATTTTTATGATCATAATAATATATTCAAAATTGAGGTTCATCTATAAAACCACTCTAATTGCCTCTTAGTAAAATGATTACCCACTCCAAGAGCATTGGAAGACGCGTAATTTGAAAATAAAACCACTATTTCTCACATAGGAGAAAATAATACAAGTGGGTTCACATTAAATCAATACAGCAGCTAAAAATTTCCCACGTAAAATACTTTTTCAAAAATATATATCATTAAAAAATAACACTATGATACATATTTAGGGAACACTTATTTTATTTGGTGTAGCTAAATGTGATCTCTGAAACAATCATGTTGTCTTATTGATGGTATTAAATTGTATGATAATACACCAAGGTGATCAGGGTCCCAATATCTAACCATGATAGTGTAGTTGCATCATGTTTCTAGGAATCATCACACATTAATTGATCCCTATACTGTTCATATAGCTCAGTGAGAAAATCATTAGATTTAAAATGCGATTGTGAACCATCAATGAATGTAGATATCAAACTCAAGAATAACCTATATCACTGTTGATTCATTCTCATATTTGAAATTTGATGATGACAAGATGGTATGAACATAGAAAAAATATTCATCCTATGAGTAATATCATAAAACATGGTTGGAACTATGATATACTATATAATAATGGTTAACACTATAAAATGTGAAAGAAACTGCTAGTGGTCTTGAAAAAGAATATATATCAACCTAGTATTATAATAAATATTCTCACTAGTAATATATTGGAGATTAGTGGAAGATATATATATATATATAGTCTCATAAAAACCATACACTTTACATTAAATATATTCCTAGAGGAATCAAGGGTAATATCATAGGATTAACCCACATGGGTTAGAGCATAATAAAACACATTTATAATAGAATATTTTTAAAGAAAACCTATATGTAAGATGGTGAAGTCACCAACTATCATTCAAAAAAAATGGATTCATGGAGATCTATTTAAAATAACATGTCATTAGAGTCTTAGTGAATGGATAATATTTATTACATGCAAGAAGTATTGATTGTGGTCTAATAATGAAACTCGAAACCCCATAAATAACATAAAAAAAATTCCAATACATTCCCTTACATAAATAATATCTCTAATATTCATTTATGTGGTGTCAACTTCTTTGAAACATATCTAACCAGACCAAATGACATAGGGCCCATCCTAAGAAATTAGTAAGTTGAAGTTTCACCCCAACCACATATATAATATTATAGGGGATTGTGACATTCATTGAGTATTCATATCACAAAAGATGCAGATAATTATCCTATATAAACCTATAATATAAACATATCTCCATTGCATAAAATACACAATACCATGATAAATTAATATATAAACAAAATAATTATATATAATTCAAAGATGATATATCACATGGAATGTACATCACTATATATAAAAATTACCATTGAAATTATATAAATTTAATGTTCTATAGAAATATATGGACAAGGAAAATGTGATAGATCACTCTATAACCTAGGAATTATAAATCTATCACTATTTAAAATGGACAGTAAGAAAAATAATAACCTAAAATCACCACCAATAATCACACAAGGTCACCAAAAATCCTTTCTAAGCTAGTTCTTGTAACTTCAAATCCACCCGGGCCACCACCGATATTCGTGTCATATTCATAGAAATAAGAAGTTTGAGAATGAATCCAATGAAGAGGTGAGAATAATTAGAATCTTGAGAATCCAAAACCAAAATTTTATTAGAATGTAGCAATTCATCCAAAAATTCCAAATGGGAAATTTACTAAATGAAAATATTGACAATAAAAATATTATCTACAATTAAATGTGTTAAGGACACCGAAAATAGTTAGTCCTATTAACTTCACTACTTGAGGGTTCATATATTCAAATAAAAAATGGATGTCTAATGTAATAAAACAATCACAATGTATGAATTTAATAATTCACATCTCAAATGAAATTATTTGGTTAATTAAGCTCAGAAGAATCAATGTATTAGAATGAAAAAACCCTTCCACATAATATATATCCACACAACAATCATTAAGGGTAACCCACTCATCTCATAAGTATTTATGTATACCAATGGAGTACCACACATTACTGTAATTATGTATAGTGTCACAATTCTATGGATATTCTAGAGAACCATAACCCTGTCTCTTTAATGATATCAATTAAAGGAGTTTTGACCCAAAAAATCATAAATAATCAATGATACACATCACTACACTACCAAAAATTGACAAAATTATGAACAGGAATTTGCGATGGGGTCTTGTTGTAAATATCCTATTATAGAAAATGGAGTCGAAAATAATTTATTAATGTTATTAAAAAAATTATATTGTTATTTTCCAATCACAAAAAATGTTAAAAAAGTAAAATTAATATATTTTAATAAAATAATTGTAATAATATACTATATAAAACTAACGATATTAAAAATATTAATATAATAATATTGTTATTATTACTAAAAATAATAAACTAATTTCAATAAAATTAATATTAATACTAATAATAAAATAATAAATCATTATAAAACTATAAAACCCTCAATATTCAAAATAATATAAAAATATAAAAGTATAATAAAATAATAATCATTTAATTATTATTAATAAAAAATTGATTAGAAAAATAATGTAATAATGTAATACAAAATTTTAAAAATATTATTACTAAAAACGCAATATTAATAATAATTGAAAAAACAAACTCTATAGAAATTTAAATAAACAATAATAAAATAAATTACATTCAAATGTAATATCATAAAAATTAAATATCTCTCTGAGGAGGTGGTTATTATGGTGGGGACGGAGGAGATGGGGGAAGGGAATCCATCCCTAAATCATTTTTCAGATATTGCATGTAGTATATCATCTACTCATGCTTATCCTGCTTCCATCGATGCAACTCATCCTGTTGCTGCTACAATTGTAGTTGGTGCTCTTCCTAATCCATAAACATAGTCTTGATAAACTAACACTGATCTTGTTGCTTCTCCTGATATCTTACTGCAGATGATGATGACTGTCCAAGAGATCCTCTCCAGCTTCATACTGACATCGTATAAGTACTATATTAAGTTAGATTAATTAATCGATAGTTTATTCCAACAACTAATCCCATCTTGAAGGCATAAAAGGCCACCTACATCAATGCTAGATTATCAAATCTGACTATAGTGGTCTGAGCCTCAGTCATGTCCTAACTCCCAGTATGTGTCTAAGATACTGAAGCCTCATTTGACTCCTTCAATTTCAATTTATAATTAAAATAATTAATATATTATTTTCAGTTTATTTTGAAACTCAAAAAGAAATTATAATGACAACAATTTTATGATAGGTATCATATCTAATCTCTCTAGTTATTAGATCCCTATAAACCCCCTATAAAAATAATACTCCAAAATATTGTGTCATTTTACTTCCTATATGAATATAAAATAAAATTTTTATATGTAATGTTATATAAATTAATTAAATTTTTTTTATCCATATGTTCTTTATATATACTGAATATACGAATTTTAGGTGAATGTGTCAAAACATGTCTCCCCCCAATTTTTTTGAACTAATGATGATCTCTTGAAAATATGATCACACATATAATGTGTACATAATCCATCCCAAATCATAGATTAAATGTATGTTGGTCTGTTGGCACGATAAGAATTGTTGAACTCTTGGACTCCTTCAATCCTCATTTTTGTGTTCCTCAAATTGTGGACAAACTGAAGGCAACAATTGCAGATACAACCCTCCTATGCCTGCCAGATAGATTCAATCATTATCTCATCTATTATATTCCATATAACCAATAAAATATTAATAATATCATGTCATTAATTAAATAAATTTTATAATAAATATTATTAATTTACCTACAAGTCGATGATCGAATATGCGTTACTATTCATATGTGGTATTTAATCCCATATATATTGTTCTCCAGAAAAATTATTTTTCAATATAGGACTCCCCTATAAAGTAAGTATTTGTGAAAAGCAATGAAAAAAGAACAAATATTCATAAAATATGTATATATATTAACTAAGGATAATAAACAAAAACTATAAAAAACACGAGTAAAGATACCTCTACATGAATTGATAGAATAACAAATGTAGACGTCTCGCGATGATAGGGATGTGAATCATTAATATCCAAAGACCACAACCTCAATTTTCCCTCCCTACACAACCAGTAGTCTGAGGGTCTGATGATCCATCATCATGCTTGTCATATGGTAAATAATCACCCTTCAACTCACAAAATGTACTTGATTCCATCTGTAAAATGAAATAAATGTTTTTATCAAGTATTTTAAAAAAACTATTACATATAAATATATATTATAAATTATTATAACTATAATTTAACAGTTTCAATCCACATTTTCATCATCTTATTCATATATGAAAGTGTCAATATCTTTTTTCCTCCTCAATATCATCAATTCCTATAGGTGTATCAATTTATCATCTTTTTTCATTTCAAATTCATTTGATACATCTATTACATCATCTTCACCATCAACCATTAAGAATGGAGTGTCTCCAACGATATTCACATGTATTCCTAGAGAAGATGTATTTTGAGTATTATCTTGATATTTTTGATTCGTTACAATTTAGTAGAATCACATACTCATTGTATAAAATTATTCTCTCAATATTTCATTTTTATTTTCTCCAAAAATCACCCAAATCACTTTAAGTAGAATTCAAATAGGAATAAAAATTTTTAGTTTCGTTGTTATCCAATAAAAATGGTTATTTTCATTCATGAAGAATTTTATATTTAATATCAATGATTCCATGGATATGATGAAAAAACAAGACCCCCTAATAATCAAATACTTAACATTTGAACAATGTTATATAATTCTATCCCAAATAATGTAGTTAAATAATTTCCTCAAACATGTCGTAAAAAATCACTATTTCCTCTATGATGAGATCCTCTCAATGAAACTCCACTATTAATTTTTTTATTCCCCATATGCATGTGTATGAAATAGAAAACCATTTACCAAATATTCATTATAATATTTAACCATCATGGATGGTGGGAAACTTAATAAATGAAACATACAATCAATTTTATCATTATGTGTAGATTCATGAAAATTTGTAAAAATTTTATCAATAATATATAAATAAAATTATTTCATTTTTTAATCCAAAAAATAAATCATGTTACCAGTTTTGTAACTAGCAGTAATTTTTTTTCAAACATTCATTAAGACAAGAATCTGTATTTTGTGGTTGATATTTCCAGATATAATTATCATATAACCTAAAAATGAAATAATATAATTTTATATAATAATGATTATAGAATACGTGATTAGGGGATTTAAAATATAAATGTTTTACATCTTCATTATTGAGAAGAACATATGTATGAGATCTATAATGTTCATCATCTAAGAACCATATTTCAAGTATAACATTGAGGCCATGTTCGGGCCAATTAAAAATTGATTATTTATTTCCATTTATCATTAACATTCCAATCGTTATAGACCATTTGATTTTTCTAGAAATATAGATTAATGAAAATAATGAGAGAGGAAAATTGATTTTTCATCCTAAAAATAATCTTTCAAAATATATCATTTAAATTATACATTATTACAATCATTTTTCTTCAATTGAAGCTCACATATATCAAATGGTTACATCCATCAGAACATTAAAAACCCTCCAAATTTTTCATCGCGAGGTACATGTAATATCAAATGTTGCGTTGAGTTATTGAAATCATGTGGGATTCCTTTCTCTTGTTTACATAAAAATAAGAAAATATCATATTGATGTCATTATAGTGTATCAATGTTTGTTTTCCCTATAATAAAGTCTCGACAAAAATGATATGACTATTAGTCCACCCCAAATCAAAAAAATTAATAATCTTAATATAATCACCCTAAGTCTCGAATTATTACATGAAATTTATGAAATTTTATCCAAATAATATGAAAATTTGTAAAAAATCTTCCCAAATTGGAATCATAACCATATGGAAGTCCAAAATATGAAATCGAGTATGAGAATAATAATTTATTGTAATTGGAAAGTGTCTAAACTAATATTGTATTCAAAAACATATGTGATATAATATTTTAAAACAGTTCATGTTCTGGTCACCTATAAATTTTTTAATGATCTAATCCTACCATTTCAATAGCTGTAGAATTAACTTGTGAATCCAAAACTGTATAAAATATAATATAAATATATATTATATCAATATTCATGAAATACAACATGTGATGAAACAAAAATTTAGAGCTTCATGGGAGATCCCAAAAAATACTTTTTTTTATCCAATTGTGTTTTTCCAATATAAATAAATTTTTAGTCGGTTTATAATTGGCCCAAATATTAAGGAAGGTAATACAGATTGAAATTATTTTAACACCATACCTAAGATAATTGTGTGAGGTCAATGACTTTCAATTTCTAATTTTCTAAAACTATATACGTTCCTCTGATAAGGGTGATCGGTTGGAAGAATTTGTGATGAATAATGGAAAAAAGGTTTTCTTCCACTGATAATAATTAATGATTTTTTTGTATTTCATATAATATAGATATGATTTTGGTCATTTTCTACTCTAGCCATATAAAATTCCATATATGACTCCATCATCAACCTCAAATGAGGTAAATTGCATGGAGTTATAGAGACATGCCATGAAAAATATGGACTAACAAAATAACCAAATATATAGAAAAAATCTGTAAAAAAGTCATAATAACACGTTTGGGGCTCCTAAAGTAAAAGGTGTATGTACATGGTCCAAATTTCTCCAAGAATAACAACCAGAAGGATTATTTAAGCATTTATAGGTCGAAATATTGGATATCTAACGTGACATCTATGATTTCTATTCTGAGAAAAATATAAATGTTCTAATCTAGATGTATTCTTATGTACAAGTACTATTTTCCCAGAATAAAAAAAAGAGATAGATAGATGGTTTTCATTAAACATAAATTTTCTATATATTGGAAAACTATCCAATGACTCATTATCATAGTAATATAATATTCAATCATTTGAATATGCATGGATCTTCTAATAACTGGGAACAAGATTAAAACCCAACATATTACTAACATATATACTTTTATGAAACATATTCTTTTCAGGTAATAGTGTTTTATCCAAATAGAATATCTGATCAAAACATCTTTTTGACATTCTGTTATTTGATTTAAAATCCATAAATTTTATAACCATGTAAAATATGTTTATCTTTTAAGCATGATACAAGGAATTCTCAACAAACCTCAAAAACTCATAAAACAAAGATGTTTCCAACTAAAGAGTTAAATCAATACCATTCTGAGTTCTGGTTTGTCAAGTAGACATACCTACAACATCATATACTATATTTTGAAACTATAATGGATCTGGAACCCAATTTTTAGTATCTTCTCTATTAAATTGTTCACTATGTTGATGGAAACAATCATATTCTATTAGAAATACAATACACAATAGATAACCCCAAACATTTTAAAATTGGAAAACGCCTTTCATAAATATTTCATACATGTACACTTAATTATACCTTCCAAAAAAATTCTGGATTTCATGATGCAAATTACTAGAAATATTCAATACCCTCAATTTGTAAATGATTTTTTCTAGAAGGGTATGTATTCCTATGCATCTTTACCCAAGCACGACCATATAGTAAGGATTATTATTAACCTCCTTCTTCTATATTCCTCTAAAAATATAAAATTATTAGTTTTTAATGAAAAAATGTATATAAGATAAAAATGATCCAAGAAATTAAAAATTTTGTTAATTACTCTTATGTATTACTAATTAATAGTAATTATTCCAAAAAATATATAATTGTTTCAAATTATTTCTAATTACTTATATTTACTACCATTTAACACAATTTATTACCATTTAATCATATTTAAATATATATATTAATAATTATTATTATGTATTGTTATTTATTTCTATTTATTACTTAATATTACTATTTCCAAATATATATGACTATATATTACCATATATTACTATATATTACTAATTATTAATAGTTGTTACCAATAGTTTTTAATTATTACTAATTATTACTATGTATTCCAATTTATTAATAATCATTACTAATTATTGCTGATCATTACTAATTTTTAATAATTATTAATAATTATTTCTAATTATTTCTAATTCTTACTAATTCTTACTAATTATTACTAATTATTTATAATTATTACTGATTATATCTAATTATTACTAATGATTAATAATTATTACTATTTATTAAAATTTATTCAAAAAAATTCTAATTGTTCATAATTCTTCCTATTTTTCTTATTTATTACTATTTATTAATATTAATTAATATTTCTCCTTATTTATTAATAATTATTACTATTTTTTAAAAATTATTACTACTTCTTACTTCTTATTACTAGGTATTGTAGTTTAATACAATTTAACAGTACTTATTATTATTTTTTAACATTTATTAAAAAATATTCCTAATTAGTAGTAATTATTATTAATTAGTCATTATTATTACTATTTATTACTAATTATTATTACTTATTACTTATTATTACTAATTATTACATATTATTAAAAATTATTCACATTTATTATTTTTTATTACTTATTAATACTATTTAGTCATATTAATAGATATATATTACTATTTATTCATATTTTTTACTATTTATTAATATTTATTCCTATTTATTCAAATATATTCCTATATATAGAAAAAATTACAAATTATTCTTAATTATACCAAGTTATTCTGATTAATTCACTTTAATTTTTATGCATTCCTAATTATTACAATTTATTAATATTTGTTACAATTTATTAATATTTTTTACAATTTATTCAAATTTATATCTATTTATAAGTATTTATCACTATTTATTTCTTTTTACTACTACTAATTACTAATTATTATTAATTACGAGAAATTATTCATAATTATTCACAATTATTTATAATTATTCAAAATTATTCCCAATTATAACTATGTAATACTAATTATTGTTATATATTACTAGATATTCATATTTTTGACTATTTATTCCAATTGGTTCCTACTAATACCATATTACTATTTATTACTATTTATTATACATTATTATTATTTATTAAAAATTATTACTATTTATTTGTAATTATTACTAATTATTTCAGTTTATTAAGTTTTATTGGTAATTATTACATAGTTTTACTAATTGGTAATATTTATTTCTAATTATTACTATTTATTAATATTTATTAGTAATCATTAATATTTATTACTATTTGTTATTATTTAGTACTATTTAATACTAATTATTCGTAATTATTACTATTTATTTCTAATTGTTAATAATTATTACTAATTGAAAGTAATTATAACTAATTTTTAATTTTCATATAATATTAATAATATTTATTAAAATTTAATGATTTTTATTACTATTTATTTCAACTTTTTAATATTTATTATAATTTTATAATATTTATTCATATAATTTAATAATTATTAATATTTATCAGTACATATCAATACTTAATCCTATTTATTCCAATTTATTACTAATTATTCCTATCTATTACTATTTGTTTATATTTTTTACACTTTATGACTAGTTATTAAATTTTTGGCCTATTAATTATAATATATTAATATTTATTCCTAATTACCCCAAATTATTACAAATTACCACTATTTATTCCTAATAACATCTAATTTTAACAAATTACAACTATTTATTACTATTTATATTCATTTATAACTATGTACCACCAATTATTACCAATTATTACTAATTTTTAATAATAGTTACTAATTATTAGTAATTATTATTATTTACTACTAATTAATTCTATTTTTGGGAATTGATGTTAATTGTTAATAATTATTAAATATCACTAATTTTTTCTAATTACTACTAATTATTACCAATTTGTGTTATTTATTGCCATTTTTTTATTAATAATGAAATGAAATATTTTAAAATTAATGGAAAATAAAACCCTATATTTCAATTTTATTTTAATTTTTCCAAATTGAAAATTATAATTACTAATAAAAAATTAAATGAATTCTGTAACAATAAAATAAATAGATAAATACCTTAAAACATATTCTTTTGTTCGATGCAAGGCTTGAAAATCGCTCTCAAGTATAATTTTAAACATCGATAAAATATATGAGATAAATATGAAAGTATCAGGGGAGAGAGATGATAAGAGATGTGAAATATAGAAAAATGGATGGGGGTATATATAAGTTTGATTATATATGACATTTAAAATAAATTGTGATGGGTCCCATCACAAATACCTACATGCTGGAATAATATTAGTAGTAGAAGATTAATCCCGTCAGAAATAATATTTTTTTCAAATGATATTATCAAAAAAAATAAACCACATATTAATTATGAGTGGTGGTTAAAAAGTTATTTGGGAAGAGTAACTTCACAAATACAAAAACCCCTAGAAGGTAATTCTCAATAAGTGTTGCATTAGATACGGTTTTTGCGATTTTTTGTGTAGCACACATCATTTTTTTCAATCATATACCTATCCTTATTGAAAATAATAAGTCATTTGTGATGATAATAGGTTCCCATTTGAAATATCCCCTCATGACAAACATTTTGCGACGAGACCCTTCCCCATCGCAAATAGCCTATCAAAATTCCCCATTTTCACATAGTTCTTTCCACCTATCATTAATTTTTAGTTGGGGACCATCACCGAACTAAGTGATAAATGTAATTCAATGGGGTAACTAATCCAATATAAGGACCCTCACATCTTCATGTAGTTTTTCCAGACGTTGGAGTTCCCTATTTTTTCAGAGACGACCATTGCACCATGAATGGGGGTGTTCAAAACGCTATCTGTCATGCAGGGACACTATCCCTATCAAAAAGACTTTCTAAGAGGAGTTCATATCCCAAAATTCTAAAATGATCCTCTCCAGTTATATATATATAGAAAAATCTACCTTAATAAACTTATTTATCCCCTCTAATTCTATTGATCCATTCAAAAAAAATTATATAGAAAGACATATAATATATAGTAATTCCATTCACATATACATGTCCTAGAAAAAGAAAAATTAAAGACATGGTGGATGGAAAAGTACATGATATATATCATGTGGGTATATTGTGTGTAACCCTTCAACAATTGTCTACTAATGTGTTTTCATTTATATGGAGTGTTATGTAAACATACAATACATGTATACCAGTGAACATGGTATGTGTCACAAGTTTCGATGATGGAATATATACATAAATTAAATTTGACCATGGTGTCATTATACACATTGTGCATCAATGGAGGAACACAACATGTGTTTCCCTCAATCATTCATAGTGTTCACCACCTACTTAATGGGTTGTTTAGTCTAATTTTTCAAGAGATGTTGTATATTTCTATAAGGTGTGTGGAACGAAGGATAAGACCTAGGCGTATATTTTTCGAGAGGATGAGTTTTGTATGGTCATGATCACATTATGTTAAATCATTTCCAACAACTGATGTATAGATATATGAGTAGGTATGAATATACTCATTGTTTACCCTATGATGGTCGTTTTAGGGATAAAAAAATGTGTGTACATGTAGTGAACATTAAATGATTTCTAACACCCTATAAAAAATTGACATTTCATTGTGGGTAATAAAAAATGTGTAGATCATATGTACACATGGTGTCATAACATATTCGAACTAAAACTACTAAAATGACCCTAAATAATGATCCAACCTTTGAATGTACAAAAATCATTATCCTCATAATATCCACAAATTTTATCAACAAAATTTCCCTTCTATTGTTCTAAGAGATATACATCACATTGAAAAGCCACTATAACTTCCATAATCATTGATGTACAATGACTGATTCGTCCCCAAAAAAACCAATAAAAACTAAAAACATTAAAGTTGTAAAATAAATAAAAAATAATATAATAAGAATGCGAAAATTTGGATCTTCTCAATCCCCTAAAGTAACAGAATTCTAGATCAATGATATATAAATAATATATAATGTTACAAATATAATAATATTTTTGAAGATGAAAATATATAACCTTTAAAGAAACTGTATGTTAATGAATAATGAATGAAATGAGTTGTATTTATAGAAATTAAGGAACTCGTATGACTGATATGAATCTGAACATTTAAATCCTAAAATGATCAATAAAAATACTAATATGGAAGAAAGATCAGTAAAATTACTAATTAATATATAATGTAAGATTTAGTTATATTATAATTAAAATATGGTGTATTTATATAATGGTACTATTAACAAAATGTTTTTTTAAATATAAATTTGGTGTTCATATTTTCTTAAAATGTATAAGATTATTTCGAATTTTTTATTTAAATAATTTTATAATATAAAAAATCTATTCAAAAAATAAATTTATAAAGTAATATTAGGTTGTATTATATTTATAATATAATTATATGTGACCTATAATATTTTCATTAATGTTTCAAAAAATCAATTAAAAATTTAGAATCGCTATCTATTAAATAATTGAAGATTTTATTTAAAAATTAAATTTCTCATTTATAGAAAATTAATTTCATCAAAGAGGATAAATTTGTTAAATATTCAACATGAAAAATGGTTAGTGTGTGTCTTTTTTGATTTCTATGAAAATTGTTGAATTTTTGGTGCATCTTGAAATACAGTAATTTTTAAATTTTACATTATAATCAAAAGACCAGATTTTTTGAATCAATGATAAATTAAGAACCCATTAATTCAAACCCTACAAACCCATTTTATTTAATTACTCATAGTGATAAACAATATTTATAGTCCTGATCCAAAATAACAAGTAATATATAAAATAAAAAACACCAATATCCCACCTAAACATACAACACCTCACCACCACTTCTTCCACACCATATAATATTTTAATCATATGAATATTATTCCCATTTCCAGTCCAAAGACTCTTCTTCACATCCATGAGATTCTGTTATTAATATAATACCAATTATTATATTCCTAATTCGGTCCTTCAAGTGGGTGATATTCAAGAGGTAACTTTCCAAAACCAACAATTAATATTTCATTTATTCATCTACATTATCTACGCCTTCGTCATACATATATATTATTCACTCTATTATAATTTGTATAACATAATTTTATATTTAAGTGTAATATATTATTTCCACTGAATTTTTTGACTCCTAATTTTAATTAAATGGCATCATTGAAAATATTACACTGTTTTACAATCTCCCTAGATGATGATTTTTCATTTCTGTGACCACATGTAATAATGGAAATAAAACATTTATTATGGTTATATAAAATTAAAATATGTATATAATATGTTATTTCATATTCTATAACTAATATTTATCAATATTGTAATATAAATCAAAACTATTTTGCGATGGTTTGATAAACTACAAAAATAGACCAAACAGTCATCATTAATTTTTTATGAAATGAGTCAACCTCGTACCAAAACCAAATTTACATGTGAGATAATCTGTATATATGAATGTTAATTAATACCATATAGTTTTAAATTTTTAGAATTATTCCCATTTTAGAATAACATACATACATTTTTGCAAGCGAACCAACCATGAAACAATAAAATGAACACTCATAGAACATTAATGTCAACATTATATCTCATTTAAATTGTCATAAATGAACTAAATAATATTATAATTAATGATATAAATATAACATGGGTTATTAATGAAGTAATTAGTTAATAACAATTTTATCATATAAGACATCAAATTTATGTATCTAACACAATAATACGTAAAGTAAGGTGTCTCTACAAACCACCATATATCCATTAGGTTAAGATTTATCGCTATTTTCCTGAATTTATCACATCATTCATATTTTAAACATCCCATATATTATTTTGATATCTACCAAACATATGCATGTATTAAAATTCAACATTCATTGATTTGTAATTGCATGTTTTAAAAGGTTCCCTAATAAACCCCTTTTGATATGGAAACCCAGCTAAATGGGTCATTGATATTTCATAGCCATTTTAAAGTGAACATGATAGTAATTATTAGGTATACAATATTTTTCTAAAATCACTTAATTTTTTAATGATAATAAAATTTCTAAAATTTCTTATTTTATTTAAACAATTATTCATAAATCCTCGTTAAAACTGTTTGTTATTTTTCCGAAAACCTAACTTAACTATAAAATTTCCAATATTACCTAACCAATATTTTATATTTTTTCAAATAAATTATAAATAATCAATAATGATGTATTATTATTATTTCTTTATGAATGTCCAATAATTATTTAAATCCTATAATTATTGGATACTATTATTATATTCCCTTTTGTTATTCTTTATGACATGATTACAGTACCATATTCATTCAATGGATTATCCCAACCATTAATCCTTATATATGATTAATTATGTTTAAAAATATACCTGAACATCATATAATTGGTAAACCTGGATAGGTCTTCAATGGGTTGGCTAATTTTTTGTCTCATGATACATCACGTATGGAATTTGGGAGTAAAGCAAATTTGTTATGGGTAATTTAAAACCATGATATATAGTATTGGAAGTTAGCATTTGAATCATGTTTATGTTATGTTATATGTTTCTTACATATTTTAATGTTTCCAATATCATATGATTCCATATTCTATATGTTATGATTATATATTTTGGATCGTATGTCATTACTTATATGCATCATGTTATTCCTTCTAACTCAAATGATATTATTTATTCCTTTATTTATTTCCTTAAGGGGTTTTTATGTTAATACATTTTCTATATGTATGGAATAGGTTATGTTATGTAGTAATATGACTTAAATGGGAGTTATGATATAAATATAAAGATTAATAATATTTTTCAATTTTATTGTTTAATATTTTATAATTATGTTCCATGTATTATAAATAAACAATAATATTTTATCCATGGTTTGTATTTTATGTATAATTTTTCCTATAATTAGGTAATAATACTTGTAAATGGATTGGGTCTTTACATTTGTTATTAGATGAGGATCTTGATATATTTTGTGACTATGACTGTATATCATTTGTAAATAACATATGGATAATTCATCAACATGAATGGAATATTTTGAAAATTCGGGAATCATAATTTATTATATATTTATAATGTAATTTTTTTTCATCCAATTATATTGTTATAGTTTTATATGATCATTAGATATTTATTAATGAATCCTATTTTTTCTATTTTTTTAGATAATTGTGTGGGAACACATGATAAAAACCATTCTCATAGAAAATGTGAAGATATTCATAATCAAATTGCTAATATTATTATAATATGAGATAATAATATCACGAATGTATTATCTCAACTATCATAGTTTTTGAATAATATCACAAACCATGTGGAACACCCTTATTATCATATGAAGAATAATTATACAGTTCGATACATTATGTAGAAAATGTATACTTTTTAGCAGATCTTCTAGTCTCTCTTCATGAAACAATGGATTAAATCTATCAAAAAGATATTAATTATTATCCTATTATTATAATAATATACAGTTATTTTGGTTGTATATTTTTTTGATGGGTAAGATAATTAGTGGAGGATACTGATATGAAATACAATGTATATGGATGATATTAATTCCATTGATTCAGAAGAAATAAAAAAATATTTTTCAATATATATTTCTCCCAAACTCTAAATAATATGATGGATAATGAGTTACTCATACTATTTTAAATAGAAGAGGAATCTATCCGGATAATGTGGAAAATTTTAAAAGGCATTGAAAATACATCCAAGTAATTTTCATGATCAATGATTGTATATTGGATCATATTATTAGTTGTTTAAATAATATTCTATTTAATGTCTTTGGGATTTTAGAAATTTAAAGCTATGGAGATATTTCTTGATGTTCCGTAAATTATAAAATAGATATTGGTGACTCTTAATAGTCTCATTGAATAAGTGTTAAAAATTATTAAATGGTGTTTATTATGTGTAGATTAATAGATAAAACCCATTAAGTTAAACAAACCCAATATCCCATATGAAAAAGGGTGGGAAAAATCATCCCATTCTCATTATAATGTTAATCATATGTTGATTCCAATATCAAAGAGAGGGTAATCATGTTAATTATTTCTAAACTGATTTGGAAAATCACATACTAGATAAAGATGAATAGATGGTTCATATAAACACATATACTATAGTGAATGGTTTCAACTTCATAGAACAATCTCATTGTGTTATCAAATTACCTAAACCAAGGGTTTTTAGTGAGAATCTACAAAAACATCCTCTTTGATAGAAATTAAGATTATATGTTATAAACAATCCTAATTTATAGCCCAAAATAACTCGATGATAGGTACACTAGTTAATCATTCAAGAATATAGAAATTACTTATTGATTCAATTTTTTTCATTCATTAATATCATTACTATTTCATATAACTATTCAAACACCACCAACCAAAGTTAATGTTGATGGGTCTTTTGGAATAAGGATTTATGGAATTGTTGAATCTATTTTATATAACTACTCTATTTTAAATTTTTATGGAATGAAACAACCATAATATAATTTCCAAAATCTATTGGTGATGTTTTATGTTATATTGTGTAGGTATTGGATTTCATTATACAAATCCAAAATCAACATTCGGGAAAGGGATATAACCCTTCAAAACCTTTGGAATCCCATAATTAAGATTATGGGTAAATAATTGGATGAATAAAATTCAAAATAATTATATCAATTATGGATTTTATTTCGCATTGAACAAGAATATCCACCACAAATTATTTTGATAATGTAGAGGATCATGATCTAATATGTTCCCATTGTGTGGTACTACATTGTCGTGTTTCATGAATAATTATCAAGACATCCTTCTATCAGAGTGGTTGTGTTCAAAATTGATAATATATATAGATCTAATACTCTATAAAATAATAATTAAAGAATGACCCCTGTGATATAGAGTAACTGAAGAATAAATTACAAGAGAGTATGTAATGTGGTTTTATACAACATAGTACTTCCCTGTGGGGTTCGCTATCCCTATTCATAAAAAATAAGGATATATCAATGAACATTAAAATTTATTATTTTAACCTTAATAGTATCACAATAAATAACATGTATCATTTACTATAGTAAGATGACTTGTTTTATCTACTACATTGGGACACATATTTATAAATGTTGATTTGGTCTGTAAATCACATAATAAATGTTAAAAATGAATATATTTACAAGAAATAATTTATAAGTAGGAATGAGTAATACATGTTCATTATGATTCCAACTAGAATCATTAATTTCATGGAAATTATCAATGACTTAATGAATATGTTATTTAAAGAATACCTCATGATATTTGTGGTAGTATTTTTTTGATGGTATTCAAATATATTACATGATAATGGAGGATCTTGTAGATATTTTGAATAATATTATAAAGACAATAAAAAGGTTGAATGTATATGAAGAGTAAATAACAAGTTATTTTTTGATAGAGGAGATATCATTATTTGGCCTAATATCACAATAGTAGGAAAATATTTTCACCCATATAAAAAAGTAAATTGAGGAGTTCCCCAGACTCGAATCAGTAATGGAAACCCATATTTTCCATGGAATAGCTGCTAATTACTGATGATTATTGAATAAATCATCATGAATATCAAACCCAATATGTGAGCTATCATAAAAAGGGGAAATTTTTTTTTGGACTCGAGATTGCTAATAATGATTTAATGAAACAAAAAAGGGCTCTCACCAGACTAGTACTTAGACTACTAAATTGTGGGGATCTTTTTGTGATATATAGTGATGCTTAAAATAATGTATTAAGGATTTTAATTTAAAAAATGTTAAAATAATTGCATATACGCATCGATAATAAATGTTCATGAGAAAAACCTATCACACACATGATCTGTAGTTGGAGGAAATTGTAATCAATTTGAAATAATGTGAGAATTAGCTAGATGAGGAGATGTGTGAGATATATAATAGTCATAAGAGCCTCAAATATATATTCACAATGAATGGGAATAATATACACTAGTGAACATGGTTATAGATATATAAGGATTATGACTGCTCAATCCATGATCGTCCTTCTAAAAAAATATACTAGTAGATTATTTATGTAGAAAGTACCACCAAACATTATCTATGATGATAATTTAGAAGGATCTAATAATAACAGTCTCTAATGGGACGTATATGGGAACCAAAAAGGATGCTACATAATTATTAATTTTAAAATAATTCATCGAACTTCCCTTCTATAAAATAGTAAATTATGAAATAATTTATCTACAAATTCATAAAATTGTTCATGGTATAATAAAGGGAAAATCATGTAGGATAGAAATTGATGTGGAAGGAGATGTAATATTTTGATCACAACAATTGTTACCATCAAATTTGGATAAAATGAATGATATTATGATTGATGCACATAACTCATCCTTCTATATTCACATTAGGAGAACATAGATTATTGATATCTCTAATATAAATATTTTTGGGACAATATGAGGAAGGAGATCACTGTATATACAAAAAAATTCTAGTATTTCATCAAATAATAGAAGAAATGAAAAATTATTAAAATATCATGAAACACTTACCCATACATATGTGAAAATGGGAAAAAATCACTATAATATTTGTCACTGTCCATCCGATGACATCAAAAGAAAATAATTCTATATGGTTCATTATAGAACATATAAAAAATACTACTCACTATATTATGTTTTGAAAAGACTTCTCACTTGAACAATTTCAATGGATATACTTCATAGAAGTGTTGAGGTTTCATGGAATGCCAATATAAATTATATTCAATTATGAAACACGATTTACCAAAATGTTATGGAAATGTATCAAGTAGTATCTATATAATATAATGAAAATCATTAAAAATTATCACCCAATAAAATAGGTTTCCAATATAATAAGAATATTCATATACTATAAGACATGTTGAGAGCATGATCAATGTATTTAGAAGGACAACTTGATCAACAAATTTCACTTGTTGATTTCTCATACTATAATTGTTCCACTCAACAACACAAAGGGATATATATAATTACCACTATTTGAAATGATGTTGAACATCTGCATTATTATATGACATTGTTGATTGTAATATGATGGAACCAAAAATGTTCTGGGAAATGGATAAAAGTTGAACACTATCAATCAGCATAACTAGGCATCCTGAAGACTGGAAACTAATATTGCAGATAAACATTGATGGGAATTCATGAATTTGGTTATTGAAAAAGTATTCCTACAAATATATACATGGTAGAGGGTTATAATATTTTCCATGAATGTACTGATAAGTCCCAAGTACATCATTCCAATAAATATTCATTATCGTGTGAGAGCATTGGATTATAGACAATCACTTCCACTGACCATGTATCGTGTACATTTTTTATTAGACATGTACCTCTTGAGAAAGTACATACCATATCACTCACATGTGCTGAACATGGCGGTGGTATAGTTGGAAAATTATATATCATATGAGGAGTAGTTCGTGAAATTTTTTGACCATAGAGACATGGTTCTATATTATAAGACAACTCACTTTGAAATTACAATGTTGATAAATCATATTTATACATAGAAAAAATGGGACATTATACTGTGAGGAATGAGATATACCCCCACCTATTTTCCCATTAATATGTTAAACAAAATTTTCAGGTCAAAATTTCACAACGGGTGAATAATATAGAAAAAATGGATCATATCAATGGAGTTTCCATTCTTATTTGATATAACACATACATAACATAGATAATGAAATAAAATTATTAATCTCATAAATGAATATTGATAATTTATTTAGAAAACACAGCAATACGAATTCCAAATATTTTTGGGGGATAATTAATTGAAAATTACATAATAGAAATAGGAAAATTTGGATATTCTCAAAATAGTAGAATAAAAAAACAGATAAAAAACTGATAGACAAAAAAAATTAATGTTAACAATATAATATTCATTTTGATGGTGAAAAGAAAAAACCTTGATAGGAAGTAGTTGTAAATGAAGAATGAAATAAATTATTTTTATTTGTAGAAATTAGGATACCGATATGACTGTAATAAATCTAACTATCTAAATAGTAATCAAACCATTCAGAATAGTAATATATCCATTTCAAGAGTGACCTCACATATGATTGTTCAATTTAAAATTTAGATTTATTATAAATAAAAAGGATATATTTTATCATAGTATTTTTAATTATATGTTTTAGAAATGATAAATTAGGTGTTGGTATGTTTGTAAAATGTATATATTTATTAAATATATTACAAAAAATTAAGTATATATAAGAAAATTTATTTTAATTAAATAAATTCTTTAATAAATATTATACTATAGTATATTTATAATATAAATTTTTTCAAGAATTATTAATTTTTTAAAGGGTTAAAAACCAATTATAATATTAAAATCAATATTTTCTGAGTAAATTGTGATTTTATTTAAACAATAAATTTCTTGTATTTTGAAATTTATGTCCATATAATGGATTCTATTTTTAAATATATACATCTGAAAATGTTTAGGCATGATTTTTTAGTATTTTTCTAAAATATTTGAATGTTTGGTGAATATTGGTTTTTCGTAATTTACACTACATATCGATATTATCTAAATACATGAATATTTAAGACATGGATGATGTAACAACACATTGGTTTGAACTCAACTCAACCAATTAAACTATTTATTTATATAAATCATCTATACTTATTGTTTTGTTCCAAAATAATTAACTACTGAATATAATAATCAAAAAAACCCTCTCCCACCGATAAATACCACACTAACAAACCATATAGTCAATAATTATAAGACATGTAGAATGTCAATATTCCAAATTTTTTCTTTATAATCCTATTACTTACATACAAGATATTCCGATCTCAAAAAAACAAAATTTTCATGTTCCTTATGTCATCATTCAAAGAGGTTATTCTCAGTAGGTAATATTCCAAGACCATCTATTGTAATTTCATTTTTCTTCAAAATTCTCATCAAATCCTTCATCCATAAAATCATAATAAGTATAGTATCATGTATATGTTGAAAATTAATATTTCTAATGGATTATAGTCATTACACCACTTTTTCATATCCTATAATTCAATGAAATGAAACTATTGACTAAATTATAGCGATTTACTATCTCTATGGATGATGGTATTAAATTTTTCTTTACTACAAACATGTATAGAATCACAACCATTATTATAGTTCGTTAATAGTTTATAAATTATATTATAACTTATTTAATGATATGTAGAAAATATATAAAGCGAATAGTCAATTAAAATTAACTAATTAATAAGGGTTATGAAATCCTCCAAAAATAAACCAATGAATTATTATTATTATACTAAATGGATAAATCATGAACAATAAATAATGATACATTAGACCATTTAATCATATATAAGTTATTTATTATCATATAATTTCACATTTTTATGATTATTACCTACTCAAAATAACATCAATAATTTTAAACAAGTGAACCGACCATTTAACCCTAAAACCAATGTTATAAGAATGAAGAAATTGAACATTAAAACACATTAAAATGGACACGAATGACTTTCATAAAATTGTAATAAATAAATTTCTATTTAATAGGATCATAATTAGTTAATTAATTAGTATTATTTGAATATACACTACATAATTTGGAAGTGCAGAATGAATTCGATCATAACATAAGGGATCTATCTGAAACTTCATATTTACTTTTGGATAATATTTATCTCTCTTTGAATTAATTTATCAGATTATTAATCCAATTTAATTACATTATATTATATCTATATCTACATGAAATTAATATAGATCAATTCATCTTTATTTAATTTTTCGGAAATTTATGTTTTGAAAGGTTCCCTTCTCCATTCCTCTATATAAGAAAACCCGAATAAAGTAAAATTACGTATTTATTTTCACTTTTATTATAGAAATGATATGCAATTAAATGATTGGAATATTTTTATAAAATCAATCAGTTTATAATGATTATATTTATTATTTATTTCTATATTAATGAAAATAGTTATCATTTTATCTTCTTTAATGGATCTTTATTATTGTCACTAAAAACTAACATATGTTGATAATTTCTAATGATACCTTACAATTCATTTTCTTGTTTTCAAATCAATTTGACAAAAATTTTCATGATATTTTTTATTTTTCCTTTATGAATATACATGAAGGATTTAAATACCTTAATTTATGTATACTATTGGTATATTCACTTTTGTTATTCAATGTGACATTATTGTGATATGCATTTCTTAACATTGGAAAATATTATGTGTATTACTTATGTTTGATTATATTTCTGTGAAAATGTTCATGAACATTTTTTGATGCGTACACTCAGATAGTGCTCTTATGCATTGGATAATGTATAGTGTAATAAGGCGTCATGTATGGGATTAAAATGTAAACCTATTCCATTGTGGTATTTCTTCTAACATGTGATATTGGCTTGTAATTTATCCTGGACACATATTTATGTATTTTTATATGTTTTTTCCAACATCTAATATTACCATAATCATATGATTCTATATTGCCAATTTTTTATATTCTGAATGTTTATTCAGGATCCACACCATTTATGTATCTCGTTATTAATTCTAATTAATTATATTTCATTTATTACCATGAATATCCTAATATTTGGATTTTTAGATCAAACATTGTGTCTATGTATTCTAGAGGTCCTCGTTTTTAAATTATAGAATCTCAAATTGAGTTAGGACATCATTATAGATATTAGTCAAATGATGCATTATCATAGTTTCATTTTTTATAATTATGTACAAAGTATTACAATGACCTTATAATTTTAGATACGTGGTTATTATTTGAGGAATAATTATTAAAAAAATCATATAACAATATTTGTAAAATGAATGGATCACTATAAAACACAACACACACCAACTGATTTAAACCTATGTTTTCCAAACTCATCCGTATTTTTAGAAAATATTCTTGAAAATAGATTGGCAAAATCCACAAAAACCATATCTTGTCCCTTATCATAATGATATCACACTACTCATAGAGCTAACAACATACCATCACTATTTTAGATCCAAAATTCACCAATTATCAAATATATTATTCAATCAATTGAACGAAAGCATTGATAAATAATATTCATTGATATTGGTCAAGATCCATCTACCTACTGACCATTGAAATGGAATATGATGAAATAATAAACATAAAAATATAAACTCGTATTTGTTACTATAGATGTAATTCTTAGTTTAAAATTATAATAGTGGTCCAACTATCATTGGGATATTAATTTTAGATTAGTAATAGAAATAAAACAATAATAAATCATAGAAAATAAATTTTAATAAATCTGTAATGACAAAAATTTAGAATATTAAATAATAAATATATTATATGGGAAATATTTCACGATGAAATATGAAAGATTATATCAACAGTACCAACATTGTTAAAAAATGTTTAATCACTACTATTTTTTTGATTATGTTGTTCCACTCATGATGCATATGTATTTCGATCATTAATTTTACCATTGATCTAGCCCCATTCCATAAACTAGATAGTTGTTCCACCATGATTTTTTCCATATCCTCCCCTCTCGATATTTAAATAAGATTATTATCAATTAAAAATTCATTTATCCAATGTATTAGAAAATAATGAGTTTTTTATAGTTATTAAAAATGTCAACCAACACTACAATTAATTATATAATAATGCATTTTTTTAATTAAAACAAGGGATGTATCATTCTGAATCCCTAAAATTATGACTCTAATTATCCTACAATGAGGTAGTTTTTTATGTGACATAAAGCACACCTCCCCATGTTATAGAGGATTACTACTAATAGAGAGTTTCATGTATGTTATGTGGGGTGAATATACACTCATTATCAAATTATTATAGTTGTATAAATAAAAAGTCAATAGACAAATGATAATAAATTTTTAAATAAATAAACCATATTCAATATAAGAATAATGGACTATGATGAATCCAAAACATTAATAATGATTATTAAATAATGTATTAAATATTTAATTTATCTAATGAAAACCCAAAATAAAGACACATAGTCATCTCCTATGATCCTCATGGAATCATATTTGGCTCCCTCATCCTTTCCTTATCCATACTCCCAATTCTTATATCTACCATATGGATCTTTATATTATAATATACTACAAATAGTGGGTCTATTTTGGTAAAAATGAGACAACATGAGTATGGTGTGATGAAAATATTGTTTTCCTCCACCAACAATGTCTAAATAAATATCATGTCCCAAAATGTGTATGCTGTTTTTTAAGAATAAATAAAATTGTAAAAAGATAACTAGTTTCATATTTATTATTTATTTGTAAACCACTCAATACCTACTTTGTATCATCATATATGTTGATCCATATACCATATAGATTCCAAAATTTACCCTATCATGGGAATTCATTACTCATTATGTATTAATTTCATCTCTAGTATAATGAAGTATCTGTCTACATAAAAAATTAAAAAAAATATTTCAAGGGCATATAGTAGTAGTCTAGCACCACAAATGTATTTTATAATTAGTCCCTAAACCAATACACATTGTTAATATTCTCACATATATATATATATATATCTGGGGCCTAGATAATCATTGTGATACCCAACGGGTATTTTGAGCATCCATCCCTATCCAATGACAAAATGTTCCCTTGCATGCATCAAGGTCCTAAATCACTAGTTTGGAACCCCATGGGTATTTAGAGCCTCATAACCTAACCCACATATGAGTGATCAATCAAATATATCATAGTATATAAATAAATATTCATCATCATTAACATTTTTATATGTCATTAACATCATATTTCATCATTTCATTTATCAATCAATTCAATGTTTCATTACATTATTCACCAGGAATAACCTGATAAACATTCCATTATTCCATTTATCATCAATTAATCACATCTTATTAACCCATCAACGTGAATATAATAAATACATTAAATAAAATTATCATTCTTATAATAAATGTTTAATTCAATTTAACCAAACCATTATTTCCCATATAAAATTCATTTATCCTCATTATAAGGAATTTGGAAGAACCCATTGGTTTCAATCAAACCCAAAAACATAATCCCTAATGTGTTAAAATGAAACAATTAAGAATCACATAAGAAAATGGAATTAAAATCTCCATTAAATTTTTAATTGTGATTTTACAGCAAGGTATAGAAATTGTAAAATTAAATAAAAAATATTAATTATTACTATGGAAATTGAAATTAGACCACCTACCTACAGATCATTTATGAATTCTATATAAGTGATAAGTATAAATTCAATATAGAGATGTCAAATTCATAACAGTGGAGTAGAGTATGGATCATAACATTGGACCATGATAAAATGAAATAAGATCTATTAAAAAATATATCTAATTCATTTTCAATAAAGATAAATTATATCATCCAAATGGGAATGGAAGATGGGAGAGATATGAATTTAAATGTAGACAATAATACATACCTGAGAGTGTTTGATCTCATCAACCAAATAATCGATTCACACAGTAATATGTTCAAGAAACATTTTAATCATCTCCAATCCATCCAAAAATGATAGAAATCATAATTTGTAGAAATAGAGGGATTACGGATATAAAACATATGTTCTGGGAATTTTGATAAAATTTTAGGGGGATTTAATTTCATTGTGCTTATTTTTGGTGTGGGGCCACACATGTTTCTAAATATTACTCGATAACCATGCAACCCTACTAATTTTTGTGAAATATTTCACCTCAGTTTGTATAAAATTTGAAAACCCGTGAAAAAAATGTGAAAACAACATTTTTTATTAGGTCCCATGGTTTTGGGGTGGGATGAAACATGGTATAATCAAACATTATTCCCACTTAATGTGTTTAAAAAAGGGATACAAAATTCCCTAGGGAAAACAACCCGATATTATCTAACTCCATGCCAGTCGTGGGTAGCCCCTTGGGGTTCCAAAATTTTCCAAATCCACCAAAAAACCGGAATGTAGGAGAACATTATGATATTGGAAAAAAGGTGTAATAGTATAATTACAAACATGGTTGATACATCTCTATAATGTTCTACATATTACAATCTATCATCATTATAATACCACATAAAAATAATGTATTGTAATTCATCAATATGTATCTATGGTTAAAATGATTGGCCTATGGGCCTTCATATATTCTCTCATCTCCCAAATGTTTTCTTAAAAAAACCATTCTTCTACATCACATAGACCAATAGTACAACATTTCCATACAAAAAATTCCCACAGTGATCCAGAACATAAAATAGATACTCTTAAAGAATGTATAAGCCTCTATCTCAACATTATACATATCGATCACATGACAAGTTTTAGGATGATACTACCAAATGAGTGACATGTGAAAAACTGAAAACAAAAAATTGTTCCTATATTGAAGATTCAATCAATATGACACTGGTCTGATTATCTCAACAATCACAAACTGTAAAAAGTCATCGAGGCTAACCTGACCAGCCACAGAATCATATGGTGAAAAAATATATGAATCAAGTGATATAATACATGATCACCCCCTATACTATCAAGGGTCCAATGAAATTTATTAGCATAAAATAGTTTCATACTATAAGATGTATCCATTTTCTTTTAAAAAAAATTCCACTTCTCCAACATAATACTTAGTCGCAAAAGCATTAACTCACCGACCTTGATCCAATATAGAGGTGATCTATATGGACTGTCATAATGTGCCTCATATGATGCCCTCATAACAGTATACTTATAAATATTGTTAAAGTAAACTTTAATGAGTGATAAGTGATACTCCCATAATCTGCAAAGTGTTTTATGCACACCAACTACATGTCCTCTTGCACCAGATTAGTATTCTCAAATTTACTATCACCTTATGGGTTAACAACCATACTCTGCAAAACCTATATACCAATATTTTTCTATATGACATTATATATTCATTTTCTAATACAAAAATAATTTATTTAAAATGTGTAATGTTTAACCCCATGAAAATTTAGTATATCTAGAACGTACAGTTCATAGAACTGATCAAATGTGAAAGATTCCCAGATATTCCAAAAATGGGAAGCATTTTTTAACTCATCCAAAATTACCCACATCACATCATTCTTATATTTCTTCCAATAAATATATACAAAAAATTCCATGGAAAATCCACAAAAATTCTATTCTAGAATTTGAAATTACATAATAGACAAACAAGTCATTGATTATTTCTATTCACCTACTGATATGTGTAGAACATATTAGGAAACATAAAATATACTATTTCTTTATAATCCCTCAACATTGTCATTAATGACAATAGTACATATTGGTCAAACAAATATTCAACTACCACTTCAGTTCCTAAAAACCAAAGATCATCTACAAAAATATTTATGTTCGAATAACATAATTGTTCTAGTGAAAGTTGATATAATCAACATATATTATATAATTGAAATTTGACTCCCAACATTCATGGACATCCCTTAAGGACAAATACAATAGATAATCATACTTTATTTCCTAGATATGGCTCAAAAATGTTTAATCAATGGATAAGCACGTGATTTAAAATATTTTGGATTTATAGAACCTGTAAATGCGTGTCATCCATCAGGGTCTTAATATTCAATTCAGAACTTCACTCCATTATTTCATATGTACATGTAATTCAGATCAAATAATCAACAACATTGATTCCCTTTTCTAGACTATAGGGTAACTCAAAATCAAATGAATTTATACACTCAACTATTATAAACTACTAGAGGATAAAATATTGATGTAGAAATATATAATTGTAAATTTTCTGGTCGTTATATACACTAATAATTTTTCCCAATAGGTAATGCTGCAAAAAATTAAATTTATAAACCAATAATGATAATTTGGGAATGTTTAGATGGTAATTTTGATATTATGGCCCCAACTATTGTAGTGTTTTGCCCTAACTTCCACTGAATTGAGCATCGAGATGGTGGATACAATACCTCAAGTACATCCACCAAAATTCCAGAGACCACCAATAAGTAGCGACGACCTTTAGTGAATCTGTGGGGAGACTATAACCTTATATGATTATGTATTACACATCAGTCATTAATATTTGAACATTCAGTGTAGGAATAGTGAAAATTAAGTTAGTAGAAGATGAAGATAAATGACCAAACAGAATAAATAATATCTGTCGAAGTTTAATATTCACAATAGATTCAATTATTATGTCAATTGATGATTACAATATTAAATAAATAAAAAGTTATGGGTTATAAAGTAATATAATATATTTCATTCTAAGAAAAACATTCAATAAGAACATAACCGACCAAAAAGCCTTGCGATAATGGTTCAATACTATTTCCCAAATGATCCATATAAAAGAACAAAACAATCAAACATTGGAAGAAACACACATCCCATTATCCTTAACAATGAGTGTAATGTCTACTTGGGAACCAAATGGTTCCCCAGTAGGGTGTGAGATATTATCTCTGTTGGATGAGACCCATGGTGTTTACACCATTATGTGACATGTTGTAGACAAATAATAGTGTTCCATATACAATAAATGCATGATATTTCAATATGTTAAAATAATTGTAACTTGGTTTGAGTTCATAAGAAGGCACCCATCCCATACCACATTATTCATCTTGAGATGGGTTTATGAATGATATAACATGTAAAGATGAATATATGTATATAATGTTCTATATAAAATGATAGTTCTATTAAGAGAGAATACTTACAATATTGTCTTTTATCGTGGGGTATATTCGTTATGCCAATAATAGGCTCATTAAATGTAGAACTGAGGTATCAAAATGCATAATAAAACTCTAGGATGTATCAATAAATTCCCCACATTAATTTATATTTAAGCCCTCAATTTCAGTGGTGTATTCTGATCATGATCATAAAGTATTATTATGGTACATTCATTCAAAATATTAAATTCCCCCAATCCCATCAAAGGATATCCTTCATAAAGTTTATGTACTGCTCGAGGTATTGTAACTATCAGTCCATCTCAGGTATCACACATTTCTTAACAATATTTATGTTAGGCTTCTCATATTCATTTTTCCCATGGGTTCATCATCAACTTCCCCTTAGGGAACTAGCAGCAACTAATATTATAGTAAAAAAACCATAATAACCCCATTCCTTTATATCCTAAAACATCCCATTCCCAGCATATGGGGTGGTATCCATTTGAGTACAGAGAGTCCAATTATGGGTTATTAATATGGGACCCATAATTTCTCCTCATCTTGATTTCATTATTAACAACAAGTGGGTAATATATGTATCAAATAAAGATTCTGTGATATCATCCCATTAATTAACCATTTAATTACATATGATTACTAATAATTCAATCCCCAAAATACATACTAATAATAATAACACAATATCAAAAAACACATAAACATTATGACTATAGGTATAGGTAACGTCTTTTAGTTATAGAAAAGCATGACAAGAATTATAAATAAATTATTTAGCCATAACAATTTCAATGTATAACCAAATTCATGGTTTATGTTTTATCTTAGATAATTTCCTCAATTAAAAACATAAACCAAAATGATTGTGCATGCACACATATTTGATAATTTAATGATTTAATGCCAAATTTTAATAGGAAAATATTGTCATCACAGACATGTGGGTGTTAAAATGGCATGTAAACAACCTAGGAATGGGTTCCCCTTAAATAAATGTCAAAAATACCAAGTCAAATAAAATAAAATAAATTAATATGCATTACTTAAGATTATCAGGTAGGTCTCGACAAGTCGCACAACATTGAAAATTAAAAAATGAAATGAAATGATAGTAATGAATAATTGTACCCAAACTTGTAGTAATAGTATACCCCATGTACTGAGAAAACCTTCGATTTGAAAGAATATGTAATAAATCATAGGATTAAACAAAAAAATTTGGGTAAACACATTATATAATAGATCATGTGAGGGATACATGATGAAAACCAAAATTAATTAGTGTTTCTGATAATCAATACTAATATCATGATAGATCATATAATGCTAACAATAATACGGAAGAATCAGAGGTGCATCGGGCATCCGGAGTGGAAACAGGGGTACTGCACCACCTAGATAGGGGGCACAACACACAGGAGGGTGTACTGAGAATATAGGAGAAAAAATATATAAAAAAACAATATTCAAAATAGAGGAGAGAAGAAAAATAAAATTAAATGAATGAAATAACGAAAAATTATGTAAAATAAAAATAAAATCAAAGGGAAAAAAATGTAATAAAATTAATAATAATAATTGGTTAAGCCAATTTTTTATTATTCTTAGTTTCCTTGTAATATATTTTTATTTTTTTATTTATTATATTTCATTTATAATTTTTTTTTGATTTATTCATATTTCATTTATTTCATTAAATAATTTAAATTAAATTTTCACTCGAAACATTACTCCAGTAAATAATGTATTATTTTACATAATCGCATGCAACCATGAATAAATATTATTTTCTAACTGGGACCTGCAATAGACCACCCAATCATGTGAGCAATATCAATTTATGGAATTAGAAAAAAAAAATATAAATGTTTCGTAACTTGGTTAAAGCTTGGAAGTTACAACCACACCTCCTCAAGACATCTAATCCTCGTGTTTTCTTTTTGAGGGTAGTGGAAGGTCTCATGGGAGGTGTTTTGGCCACTGTGCAAGAAAATTTATCTCTTACACCTAGTTCACATCATGAAAAATTCTATGCTATCATATCACCGTGAATAGGGGATCCTAATTTCCTTGGATAACCTTCATCATTTGATAAATCATATAATTAACATTCTACTTGAAGGATGTATCTACCTGATACTCAATATCATCGGTATTAAATGATTGAGATATGTCTAGATGATACTGTCGAAGTTTAGATACATTGAAGATATAGTTCATGTCACATTACCTCATACATAACACAAAGAAAAATGGTACTATCACAACTCTTTCCTTTATCTCGAATTCCTCGACATATATCTACCATAACTTCCCATGTCTCCTCATTTTCCTTTCACCCATCCTTAGTGTAACATGATGAACGACTATATAACCCACCTCAAATTTTAAGGTCATATGATTAATATAATAATAATATGTTTTTCAAGACTGAGTTGTATCCTTACTCTATAGAATCAACTGAAAATGCTTTGATCTCTCCCGAATGAGATGAGGTCCTAGAAGTGTTACCTCAAATGTTTCATGCCAACAGAGTGGTGAATGGTATGGCATACCATAGATATGATCTTGTGTAGAAATTTGAATTAAATATTGAAAGATTTTATTTTTTAAAATTATAAAGATTGGGAATATCTTTCCCCATGAAGTACCAACTTCAAGGATACATTCCCACAATATATATTCTAACACATGTTTGGTATGATCAGACTACCCATTAGTCTGGGGGTAATATAGAGTATTCAAAAGAACAAGGGAACCTAGTTAGTTCTAAAACAATTTATAGTATTGCGATGTGAAATATGAATTTGAGTCTCATATGATTGAATAGGGAACAAAACAATGTAAATCATTTTCCTGTATATAAATCCTCCCTACCTCATCAGTAGAGATGGTCTACCGGAAATTTTGGAAGTGCATTAATTTGTTCAAAATATCAAAAATAACCCACACATCATCTCTTACATTATGAGATAATAGAAATACTATAATGATATCAATGGTGAAACCATTCCATTTCCATATAGGAATGGAAAGTGGATGTACGAGTCTATCTGGTCACTAGTTATCCAACATCACCTGTTGACAGGTGGGGAACTTGGATATTGAACATGCTATTTTCTTCTTCATAATAGTTCACCAAAAAAATGATTCATATCTCTGTACATATTGGAATATTTATGATGATCTTCCCAAATAGAGGCTTCAAATTTCCTCATCATCTCTTCTTGAATATCATATTAGACACCTGAATATTCACGATACAACATAGTTTCATTGCTATAAACAACCCAACTATGAGGTACATTCTCTCTTATAAATATCTCTTGGAAAACAAGCCCCTATGTATTAGATAACTATAACATTAAAACTCATTATAGAATAGATTTTTTCAATACATGAGCTACTAGAACTGGTTTCCCATGCTTCTCTTGAACCTCCAGATGCATCTCAGAAATCAAATCCATCATCTCCGACTCACTGATTGGTTACTAGAATGTGTGTGTCTACATTTTTCAGCTCAACTCATCATACACATAATTACCATTTCTTGGGTTATAAAATTGATCAATGTAAAATGAATGCAGGTATTCCAACCATGTCCACAACCCCATATTTAAGTCTCATTGTGTGGAGATATATTTATCCATTTTATTATCATTGTAAATACCAATGTTCGCACACAAAAATTTGTTTCTCCAACTGCATAGAGCATGATCCAAAACATCTAATTTGAGATAAAGCATATGATAGTTTCACTAATGATGCCTCAATTGGAAGTATGCATAAGACACTACTCATTCACCCAACATCAGAACAATACCTATTTCAGCTCCTGATCCATCATAGTAAGGAGTAAAACTTCTACCAGAATCAGGATGAATTGGGACCATAGTCGACCAGAGTATTACAATTAACTCCTGAAATGATTTCTCAAAAACTTCTGACCAGTTGAACAACAAACCCTCTTAGTCAAAGTCATTATAGGAACTATTAAACTAGAGAAATACATGATGAAATTTTTATAATATCCAAATATCACTAAGAAACTACATGTGTCAAAAATTTTCTAAGGAAATTACTAGAAAACCACTATGATCACTTTTTATGGGTCAACTGACATGACTTCCTCAGATATTATATGACCCAATAAGATAACATTATTGATCCAAAAGTGGAATTTACTAAGCCACATTTATATAATGTGTTGTCTTACTGTACATATTAAGATCTCAATATTGGTTTCATAGTCACTTTTTGATAATGAGTACACCAAGATGACGTCTATAATGACTACCACAAATGAATCCTTATATGGGTGGAAAACATGATTACTTCGATCCATGAATGCAACAATAAATTCATCAAGATTAATGAGATAACAAAAATTTCATACAAGCCGCATCATCTTTGAAATATTTTATATTGTATATCTAATTTTTTCAAACGTATCTAATGATAACAAGACGTCAGGATGATCTTAGAAAAAAAATATGGTCCTTGGAGCTAGTCAAGGAGGTCTTTTATACGATGTAAAAAAATATCGATTATTTATCATAAGCTGGTTGAGTCGATGGTAATAAAACCATAATCTATTGGTAATTTCTGGATTCAATGAAAAATGGATTGGTGAACCCCATGACTATGTGAAATATCTGATAAAACCCTTAGCCTCAAAATCATCAAGATGCTTATTACGATCATGTATTTTTGTCTATTCCATCCTATATGAAGGAATGTACATTGGTGAAACATCTAGAACTAGCTTGAAAATGATCTCAACATTCCTCACATGCAGTTATATGTAGAAATTGTTAGTGAATACATCCTTGAAATGATCCACAATGGGAGGTAATTTCAGTAACTATATTCCTCAATCTTTCATAAAGAGACATTCTAATTATGTTATCACTTTTCCCAACACAAAAATATTGATTAAAGATCAATAATCATGTATATCCTATTATCCATTGTGTAAATATGTGATGAACTCGGGTTTTGAAAAGTACAATTGATGGTGATATCAATTCAATTGGTAATGATTGAGAATAATCTATTCCATATCGAGATTTACATCTAAGCCGACCATCATGATGATGACAAAATTCTAACAGAAATGGTACCTATCTATCTCAAATGGGGCACACCTAGAACTGGAATATGCCCCCTGTTATGACCCCAAAAAAAATATAGAGATAAATTAAGCCATATAAAAAATCGATGGAAGGACCCAAACTATCATCATTCATAGTAGATATGGAATACTGTGAAGAACGAGTACCAAAAAAGGATGTAACTAAAATAATGGTTATAAGGGTAGTAGCTCTAACCATAGAGGTCCCTAGACTCTACTCCATTTGATATTGATGCATAAAATACATATGGAATGAAACATGGACATGAGATGCTATCTATGTAGCTTGAGCATGTCCATTCTCTTGATGTCAGTGTTCTAGATCTTAGTTGCCTCAGTCAAGACCTCCACTACCTTGACCTAATTGGCCAATGGATATTGAACTCCCATTCTTGACGGGGAGTTGTAGATCCCCTCCATGGTATTGTTGCTGGAACAGAACCCCTTCCACTAAAAATTGAAGGAAAAAATGGAAGTAACAATAATAATGACCCATCTTACTATATGTTCGACACTCAATTGGGTTCCTCGTACACTAGGGATTCATATGAAAGATCTTACAATACTGATAACATATGATAGTTCTGTCATTATGTTTCATTTGGATAGAATTTACTTCATATGCACCCTCAAAATGACCCTTCTTTCTACCTAAAGAAGCATTACCCATCCTCATAACTATTCCTCCATGGCACATAGGATCAACGTATTTGAGATTTCATTCCATAATTTGGGCATGGTTCACGATATCGATAACTATCTACAATTTAAAGATGTTCACCTACGAGTGGATAGATATTCCAAGTCCATCATCAAATAAATTAATCGTCTTATTTGTGTAAATAGTTACTGATAGAGAAAAATGTGGGAGCTTAGTAAATCATGTTGAATAATATAAGACTATCATAAATCCATATTGGAGATGTAAGAACTACCTTGAACGATATTCTATTATATTTTGTAGAAAGGTTTGATCATAGAATGATATATATGAGTCTTCCCAATGTATATATTAGTGTTGGTATGCCTATGAAATGTAATAACACCTATTCCGGGTGGGGTCTCAATGCATAAAGAGATAATGTTTTACCCTACACTCTAGAAGCGTCTCAAGATGGTTGAAGATGGATAGGATATCATGTAACCATGACTATACAACATTGGTACTCCCATCAAGTGAGATGGGAGGGGATACTACTATAAAATGTACCACAAAATATCTTCCATTGTCATGGAAGACATGTGATTACTATAATCTAACTATATAAACATGATAATATTATCACATAAATGTGAATAAACACCTAGTGGATGATCAAGAACAAAATCAAACATGAGGAACTACAAGAGGAATTACTAGTCAAAATATAGGTGGATCTACATGTGGTTCTAGAAACCACCATCTTCGGAATTTTATCATTTATATTCTCCTATATTAATACAAGAACATTTCAAGAAAAAATTGTTCTAAAATTACCAAATTCGCTCCATAGATGTTATTTTATGGAAGATTAGGTAATTATATAAAGGATCAAAAAGAAAGTAGAAGGTATATGGCTTCCTTGAACATTACAACGAATGTCAGTAATACATATAAAGATGGTAGGTTGATGGTATGCCAATGAATTTTACAAAACAGATATCACGCTCCCTGAGTAGGGTCTAGATAGAAAGGGAATAAAAGTTTTATATGGACTAATAAGACCCATACATACTGAATATTTGTAATATACAAGTAGGGAAAGATATTCCATCATAAAAAAAAAAGAAGTCCCACACAAATATGCAGATTAATGATGAATGTTGTCATGAAATGACAATATGAATTAAATTTTGATCCATATGGTGCATAATATGATAAATCAAAATTGAAGATCTATCTTTTTATTGGGATGATATATTCAAAAATAATTATCTCAATAAAACTAATACTATTGAAAAAATAATACTTGTATGTCACCCAATGGTGAAGTCATATTAACAGTAATTGATCAAATCAATAATTGAAATCATAGTAATAGGAAAATTAGGTTTCTCCGAATCATGGGTTAGCTACGTCCAAAAATGGTTATATTCCAAATTCATATTTCCACGTCTTTTTATATTTCCCATATTGCATTAAAAATGAAAAATAAACTTCTTTTATAACACTTTCATTCATCCCACCTCGAGTGGCATTGAACTCGCCATGAGACTATGGCTAAAAGACATCATGCAGATCCCCCCCAAATGCAAGAGGCTGTCGAATAGCAGTGAGGGACCTAGGTGAGTAAATATAGATACTATTACATGATTTGATGAGGTATTAAAAATAGGTAAATAATATTTGGACAAGTTGTGAAGTCATAGATAAAATTCATATATCCACAGAAGATTACAATTAACCCTACGGAATATATTATAACTGATGAATTTGAATACTCATAACAGATAAGAAGATGTTGTCAATGTATGATACCAAATTTAAATAAATAAAAGTATAGGTCTATTGGGTACTAGAATAAACCACATGCTATCAGAAATTACGACATGACATAATAAAAAAACTATGTCCTATTCAACCATAGATTCTACAAAAATAGAAATGAAACTAATCTATAGAAGCATCACACATCTCTTTATCTTTACCTATGTTCATAATGCCTACTCTGGTACCAAAATGGTGACCGATCACGGTGAAATACATGATATTTGTAGATCAGAACCCACTATGTCTAAACCAATCTTTTTTTTCTATAGAAAAACAATAGTGATCCATATATAATAAATAAAATAAATTTTAATAAAATAAAATAAATGTAACATGGTCTGGGTTCCTAAGAGGAAACACATCTCATACCACCTACATAATCCATGTATGGATGTCTAATTGAAAATTATTTTTAAGGAGAATATATATAGTAAGGACTAAGTAACATGATCGCCCAGTGAAAAGATAATTCCTAAGTTTATTCATTCTCTTGGTGTGTAATCCATATGTCAAAACTAGGAGAACTAAAGTAACAAGTGGGGATTCAAAAAGCATATATAAAATCTACGATGAATCAATAAAATCGTCAGTATAATTTTTATTTTGGACATTAATTTCAAAGGAGTAGTCTGATTTCGTTCTTGAGGTACTAATATTGTACATCCATTTTAAATATCTTATGCCACCAGGCCTTTCTAGGGTGATCCTTCAGTAATTCCATGTATCACTCTGGGTATGGAAAATATGAGTCTTTCTTATGTAGGGAACATAAGTGACTAAGTTTATGCAGAGGCTTCACGTATCCATTTTTTCAAGAGTTTCATTCAAAGTTTTCCCTTAGGGAATTAGTATCACCCAATTGTATGATTAATATTCAAGGCATATCCCTTGACTAACGAGCATACAAATCACTTTCCCCGTTTATTTTTTGTTAATATATCGAGTATGGAAAATACTATTGTGTCTTATTAATAAAAGACCCACATTATCCCCTTGACCTGATTTCATTTAAAATAGTATGATTTGTATGTATATTACATAGAATGAATTAATTATTATATCCCTATAATTATCCATTTAATTCAATGTGATCACTATTTATTCAAGCTCAATAGTCACATCTAATAATAATAACAAAATATTAAAAACAAATGGAACATTATTAGTACAATAAGATGAAATGACATTTAATAATATAAATTTATGAAAAGACTCATAACAAAAATTATTAGGATGAAAAAATTAAATGGAAAACCAAATTCGTGGTTTATGTTATCTACTGAATAATATAGTAAATTTAAATCATTATCGCCAATTATCAAACATTAACACGTAATTGATAATTTAAATATCCAATGACATGGGTAAATTTGACAATATTGTCGGCACACCCAAAGAGGTGTCTTGTGGCATGAAAAAACCTAGGAATGGGTTCCCCTTAAACAAAGGTCACAATGAACAATGAGAAACAATTTAATTAAATTAATACAAATTATTTATAATTCACTACTTGTCCCCAACGATATGCCCAACATTTGGAATTGAATAAAGAAATGACATAAGGGTATATTACTTAAGAACCCTACATTGAAGTCTTTGTATATGTAATGTGTTGTGACAACTATTAATTAAACCTAAAATGGATGAGATTTCATGATTATTCAAAAAACCCCAATTTTAGGCAAAAACATTCAACAGAAATACATGCAATGAAGAGATCATGAATCCGAAAATTAATTTTTCCAGATAATAATCCTTACCGATAACATCACAGTGCTTACGAAGATGATGAAAATGCGATTAATTAGAGGTGCAACATGTTTCCTAAGTGGATATAGAGGGTGGTGCACCACCTATACTTGTATGGAAACACACAGGCGAAAAGGGAGATAATAAAGGAGGAGAAAAGAAAAAATAATTCAATTAAAAGGAGTATATCAAAAAAGAAAAATAAAATATTTAATTATTGAAAATAATTTAAAATAAAAAAAATTAGGGATGGAGAAAAGAATCACAAATAATAATAAAAATGGGTAATTCCCATTTTCAATTATTTTCCCATTTCATTTAATAACTATTTATTTTATTATTTATTTTTATTCCTTTTACATTTCATTTTATTCAATTAATAAATATATTCGTTTTAGTATTTTTAATATTTTTTACCAAAAACATTATGCTAGAGCATAGTGGGTTAGTTTTTTAATCGTGTGAATCCATGAAAAATGTTTATTTGCTGCTCCGGACCTACAAAATATCATGCAAGAATTTATCTTTGGTCACTTTATGAAATTAGGCAAATAAAAAAAAATTAAATTTTCAATATCTTGGTAAAATTCGGGGCACTATAACCTCCCCACCTTAATACATCTCATCCACATTTTCCCTTCATAGGGTAGTGGAACATCATAATGGAAGAGTTCTGCACACAGTGCAAACACATCTATCTCTCTCTCCAAGGTATCATCTTGAACACATCTATTCCAACTATCATGACCAATATCCACCAACTAAATCTTCATGTATCAAAAGTTTTCCATGTCTAAAAATGGATGTATTGCAAAATATTGAATACTCCTCATGCATGTCAGGTATGATAAATATTGATGTTGTAGAAAATCACTTAATCGATTCATAGAAAGCATTCATGCATGATCGAGACAATTCGAACAAGGTAAAAAAATAAAATCTCAATGTGGTGCTTTCAAATTGAAAAAATATTGGTGGAAATGTCATATAAGAGCATTTAATACCCATAAGTACTCATATATCTAAAAAAGTCATGGGATACATCCATGAATCAACATCCTAATGATTCTGTAAGACTAAAGACACACATTCCTTCAAGATAATGACACCCATAAAATTTACCCTATCAATCCAGAATTGTTACATAGATAGATTGGTGTATAGTTGATGCTCTCTAAGTGTACTTGTGATGATATAAATATATTGGCATGATCATCCTCTATCATTGAGAATAAAAATATGTTATCCAAAAAATTACTACAAACTCTTCCATTTTTGTTTGAATGACTTGGTTCATGAATCCAATAAACATAATAGGTGAATTATTTATCCCAAATGATATCTCAATGAAATCATGTAGGAAAAACCTAATTTTTAATGGAATATTCATAATATGAAAATGTATAACTATAAAATAATGATTACCCAACTTGAAATAAATCATTGTGATTGAAAGGAATATGTTAACTGCTCAGAGAGACAACCAATACGATGTAGAGGATAATGTTTCTTCACTATTAACTAGTTTAAAATTCAGTTATCAACACATAAAAAAAATATCCTTCCATATTTCATATGAAAAGATATAGAGAACCCCATGTTGATTTACTCTTATAGGTAAATCACATATCCATCCACTCATATAATTGAGTATTTATTTTTTGATCATATATAGTTTCATTCAATAAAGAGGAATTGAAATTATTTTTTCTTTATGAATGAGTACAGTTGTAAAGTAAATAACACTCCCATGTGTCATTATTGATATTTCATCAAGGATATCATCCAGAAATGAATCCACTATGGGTGGAATAATTTTATTCATTAAGTACTCTTAATCTGAAAAGGACATGTAACCTAGGCAGTGAGCCACCTAGGTTCTTAAGGAACTAACCCACATGACCTACCTAGGTATGTTGTTTTCAATCATGAAATAGTTTTCACCATGAAGAGATATTAAGGTCCCACTCCAATGGTAATAATATAATTATGATCGGTATTCTACTAAAAATCATTTCTCAAGAAATGAAAACCCATGAGATGTAATGAATGTAATGATATTGAATGAAATGATACTCAAAGCCCTCAATGTAACATCCCGTACATAGAAATATTTCTCTTAACCACAAACAAATGTTACTTTAGTAATCATAACTCAACTCAATATATACACCGTTAGAATCAAACAATTCATATCTGAAGTAAATATTAGGCAATATATGTTAATTATATAATATTGAATAGTATAATTCGTATAAGGTATAAGAATAGTAACTCTTACTATCAACAACCCATCCTTTCACTCCACAAGTGCATGTTGTACAACATCCAACAATCCTACCCAAATAACATGTTATCTAGACTGAGTCCCATATGTCTCACTACTATTTTCATATGTGTCCAATTTAAACGAATTAGCACATCTGATATATCGTACAACATTTTTTAATAATCCAATTTCTATACCGGAATGGGTTAAAAAGACCATATTCTTAAAATCTGTTGTAGTCTATCTCTACCATAATTACTCAACTACTGTGGGTTTCTACAGAACCACTGTAAATGGTCAATCATTTCATAGGACTATAAATCTACAAATTTATAGGGTGAATAGTAAAATACTATAACATCCTACCAAAAAAATGGTTAGATACTCTATTATTTCCCTAAGTAATCGATCCTCCCCTCTGTACACTCTACATAACACTAATCTTGTTAATGTTCTAATAGAGATGGCTCCTACCCTAAAAAGGAATACCTATTAATTGTCTAGAAAAATCACCCTTTCATATAATGGATTCACCCTTATTGTTCCACGCAGAAGTTATATCTTGATTTTCTAACATAACATAATTCTTGAACCAGATGACTTTTAACTAATATTTATTCTAATATTTATGTCCATATTGAAGAAACATCCCCACAATTTTCTCTTCTCCAAATATAGTTGGGAAAAGTCAGAACATGATAATGAAGTGATCATCCTTGTCCATCTTGAATGCACCCCCATATGTTCACCCCATAAACCCATTCACCATTTTATTACAAAGTTTCCGTTTGTAAATTTTCTCCATGAATATCTCCATGATTTTCATCCATACCATTTCATCCAATATTTCATCAAAATATTGGATATCCACCTATCTCATTGATGATCTATTTTAAATTTAAGAGTCAAATTTTATGATTTTTATAATAAGAATATATAAATATTCTAGAAATTTCTAGATTGACCAAATGTAAACACAACTACCTCTATCCCACCCACAACGATGAAGGTTGGATGGTGTGGATACTAAAACCCTCATGTAATTTCAAACAATTTCCATAAATCACACCTCTTGTTTTTATTCATAAACTTCATAAATATAGTAAAATTTTCATGGGAATTATCCCCTTCCTCTCCACTTAAAACTATTAGGTCATGTTTCCCCACTGTTAGATGATCACTCCAACAACATACTCATGTCATACTATAAAATATGATCATCATGAAGGCATGAATCTCTAATTCCAAAGACACATAAAAATACACATAATTTTTTTTACATTAAAATAATATTCATTCACATTATTTCATAAAATTTCATCCCCAAAAACCTAATTATGGTCAATACTGAGGCACAATCACCACCCTAAAACATACCTCACCTAGTACTTGGCTAACAACTGGTGAGAAATAATTTACATTTCACATTTCCCATTATAAACCCATTTATACATTTCAAATCACAACACATATAATCATTTTATACATTTAACTTCATCATTGGGAACTATTTATTTTCAAATTACACATGTAATTAAAATATTTTTCACTTCAACATCTCACCAAAAGCATTATTTTCTATTGGTACCAAAAATGCTACATGCCACATAAAATCTTGTGTACATAGAGTGATGCCTGAATACTCCAATCTCATTCCTTAACAAGACAAGAGTAAAATAAAAAAAGTTTCCATAACACATAATTTGCATCACCAAATGTGAAATAGAATCCATATAAAATAAGAAACATCAAGAACATCAATCCCACATTATGTACATGTATTTTTCCCTACACTAGTTTTACCTACACCCATGAATGAGGTAATTTACAAGGCTTGACTCATCTAAATACCTTATATATGTTTCACTAATATTAATAAAAAGTAAAATAATATAAAACCTCCTTCCATTCCACTTTTAATGTCCTAACCTATGTTCTACAAGATTGCATACCAATCTAGTTCGTTACATGACCTCTTTCATGCCTCCCCATATTACAATGGACTCCAAATAAATTATAGGATCTAATATATAATGTAGGGATACTATATCTTAATTATCTAAGTATCACAATGAGAGAAATAAATATATAATAGACACATGATAATAAAAATGACTAAAGTGTAAACAACTATTAATATAAAAAAAATACCACATGAAAAATACAAAACACTAAAAATTACTATAATCCAATGCAATAATGACATATTTCTACAATAATATGAAGAGTCTAATTAAAACCAAAAAAATTGTAAATTATAATTTTCCAAGAGTGTCCCGATATCTTTTTCGGTTCCCTCACCTGTGCTCCATCCTTATTCCCAACTCATCCATCTAACATTGTCATCATGCCATTATCTATTATGACACACAAGATGTATATTCAGGTACTTCTAATTATTCCCAAGTAGGATGTCAGTATAACATAGTAATCAATGACTAATAAGGTCCGATGAAATATACAATATTTAAGAATTTATGATGTTGTAAAAGGAATAATGATAAATGAAAATGTAAACATGACTCACATTTATTACTCTTTAATCAGCCACATCATATATGATCCATCACATGCCTATGTCTATACCATGTACCATTGGGATTTCAGAAATCATTCTTACATTGTCATTCATTATTCTCTCATTTCCATTTTCATTTCTAGTACCATGATGAATCATTTCAGATACCAGATCGAAATCACACATTGGGGTCATGGTGTGGCATCATTGCACCCCATGGGTATGTGGAGAATCAATACATTAACAACATTTATTTATTATTATAAATATTTAAATATATATATATGGGGTGCCTATAAAATTAGTTAGGAAGACCATTGGTATTTAAAAAATTAGTCCTTATTCAACAAAACATTGTTCACATGCATATATTTGGGGTCTAGAGAATTAGTTTGGAACCTCATATGTATTTGGATATTTAGTCTCAGACCCACACCTTATTTTTCAATCATATATATGAAAATATATAAATAATGGTTCATCTTCATAATACTTCTTATAAATCATTAACATAATGGAACACCATTTAATTTATCATTCAAAATAATTTTTATTTACTATATTCATTAGTAATAACATCAACAATTCACTATTAATACATTTAGAATCAATTACTCACATCACATTAACCCATCATGATTATACTAATCATCCCTAGAAATCACATTTTCAAATCAATAATAAATATTTAGATAAATGTCAAAAACTCATAATTTCAGTTATACATTACATTTTTCAATATTTTAAATTAGATATAATAATGAAGGCGTTACCATCAAATATGGTCACAAAATCACCAACATACCAATCTAATCTATCAGGAATCACATAATGTCATGGGATTAATTTCACTATTATATTAATTTTTTAAATTACCTTTCAATGAAATTCATTTGTATAATTACATATAAATATCATAATTAAAATTATTGAAATCTAAATTAGACCACCAACCTCAAGATCATTGATGAACTATGAATAAATAATAATCTTCAATTTTATATAGAATTGTCAAATTAACAACAACCAAGGATATATTGGATCAAAACCATGGTCTAAGATCAAATAAAACATTCCATAAAAACCTAGATCCAAACCATCCTCGACAAATGAGAAATAATACGGGAATGAAAAGAAACTAGATCAGAAAGAAAATATATACGATAGTGCGTTCAATATTATCCAAAATGTCTTCAAATCACACCGAAAGAGGTTTTATGTGACTTGGAACCCTCATTAAATCCTCAAAAAATATTTTCATAATGATAGTTCAAAATATAGAGATTGAAGATAAAAATAGGGGTTTTGGTAAAATTGATGTAAAATTTTGATTGGTTTTCCATTCTTTGTAGATGGATTCCTGAGTAGGGTATCTTGGATTTCCAAAATATGTTCCCTAACAATGCACATGTACTATCCAATTTTCATAGATTATACGATGTGGGTTCAATGTTTTACATAATATGTTCAATCCATGAAAAATACCTTCATATTAGAGTGCCTGGATTGGAGTGGTGGGAAGGCCTCATGGTTTCATAAAACCCCACGACCCTTTGTAGTGGCTCGTAAAGGCGATGTACGATTTCCTGGGGAACACTTCACAGTTTCCTCTAATAGAGGGAAAATATGAATCACCCCATAGTCATCCAAAAGTATTTAATCCCACTATAAACCAGACCAATGTGACACCCATCAATGATATTATCAAAAAGTGTAAAATAATAAATGAAAATGAGAATAATAAATACACATAAAGGTAAATATCTTACAATGTAGATGTTTCCAACTATCACTATTTTTGATCATGTGACCAAATTAAAACAATCTTATGGTTTAATAAAAATTTACAAATCAAACAAGATAACATGTCTTATATTGTTTGGGATAATAAATTCTACTATAATTGACATCATATTTAAAATATTACCCCTTAAACTATTTTTACAATGGAATTCCATTCATGTTTTTCAAAATGCATGTGGATTAGATTATGGAACCAAATCTTGAAAATGGATGATAGTTTGAAAATATGGATATAAAATTGAACATGAATATGAGTCTAGGTCATCTTGGCCCATACAATTATGGTTTAGTTCATTATTAAACATAATTTAACCTCAATCTTTGTAATTAATTTTAATCACCTTCACAAATATTTTTGGTCAAAAATATTATATTTGTGTTTAATAATATATATATATTTCATTTCAAATATATAATCAATTTTTAAAAATTTAAATCAGCATAGTGTTAGAAGTTATTGTAAATTTATCTCCATAGACATAAGGATAAAGCGTGGTTTTTATGTAAATAAATTCAAATATTGTATATTTATTTATATTAAATTTCATGTTGAAATTTATTTTAATTACCTACATTGTCTTATTTCATAATAATATTATTTATTTAAAAGATAAAACTAATTAAAAATATAATATTTACTTATAAATAAATAATATTAAAAATAATTTTGGAAATGACATTCAATATTTTTATCTATTCTTTGAAAAATGAAACATCACAAAAAAAATAACAAAAAATTTACAATACATGTTGTTAGGATTAACATTAAATGATGATGTTTAATTATTTAATTTAAAATTTATTAAAGTTTAAATGTTGGAATTAAAATACGTTCTTCGTTAAAAGGTGGTAAAAATTCCTTAATAATAAAATAGTTTCTTATATGTGATATTGGGATTGTAATTATCATTTGATTATAAAATATATTTGGTTTATCGTTTCTGATGCTTTCTCCGGGGCGCGAACCCATCTGTCAAGGATGTGAATATTATTTCCCCATAATATCTATTTCCAAAGGTGGGCGACATCTGTAGCTAATTTAGAGATGTTTTTTCTTTGATCAAAATTGAATGATGGGATGTCAGTTCTTCCTTCCGTGGATTCCTCCTCGGAACTCGTCACCTAGTCTGGGTATCCCTTATAGATTAAAGACTTGGTTGGTTAATCTCGTTCCCGGTGCCATATCATTATGGAGGCAAATTAATTACACTACTTCTGTCAGGACATTCCATGGGGTCTTGACATGGTAGCGACCTTCGGTTAGAGTAGTTGAAAACATCATGCATGTCGGGGCATAATTGGGCGTGTGGACATTGTGGAACCTGTATTCTTCCTTATAAGAGAGAATCTCAGTGGTGAATAACCTAAGTCATCCCACGTCAGTCGCCGAGTATATTATGTCAAAGGAATGTCTCTGAGTTTTTTCTCATCTTCCCACGTTTAACACAGGTCATGTTGCAAGATTAACGTTTAGCATAGACGGTTACTCCAAAGGCATGTCTTCTGGGGTTTTCCTAAGTCGTATCATGTTTAACATGAGGTAGGCCATGAGTATAACGTCTTGAGAAAATGGAATCAGAGTGTTCAGAATGTCCCATGGGGACAGATCGGATTGGTACATCCCTAGGAGGGAGCTCCATGAGTGTTTACGAGGTGGATGGATCAAAACTCCCAATGAGGACAGATCCAACTTGGTGTGTCTCATAATGGGAAGATGTCACACCATAAAGGCTGACCTAGACACTACTATGGGTGGATTAGATGGAGTGAACCCATGAATGGAGGGAACCATGGTTAACCATTGGATGGGATTGAGCCTCATAAATGATTCCTACGTACCCTGTGTAGACGGCATGGATAAAATCCCATGTATTCAAAAGGGTGATGAATCAGGGTGTACACAAAGGAAAATGACCGTAAGACATGCTGGGGATTATGTGTGGATAGCAGCCCATGTACTGCTAGAAGTAGTTGTTGGACGGAAAAAGTGATGGCAAGAGGGGGGGTGAATTGCCTTTCAAAAATAATAAACAATTTAAAATCAAAGTAAAAGATGCAGCGGAAATAAAAGAGGCAAGACACAATACTTGATAATGGAGTTCGGCTTAAATCCTAAGCCTACGTCTCCTCTCACAACTCAACCGTTGATAGATTTACTATCGCTTGCTTTTTAATGGTTTTAGCAAGAAACCCACTAGACTTTAAGGCAGTCTAGAACCTATTACAACTTGCTTTTAATGGTTGAGCAAGAACCCACTTGCTTTTAATGGTTGAGCAAGAACCCACTAGCCTTCTTACAGGTGAAGGCTAGCTCACCTATGACTCAAGCCTTTTAAAGGGAAGGCTTGACTAACCTCTTCACACCTTGAAGGTGGTGTGAAAACCCAAACAAGAAGAGGATGAGAGAAAGAGGGGTTTGTAGGCACAAACCCAAATTGATGCTCAAAATGATAAGATAATAAAAACCGTAATGTGGAGAAGACTTTGTTGAGTCAATAAGGTTTTCCTTATGACTTTTCCATTCCTTCTTGTTTTGAAAATCACAAACACCTTATCTTTAAGGAAAATCGCTTTTGTAAGGAAAAATGCTTTCTTAAGGAAAATTGCTTTTATAAGGAAAAATGCTTTCTTAAGGAAAAACGCTTTTATAAGAAAAATTTATCCTTATCATATTTTCATTAATATTTTTCTTAAGTATGAAATTCGGATTCACTTTCTCGGAATCATAAAAACATTGATATAAAAGTATTCTGTTTTTAGGATTCGGTTCTGGACAAGAACTATAAGGAAGTTTCATTCCGAATTCCGGATATGAATTCTGACTTAGTTCTATTCCAGATTCAGGATACGAATTCTGAAGAAGAATTCTCATTACGAATTCTAATGAAGAAATCCCATTCCGAATTCTCATTACGAATTCTGATAAAGAATTCTCATTACGAATTCTGATGACGATTACTCATTACGAATTCTGATGATGAATTCTCATTACGAATTCTGATGATAAATTCTCATTACTAATTCTGATGATGAATTCTCATTACGAATTCTAATGACGAATTCTCATTACGATTTCTGATGACGAATTCCTATTCCGAATTCCTATTCCGAATTCTCATTCCGAATTCACCTATTAAACAGAATCTGATTATCATTGTTTTATACACTCTGAATTTATTCACTCCGAACTTTCACTCCGAAATTTCTATTCCGAACTTTTTTGTTAGAGTTTAAAACGATGTCGTACTTTCTGTTACACTTGTTTTGTTATAAAACGATGTCGTCTATTTTGTTATAAACTAACCGTTGTCTAAGTGACACGTGTACAGGTCCCTCCGAACTTTAAGGGAAATATGACCGTTGGAGAAGGAGCCGACCTTACCTATAAATAGGAGCTCATTTGAAAGAGCTCGGTGCTGATTGCTGAAAAAGTGCTTACATGCTGTTGAAGTGATTTCTAGAGAGAGAGTCTCTTATTAATTCTCAAAGCTTCGTGCGACTCCGAATGTTGGTGATTACATTCGAGGGCTTCCGGGGATAGGAAGATAGAGGTGCCGACTACCTTAAAGATCGAGGGCTTTCTTGCTGAGAAAGACAGAGGTTGCCGACTACCTTAAAGATCGAGGACTTCCTTGCTGAGGAAGACAGAGGTTGCCAACTACCTTGAAGTTGAGGGCTTGCGGGGATAGCAAGACAGAGACTCCGATCTTCGTATCGAGGGCTTACCCTGGTGTGGGTAAGACAGACTTGCTTGAAAGTATAAATCAAGGGACCTTTATCCAAGGTTGTTGGATACCCTTCACTTTAGGTTAAAAGACTATTATCTTGTTACTAGTAGTTTTACTACTTGTTGTTATTCCGCTGCAATTTGTATCTTAAGGAAAGTATAACTTTCTTATACTTCCTTACTTACTCTGTTTCATTTAGATTCTATATGCTTTAAGGTAGAATCTCATATTGTAACTTTTGCTAAGTTTCAATTTCCGGAACCATATTTCCGGAACCTACTTTTGGAATCTCTTTCCAAGTTTAGTTCGGTGTTAGAGGTGTTGTGAATCTACTTAGTTTAACTTTGTTAAACTTAGTCCTTTCCTTTTCTTAAGGAAAATTTAGTTGTTCATAACTAACTTTAAAGGTTCCAAAGGAATTTTTAAAGTATACAATTCACCCCCCTCTTGTATATTGAGCATATCATATCATATTTCGATCCTACAATTGGTATCAAAGGTTGGAAACCTCTTACTCTATACCATTCTTACATTTGGTATCAGAGCCAAGGTTATTGAAATACTTGTACTCACATACAAGTTTTTTTTTCTTGCTAAAATTTTTTCATTCCGAACTTTGTCATTCCAAATTATCCATTCCGAACATTTCTCATTCCGAACTTTTTGTTTACGAATCTTTTGCTATTAACAAGTTTGTTTCCAAGTTTTTTTAAGTATGGCAGGAATGAACATTGGATATATTGACAATATAAATCCTACAAGACCACCAATCTTTGATGGTAATTATTATGAATACTGGAGGGATCGTATGAAGACTTTTGTTATCAATACTGGAGTAGATAACTTTGTCATGCTTACTGGTGACTATAAAATTCCTGACAAGGAAGTCAGAACCTTTACTAACCAGGAAAAGCAAGAATATCAACTCAATTATAAGGTACGTAATACTTTACTGTGTTCAATGACTAGAAATATATATAGCCAAATTTCTTCTTGTGAAGCAGCTAACTGTATATGGAAGAAGTTAGAGGTTACACACTTTGGGACATCTAAGGTGATTGAGACTAGAAGAGCTATGCTTAGAGCTGAATATCATGGTTTCAGTTTTCCTTATGGAGAACCTATCTGTAAAGTTCAACAAAGATTTATGACTATCGTCAACAGTCTACAATCTATGGGAGAGAAAGGTTTAGATGATGAATCTCTTGTGGACAAGATAATCGATATTATGCCCAATGAGTGGGAATCCAAGAGAACAGCTATAGATGAGAACAGGAAGGTTACTCAAATTACTCTTGATGAATTATTTGGAACTCTTCTACAACATGAGACTAGAATGAAGAGAGATGCTGACAACATCAAGAAGAAGAATGGAAATCGTACTGTTGCTTTTACTTCAACTTCAAATCAGAAGAAAGCCAAGACTCCTGAGAGAGTAACCAGATCCAAATCTAAGAAAGTCATTTTCCAATCCGAATCTAGTGAGAGTGAAGTTTCAGAAAATGAATTAGCCAATCTTGCTCAAAGGATGAACAAGATAGCTGGGCAAAGAAACTTTCAATCCAAGTATAAGAAGAAGGACAGGAAAGATAAGAAAGATGGAGAAGTTACTTGTTATGAATGTAAAAGAGCTGGACATATTAGACCAGATTTCCCTATGCTCAGAAAGAAAGAAAGGAAGGAAAGACATTCAGAAAAGAACAGGAAGAAGTATTACAAAGCCAAAACTAAGAATGTTCTGAAAGCTAATGACACCTGGAGTGCCAGTGGTGGTGACTCTTCAGATGAATCATCTGAATATGAATCTTCAGGACAGAAAAATCATGGTCTTATAGCCAGATTACCTATTGATAATCATTGTCTCATGGCTAAGGTACGAAATGCTGAATCATTGACCAATGTTTCTTTAAATTCAAATGATAGTAAGTATTATAACTCTTCTGATGAAGAATCATCTTCTGATGAGGAAAATACTTTACCTACTTATGAAGAAGTCTCTAGGTTCGCTGAACTTCTTGAGATTGAGAATTCCAAACTCAACAAGAAACTTGATAAAGCAAATTCTAGGAATTCTATTCTTACTAAAGAGATATCAGATCTTTCTAAAGATCTTGATAAGAAAAATGCTGATTTTGAAAATATTTCAATAAATCTTGAGGAAGTAAGTTCTGAGAAGAACAAACTTGCCAAAGAATTAGAAAAAGTAATTTCTAATAAAAATGTTTTCGAGCCTAACTCTAGTTCAAAAACTAATGATTTTGAGGATAAAAACTTGGTTGTAAAACTCAAGTCCGAAATTTTTTCCTTAAAGAAGTGTTTATCAAACTTTACCCATGGTAAGGAAAATTTTGATAAGATGTATTCTCAAATACGACCTTTAAGAAATAAATCCGTATTTGGTTATACACAAGCAAAACCTGTTTTCAGCAACAATTATTTTGTTCCTCAAAGTGCCCCATTTTGCACTAAATGTCAATGTGGTGGTCACTGGGCAAGAAATTGTTCCTTAAACAAAACCCAATCCTTAGGTTTTCATAAAGCTTACTTTTCTAAGAAAATGTGGATACCAAAAATTTTATTGTCCGGAAATCTCGGATCCAAACAAGTTTGGATTCCGAAAGTCTAACCTTGTTCTTAATTTCAGGAAAATAAAGAAAGTTCCAGCAACAATATTTGGTACATGGATAGTGGATGTTCCCGGCATATGTCTGGTAACAAAAGCTTTTTTGAAAAGATGATCAAAACGAAAGGAGGAAAGGTAACTTTCGGAGACAATGCTAAGGGAGATATTGTTGGTATTGGTAATATTGTTCTTTTAGGTAAAACTTTGATTTCAAATGTTCTTTTTTTTAAGGTCTTAAGCACAACCTCATTAGCATAAGTCAGTTATGTGATGAAGGTTACCTTGTGAATTTTAGAAATGATAAATGCTTAGTTCACAATTCCAAGGAAGAATTTATTCTCTCAGCCAATAGGCAAGAGAATGTTTACACCTTAATCTTAGAAGACCTAAGAAGCCAAGATTTACCTTGCCTAAGTGCAATGGAAGATCACTCTTGGTTATGGCATAGAAGATTAGGACACTGTAATCTTAGAAACCTATGTAAACTCTCTAAGAAGAAACTTGTTAAGGATCTACCGGAGCTTAGATTTGATTCTTCTAAAGTTTGTGATCCTTGTCAATATGGCAAGCAACATAAATATAGTTTTAAGTCAATTAGTGAAGTCTCAACAACCGATGCATTACAGTTGGTGCATATGGATCTTTTTGGCCCAACACAAACTGGAAGCATTGGAGGCAAATACTATGTGTTTGTTCTTGTTGATGATTACACTAGATTTACTTGGGTCTATTTTCTAGCAAGGAAATCTGAAGATTTTTCTTATTTCAAAAGTTTTAGAGCTCAAGTTAAAAATGAGAAAAACCTTCCATTGAAAACTATTCATAGTGATCATGGAGGAGAATTTCAAAATTCTGATTTTGAAACTTTTTGTAGTAAGAAAGGTATTACTCACAACTTTTCAGCACCTAGAACTCCTCAACAGAATGGTGTAGTTGAAAGAAGAAATAGAATTCTTCAAGAGATAACTAGAACCATGTTGAGTGAATATTCTATTGCTAGACATTTCTGGGATGAAGCTGTAAGTACTGCTTGTTATACTATAAATCGAGTTTTGTTTAGACCTTTTCTTAATAAAACTCTTTATGAGTTATGGAATGGTAGAAAACCAAGACATTCCTACTTCATGGTTTTTGGTTGCAAAGTATTCATTTTGAATACAAAAGATAACTTACATAAATTCGCACCAAAGTCTGATGAAGGGATTTTCTTAGGTTATTCCACAACCTCTATGGCTTATAGAGTTTTTAATAAAAATACTTGTACTGTTGAGGAAACAGTACATGTAAAATTTGATGAGTCAGACCCTTTTGTTTTTAAAACCTCCCAACCTACATCCTCGGATGTGTTTTCAAAAACTGATTATCAACCGTTGATAGAAGAACCTTCTGATAAGGAAATTGTTCTAGAAGATAATTCTGAAACATTTAACCCAGAATACTTTCTACCTTATGTTGATGAACAGGTTTTACAAAACCCAAATCAGGTGTTTCTTAAGAATCATCCCAGTGATAGTATCATTGGTGATAAAAATCAACCTGTAAGGACTAGAAGTTCCTTAAGAAATGAAGTATAACATTTAGCATTTCTTTCCCAATTAGAGCCTAAAAGCACTGATGAAGCTTTAGGTGATGATGATTGGATCAAAGCAATGCAAGATGAACTATATGAATTCGAAAGGAATAAAGTCTGGACCTTGGTTGAGAGACCTAAGGAAACTTCTGTTATTGGAGTAAAATGGGTTTTCAGGAATAAATGTGATGAGAATGGAGTCATTGTTAGAAATAAAGCTAGACTTGTTGCTAAAGGCTATAATCAGCAAGAAGGACTAGACTATGAAGAAACCTATGCTCCAGTAGCTAGACTTGAATCTATCCGTATTCTACTTGCCTTTGCAGCATTCTTTAATTTCAAACTATTTCAAATGGATGTGAAATGTGCTTTTCGTAACGGTTATGTTCAAGAGGAAGTTTTTGTTGAACAAACTCCTGGCTTTGAAGATACAAAACATCCTGATCATGTTTTTAGACTTACCAAAGCTTTGTATGGCCTTAAACAAGCCCCACGAGCATGGTATGATAGACTTACTGGATTTTTGCTTCAAAATAACTATGTTAAGGGAAATGCAGATCCAACCCTTTTTATAAAGAAAGATAAGAAAAATGTTTTGATTGTTCAAATTTATGTTGATGACATTATATTTGGTTCAACTCAGCAATCTTTGACTGACTCTTTTGCTAGTCTAATGAAATCTGAGTTTGAAATGAGTATGATGGGTGAGTTAACATTTTTCCTTGGTTTTCAAATTTCTCAAAAACCAGAAGGAACCTACATATCCCAACATAAGTATATTAAAGATCTTCTTAAAAAGTATGGTTATGACAACACTAAGAGTATAAGTACTCCCATTGGTACCTCAAACTCCTTAGATCTTGATGAAGCTGGGAAACCAGTAGATCAAACATCTTTTAGAGGTATGATTGGAAGTTTACTTTACTTAACAGCTAGTCGAGCAGACTTAATGTTTTCTGTATGCTTATGTGCAAGATATCAATCCAATCCTAAGGAATCTCACTTAAAGGCAGTAAAAAGAATTTTTCGCTACCTTAAGGGAACCATGGATCTAGGATTATTTTATACTTCTGGAAATGATTTTGTTCTAAAAAGCTTTTCTGATGCTGACTTTGGTGGATGTAGAATGGATAGGAAAAGTACATCCGGAACTTGTCATTTCTTAGGAGATTCATTAGTTTCTTGGTCATGCAAGAAGCAACATTCTGTTGCACTCTCCACTGCTGAAGCTGAATATGTAGCAGCTGGAAGTTGTTGTGCACAAGTGTTGTGGATGCAACACACACTCACAGACTATGGCTTGAGTTTTACTAAAACTCAAATTTTGTGTGATAACACAAGTGCCATTGCCCTAAGTAAAAACCCTGCACATCACTCCCGTGCAAAACACATAGATATTAGGCATCACTTTCTTAGGGATCACACACTTAAAGGAGACATTATTCTTCAGTTTATCGGAACGCAAGATCAACTTGCTGATATTTTCACAAAATCTTTACCTTCTGATAGATTTGAATATATTAAGCAGAAGTTAGGAATGATAACCGTAAGGTAATCTTCCTCAATTAACTTTCTGTTGAAAAATCTCCTTACAGTAATAAACTCCTTTTCATAGGGGGAGTACATTTGTTTTTTTATTTAACAAAGTTTTTAAAAAATTTTGTTTTCAAACTTTTCGGAACGAAAATTTCCGGAATGGAATTTTCGGAAAAACAATTTTCCAGAAAGGATATTTTCGCACAGAATACTTCTGGAATGGAAGTATTCGTATTGAAAATTTCCGGAATGGAAAACATTCGTACTGGTATTTTCATAATGGAACTTTCGTACTGAGTCTTTTGTATTGACTTTTCGTGTTTACCTTTTCGTACTGAGTCTTTCGTATTGACTTTTCGTGTTTACCTTTTCGTATTGAGTCTTTCGTATTGACTTTTCGTGTTTACCTTTTCGTATTGAGTCTTTCGTATTGACTTTTTCGTATTAAGGTTTTCGTATTTAGTTTTTCGTATTGAGCTTTTTGTAGTCATCTTTATATTACCCATTACGAATAACTTTCCTAAGCTAATCCGAAAGGTATGATTTCCTTACTGAAGTTTTCGTAATCATATTTTACTTGCTGGCAATTTCTTATAGTTTGTTTTTTGGTTTTTGAATTTCTTAAATCTATACTTTAATAAAACCTCAAAAAGATCGGATTCAAGCTTTCAACCGTTAGATCTGATCTCAGATCATTCTAAACCGTCAGATCAACCGAGGAAGTTGAACCGTCATCCCAATGCCTATATAAAGGGGACCATATTTTCTCGTCCCACATCGATTTCAAGCTTTTGCGTGCTGAAGCTCTGACTCTCTGATTTAAGGCCATTCCGAACTTCAGTCTTCTCTGTTCCGAACTTCTCAGAGACTTCAGATCCGAATGTCTGCAGAGTTAGCTTCTCAAGAGATGTCTTCAACCAAGCCCATTTCACAGTGGTTAGTCTACAGAGAGCGGTTAGTTCATCCGAATTTCTTCAGCAATTATAATTCTATTATATCAAAGAATATCAAGCTGAATGGCTGGAAGGATGTTGCGATATCAAAAACCGGCAACCAAGATGAAGTCTACTCTGACTTGCTTGTCGAGTTTTATGAGACAGTTGCTTTCTTCATGGAAGATAATAGAGAGAAGTTTTCCTTCAAATCGTATGGAAAGACATATAAGCTATCTTACACCAAGGATGCAAGCTTGGTAGGGCTGAGTTATGAAGGGGAAGCTGAGTTTATCTCGCACGTTCTGCCAGACTCCTTGGGTAGTTTCAACAAGGAGAAAGCCTTAGAAATTCTCGGATTAGATGATGATAAGGCTCCGAAAATTGCAAGTCTTTCTACAAACTTCCGGATTCTGGAGTTATGGGTGCAAGGGCTTATCGTACCGAGAAAAGGAGACAAGGACATCTTGAAGAAGAGTGAGATATACATCTTGGATTTTCTGATAAATCTAAGAAAGTTCAACCTGATGAAGCATATTCTTCTCAACATTGATAATTTGAAGAAGGGGAATCTAAGAGCTCAGATAGTGATGTACCCGGCAATATTGTCGAAGCTGATAGTTCGGTGCCTAGAATCCTTCAAGGTTGCTTGTAGTTTTAAGCCGAAAGTTTGCAAGATCATGTTGCTCAGTGATGCAACTCTTAAAAGGATGAATATAGCTTTTAAAAAGGAGTCAGGGAAATTCATTGATCTACCGCCTCAAGCAGAAGTGACTCCGAAAGTGGCTGATCCGGAATCATCAAAGCCGGTAAGGAAGAGGAAGCAGAAAGAAGTGGTAAGTGAGGCTGAGGAACCCAAGTCTAAGGAAGTCCATTCCGCACCTCCTAAGCCTAAGAAGAAGAAGACATATACTGATGAGGTTGCAGCGAAGTGGAGAGCTGACAAGGAAAAGAGGAAGGAAGGAGATCCGCAGTTCGGATTGGATCCTGAAGAGGCTAAAGCTCTGAAAGAAAAGGCTGCTGATGAGCTTGAGAAGCAAGCTAAGGAAAAGAAGCTGAATAAGAAGTTGTCAGAAGCTGAGGCTGTGCAAGCTTTGTTGAAGTTTAATGAAATGGTTTCAGCAACCATTCCCGTTCCGAGATCTTTTTCTCTGAAATCTCTACCTGAGACTCCAGGAAGAAATCTTGTAACTCCAGAAGAGGCTGTTCCTACTGAGGAAGTAGAGCAAGTAGAAGAGGTTGAAGAAGCGGCTGAAGGAAGTGGTGAGACAGGAGATGTGCTCAAACAAGTAGATGAATATAAGGGAACTCCTTCGGAACACCTGTCGCTCCGAACATCTGAAGCTCAATCTTCAAAGCTTGCTACTCCTGCAATGTAAGAAGAAAAGGGAGAAGAAGAAGTTACTTGTCAAGAACATATTTTACTTGATGCTGCTCAGATGGGAAACGTGGAAGCCAATGTTCAAGAAGTTGCTGATGAGGAAGATAAAATTGTTCAAGTCTCTGATAGTGAGAACAGATCTCCGGAACAGGTTTCAATTCCGGAAAAACAAAAGGGAAAGCAAATTCTTGCTGATACCCCGAGTTCAGAAAAAAGTTTGAGGAAGGAAGCTGGTAGCTCTTCTAAGAGGAAGTTGGAGCTTATTGAAGAAGAAAATTCTCCTAGCAAGATTTCTGATTCGGAGTCATCATCGTTAGGGCACGATTTTGTTGTACAGTCCTTGAAGAAGTTGGTGGGAACAATTCCGACCTTCTCCAGTATTGACTCTCGGTGCCAGATGCTCCAACATACAATGAATCAGAAAACCGACTCCGTATCCATGGTTATGGATAAATGTGTTGAGATAGAAGCCCAGTTCAAAAATTTCTTTATTGGTTACGAAGCCCATAAAAGATCGTGCAAAAGGATGACTAGCTGGTCGAAGAAGAATGTGGAAGAGATGAGGTTGCTGGATGAGTTTCAGGAGAATGTTAAGGATGCATTTCAAACCGAGGACAAGAAGTTTCATGAGATGACTGCCTCATTCGATGAGAAATTGACAGAGGAAAAGAACATTCGGAGTCAGGAAGTAAGAGATCTGAATGGAAAGCTCAACTCTGTTAATCAAAGTTGGAAATTTGAAAGGGATCATCGGATCAATTTTCTAGAAAGGATAAAGTCTCAGGAAGAGAAAATGGAAGCTCAGGCAGAAAAGTTGAAGGCTCAGGAAGAAATCATTCAAGCTCAGTCATCAAGAATAGTTTCCTTAGAAAAGCAAGCAGAGGAAGATCATAAGGATCTTAAGAAAATCAAGACAATTCTCAAGGGGCTCATGTCGAAGGAGAAAGATCCGAAATGACCAATCCGATCTTTTTGTTGTAATCTGTTTTTGTTGCTGACATTTCAAATATAATGAAAATTGTGCTTGTTGTTTCTATTGCTGTCGTTACTAATCTTTTCAGGTACTTTGTTATTTTGTTTCCATTCCCTCCAATTCTTTTTGAAAATCAAAAAGGGGGAGAAGGAAAAGATCCTTAAGAAAAAGAGGAAATCTAATAAGTGCTTATCAAAGGGGGAGAAAGAAAAATACCCAAGGAAGATAGAACTCTAATAAGAGTTTGTTTAAGGGGGAGTTTTTCTTAAAGAAACATCACTCCGGAAATATGAATATGATCCTTAGAGACTCAAAGCCTAAGGGGGAGTTAGTCGTATTCATCTATATTCTTAAACCAAGGGAGATAAGCTTTAATATGTTTCTTTCTTCTTAGAATAGCTTTTTCGTAAGGATGTTTGTGCTTTCCAAAAAGGGGGAGATTGTTGAGTCAATAAGGTTTTTTTTATGACTTTTCCATTCCTTCTTGTTTTGAAAATCACAAACACCTTATCTTTAAGGAAAATCGCTTTTGTAAGGAAAAATGCTTTCTTAAGGAAAATTGCTTTTATAAGGAAAAATGCTTTCTTAAGGAAAAACGCTTTTATAAGAAAAATTTATCCTTATCATATTTTCATTAATATTTTTCTTAAGTATGAAATTCGGATTCACTTTCTCGGAATCATAAAAACTTTGATATAAAAGTATTCTGTTTTTAGGATTCGGTTCTGGACAAGAACTATAAGGAAGTTTCATTCCGAATTCCGGATATGAATTCTGACTTAGTTCTATTCCAGATTCAGGATACGAATTCTGAAGAAGAATTCTCATTATGAATTCTAATGAAGAAATCCCATTCCGAATTCTCATTACGAATTCTGATAAAGAATTCTCATTACGAATTCTGATGACGATTACTCATTACGAATTCTGATGATGAATTCTCATTACGAATTCTGATGATAAATTCTCATTACTAATTCTGATGATGAATTCTCATTACGAATTCTAATGACGAATTCTCATTACGATTTCTGATGACGAATTCCTATTCCGAATTCCTATTCCGAATTCTCATTCCGAATTCACCTATTAAACAGAATCTGATTATCATTGTTTTATACACTCTGAATTTATTCACTCCGAACTTTCACTCCGAAATTTCTATTCCGAACTTTTTTGTTAGAGTTTAAAACGATGTCGTACTTTCTTTTACACTTGTTTTGTTATAAAACGATGTCGTCTATTTTGTTATAAACTAACCGTTGTCTAAGTGACACGTGTACAGGTCTCTCCGAAATTTAAGGGAAATATGACCGTTGGAGAAGGTGCCGACCTTACCTATAAATAGGAGCTCATTTGAAAGAGCTCGGTGCTGATTGCTGAAAAAGTGCTTACATGCTGTTGAGGTGATTTCTAGAGAGAGAGTCTCTTATTAATTCTCAAAGCTTCGTGCGACTCCGAATGTTGGTGATTACATTCGAGGGCTTCCGGGGATAGGAAGATAGAGGTGCCGACTACCTTAAAGATCGAGGGCTTTCTTGCTGAGAAAGACAGAGGTTGCCGACTACCTTAAAGATCGAGGACTTCCTTGCTGAGGAAGACAGAGGTTGCCAACTACCTTGAAGTTGAGGGCTTGCGGGGATAGCAAGACAGAGACTCCGATCTTCGTATCGAGGGCTTACCCTGGTGTGGGTAAGACAGACTTTCTTGAAAGTATAAATCAAGGGACCTTTATCCAAGGTTGTTGGATACCCTTCTCTTTGGGTTAAAAGACTATTATCTTGTTACTAGTAGTTTTACTACTTGTTGTTATTCCACTGCAATTTGTATCTTAAGGAAAGTATAACTTTCTTATACTTCCTTACTTACTCTGTTTCATTTAGATTCTATACGCTTTAAGGTAGAATCTCATATTGTAACTTTTTCTAAGTTTCAATTTCCGGAACCATATTTCCGGAACCTACTTTTGGAATCTCTTTCCAAGTTTAGTTCGGTGTTTGAGGTGTTGTGAATCTACTTAGTTTAACTTTGTTCAACTTAGTCCTTTTCTTTTCTTAAGGAAACTTTAGTTGTTCATAACTAACTTTAAAGGTTCCAAAGGAATTTTTAAAGTATACAATTCACCCCCCTCTTGTATATTGAGCATCTCATATCATATTTCGATCCTACAGACTTGGGCGCCAATGGATTGATTGGAGTTGATGAAGAGCGCTCCCAAGCTTCTATGGTGATGCTCCTTGGATGTGGAAATGGATTGGAGCAATTGAGGTTCCTTGAAGGAATCCTCCGGAGGTTTGCCAAATGATGAGAAATGTGTCCGTTGGCTTCCGTTGGCTTGGTTATAGTTCCACCTTATTCCGGGGCTTCCTAGTCCTTTATTTATAGAGGGGGAACCTTCATATGGCCGTTCGGGGTCTTCGGAGCCGTTGGAAAAGTTTTCGGAGCCGTTGGGAGCAGGCTGGTCAAAGCCCAACGGCTAGTTTGACTGGCTCCACCGGTTGACCGGTGCATTGATACCGGTTGGCCGGTGCTTTGGAAAAGGGAGAGGGCTTCTGTCCAGGCTCCACCGGCTGGCCGGTGAGTGGGCCACTGGTTGGCCGGTGCTGAGACAGTAGCTGTCCGGCCTGTCTGGGTTCCACCGGCTGGCCGGTGGTGGGACACCGGTTGGCCGGTGGTCTGGACAGAGGGGATGCCTTCTGTCCAGGCTCCAGCGGCTGGCCGGTGGTCATCCACCGGTTGGCCGGTGGACTGAAAATCAGTCCACTTGTCCTTCTGGCTTTCTTGGCCCAATTCCTTGGCAACCTGAAATCATGCCTATCATCCAAAAACACTTAAAACAAGATTAGATAAATAAGAGAGTGATTGTGATCATGAAAATTAAACCACGAGGGGTAAGAGAGGTACAACAATATCACCCTATTTTGATGATCACAATCACCAAAACAAGCAATGTAAAAGACTGAAATGAGAGGCATGCTTTAAAAGATTGATTGAAAAATAAGCAAAGAATGAGAGAAAAATTTCTCCCCCAATCAACCAAGAATTTCTCCCCCTTTGTGATTATCAAAATAGCACGGGGCATAAAACATGATTGAGGGAAAGGATTGAAAAACAAGATAGAGTTTTTGAACCAATTGAAATTTTTGAAATTTGAATTGAAAGTTTTGAATTGAAAGTTTTGAATTGAAAATTTTGAATTGAAACTTTTGAATTGAAAATTTTGAATTGAAAGTTTTGAATTGAAAGTTTTGAATTGAAAGTTTTGAATTGAACGTTTTAAATTGAATGTTTTGAAATTGAAAATTTTGAATTGAAAATTTTGAAAATAATTCAAAAAGTCTTAAACGATCCTAACTCCCCCTAAATAAATACAACAAATCACCAGGGATAGTATTTTAGAACCGAGACAAATTTTGGCCCGGAGAGACTCGCTAAAAGGGATTTTTCAATCCACACTTGTCTAGTGGCGGGTCTTCTCCTTTGAATTTCATCATTAAAGAAAATAGTTTTGGGCCTTCCATACCGGGCATTTTTGCAATTGCACTCATAAATTAAGTGCTCGGGTTTTTTACAATAATTGCAAAATTTATATTGGGAGCTCCCCCTTACAAAAATAGTTGGAGCATGGGAAGAGGAAGCTTGCTTGGAATAGCCAAGCCCTTGGGTGAATTTGTCAAGAGATTCCTTTAAATCCTTGATTGTTGTTTCCATAGAATCAACATCTGGAAGGTTTTCGGATCGTGAGGGACAACTCTTCCTTCTCTTTGAGAAGTTATTCCTTTTCGGAAGAAAGTTTTTTGAAATTCTTTTTTAAAGCAATAAATTTGGAAGAAAGTTCGTGAAAACCTTCCTCTAATTGATCTCTAGCATGTTGGAGATCCTCATAAGATAAATGATTAAAATAGTTTGAAGAACTAGAGGATGAGGAGTCGGAAGAGGATACCTTATGAAATGCCATTAGACATTTTTTACCATTGTCACTTGAGGAGGAGGAGGAGGAGGATGTGGAGCTATCACTCAATGTGGCCTTGAATGCCTTCTTCTTTTCCTTTTGCTTGGCCTTTTTCTTGTTGAGTGGGCAATCGGTCATGTAATGGCCTTTCTTGCCAAACTTGTAACATGTTACCTCGGGCTTGGATTTTTCGTTGGGTTGAGCCTTGCGGGATTTCTTCTTTTTGTTCTTCTTCATGAATTTGTGCATTTTGCGGGCAAGATTCTCCATTTCTGAATCGCCGCTTGAAGAGGAAGACGATGAGGAGGAGGAGCTTTCTTCTTTTTGAGCTTTGAAGGCGATGTTCTTTGGAACTTTGATGAGATTGCCTTTCTTTTCAGCTTGCCTCCTCATGGTGATCTCGTAGGTCATGAGGGATCCGATGAGCTCTTCGACCGGCATGTTCTTGATGTCTTTTTCTTCTTGAATTGCCGTCACCTTTGGTGCCCATGAGCTTGGTAAGATCCAAAGAATCTTCTTGACCATTATCTCTGCAGAAACATCATCTCCAAGAGATTTTCTTCCATTGCAAATGTCAGTAAAATGAGTAAACATTTCAGAAATATTTTCAGATGGATGCATGGTAAAAGATTCAAAATCTTGATGGAACATATCCAATCGAGTATCTTTAACTTTGTTGGTCCCCTCATGGGTAACCTACAATAGTTTCCATATTTCATGAGATGAGGTGCAAGTGGAGACTCGATTGAATTCAATACGATCCAGGCCAAAATGAAGTGAATTCATGGCTTTCCCATCAAGCTCGAAATTTTTAATATCGTCTTGAGTCCATTTAGATTCATCAGGAGAAGAAAGAGAATAACCATGCATGACAATTCTATATATAGGATAACCTATACTTCTAAGAAAAGTAGACATGAGGGTTTTCCAATAGGTATAGTCGGTTCCATCAAAGATTGGAGCATGACCCAATGAATAGCCTTCGGGGGCAAAAGAAGTTGAAGCCATCACAAAGGATCTTGAATTTGAAACTGGTGAAGGTATTAATCAAATTTCCCTCTGATACCAATTGTTGGACGGAAAAAGTGATGGCAAGAGGGGGGTGAATTTCCTTTCAAAAATAATAAAAAATTTAAAATCAAAGTAAAAGATGCAGCGGAAATAAAAGAGGCAAGACACAAAACTTGATAACGGAGTTTGGCTTAAATCCCAAGCCTACGTCTCTGCTCCCAACTCAACCGTTGAGAGATTTACTACCGCTTGCCTTTTAATGGTTTTAGCAAGAAACCCACTAGACTTTAAGGTAGTCTAGAACCTATTACAGCTTGCTTTTAATGTTTGAGAAAGAACCCACTTGCTTTTAATGGTTGAGCAAGAACCCACTAGCCTTCTTACAGGTGAAGGCTAGCTCACCTATGACTCATGCCTTTTAAAGGGAAGGCTTGACTAACCTCTTCACACCTTGAAGGTGGTGTGAAAACCCAAACAAGAAGAGGATGAGAGAAAGAGGGGTTTGTAGGCACAAACCCAAATTGATTCTCCAAATGATAAGACAATAAAAACCGTAATTTGGAGAAGGCTTGGGCGCCAATGGATTGATTGGAGTTGATGAAGAGCGCTCCCAAGCTTCTATGGTGATTCTCCTTGGATGTGGAAATGGGTTGGAGCAATTGAGGTTCCTTGAAGGAATCCGCCGGAGGTCTTCCAAATGATGAGAAATGTGTCTGTTGGCTTCCGTTGGCTTGGTTATAGTTACACCTTGTTCCGGGGCTTCCTAGTCCTTTATTTATAGAGGGGGAACCCTCATATGGCCGTTCGGGGTCTTCGGAGCCGTTGGAAAAGTCTTCGGAGCCGTTGGGAGCAGGCTTGTCAAAGCCCAACGACTAGATTGAATGGCTCCAACGGCTGACCGGTGCAGTGCTACCGGTTGTCCGATGCTTTGGAAAAGGGAGAGGGCTTCTTCCCAGGCTCCACCGGCCGGCCGGTGAGTGGGCCACCGGTTGGCCGGTGCTGAGACAGTAGCTATCCGGCCTGTCTGGGTTCCACTGACTGGCCGGTGGTGGGACACCGGTCGGCCGGTGGTCTGGACAGAGGGGATTCCTTCTGTCCAGGCTCCAACGGCTGGCCGGTGGACTGAAAATCAGTCCACTTGGCCTTCTGGCTTTCTTGTCCCAATTCCTTGGCAACCTGAAATCATGCCTATCATCCAAAAACACTTAAAAAAAGATTAGATAAATAAGAGGGTGATTGTGATCATGAAAATTAAACCACGAGGGGTACGAGAGGTACAACAGTAGTGAGGAGGTAGATGACAAGATCCATCCGGGGTGTGGCGGACAGGGTAAGAATCATGATGGATGATGGAGAGTTGAGTGATGTGGAGGGATAATAATAAGGAACTGACATGAGGATGATGGTTATGCTGGGATTGATCCCTGAAAAGACTTCATACATATCCTCGTGGAATGGAATCAAAGTGCACATAGTTATGTTGGACAATGGGACAACTGATGAGGTGGCCTATGAGAATTGACACATGGATTGGACCTGGAGGATGTGGAACCTCCAGGTTTGGTAATGACATTCTAAAAATAGATATGCTCTAGGGAGTGATCATAATGAGACATGAGTGATGGGATTGAGCATAGTGAGGCTTCCTATATATCCCAATGGATTGTAATAAAATAACTTGTAGTTTATCCGATGATGTCTTCCCGTTGATTGGGTACTTCAACAGATTACTACCGAATGATGTTGAAAATGGATTACAGCTTAATGAGGTTGATAAAGGCTTACTGCTGAATGGGGCTGAACCTCAGAAAGGATTCTTAAATACCTTATCTATGAGACTGGGATCAAAGCCCTCATAATTCCAGATGGTGTTGTTGAACTGACGTGATGAGGGTTGGGACCAATGGGTGGTGCTCTTGACCCTCATGGTGGCTTCCTACGTAACTTTCCTTGGTAATGATCACATGTCTACGTAGTTTAGGTCTGTGTGGGTGAGCCGACATGAAGATGTCCAGGACCAATGGTTGTTGGGATTTAACCTCATAGAGGCTACCAATGTACCTTTCCTTGGAAGGATCAAAGTCCATATAGTTCAGGGCAGTGTTGGTGAGTCGATGTGAAGATTTTCGAGACCATTGGTTGGTGGGATTGAACATCAATGAGGCTTCCTACATACATTGCCTTGGCAAGGATCAAAGCCCACATAGTTCAGGGTGGTGTTTTTGAGCCGATGTGAATATGATCGAGACCAATGGTATTTGGGCTTCAAAATCAGGGAGATGTCCTACGTACCATTTCTTGGAAAGCATCAAAGTCCACGTAGTTCAGGGTGGTGTGGGAGAACCTACATGATGGGGGGTTTGAACGACTGGGTTTTGGGATTCATCCTCAAGGAGGCTTTCTATGTAAATAGCCTTGGAAATGATCAATTTTCATGTAGTTTAGAATGGGATTTGTGGGTCTTACACTCTGGGATGCCCAGGTGCCGCTATGGAGAGACAATGGGGAATGGGTCTAATGCAAGGGAGATTCCCAAGAACCGCAATGGAGCGACAATAGTGAATGGGGATTATTTAAAGAAGATACCTAGTGGCGCTTTTGAGGAGGAATGCTGAATGGGGATTACGAAACAGTGCTGCATGGGTGCCTCTATGAAGCAACAATGCTAAATTGGGGTTATGGAAGGATGCTCCCCGGGTGCCACTATGGTGAGGCAATGGAGAATGGGACTTACGCGAGAAAGCTGCTCGGGTGCCGCTATGGAGAAGCGATGGTGAATGGGGAATATGCAAGAAGGGTGCCCAGGGTGCTGTTATGGAGTGACAATTGGGGATGGGGATTACTCAAGGATTTTGGCTGGGTGCCATTATGGAGCAAAAATGGTGGATGGGGGATTACGCAAGGAAGCTGCCTAGGTGTCGCTATGGAGAGGCAATGGTGGATGTGGATAATGTAAGGAAACTACCTAGGTGCTGGTATGGAATGCCAATTTTGAATTGGGATTATGCAAGGAAGCATCCCGTGTTCCTTCCACATGTCTGTACATGAGGGAATATCAACTCTCTAGTGGATATAGACTTATAACTGAGGTTTAAACTCATGTTCTATTGCAAAAACGGGATATTGCCAAGGGAATTGGAATCAGTCCGAACTAAAGGTGGAGAAAATTGTGAATCACATGCCTGAAATTTGGAATATAATGAGGGTTTCATGATGATGGAGGAAAACTATTCACTGTGTTCGATACACATCATCCATATCTAGTGAGCACGAAATAGGGACAAACAAATGAGATTCGACTTCTGACCATGTTAGAAACACATTACCTGGATCAAAGTGTTGTCAAAAGTCTTCAGGTTAGTTGTCCCAGGATGGTAGGTGAGCTGATGCGGCATGGGACTAGGCAGTTAGGGGGTCCCTTCAAACATGTAAGAGGATGACGATTGGAATGAAGTACACATAGAGTGGGAGGTGGAGTGATGGAATGCTAGAATGATTTACAACTCTCTTGTATTTATGCCACTATAATCATGGAATGACGTTTCTTATGCTTCTCACATAAGCCATCTCTTATTTTGAACCAGAGGAATCCTATTATTGAATGATAGAGAACACTACAGTTTATAATCATGTAAAGAGGACTATTAGCATCTTATTCTTGGAGCATTGCGAATATCTTTTTTGGAGAAAAGGGGATCCTATATTTTGGCACATATCTTATACTAATGTTTATAGTCATGTAAGGGGGACTATTGGAATCTTATGCTTGGTGCATAAGGAAATTTTTTTTGGAGGAAGAGGCATCCTATGTCTGTCACATAGGTTGTCCTACAGTTTATATTCATGTAGAGAAGACTATTGGCATCTCATGCTTAGAGCAGAAGGAATCTCTTGTCTGCGGAAAGAGGAATCCTATGTTTGGAACATATGGTGTGCTACTGTTTATAGTCATGTAGAAAGGACTGTTGGCATCTCATGATTGGAGAATAAGGAATCTCTTGTCTGGGGCATGAGGAATCATATGTTTAGAACATAGGGTGTCCTACAGTTTATAGTCATGTAGAAAGGACTATTGGCGTCTCATGCTTGGAGCATAAGGAATCTGTTGTTTGGGGGATTAGGAATACTATGTTTGGAACAAAGTGTGTACTATATTTTTTAGTGTTTTAGAAAGTACTGTTGGAATCTCATGCTTGGAGCAAAATGCGTCTTATGTCAGGGGTAGGTGGAATCCTATGTTTCGAACATATGGTGCGCTACGGTTTATATTCATGCAGAGATGACTATTGACCTCTTATGCATGGAGCATATGGAATATCTTTTCTGGAGGAAGAGGCATCCAATGTCTGGAGCATAGTGTCTGATATAGTTTATAGTCATGTAGAGAGGACTATGGGTATCTTATGATTGGAAAATAAGGAATATATTGTCTGTATCAAGAGGAATCCTATGTTTGTAAAATAGGGTATACTCTAGTTTAGAGTCATGTAGAATGTATTGATAGGCATAAGGCGCCTAGAAATAACGGGTTTTGGTATTTATGCAAGAGTGTCCCTTTCAGGTTCAGCCTCGCTTAGGAGTGAGCTGACGAGGTTTGGATGAGAATGTAAGGAATGTTTTGACTAAATGTACTCGGGGAATTGATGATAAGAATCTCAACTCAAGACATGTGAAATTAACCAAGAGAAAATTTTAAACTCAGGGTGTTTCATGGTGTCCAAATGAGTATCTCAAATCATGGTATTCCATAGGTGGATGTTGGGTGCGTATAAGTGCGCAAAGGAAAATGCCCACATCCCTGCCCAAAAAGTTCATAGTGAAACTCTCCATTTTTCATCGGGTAGGTGATGGTGGGGAAGGGATTAGACCATCGGGCCGGGACCGCAGACCATCTATGACACTGAGTGGGGGTGTGGGGTGCAAGCACCGTGGTATGGACTATTGGGTGCGAACATAGGAGCCTCGCAATGAATAGTTCTTCGCGATGTAGCTTCGTGGAGAAAAGGGGCTCGTGGAGTATGGGATCTTGCATAGAATCATTTCAATGGAATGGTTCTTGCGGATCATGGACTCGCGGACTAGTTTCGTGAAGTAAGATACTCACGGAGCATGAACTCGCGGATCAGTTTTGAGAAGGAAGCAACTCACAGAGTGTGGACTCGCGGATCAGCTTCACGAAGGAAGCTCCCCGCGAAGTGTAGACTCACAGATCCACTGTGTGAAGGAATGTGGAGCTCTGCAAAATTGAAGATCGACCACCGAAGGGGCAGTGTGACCTTCGTCTGAATGGGGGTGAGCTGGGTATTTATAGGCAAGAGGCCCTACGAAGCAGATCTCGATTGGCGCGAAGGGTGAGCTTACTCTGTGGCGGGTTCGCGAATGCCAATGGGGTTCAAAGAACATCCCTCCTACTTGATCCATGGTGAGTTCACGAATGTCAAAGGGGTTCATAGAACATCTCGTCTCCCTACTCCGTTGTCGTGGAGGGATCTTCGCAAATGGGATCCGTCAACCAGATTTCCATCCCAACTTCAAATTTAAATAACTCATATTTCGTAACTCCGTTCAGGACCTAAAACTTATCAAATCAAATCTTGTGAAATGTTATACGACCATAGATAAATTATGGAAGAATTTGGAAAAAAATTGGTTGTGTTTTCTAGTACCAACATTAATATAATAAATATATTATTTAAAATCTAAAATATATATTTCATGTAAATAAAAAGAAAATTGTAATAAGTTATATTTATTAATATCGAAATCCTTTGGAATAATAAAACTAAAAATAATTATTATAATATCCAAATAGATCTTATTTTCATTTTTGATGAATTTCTAACCATTGAATTCTTTTTATATTTATATAACCCATAATTTTTCCTATTTTAGTTAACACTATTCTTAATCACTAACATAATGTATAATTTATATAATATTATATTATTAAATAAATGTTTAATAATACATTGATATTTTTTTAGGCTCGTCCAAACATGTAACCCATGTTATCATTGATAGTCTCACTTGCATGTAATGCAATGAAACTAAATATTGTATATAGTAAAATCTATATCAGGTATTGATTTTATTTAAAATATTAAATATATATTAGAGTCTTGGGATAATTTATTCCCTTACATTATTGGTGATTCTTGTCATACATTGTATCAAATACAATTTTGTACTCTAGCATTTTAGGTTATTACAATCTCCCCGCATTAATTAAATTATGTCCTTGTAATTTAAAATTGATCTTGGTAATATATTTATTTATATTGAAAACATTTTAATCCCATATCATGATAAGGTTTCTAGACACAATTATCTTAGGCACATTATCCACTAATGTGGTCCACAATTTTGGTTTCCACTCTAAAAATTAATATTTAATCTAATGGAAACACACAATCTACATGGATAAATAGTTTAAATTCTACCCAACAATAGGAAAAAATTATTTTCCATAATATTTGAATATATATTTATTTGATGCCACAAATTTACTACATTATCATAGACATCTCTCATACAAAGAAGAGTGTGGGTCCACCACCATAAATAAATGTTATAAAACATCTGTTAATATCATAATGATTCACATTCCCCTAAAAAGTATTCTTTATCCCATCCTTCATCGTCCAAAAATATATTCCACATCAATGACTATTAAACACCATGCCAATACTGCACCTCTCTATTCAATTAAACAATTATATTTTCATGTTTTTTCATGTTTGACCGCTAATATATAAATGTAGAACACACACTATGAAAGATCACTATATAGAATGTACTCTCATGGTGTTGCCTATAGAAATTCATTATATGTTAAATACAATTATCTTTAAACTAACACATTGAAATAATTTCCCTATATGTTCTAAAATTATATAAATGGTAATCATGATTACATTCATCAATACATGAATTTCATATTTGGAATCCAATATGATTCATAGATAAATCTATCATCGATTGAAATATTGTGTTGACCATGGAAAATTATTCAGATATTTATACATTTATATATAAAGTGAAATATTGTATTTTCAAATATCTTATAAATACATTCATTCCATATGATAAGTATCTATAGAAATATTCTTCTTATTTTTCCATATTACATTCAATAGTGGGGGTCTCATTGTATGCTAAAGGTGAATTTCAGCACATTTATTATATAGTAAATCCCCATGATTCTAGTAATGTGTGACCATTCAATTTTAATGATGGTATCGTGGGTCTCATCTATTACATTATTTAATTCATTATAACTCATCTTTCTTTAAAATGGATAAAATCACATGTATGGATATTTTTAGTGACATATTCCAAACACTAGTAGGAATTATCAGTATAAGAAATGTCTTTACATAGGATCATTAATAATTTACAACTCCCAAAAATACGGTGAATGAAAATAAGCTAATATATATCGATTTATTTACGGGGGTCTATGAAGAGGGGACAAAAATTATACTCTAAACTACAACAATTTATTATAAAATATTTCCATATATTATAAACATATCCCCACAACTCCAACTATTCTCCCCATATACTTGACAGTAACAAATCAATATTTGTAATTATGAGAGTGAATTAATGTATCATATGTATCCAATAACTCTAAGAGAAATTTTAACTCCATAAAAAATCTACTGTATTTTATATATATTATAGTAGTAATTTTTATGATCTTAATACTATATTCAACATTGATGTTTGTCTATAAAACTACTCTAATTGTCTCTTTGGAAAATGGTTACCCACTCCCAGAGCTTTTAATGACACCTAATAAGAAAATTAGTCCACTATTTTTCACTTGGGGGTATCTAATATATGTGGGTTCACATTAAATAATTACTGCATCTCGAAATATATCACTCAAAAAGATTCTAAAAAAAATAGATTAGTAAAAATTACATTATGATACATGTTTAGGGAACACATTTTCTGTTTCATGTAGCTAAATGTGATCTCAGAAATAATCATGTTGTCTTATAGAAGGTCTAACATTGTATGATAATAGACCATGATGACCAGGGTCCCAATCTCTAACCATGTTAGAGTAGCAGCATCATGTTTCTAGGAAACATCACCCATTAATTGATCACTATACTGTGAATAGAGCTCCGTGATAAAATCCTTATATTTAAAATGTGATTTTGAACCGTCAATGAATGTAGATATCACAAAATAGAAAACCTATATGAATCTAGATTCATCCTCATCATTGAAATTAAATAAGGTATTGATGGTATGAACATATAAAAAATATTCATTCTATGGGTAATATCATTAAACATTACTGGAAATGTGATATAATATATAATAATGGTTAACTTTAAAAAATTGGATAGAAACTTCTTGTTCTCATGAAAAAGAATATATATAAACATAGTATTATAATAAAGAATCTCACTAGTAATATATTATATATTAGTGCAAGAAATATATGTATAGTCCTATAAAAACAAACCACTTTACATTAAATATATACCTATAGGTATCAAGTGTAATATCACAAGATAAACCCACATGGGATATGGTATAAAACAACACAGTGAAAATAGAATAATTTTAAAGAAAACATATCTCCAAGATGGTGAAGTCACAAACTATATTTTATAAAAAAATGGATTCATGCAGATCCCAGTAAAATAACATGTGATTAGAGTCCTAATGAAAGGATAAGATTGATTACTTGCAATAATTATTGTCTGTGGTCTAATAATTAAACTCAAAACCCCATCAAAAACGTGGAAAAAATTCTAATACATTCCCTTACATAAATAATAACTCTAATATTCATCAATAATTAATCGACTTCCTTGAAACAACTCTATGAAGACCTAATGACATAGGAACCATCCAATGAAATTAGTAAGTTTAAGTTTCACCCCAAGACCATATATAATATTCTAGGGGATAGTGACATTTATTTAATATTCATATCACAAAAGATTGATAGAATTATCATATTGAAAACTATAATAGAACTGTATCTCTATTGCATAAAATACATAATACCATGATAAATTAATATTCGAAACAAAAATACTATATATTATTCAAACATGAAATATCAATTGGAATGTACATAAATATATATAAAAACAACATTTTAGTTATATAAATGTAATGTTATATAGAAATATATGAACATGGAAAATCTGACATATCACTATATAATGTATGAATTATTAATCTATTACTAATAAAAATGGCTAAGAATACAAATAATAACCCAAATTCACCCCCAATAATCAAAAAAAATCACAAAAAATCATTTCCAAACAAGTTGTTGTAACATCAAATACACCTCATACACCACTGAGATTTGTGTCATCTTCGCAAAAATAATATGTTTTAGAATGAATCCAATGAAGTGGTGAGTATAATAACATTTATAAAGAGTCTCCAAAACAAAAAATATATTACAATGTAGAAATTCAACCCAAAATTACTAATGGGAAAATAACTAATTGAAAATATTGATAATTGGAATATTATGAACACTTAAATGTGTCAGTGACCCTAAAAACAGTTATCCCTATCAACTTTACAACTTGAGGGCTCATATATCTAGATAAACAAGGGATGACTATTGTACTAAAATGATCACAAATTATGAATTAAATAAGTCACATATTGAGTTAATCTATGTGGGTTAATGAGGGGACACAAAACTCAATATATTAGAATTGAAAAACCTTTCAACATACATTATCTCCACTCAACAATCATTAAGGGTAACTGGACCCTCTAATAAGTATTTATGTCTACCAATAGAGAGCGAAACATTACTATAATTAACTGTAGTGCCACTATTCTATGAATATTTTAGAGAACCATAACCCTATCTCTTTACATTTATCAATAAAGGTAATTTTGACCCCAAAAATATTAACTACTCATTGATACATAACACTGCACTACCAAAAATTGAATTAATTATGAACACGAATTTGCAAGGAGGCCTCGTCATAAATATCTTGTTATAGAAAATGGAGTCGCAAATAATTTTTTACTGTTTTTAAAAAACATTATTTTGATGGTCCACTCAGAAAAATTGAAAACAAACATAATATTATTATATTTTAATAAAATAAATTTAATATAATACTATATGAAAATAATAATATGAACAGTATTATTTTATTAATATTGTTATTATTACTAGCATTAATAAAATAATTTCAATAAAAGTAATATTTAAATTTATTTTAAAATAATAAATCATTATAATACTATTAAAAACTCATTAATTAAAATAATAATAAAAAATAAAAAAATAAAAAAATTATTATTAATATAAAATTAATAAATAATAAAGTAATAATATAATAAAAAACTAAAAAATTAGTATTACTAAAAACACAATATTTATAAAAATTTAAAAAGAAACTATATTGAAATTTAAATAAATTATTATAAAATAAATTACATTCAAATTTAATATGATACGAATTAAATATCTCATTGAGGGGGAGTTTATTGTAGAGGAGATGGAGGAGATGGGGGAAGGGACTACATCCCTAAAACATTTTTCAAATATTTAATTTACTCTATCATCTGGTCGTGCTTCTCCTACTTCAATTGATGCATCTCCTCATGTTCCTGCTACTATTGTAGACAAAACTCTTCCTAATCCATAAGAATACGATTGATAAACTCACACTGACCTTGTAGATTCTCTGGATACTATATATGATATGATGACGACTCTATAAGAGAACCTCTCCAACTACACAACGACATCGTATCTATACCATAATAAATCATACAAATTAATCTGTAGTTGATGCCAACAAATAAGCCCATCTCGAAGGCATATATGTCCACTAACATCAATAATGCATCATCAAATATGATTGTAGTTATTTTATCCCGAGACATGTCCTACCACCAAGTCTTTTTCTGAGATATTGTAGCCTCATATGACTCCATAAATTTCAATTTATAATTAATATAATTCAAATATTATATTCCATGTATTTTGAAACACAAAAAAAATTATAATGACAACAACTTGATGATAGAGATCACATCAAATCTCTCTAGTGATATTATCTCTATAAATCCTCCTATAAACATCAATCTCCAAAATATTGTGCTATTTTACTTCCTATATGCATATACAATAATGAATTTACATTTAATATTATATAAATTTATTAAAAATATTATTAACCATATGTTCCCTATACATGCTCAATATACGACTTCCAGATGAAAGTGTCACATCCTGTCTCTCCCTCAGTATGTCAAACTACTGAAGATCTCTAGAAAAAACGAGCACTCATATAATGTGAAAATAATCCATCGAAAAACATAGATTAAATGTATGTAGGATTGTTAGCATAACAAGATTCATCAAACTCTGGGACTCATTCAATCCACATTTTCTTCTTCCTCAAATTTTTGAAAGTCTATTGGAAACGATTTCACATACAACCCTCCCATCCATGCCAGTTAGATTCAATCATGCCCTCTTAGATGGGATTCCATTAAACCTATTAAAATTAATAATATCATTTTATTTATTAAATAAATTTCAAATTAAATATTATTTATTTATATACCATTCAATGATTGAACATGCGGTACTTGACATCTATGGTATTTGATCCCATATATCTCATGCTCTAAAAAAATTATTTTAAAATATAGGACTCCACTATCCAATTACTATATGCGAAAAGCTATAAAAAAATAACAAATAGTTAAACATTTATAATATAGATCAACTATGGATTAATAATGAAAACTATAAAAACACTAGTAATGATAACTCTACATGCCTGTAAAGAATCAATGGAACGGACCTCTTTCGATGATATTTCCATGAATCATTACTCTCACAATACCACGACCTCTATGAGTCCTTGCTACACCTCCAGTAGTCTGAAGGTCTAATTATCCATCATCATGCTCATCACATGGTACATCACCATACTTCAACTCACAAAACAGATTTGATTCCATCTGTAACATGCAATAACTTTTTTTAACAAGTATTTTTAAACAACAATTACATATAAATATATATTATATATGATTATAACTATTATTTAACAGTGTCATTCATCATTTTCATCATCATCTTCATATATTCTAGTGTTGATATCTTTATTTTCCTCCTCCATATCATCAATTCCCATAAGAGTAGCTGCATCATAATCTCATTTCATTTCAAATTCATTTGTAACATCAATAACATGATCATCACTATCAACCATTAACTATGGAGTGTCTTCAACAAAATTCACGTGTCTTCCTAGAAAAGATGTATTTGGATAATTCTCTTGATATTTTTTTGATTCCATACATTTTAGTGGAATCACATACATATTTAATAAAATTATTTTTTCAATATTTCATTTTGTTCTCCGAAAATCATGCAACTCTTGTGAAGTAGAATAAAAAATAGAATAAAAAAATATTATGTTCTTGATTATCAAATAAAATGGTTAATTTCATGCATGGAGAATTTTATATTTAGTATCAATTATTTTAAGGATTGGATGAATAGGCAAGACCCTCTAAGAATCGAATACATAATATTTGAACATCGTTATATGATTCTATCTCATAAAACACAGTTTAATAATTTCTTCAAACATGTAGTAAAACTAATCACTATTTCCTCAAATATGATATCCTCTCAAGGAAACTTGACTATTCAATTTTTTGTCCCCCATATTCATGTTTATGAAATATAAAACCATTTACCACATATTCATTATAAGATTTAACCAATTTGGATGGTGGGATACTCAACAAATGAAATTGAAAATCAATTTTATATTCTTGTGTAGATATATGAAAAATTGTAAAAAAATTATCAACATTATATTAATAAACTTATTTAATTTGTTAATCCAAAAATAAACCAGGTTACCAGTTTTGTAACTTGTAGAAAAATTTATTTTGCAAACATTCATCAAGAGAAGATTATATAAATTGTGGATGCTATTTCTTGATATGATTATCATTATCCTACAAATAAAATATTATAAATTAATATAATAATGAATATATAATACGTGATCAAGGGATTCAAAATAAAAATGTTCTTACTTATTCATTGTTGAGAAGAACAGATGTATGAGCTCAATGATGTTCATCATCTAAGAACCATCTTTCAAGAATTACTATGAGTCCATGTTCGGGAAAATTAAAAATTGATTATTTATTTCACATTTCATCATCAAAATTCCACTCATTATGGACTATGCGGTTTTGTTTTGAGTGATATTCAGAATGAAAATAATGAGAACATAAAACTGAAATTTCCTCCTAAAAAATCTTTTAAAAAACATCATTTAAATGATAAATTGTTACAATCCTTTTTATTCAATTTATCCTTGCATCTATCAATTGGGTACATCCATCGAAACTTTACAAAACCTCCACATTTTTCTTTATGAGGAATATTTAATATAAAATGTTCCATTGAGTTAATGAAATCCAATGAGATCATTTTTTGATATTTACATAAAATTATGACAACATCTTCTTGTAGACTTCATAGTGTATAATAGTCTATTTTGTTCACAATAATGTCTCAAAATAACATGTTATGTCTATTTGTGTACGCCCAATAAAAAAATTCAATAATACTCTTAATATAAAAACCCAAATTCTTCCATTATTATATGACAGTAATGAAATTTTATTCAAATAAGATAACAAACTCTAAAACAACTTACCAAATTGGAAACATAACCATATAGAAGTCACAAATATTAAATATACTAAGAGACTAATAATTGATTATATTTGGGAAGTGTTTAACCTTATTTTGGATTCATTAACTTCTATGATATAACATTTTAAAATAGTTCATGTTCTGGTCACCTATAAATTTTTGAAATATCTAATCTTACCTTTTCATTATATTTATCATTAACTAGTGAAACCAGAACTATATAAAATATATTATAAATATATTTTATATCAATATGAATGAAATTCAACATGTGACGAAACAAAAATTCGGATCTATATGGGGGATCCCAAAAAATACTTTGTTTTACCCAATTTTGTATTTTAACACACAAATAAAATTTTATATTCTTTATAATTGGTACAAATATGATGGAAGGTAATGAAGATGAATTTATTTTAACACCATACCTATGATCATTGTGAAAGGACAATAACTTTCAATTCTTATTTCTGAATCTATATATGTTCTTCAAAAAAGGGTGATCAGTTGGAAGAATTTGTGATGAATAATGAAAAAAAAGATTTTATTCTAAGGATAATCATTAATGTTTTACTGCATATCATATAGTATAGATATTATTTAGGACCATTTTAACACTAGCCATATAACATTCCATATACATGGAACTCACTAATTTTCCACATCAATGATACTTTTAGTATAATGTTTTGTTTCATACTAACATCATATATAATGATAGAATTTCACCATAAAAAATTTAACTCATTAATTAATGTATTCAAATAAACATCCATTTTCTATTTGGGATGACATGGAATTAATAAGTTCAAAAAATATATATGGCTCCATCATCAACCTCCAAGGAGGTAAATTGTATGGAGTTATGAAGACATGCCAACAAAAATATGGACTAACATAACAACTAAATATATAGAAACAATCAGTAAACAATACATAATCACACGTTTTGGGATTATAATTTAAAATACACATGTACATGGTCAAAATTTCTCAGTGAATCACCATTAGAGGGATGATTTAATCATTTATAGGTTGAAATATTTGATTTCTATAGTGAAATCAATTATGATGTGTTCTGGGACCAAACTAAATACTACAATCAGGATGTATGCATTAAATACAAGAAATATTTCCCTGGAATAAACGATGATATCTTTATTTGAGTCTCGTTATACCTCAATTTTAGATATATTGGATAACTATCCAATGACTCATTATAACTATAATATAATATTAAATCAATTTAACATTCATGGATCTTTTAATAACCCATAATAAAATTATAAACCAACCTCTTAATCACATAGATACTTTTATGAAACATACTTCCTTCAGGTAATAGTGTTTTAACGAAATAGAATATTCGATCAAAACAACTATTTGACATTTTGTTATCTGATTTAATATCCATAATTTTCATACCCATGTAAAATATGCTTATCTTATAATAATGATATAAGGAATCCTCTACAAACCTCAAAAACTCATAATATAATGATGGTTCCAACAGAGAGTTAAATAAATATTATGATAAGTTTTGGTCTATCAAAATGAGAGACCTACCACATTATATACTATCTTTTGAAAACATAATAGATCTGGAACACAATGATTAGTATCTTCTATGGAATAGTGTTCAACAAGATGATGCCACAAAACATATTCTATTAGAAATCTAGTACACAATAGATGTCCCAAAACATTTTCAAAAAGGGTGAAAATTAATAAGAATCATTTCATGCACATACACATAATTATACCTTCTAAAAAAATTGGGATTGATGATGCAAATGACTAGCAATATTCATCGCCCTCAAATTATAGATGATTTCTACAAGAACTGACTTTATTAGTATGATGCTTTTCCAAAGCAAGATCATCTTATAATGACTATTGTAGACTTCCTTATTTTATAATTCTCTAAAAATATAAAATAAATATTTTCTAATGAAAATTTTTAAATAAGAAAAACATATCCAAAAAAAGGAAAAAATTCTTAATTACTCCTATGTATTACTAATTAATAGTAATTATTTGGAAGAATAGATAATTATTTATAATTATTTATTTTTACTTCTATTTACTACTATTTAACAGAATTTATTATAATTTAATAATATTTAAATTTATTTATTACTAATTATTATTATGTTTTCTTAATTGTTTTTATTGATTACTATTAATTTTTATTTAATACATTATATTACTATTTCCTAATATATATGAATATATATGAATATATATTACTATTTCCTAATATATATTACTATATATTACTAATAATTATTAATTATTACTAATTATTACAATGTATTCCAATTTATTAATAGTAATTATTAAATATTACTAACAAATACTAATTATTACTAATTGTTACTAATTGTTACTCATTATTATTGATTATTACTAATTATTATTGATTATTTCCAATTATTGTTAATTGTTAATAATTATTACTATTTATAACTATTTATAACAAATTATTCCCAAGTGATCATAATTCATCCTCTTTTTTCTTATTTATTAATATTTATTAATATTTATTAATAATTATCCCTATTTATTGATAATTATTACTATTTATTAATAATTATTACTACTTCTTAATTCTTATTACTGTGCATTCTTATTTATTACTATTGAACACAATATTTTTTCTTTATTAACGTTTAATTAAAATTAATCCTAATTATTATTAATTATTATTAATTAGTCCTTATTATTACTAATTAATACAAGTTATTACTACTTATTACTAATTATTAATAATTATTTCTTCTTATTTATAATTATTCCCATTAACGTTATTTATTACATATTAATATTATTTATTCATATTAATTGATATATATTTCTATTTATTCATATTTATTAATATTTATTCATATTTATCCTTTTTCATATTTATTCCTATATATTCCTATATATTAGAAAATAGTACTAATTATTATTAATTATTTCTAGTTATTATGATTTATTCCCATTAATTACAATTCATTCATAATTATTCCTATTTCTTAATATTTCTCACTATTTATTAATAGTTTTTAATATTTAGTCCATTTTATAACTATTTATAAGTATTTAATACTAGTTATTACTAGTTATTATCATTTATTACAAATTATTATTAATTTTTATCAATTATTAATAATTATTCATAGTTATTTATAATTATTCAAAATTATTCCCAATTATAACTAAGTATTACTTATTATTCATATTTATTACTAGTTATTAAAACATATTAGTTCCTATAAATACCTTATTACTATTTATTTCTATTTATTGTAATTTATTATTATTTATGAACAATTATTACAATTTAATTCTAATTATTACTAATTATTCAAATTTATTACAATTTATTGGTAATTATTACTTATTTTTACTAATTGGTAATATTTATTTCTAATTATTACTAATTATTAATATTTATTAATTATCATTATTCTTTATTATTATTTATTATTCTTTAGTACAATTTAATTTTTATTATTCGTAATTAATACTAATTATTTCTAGTTATTCCTACTTATTACTAACTGCAACCAATTATAACTAATTTTTACTATTAATTTAATATTACTACTATTTTCTACTATTTATACATATTTATTACAATTTATTACAATTTTATTATATTTATTATTATTTATTAATATTTGTTCATATATATTAATAATTATTTATATTTATCACTATTTATCAATACTTCTTCCAATTTATTCAAATTTATTACTAATTATTTATATTTATTACTTTTTTATATTTTTTACACTTTATTACTAATTATTAATATTTAGACCTAATTATTATAATATATTAATATTTATTCCTAATTACCCGTAATTATTACAAATTACCACTCATAATTCCTAATAACATCTAATTATAACAAATTAACCCTATTTATTACTAATAACCTCCATTTATTAAGAATTACCACCAATTATTACCAATTATTACTAATTTTTTATATTTCATACTAATTATTAGAATTTATTAATATTTAATGTTATTTACTACTAATTTATGCAATTTTATAGTAATTAACGCTAGTTGTTACTTATTATTAATTTTAACTAATTATTTATAATTACTGTCAATTATTACCAATTAGCTGTAATTATTAAAATTTGTTTGTATTTATTAATAATGAAATGACATTTTAAGAAAATAATGGAAAATAAAACTATATATTTCTAATTGAAATTTATTTTTTCAAATTTGAAATAATAATAAATAATACAAAATTAAATAAATTAAGTAAATATAAAAGTAATTGATAAATACCTTAAAACATAATCTGTTGTTCGATGTGAGGTTTGAAAATTTCTCTCATGTATAATTTTAAAAATCGATAAAATTTAAGAGATAAATATGTGAGTATCGAAGGAGAGAGGTGTTAAGTGAGGTGAAAATGGAAGAAAATAGATAGGGGTATATATACGTTTGATTATATACGACAACAAAAATAATTTATTTGATGGGTCCCATAAAGAATACATACCTGCTGGAATAATATTTGGGACAGAAGATAAATCCCATAAAAAATAATATTATTTTCAAAGGAAACCCCCTATTAATTATGGAAGGTGGTTAAAAATTTATTTGGGATGAGTACCGTCACACATACAAAATAACACAGAAGGTAATTCATGATATGTCTTGTATTAAATATGGTTCATATGATTTTTTGTGTAGCGCAAATCATTTTTTCCAAGTATATACACATCCTCATAAAAAAAATTAGTCATTTGCAATGAGAATAGGGTCTCATTAAAAGTATCCCCACATGAAAAACATTTTGCGACGAGACCCTTCCCCATCGAAAATAGCTTATCATAATTACCCATTTTTCCGAAGTGCATTCCACCTATCATTAATTTTTAGTTGGTTACCATCACCACAGTAAGAGATAAATTTCATTCAATGGAGTAACTAATCCCAAATAATGACACTCACTTTTTCATGTAGTTTTTCTAGATGTTGGAGTTCCCATTTTTTTGAGATGACCATTAACCCATAAATGGGGGTGTTCCTGACACTATCTATCATGTAGGGTACCCTATCCCTATCTTATGAATGTTCTAAGAGGCGTTCATATCCCAAAGTTTTTTAAATCATCCTCTCTTGTTAATGATAGTTAATGAGACAAACATACCTTAATAAAATTATTTTACCCCTCTAATTTTAATAATCCATTAAAGATTTTTTTTCTATATAGAAAAACATATAATATAGTGTAATTCCATTCACATATCAAGGTCCTATCCTTAGAAAAATAAAAGACTTGGCCGATGGAAAAGTTCATGATATATTACATGGGGGTACATTATGTGTAACCCTTCAAAAAATGGTTTGTAATGTATTTTTCATTACATGGAGTTTGATGTAAACATATACTACATATGTACTAGTGCACCTGTTATGTGTGAAATGTTTCATTGATCGAATGTTTATATAATTTATATGATACCATGCTTTCATTATACACATTTTTCATCCTAAGAGGAACACAACATGTGATTCCCTCAAACATACATAGTGTGCACCCCCTACTTAATGGGTTGTTTAGTCGAATTGTGCATGACATGTTGTGTATTTTTATATGGTATGTGGACCAAAGAATAATACATAGGTTTATATTAAAAGGTAGGATGGGTTTTCTTTTTTCAGGATTACATTATGTTAGATCATTTCCCACACCACATTTATAGATATATGAGTAGGTTGGAATATACTCTTTGATTACCCCATGATAGTGGTTTTAGGGATGAAAAATGTGGGTACATGTTTTAAATAGTACATGATTACTATCACCCAAGAAAACATTGAATTTTTTGGGTAATAAAAAATGTGTAGATCATATAGACACACTGTGTGATAACCTATTCAAAATAAAACTATTTAAATGTCCCTAAATAATGATCCCACCCATAAATACACACAATTCATTATCCTTGTAATATCCCTAATTTTTATCAATGATATTTCCCTTCTTATGTCATAAGAGACATACATCACATTTAAAAGTCAATTGAATTACCATTATCATTGATGTAAATTTATTTATTTGTCACTAAACAAAAAAATACAAACAAAAAATATTAAAGTAGGAAAATAAATTAAAAATAAGATAATACTAATGTGAAAATTTGGATATGCTCGATCGACTATAATGATAACATTCTAGAGCAACGATGTATAAATAAAATATAATGTTACTAATATAATAATATGTCTGATGATGAAAATATATAACCTTTAGAGAAACTGTATGTTAACGATTAATGAATGAAATGAGTTGTATTTATAGAAATTAAGGAACTCGAATGATTGTTATGAATCTGAAAATTTAAATAGTAATATGATCTTTAAAAATAGTAATATGGACGAAATATCAGTAAAATCGCTTATGAATATATAAAGTAAAATGTTGTTGTCTTATAAATAAAAATTCTATATTTATATATTGGTATTATTAAAAAATGATTTAAAAAAGGAAAATTTTTATGTTAGTGTTTTCTTAAAATGTAAATGATTATTTAAATTTTTTTATTAAAATAATTATATAATATCAAACATATATTCATGAAATAAATTCATAAAGTAATATTAGTTATTATTATATTTATAATATATTTATCTATGTCTTAAATTAATTTATTAATGTTTCCAAAAATTCATTAAAATTTTAAAATCGGTATCTTTTAAATAAATGATGAATTTATTAAAAACATAAATTTATCATGTATAGAAAATTAATTTCATCTAATAGGATCGATTTATTTAATATTCATGTTGAAAAATAGTTAGGGTGCTTTTTTGGGTATCTATAAAAATTGTTGAATTTTTTGTGCATCCTGAAATATAGTAATTTTTAAATTTTATGTTATAATCAAAATACCTGAAATTTTCAATCACTGAAGATTTATGAACCCATTAATTTGAACCCTCAAAAACCATTTACTATAATTAATCATAGTAATCAACAAATATTGATAATCCTGATCTAAAAAAATTTAATATATAAAATAAAAAAACACCACCCCCCCTAAAAATGCAATCCCTCACCACCGATTATCCAACACCATATAAGCCTTTAATCATATACATATTCTTCCCATTCCTCATCCAAAGACTCTTTTACACATCAAGTGCTTCTGGTATTAACATAATACAAATTCTTATATAATATTTGTGGTGCTTCACGTGGGAGATATTCAAGAGGTAACTATCCAAATCCAGCAATTTAAATTTCATTTATTCATCTACATTATCCACGCCTACTTCATACATAAATTTTAAAAACTCTATTATAATTTATATAACTTAATTATATATTTAATTGAAATATATTATTTCCACTAATTTTTTCATCTCCAATAATTCAATGAAATGACATCATTGATAATATTATAGTGTTTTACAATCTTTATGGATGATGATTTTTCATTTTCATTACCACATGTATGGATTGTAATTAAATAGTTATTTTGGTTATATAAAATTATAATATGTATAATATATGTTATTTCATGTTCAATACCTAATATTTAATAATAATATAATATAAATCAAAACTAGTTTGCGATGGTTTGAAAAACTACAAAAATAAAGTAAAAAGTTATGATTAACATTTTATGAAATGGATAAACCTCATACAAATAAAATTGACATGTGGGACAATTTTTACATATTAATGTAAATTAATACCATATAATTTCAGATTTGGATAATTATTCCCATTTTATAAGAGCATCCTTACTTTTTCGCATGTCAACCGACCATTAAATAATAAAATGAACACACCAAGAACAATGATGTTCAACATTATATCTCATTGAAATGTTCATAAATGAACCAAATAATATTATAATTAATTAAGTACATATAACATAGGTTCTTAATGAAGTAATTAATGAATACAATATTATCAGATAAGACATAAAATTTATGTTTCTAACACATTATGACATAAGGTATGGTGTCTCTATAAAGCATCATTTTTCCTTTGGGTTATGATTTATCTCTATTTGCCTTAATTTATCACTTCATTCAGATTTTAAGCATCACATATATTATTTCAATATATACCCAAAATATATATTTATTAAAATTCAATATTTTTTGATGGTGAATTACATGTTTCAAAAGGTTCCCTTATAATCTCATTTTGATAAGAAAACACAACTAAAGGGATGATTCGTATTTCATATCCATTTTATAGTGAACATAATAGAAATTATTTTGTATAAAATATTTTTATAAAATCAATAATATTTCAATGATAATAAATTTTCTATCTTTTCTGGTTTAATTTGAAATTTTTTTCATTAATCCTCATTAAATATTGTTTGTTATTTTTTCAAAAACCTAACATAACTATCACATTTCTAATATTACCTAACCAATATTTTATACGTGTTTATATAAATTTGAAATCATCAATAATGATATCATATTATTATTCCTTTATTAATTTTCAATAATTATTTAAATCCAATCATTAGTAGGTACTATTATTAAATTCCCTTTTGTTATGACTTTTGACATGACTAATGTAACATATTCATTCAATGGATTACCCTTACCTTTAATCCTTATATATGATTCTTTATGTTAAAAAATATATATTGACAATATATGATGGGTATTCATGGATATCTTTTTAATGGATTGGGTAATGTTTTGTCTCACGGTATATCATGTATGGTACTTTGGAGTAAAAAACATTTGTTATGGGAAATTTTATACCATGATATATAGTCTTGGAATATAACATTTGAATAATTTTTATTTCATGTTATATGTTGCTTTCATATACTAATATTTCCAGTATCATATGATTCCATATTCTATATATTATTCTTATATATTTTGGATCAAGTTCATTTTCTTTTATTTTTCATGTTATTCCTTCTAACTCACGTGATATTATTTATTACTGTATTTATTTTCTTTACAGGTCTTTTTTGTTAATCCATTTTCTATATGTATTCCATAGGTTATCATATATAGTAAAATAGACTAAATGGGAGTTATAATAAAATTATAAATATTAAGAAAATGTTTCAATTTTATAGATTAATTTTCTCTAATTATGTTCCATGTAATATTAATAGACAATACTTTTTGATCCATTGTATTTATTTCACGTAAGATTTTACATAATATAATTTAATAATATGTGTAAATGTATTTGGTCTTTATAGTTGGTTTTAGATGAGGATCATGATATTTTTTTGGGAGTATGATTGTATATCTTTTTTAATACGCTAGGGATAATTCGTCACTATGAATGGCATATTTTGACCATTTTGGAGACATAATTTATGATATATCTTTAATTTTAATTTCACTTCCCCATGTATATGGTAATATTTTTATATGATCAATATATATGTATTAATTAATCCAAATAAATTTCTATTTTTTTAGTTAATTGTGTGAAATATTGGAACCCATGATAAAAACCATTGTGATAGAAAATGTGATGATATTCATAATGAAATTGCTAATCTTATTTGAATGGGAGATAATAATATCATGATAGTATTATTTAAACTATCATAGATTATGAATAATATCATGAATCATGTGGAACATCATCCTTCTCTTATGAAGGATAATTTTACAGTTCATTACATTTTGTATAAAATAGAAACTTTTTAACGTATCCTCTAGCCTCTCCACACGAAACATTGGATTAAATCTATCAAGAATATATTCATTACTCTAAAATTATTATAATAATATATTTTTGTGATGGGGGACTATAGTTTTGATGGGGAAGATGACTAGTGGAGGATAATGATAAAAAAACAAATTGTATAAAGATGATGTTAATTCCATGGATTCAGAATAATTCAGAAAAATAATAATTTTCAATATATATTTTCCCCAAACATTCCATACTATGATGTATATTGAGTTACTCATTTAATTTAAAAATGAAGAGGAAAATATCAGGACAAAAAGGAAAATTTTAAAAGGCATTCAAAATTTTTGCCATTATTTTTCATGATCAATGAATGTAATTTAGATCACATTATTATTGGTTTAAATCATATTCTATTTAATGTATTGGGGATTTAAGACATTGAATGCTATTAAGAGATTCATTGATGATCCCTAAATGTTTAAAAAGATATTGGTGACTCTTAATAGTATCATCGAATAAAAGTTAAGAAGGATTAATTGGCATTATTATGGGTGGATCAGTAAGTAAATCCCATTAAGGAAAATAAACCCAATATCCCCCATGAAAAAGTGTTCTAAGAATCATCTCATTATCTTTATAATGTTAATTAGAATATGATTCCAATATCAAATAGAGAAGAATGAGGAATATTATTTCTAAATAGAGTTGGAAAATCACACACTAGATAATGACGAATAGAGGGTTCATATATACCCTTATATTATAGTGAATGGTTTCAACTTCATAGAAAAATATCATTGTGTTATCCAATTACCTAAACAATGGTTTTTTAATGAAAATCCACAAAAAATGGCCTCTATGACCAAAATGACGATTATATGTTATAAAAAATGCTATTTTATAGGATAAAAATAATGTATTGATAGGTACACTAGATTCTCATTCAGGAATATAGAAATTACATTTTGATTCAAATTTATTCATTCATTCAAATAATTCATCTTTGGTAGAAATTTTCAAACACCAATAACCAAAATTAATTTTCATGGGTTTTTTGTAATAGGAAATCATAAGATTTTTGAATCTATTTTATATAAATATTCCATTGTTAATTTATATGGAAAAAATATACCATAATATATTTTCTAAAATATACTGGTGATATTTGATGTTATATTGTGTAGGTATTTCATTTCATTAAACAAATAAAAAATCAACTTTCAAGAAAGGGATACAACCCTTCACAACCTATGGAATCCCCTAATAAAGATTATGTATAAAGAATATGATGAATCAAATTCAAAATCGTTATATCAATTGTTGATTTTATTTCTCTTTAAAAATGAATATCCAAAAAAAATGATTTATATAATATAGAGGATCATGCTCTAATATGTTTCCATTGTTAGGGACTACATGTTTGCGTTTGATGAAGAATTTTCGGGAAATCCATCTAGTAGAGTGGTTGAGTTCAAAATTGATCTTATATGTAGATATCACACTCTGTCATATAATAATTAGAGTACGGACCCATTTGATATTGACTAACTGAGGAATCAATTACAAGATAGTATAGAATGTGGTTTTATACAACCTATTACTACCCTGTGTGGTGCGCCCGTCCAATTAATAAAAAATAAGGATATAACAATGAACATCAACATTTATTATTTTAATATGAACATTTTCACGATAAATAACATATATCATTTACTATAGTTATATGACTTTTTTTTTCTACTATATAGGGACACATATTTATGAATTGTGATTCCGTTTGGAAATCACATATTAAATGGTAGAAATGAATATATTTCAAAGACATAATTTTGAAGTAGGAATGAATAATATGAGTTCATTGTGATTCCAACTATAGTCATTAATTTAATGGAATTTTTAAAGGACTTAATGAATATATTATATAGAGAATACCTCATTATATTTATTGTAGTATTTTTTAGGGTATTAAAATAAATTACATGAGAATGGAGAAACATGTGGAACTTTTGAATATTACACTAAAGAATGTAAAAAAGCTATAATGTATATAAAATGTAAATTAAATGTTATTTTTTTGATAGAGGAGATATCATTATTTGGGCTGATATCACTATTAGAGGAAAAATATTATCACCCTTATGAATAAAGGAAATTGAGGAGTGTCTCAGACTCATATAGGTAATGGATTACCATAGTTTCCACAGAGTAGCTGCTTATTATTGATGATTATTGAAGAACTGATCCTGACTATCAAACCCACAAACTGAGCTAACATAGAATGGAGTAAATTTTCTCTAGACTTGAGATTTCTAATAATGATTCAATGAATCGAAAAATGGCTTCTCACCAGACTAGTACTTAGACTACTAAAATGTGGGGAAATTTTTGTGGTATATAGAGATTCTTAATAAAATTTATTACGAAGATTAATTTTAAAAATTTTAAATTAATTGCATATACTTCAAGTAAACTAAATATTAACTAGAAAAATCCATCATAGACATGATTTGTAGATAGAGGAAATGGAATTTCAGTTGAAATTATTGATGAATTATCAATATGGGGAGCAGTGTGAGATATATACTAGTCATAAGAGCCTCAAATATATATTCACAATGAAGGAGAATAATATACACTACTGAACAATGTTATAGATCTTTTAGAATTATGACAACTCAATCTAGGATCCTCCTAATGAAAATAAACTGGTAGATTCTCTAAGTAGAAAGTAGAACATAACATTATATATGATAATAATTGAGAAGGATATAATATTAATATTCCCTAAAGGGATGTATATTGGAAGCAAAAAGGATGTAACATCATTATTAATTTTAAATTAATTCTTCAACCTTCCCTTCTATAAAAAAAATAATTAAAAAATAGTTGATCTATAAATTCATAAAATTGATGAAGGTATAATAAAGGTAAAATCATGGAAGTTAAAAATCTATGAAGAATGAGTTGTAATATTTAGATCAGAACACTGTGTACTATCCAATTTTTATATGATGATTGATATTATGAATGATGCACAGAACTCAAACTTATTTATTCATATTAGGAGAACATTAATGTATTGAGATCTCTAATATCAATATTATTGGGACATTATGAAGAAGGAGATCACTATATATACATCAAATTGTCTAGTATGTCCTCAAATAATGGAATAAAATAAAAAATATGAAAATATCATGAAACCCTTACACATATGTATATAAAAATGGGAAAACATCATTATGATATTTGTCACTAGACATCCGAATACATCCAAAGGAAATAATGGTATATGGTACATTATAGAACATAAAAAAATATTTCTCATATTTTTAGGTTTCAAAATGACTTCTCACTTGAAAAAATTCAATGGATATAATTCTTAGAAGCGGATAGGTTTCATGGAGTACCATTGTCAATTATATTCAATTATGAAGTTTGATTTACCTCCATGTTATGGAAAAGTATCCTATAGGATCTAAATAATATAATGAACTTTAGTATATATTATCACCCACAAAACTGGTTTCCTATATAATAAGACTATTCATATACTATAAGACATGTTGAGAGCATGATCTATGTATTTTGAAGGAGAATTTGATCATCAAATTACACTTTTTGAATTGTTATAATAAAATTGTTTCCACTCAACAACACAAATGGAAGAATATAAATACCATTTTGTGAAATACTGTTTAACTTCTACTTATTATATGACATTGTTGAAAGTTATATGATGGAACCTAAAATGCTATAAGAAATAGAAAAAAGGTGAACACTATCAATCAGTATAACTACGTATCCCAATGACCAAAAAATATATTTGCATATAAATATTGATGGGTATTCATGTTTTTGGTAATTGAAAAAGTATTACTACAAAAACAAACATTGTAGAGGGTCATAATATTTGGTTTGAATGTAATGATAAGTCCCATGTACATCGTCCACATCAATATTCATTATCATGTGAGTTATTTGGCTTATAGACAATCAGTTTCACTGATCATGTATCGTTTACATTTTGTATTTGACATATCCATCTTAAGAATGTACATACCATATCACTGATATGTAATGATGACTGAGGTGGTATAGTTGGAAAATTATATATTATATGAGGAGTATGTCGTGATTTTTTTGACCATAGAGACATGGTTCTATATTATAAGACCACTCACCTTGCGAGTACACTGTTGATAAATCATATGTAAATATTGAAAAAATGGGAACTTATACAGTGAGGAATAAGATATACCCCCACCTATTTTCCCCTTAATATGTAAAACCATATATTGAGGTCAAAATATCACAATGGGTGAATATTATTGAAAACATGGTTCATATGAATGGAGTTTCCATTCTTATTCTATAAAACACATAAATCACATAGAAAATGAAATAAAAAAATTATTATCATAAATTAATAATGATAGATTTTTTAGAAAACACACCAATAATAATTCCAAATATTATAGGGGGATAATAAATAGAAAATAAAATAATAGGAATGAGAAATTTGGGATATTCTTGATCTAGTATAATGACAAAACTAATAAACAACTAAGAGAAAAAAAATTAATGTTCATAATATAATATTCATTTAGAAGATGAAAATATAAAACCTTTACAGAACGTAGTTTTAAATGAAGAATGAAATAAATTATTTTTATTTATATAAATTATGAAACTGATATGACTGTTATAAATCTAACTATCTGAATAATAATCTAACAATTCAGAATAGTAATCTAGCCATTTCAAGAGTAACCTCACCTATGAATGTTTAATTTACAATTTATCTTTATTATAAATAAAAAATGATATATTATATCACATTAATTGTAATTAAATGTTTTAGAAATGATAAATTAGGCGTTTGTATGTTTGTAAAATGTAAATATTGATTTAAAATATTATTAAAAATATAAGTATTTAAATGAAAATTTATTTTCATTAACAAAATTAATTAATTAATATTATACTATATTATATTTATCATATAATTTTTTTCTATCATTATTAATTTTTTAAATCGTAAATGATCTATTATAATATTAAAATCTATATTTTCCTAATAAATTTTGATTTTATTTAAAAAATAAATTTCTCATATTTATAAAATTATGTCTATAAAATGGATTCCATTTGTAAATATTTACATGTAAAAATGGTTAGGATTTTTTTTTAGAAATTTTCTAAGATAATTGAATGTTTGTTGAATATTGCATTTTGGTAATTTACACTATATGTCCATATTTTCTAAATTCAAGAATTTTTATGCCATGGATGATGTATCAAAAAATTGGTTAGAACTCATCTCAACCAATTACTCTATTTATTCATATAAACAAACTCTACATATTTTTTTGTTCCAAAATAAAAAACTAATGAATATAATAATCAAAAAACCCCTCTCCAACCTATAAATACCACGCTATCAAACCATTCTAGTAAAACAATATAAGACTTGTAGAAATTTAATAGTTCAAAAATTTCCCTTTCTAAGCCTATTTCATACATACAATATATTCCAATCACCAAAATAAACAAAATTTACATGTGACTTATTTCATCCTTGAAAGAGGTCATTCTCAAGAGGTAACATTCCTAGACCATCTATTGTAATTTCATTACTTCTTAAACATTCTCCTCAAATATTTCATAAAATAATAATAATAACTCTAGTATAATGTATATATTGAAAATATGAATTTCTAATAGAATATATTAATTATACCACTTTTTTATATCCTCTAATTCAATGAAATGAAACTATTAACTAAATTATGGTGGTTTACCATTTGTATGGATGATGATATTTCGTATTTCATTACTACGATTAAGGATAAAAATAAAACCATTATTCTAGTTTAGTAATACTTTATTAATTATATTTTAACTTATATAATGTTCTGTAACAAAAATATTAACCTAACATTCAATTAAAAGGAACTATTTAATGAGGGTTTCAATAACCTCCATAAAAACCAAAGATTTGTTATTAATGTTTTTTAAATGGATCTATAATATACCAAAAATAATGATACATGGGACAATTTAATCATATATAAGTGAATTAATAAAATATAAGTTCCCTTTTGAATGATTATTACCTTTTCAAAATAACTTCCATAATTTTATACAAGTGAACAAACCATTTAACTCTAAAACCAATGATACCATAATGATATAATTTAACATTATAACCCATTAAAATGTTCATGAATGACTTTAATAAAATTAGATTAAATCAAACTGATATTTAATATGATCTTAATTAGTAAATTAAATAATCTTATTTGAATATACTCTACATAAATTTCTAGTGAAGAATTCTTTACAACAAAACACAAAGGATCACTCTAAACCTCCATATTTACTTTGGGAAAATATTTCTCTCTCTTGGAATTAATTTATCAGATTACTAATCCAATATAATTATACTATATTATATGTATAATTACCACACATTTATACATCTCAATTCATCTTCATTTTATGTGCAAATATATATTTTGAATGGTTCCCTGCTCAATTCCTCTCGATAAGAAAACCTGATTAAAGTAAAATTCCTTATTTATTTTAAATTTTACTATTGTAATCATATGAAATTTAAATATTGAAATATATTTATAAAATCAATATATTTATAATGATTTTTTAGTTTTTTTATATATTAGTGACAATAGTTATCATTTTATCCTTTTTAATTAAACCTTTTTATTGTCCCTAAAAAATAACTTATGTTTAACATTTCTAATGTTACCTTACCACTCATTTTCATGTTTTCATTTTAGTTGAAAAAAATGTTCATGTTATATTTTTATTTTTCCTTTATGAATGTACATGAAGGATTTAAATTCCTTATTTTATGTATATTATTGGTATATTCACATTGGTTATGTCATGTGGCATTATTATGATACACATTTCATTCCATTGGAAACATTATGTCAATTTCATATGTTTGAATAAATATCTGGAAAAATTTTCCATACCATTTTACTATGTGTACACCGAGATACTACTATGATGCATTAGGTAATGTATAGTGTAATAAGACATCATGTATGGGATTGCAGAGTAAACCTATTCCATTATGGGAGTTTGTCTAACATGTAATATTATCTTGGATTTTATCATTGACACATTTTTATGTCTTTTTATATGTTTTTTCCACAATCTTATATTACAATAAATATATGATTTCATATTCCCAAATTTTAATATTCTGTATATTTATTCATGATCCACACCTTTTATGTATCTCGTTATTGATTCTAAATAATTATCTTTGATTTATTACTATGATTATTCCATTATTGGCATTTTTATCTCATACAATACGTCTATGTATTCTTGAGGTCCTCATTTACAAGTATAGAATCTCAATTGGAGTTAGGACATCATTATGGATGTTAATAAAATTATGCTATATCCTAGTTTCATTATTTATAATTATTTACAAAGTATTACATTGACCCTATAATTTTAGATCCTTTTTTTATTTAATGGATAATGATTCAAAATATTCATGTTATAATATGTAATAAAGGAATGGATCACTATAATACACAAAACACACCAACAGATTTATAACTATGCTCTCAAAAGATCATTGGTATTTTGGGAAAATATTATTGATAATTTATTGAAACAATACCCAAAAACAATATAATTTCACTTATCATATAGATATCCCACTACTAATTGACATACCAACATACCATCACTCATTTATGATCCAAAATCCCCCAATTATCACTTCTATTCTTTAATCCATTGATCAAAAACATATATAAATAATTATCATGGTTATTGGTCAAGATCCATCTAACTACTGACAATAGAAATATAATTTTATGAAACAATATAGATAAATATATAGACGAGTATTTATTTCCAAAGAGGTAATGATTTGCGTAAAATGATAATAGTTGGACAACGATCATTGGGTTATTATTTTATGATTTGTAATAACATTATAATAATAATAAATCATTGAATATAAATTTTAAAAAATCATCAATGACAAAAATTGAGAATATTAAATAAAGAATATATTTTATGGAAAATAATTCATATTGAAATATGAAGGATTAAATCAACAGTCCCATCCTTATAAAAAAATGTTTATTCAGTAATATATATTTTTTATTATGTTTTCCCTGCCATCATTCATATGTAATTTTATTGTCAATTTTATCTTTGAGCTATCCTCATTCCATAAACTAGATATTTTTCAACCAATATTTTTTCCATGTCCGGCTCTCTCTATATTTATATAATATTATTATCGATTAAAAATTCATTTAACCAAAGTATTAAACAATAATGAGTTATTTATAGTTATTTAAAATGTCCACCAACACTACAAATAATTATTTGATCATGCATTTTTTAAATTAAAACTATTGATGTGTCATTATGAATCCTTAAAATGAGGACTCTAATTATCCTACCATGAGGTAGTTTTTTATGTGACATCAAGAACACCTCCCCAAATTCAAGAGGATTCCAACTAATAGAGAGTTTTAAGTATGTTATGTGGGGAGACTACACATTCGTTATCAAAGTATTATGGTGGTAGAAATAAAAAATCAATAACCAAATGAAAATAATTTTTTTTAAATAAACCATAATCAATATAAGATGAATGAAATATGATGAATCCAAAATATTTATAATGATTATTGACTAAAGTAGTAAATATTTCATTCTAGAAAAGTTTTATTTATCTAATAAAAATCCAAAATAAAGACACATTGACATCTTCTATGATGCTCATGGAATCATATTTGGCTCTATCATCCTTGCTTTATCCCAAATCCCAATTTTTATATCGACCATATGGATATTTCCATTATAATGTACTAAAAACAATGACCCTACTTTGTTAAAAAGGAGACAACATGAGTAAGGTGTGATGAAAAATATTTTTTTCCTCCACCAACAATGTCTAAATAAATATCATGTCTATAAATGTGTATGTATTTTTATTAAGAATAAATAAAATTGAAAAAATATAATTGTATTCATATTTATTATTCGTTAGTAAACATCTCAATACATAATTTTTCTCATCCTAGATGTTGAACCATGTACCATAGGGATTCCAAAATTTTCTATATCATGGGAATTCCTTAGTTACTATTCTTTCATTTCACCCCTGGTATCATAGAGTATCTATCTAGATAAAGAAACAAAATCATGCTTCAGGGGCCAAGAGTAGCAATCTTATACCCCCCAATGAATTTGGAGCATTAATCCCTAAACAAAACCACATTTCTAATATTCTCATATATATATATAAATATATATGTATATATATTAGGGGCCTAGAGAATCATTATGATACCCAATTGGTATTTTGAGGATCCATCACTATCCCATGAAATAATGCTCCCATGCATGAGTCGAGGCCCTAAATCAATAGTCTGGAACCCCGTGGGTATTTAGTCCATCATGACCTAACCCACGTATCAGTGATCAATCACATATATCATAGTATATAAATATATATTCATCATCATTAATATTTCTATATGACATCCACATCATATTTCACCATTTCATTTATCACCCACAGCAATGATTCATTACATTATTCAAAAGGAATAACATGATAAAAATATCATTATTCATTTTATCATCATTTTATAACATCTTATTAACCAATCATCGTGAATATAATAAACACTATAAATATCATTAGGAATGTTATAATAATGATTTAATTCAATTTAAAAAACCATAATTTTCCATTGAAAATTAATTTATCCTCATTTAGAGGTATTTGAAACAACCCATGGGTTTCCATCAATCCCAATCACATAATCTCTAACATGTTCAAAGGGATCCATGAAGCATCACATAGTCAAATGGAATTAAAATCTCCTTTAAAAATTTAAATTCGAGTTTTTAGCAAGGTAATTAAATTGTGAAATTACATAAAAAATATCATAATTATTAATATAAAAATTGAAATTATACAACCTACCTCCATATCATTAATGAATAATTTATAATTTATAAGGCAAGATTCAATGTAGAGATGTTGAATTAATAATTGTGGAGTAGATCATGGATCATAACTGAGGACCATGATAAAATGAAATAATATGTATTAAAAATAGATCAAAATCCATTTTCATGAAAGGGAAATTATATATTCCAAAAGGAATCGGATGACGTGAGGGATATGAATATAAATATTGACAATATTAAAAACAAAATATTGTTTAATATCATCCAAAAAATCATTGATTTACACTGTAATATGTTTTAGAAACATTTTAATCTTCTCTAATGCATCCAAAAATGAAACAAAACATAATTTGTAGAAATAGAGAAATTATGGATATATAATAGATGTTAGGGGAATTTTAATTAAAATTTAGGAGGATTTAATTTCAAATTTCATTGTTTTCGGGGAGGGTCCACGAAAGTTTCCAAACCATATTCTCTAACAATGAAACCCTACTTCTTTTGGTGAAACATTTCACCTATGTTGGTATAAAAGTTTATAAACTATGAACTAAATGTGAAAACCACATTTTTTCATAGGTCCCATGGTTTTTGGGTGGGTTGTAACATGGTATGATCAAATATTTCCACCTTAATGTGATTCAAAATGTGATACCATGTTTCCCATAGAAAACAACATGTTAATCCCTAACACCATCCTAGTCGCGGGCATCCCCATGGGGTTCCAAAACTGTAAAAATCCACCAAAAACCCAAATGAAAGACATCATTAAGATATAGGGAAAAATGTGTAATAGTATAACTACAAACATGGTTGATACATCTATATAATGATCTACATATTGCAATCCACCATCATTAAAATAACTCATCAACATATTTTATTCTAATTCATCACTATGAATCAATGGTTAAAATGATAGGCCATTGGGCCTGCATATCTTTTCCCATCTCCAAAAAGTTTTCCAAAAAATCCCCTCATCAACATCACTTATACCAATAGTACAAAATCTCTATAAAACAAATTCACACAGTGTTCTAGAATATAAATTAGATTCTCCTAAAGAATTTATAAGGCTCCATATCAGCATCATCTATATCGATCACTCGACAAGGTTTAGGATGATGCTACAAAATTTGTGACATGTGAAAACAAAAAACAAAAAATTGTACCACTATTAAAGATTCAATCAATATGGAACTGGCCTAATTATCTCCACAATAACATACTATATAAACCTGGGTGATAACCTGACCACCACTGCATCAAATAGTGAACAAATCTTGGAATCAAGTTATATAATACATGATCACCATCTATATAATCAACAGCTATAAGAAATTTATTATCATATAAAAGTTTCGAACTCTATGATGTATCCCTAAGTTTCTAAATCAAAAAAAAATCAACATCTCTTGCCTAAGACTCAGTCCCAACTTCATTAACTTTCTTGCTCTATACAATAAAGAGGTGATCTATATACAATGTCATAATGTACCACATACAGTTCCTTAATAAAAGTATACTTATAAATATTGTTATAGGAAACCTTATTGAGTGATATGTGCTTCTCCCAAAATCCCCAAAGTGTTTGATGCACACCCACAACATATCATCTTACACCAGACTAGTATAATCTAATTTCATGTCCCTCTATGGGTGAACAACCATTCTCTATAAAAACTATATTCCTTGATCCTACTGTATGAAATTACATTATGATGAGGTAATACACTAATCATTTATTTAAAATTTTCAATGTTTATCCCCAAGAAAATGTACTATCTCCAGAGGGTACATTTCATTGAACTGATAAAATGTAAAATATTCCTATATATGCCATAAATGGGATACATTATTCAACTCCTCCAAAATTACCCACATCACATCATTCTTCTATGTATTCCATTGAATACATATGAAAAAGGCCATGGAAACACCACAAAATCTAATTCGGGACTTTTAAACTACTTAATAGACAAAAAAATTCATTGATTCTTGGAATTCACCTACTGATAGGTGTAAAAACATGTTAGGAAACCTAAAATATACTATTTAGTTATAATCCCACAATAAGGTCTTTAATGGAAACAGTAAATATTGGTCAAATAAGGATTCAACTACCACTTCAGTTCCTAAAAATCACAGATCATCTATATACATATTCATGTACGCATAACAAAATTGTTCTAGAGAAATATGATATCATCCAAATCTATTATATAATCAAAATTTGACTCCCCACATTCAAGTACATCCCTTAAGGACACGTACTATAGATAATAATAATTCCTTTCTTAGATAGGGACCAAAAATGTGGAATCAATTGATAGACACATGAGTAAAATTATTCTGCATTTATTGAACCTCCAAATGCATCTCAGCCAACAGGGTCTTCATCTTCCATTTATAACTAGACTCCCTGATTTTTTGTTTCCATTTAATCTAGATCAAATAATCAACAAAAAAATTTCCATTTCTTGGAATATTGGGTAACTCAAAATAAAATTAATTTTTACACACAACTGTTAGAGACTACTAGAGGGTAAAATTTGTATGTATAAATATATAATTGAAAATTTTGTGGTTGTTATATAGACAAATAATGACTCACAATAGGTAATGATACAAAAAATTAAAGTCATAAACCAATAAATCTAATGTGGGAATGTGTAGTGGGTAATTTTTATATTCAATTCTCAACTATTGTAGTGTTTTTCGCTGACTTCCACTAAACAGAACCTAGAGAGGATGAATACAAGACCTCAAGTACATCCCCCAAAATTCCTGAGACTACCAATAAGAAATGAGGGATTTAGGTGAGTATGTGGGGAGACTATACCCTCTTATGATACGGTATTACACATCATTAATTAATATTTTATCATTTAGTGGATGAATATTGAAAATTAAGTATGTAGTATTAGATGATAAGTGACCAAAAATGATAAATAATATCTGTGGAAGATGAACAGTAATAACAGATACAATGATTATGTCAATGTATGTTGCGAATTTAAATAAATAAAATATGAGAGGTTATAATGTAAAATAATATATTTCATTCTAATAAAAAAATTCATAAGAACACAACCGACCAAAAAGCATCGTGATAATGGGTCAGTCCTATTTCCCCAAAGCTCCATCTCAAATAGTAAAATAATCAATCATTGGAATGATCATGCATCAAATTATCCACAACTACGAGCGTAATGTCTACTTAGGTACTAAAAGGATCTCTAGTATGGTGTGAGATATAATCTCAATAGGCTGATACCCATGGTGTTTACACAAATATTTTACATGTTGTAGTCAAATAATAGTGTTCTATATACAGTAAACGATACAATTTCAATATGATAAAAAAATTGTAACCTGGTTTGGGTTCCTAAGCAGACACTCATGGTTTATGTTTTTCCTTAAATAATTTACTCAATTTAAAACATCAACCCAAAATATCGTGCATTCACACATAATTGAAAATAGAATTATTTAAGTCTAAAGGTAAATAGGGTACCTATGTTTTTAACATTCATTTCATTTCATTTTTCAATTCGAGGACTACTCGCATTTTTTATGATTCTCAAGTAGGCCTCCATAAGTTGAACAATAGATAAAATTGAAAAATGAAATGAAATGAATGTAAAAAACATATGTACCCCACCTTATAGTCATAGTATACCCCATGTCCCAAGAAAACCATTGATTTGACCAAAAATGTAATAAATTAGAGCATTTAACAGAAAACCCAATTTTCGGTAAATACCTTATACAATAGCTCATGTGAGGGAGACATGATGAAACCCAACATTAATTGGTTTTTATGAAAATCCTTACTGTTAGCATGATAGAAAATATAACGCTAACACAAATATAGAAGAATCTGAGGTGTAGTGGGAATCTGGAGTTGAATCAGGGGTACCGCAGCACCTAGACATGGGAAAGACACACATGACAGTGGGGTGAGATTATTGTAGGAGAAATAAATAAAAAAATATATGAAAAAATATAGGATATTTGAAAAATAAAAATTAATTAATTAATAAGGAAATATTAAGTATAACAAAAAAATAAAAGGGAAGGAGAAACGTAGTAGTAATAATAATAATAATTGGTTAAGCCCATTTTTTAATTATTTTCAGTTTTCTTATACCATATATATTTTTTATTATTTATTATTTTTCATTTTTCATTTTTTTCTGATTTAATAAAATTTATTTTATTTCTTTTAATAATTTAAATTAATTTTTCACTCGAAACATTACACCATTGGATAATGAATTATTTTACATAATCTCATGAAACCATGAATAACGTTTATTTTATTCCTGGGACTTGAAATAGATCACCCAATCATTTTAACAATATCAAGTTACGTTATTAGAATAAAATAAATAAATGTTTCATACCTTGGCTGAAGCCTAGATATTACAACCAAACATCTTTTAGACATATCATCTTCGTGTTTCCCTTCTGAGGGTAGTAGAGGTCACCTGGGAAGAGTTTCAGCCACTGTTCAAGCACATTTATCTATTATGCCCAGGGCACATTAGAACGAGTCTATGATATCATATCACCCTGAATAGGGGAGCCAAATTTCTTTGAATAAAATTCATGATATGGTCAATGATATGAATGAGATGTTCCTCGAAAGATGTATTTGCCTGATGCTCGATGTCATCATTTTTAAATGATTGAGATATGTCTATATGATACTATTTAATATGAGATACAAGGAATATATTGTTCATGTAACATTAAATCATAATTTTGACAAAGAAATAGGGTACTATCACAACTCAATCCTCTATCGTGAATTCCCCGATGTATCTCTACCATAACATCAAATGTATTTTCATTTTCCTATCACCCAACCTCAGTGAAACACGCTGAAAGGCTATATATCCCACCTCGAATTCTAAGGGCCTATGATTAATATAATAATAATATTTATTTAAAGACTAAGTTTTATCCTTACTCTTCTGAATCATCTGGACATTATCTGAAATCTCTTTAATGAGATGAGGACCTAGAAGTGTTACATCACCTATTTTAAGGCAGTATAGTGGTGAATGATATGGCATACCATAGTGATCCTCTTGTTAAAAAATTTGAATTATTTATTGAAGGATTTTATTTTTTTCATTCTAAACTAGGGGACTATATTTCTCCCAAGAAGAAAAAACATCAAGGATACATGCCCATAACATATCCTCAAACACTTGTAATGTCTTTTCAAACTTCCCGTCAGTCTTAAGGAAATATATAGTACTCAAATTCTCCAGTGAACCCAGTGACATGAAAAACCCATTATAGTATCACGATGGGAAATATGAATATAATTATGATATGATTTAATGGGGAATAAATGAAAGAAAACATTTTCCTAGATACAAATTTTCCATACCTCATCAGAATAGAAGATCTACTGGAAATTGTAGAAGTTCATGAATTTGGTCAACATATCTGAAATCATCCACACGTCAAATTATACTTGATGATATAATAGAAATAATAAAATAAAATCCATTGTGACAACATTCCATTTCTATATAGGAATGGAAAGTGGATGTAGGAGTCTACTAGTACTCGTTTTCCATGATTCTTCTGAACATCTAGATGCATATCATAAATCAAATCCATCATCTCCAACTCACTTATTGATTCCTAGAAAGTTTTTTTCTATGTTTTTTATCTCATAGAATCATCCGCATCATTACCAATTCATGGTCTATAGGAAAGATCAATGTAAAATGACTGAAGGTATTCGACCCATGTTAGCTACCTCAAATTTATGTCTCCCTGTGTGGATATATATTTATACATTTTATTACCTTTGTAAATATCAAATATCTCACACAAAAATTAGTGTCTCCAACTGCATAGAAAATAAAACAAAACTTCAAGTTTGAGGTAAATCATAGGATAGTTCCACTAATGATTCCTCAATTGGCAAGATGAATAAGACACTACTCATTCACCCAACTTCAGAACTATACCCAGTTCTTCTCCTGATACATCATAGTATGGAGTATAACTTCTTCCAGAATCAGGAATAATTAGTACCAGAGTCGACAAGAGTATTACCATTAACTCCTAAAATGATTTCTCATAAACATATTACTATATTAACTACAAACCATCTTAGTAAAAGTCATAAGAGGAACTGTTAAGCTAGATAAATACAAGTTGAAATTATTATAATATCTAGAAATCCCTATGAAACTACAAGAGTCAAAAATATTCTATGGAAATTCCTAGGAAACCACTATGGTCAGTTTTGAGGGGTCTACTCATATTACTTCCTCAGATATGATATTCCCCAACAAGATAAATTTATTGATCCAAAAGTTGAATTTACTAAGCCACATGTATAGAATGTGTAGTATTAGTGTATTATTAAGATATATAGATGGGTTTCATGATCATTTTTTTGGAGAAAGAGTACACCAAGATGACATCTATAAAGACAACCACTGATGAATCATCATATGGGTGGAATAATTGATTACTTCAATCCATAAAGAAAATAATGCATTCATCAAACTGAATTGGATAACAAATATATCATACAAGCCGCATCATATTTTTAATATTTTATGTTTTATATCTAATGTTTTCATACGTATCTAATGATAACCAGACGTCAAGTTCATCTTTGAGAAAATAGATGGTCTTTGGATCTGGTCAATGCTATCTTTTATACACGGTAAAAAAATATCGATTATTTACAGCAAGTTGGTTGGGTCGATGTTAATAAAACAATAATATATGGGTAACTTATGGATTCATGGAAAAATTGATTTTTCAACCCCACGACTATGTGATAGTTATGATAAAACCCATATCCTCAAAATCATCAAGATTCTTATTAAGATCATGTAGTTTTGTCCATTCCATCATATATGAAAGAATTCGCATTTTTGGGACATATAGAACTATCTCGACAATGATCTAAACTTTCCACACAGGTGGTAATACAAAGAAATTATTATGGAATACATCATTGAAATGATCCACAGTGGAAAGTAATTTCACGAACTACATTCCCTAATCTCTCATAAAGATACATTCTTGTTGAGATATCACTATTCCCATCCCAAAACGATTGGTTTGAGATCAAACATTTTGTATATCCTACTATCCATTGTGTAAATATTTGATGACCTTGGGTTTTGTGATGTACAGTCGATGATGATAGAAATTCACTTGATCATGATAGAAAATAATCTATTCCAAATTGGGATTGACATCAAAGTCGGTCATCATGATTAAAACAAAATTCTAATATAAATAGTACATGTCTATCTCATCCTGATTGGCCAGTGGATAATGAACTCCCATCCTGACGTAGAGTTGTAGATCCCATCCCTGACAGTGGTGCTGGCATAGAAACCCTTCCACTAAAAATTGAATGAAAAAATGGAATTAACATTGATAGTGACTCATCCTGCTGCATGTTAGGAACTACATTGAGTTCCTTGTACACTGGGGATTCTTATAGAAGATCCTACAAAACTAATAGCATATGATAGTGATGTCATTATGTGTCATTTAGGTATAATTTCCAATATGTGTACCCTCAAAATGACACTTCTTAATGCCTAAAAAACACTTACCCATCCTAATAACCAATCCTACATGGCTCATAGGATCAGCTTAATTGAGATTTCATTCCATAATTTGGGCATGGTTCATGATATCTATAACTATATACAATTGAATGATGTTCAACTACGAGTGGATAAAAATTCCTAGTCCATCCTCAAAGATTCTAATAGTCTTATGTGTTTAAATAGTTAGAGATGGAGAAAAATGTGGGGGCTCAGTAAATCAGGTAGATTAATATAGCACTATCATAAAACCCTATCGAAGATGAATGAACAATCATGAAAAAAATTCTATTATAGTTTTTAGAATGACGTGATCTTAGAATGATATATAGATGTTTTCCCTAATGAATATTATAGTGTTGGTATGCCTATTAAATGTAATCAAACCAAATCATAGTGGGCATACAAGGCATAAAGAGAGACTATTTTACCTTAAACTCTAGAAGTGTCTCAAGATGGTTGTACATGGATCAGATATCATATATCCCTGACTCTACATTATTGTTATCCCCATCCACTGAGATTATGGGGGACACTGATATAGAATACCCCACATAATCTCTTCCATAGACGGGACAGACATGGTATCACTCTAAACTAACTATATAAAAATAAAACTATTATAACCAAAATGTGAATCAAAACTCAGTAGATGATCAAGAAGAAATGAAACATGAGCCACTACAAGAGGCACTACAGGTGAAAATATATGAGTTTCTACATGTGGTTCTAGATACCACCATCTCTAATAATTTCTAATTAATATTCTCCCCTATTAATACAGAAATATTTCATGAAAATTTCGTTCTAAAAATATCTAATGTGAACCATAGAAGATATTTTATTGTATATTATGTAATAATCTTATGGACTAGTAAGAAAGGGGAAGGTGTAAGGCCTCCTTGAAAATGACATAGAATGTTAGTAATGAAAATAATGATTGTAAGTACATGGAATGACACTATGTTTTAAACAACAGAGATCACACTCCATGATCCGAGACCAGATAGAAATGGAAGATGTATTATATAGACCACTAAGACAAATATAGACTTTTTATTTATAACAAAAATTTATGGAAATATATTTCAACTATAAAACTAGAAGTCTCTTATAAATAGGCAGATTCACGCTGAATGTAGTCATGGAATGAAAATTTGCATTCCATTTTAATTTCTATGGTGCATAATATAATGCATCTAAATTGAAGTTCTCTCTAATAATATGGATGAAATATTCAAAATCAACATCTCAATAACAGTAATAATGGTAACAACATTATACTTGGTGTCACCAAATTGTGATGTCATATCAACAACAAATGATAAAATCCATAACTAAAATCACATACATAGTAAATTCGGTTATCACCTATACATGGGTTAGCTATGTCCATAAAATTTTTATATTCCAAATTCATATTTCCTAGTCTTTAATATTTCTTAAATAGTATTAAAATGAAAAAATCTTCCTTTTATAACACATTGTATCATCCCACCTCGAGTGGCATTGAAACGGGCCCCATGACTATGGCCAAAAGACCTCAAGCGCATCCCCCACAAATTCTTGAGGCTGCCATATAGTAGTAAGGGACCTCGGTGATTAAATAGGGATACTATTACATCAGATGATAAGTTTTTAAGAATAGGTAAATAATATTTTGATATGTTGTGAAATCATAGAGAAAATGCATACATCCGCAAAACCTGAAAATTAACCCTACATAATTAATCAATACTGAAGAAGTTGAATACTCATAACAGATAACATGATGTTTTCAATGTATGATACCCAATGTAAATAAATAAAAGTATAGTTGTATGGGTACAAGAATAAACTACATGCTATCAGAAAATAAGACATGAAATAATGAAAAAAATTATTTCCTACACCCCCAATGATTCTACCAAAATAAAAATGAAATCAATCTACAGAAATAGCACACATATCTTTATCATTACCTATGATCATAATGTCTACTATGTTACCAAAAAGTACCTGGTCATGGAGAAATACATAATATTTGTAGATCAGAAACCATGGTGTATAATCCATTCTATTTTTGGTTATAGACATATAACAGTGATCCATGTATACGAAATAAAATAAATTTTTATAAAATAATATAATTGCAACATTTTCTGGGTTCCTAAGAGGACTCACATGCCATAGAACCTACTTCCTCTATGTTTGGATGTCTAAATGAGAAACAATTTTATAGAAAATATATATAGTAAGGCTAAAGTAACATGATCAACCAATGAAAAGAGAATACACAAGTTTATTCTTTGTCTTGGTGTGTAATCTATATGTCAAAACTGTGTGCACTAAAAGTACAAGTGAGGTATCACGAAGCATACATAAACTCTATGATGTATCAATAAAAGTGTCAGAATAATTTATATTTAGGCCATAAATTTTAGAAGTGTAGTATGAGTTCATCCTTTAGGTACCCCTACAGTACATTCATTACAAATATTTGATGCCACAAGGCCTATCCAGGTCGGTCCTTTTGTAATTCCATGTATCACTATGGGTATGGAAATTATGAATCTCTCCTGGTTACGACACGTAAGTGACTATGTTTAAGTAGAGTATTGGCATATCCATTTTTTCAACTGGTTCATCTTTGGTTTCCCATCAGGGAAGTATTGGCACCCAATTGTATGGTAAAAATCCAAGGAAAATCCCTTGACTAACCAGAATAAAAATCACATTCCCAGAATTTTTTTTGGTAACATATCAGGAATAGAAAATCCTACTGTGTATTCTTAATAAGGTACCCTCAATCTCCCCTTGACCTGATTTCATTTAAAATAACAAGATCAGCAAGTATATTACATAAAAATAATTAATGATTACATCCCTTTAATTAACCATTTAATTCAATGTGATCTTTATTTATTCCATCCCAATAGTCACATCTAATAATAATAACATAATAATAAACAAAGATGGAACATTTTTATAACATGAAGATGAAATGAAATTTAAAAATATAAATGAATGACAAGACTCATAAAAAAATTATTAGGTAGAAAAAAATAAATGGAAAACCAAATTCATGGTTTATGTTTCCTACTTATTAATATATTCAACTGAATTCATCATCGTAAATTCTCACACATGCACATGTAATTGATAATTTGAAGACTAAATGAAATGGGTAAATGAGAAAATATTTGCAGCACAACAAAAGGTGGGTCTAGCGGCATGAAAAAAACCCAAGAAGGGGTTCCCCTTAAAAATAGTTCACAATGATCAATGAGAAACCGTTTAATTATATTAATACACTTTATTTATAATTCACTACTTGTCCACAAATAGATGAACAACATTTTGAATTCAATAACGAAATGATACATTGGTAAATAACTTAAGAACCCCATATTGTAGTATTTGGAATTTAAAATTCTAGAGACAACCATTAATTCGACCTATAATGGATGAGATTACATGATTAATCAAAAACCCCCATTTCAGGTAAATAACATTCAACAGAAGATCATGCAATGAATAGATCATGAAATCCAAAATTAATATGTGAATATTATAATATTTACTAATAACATCATAGTGATTATGATGATGATGAAAAAGTGATGAATTAGAGGTTCAATAAGCTTCTTATGTGGATACAGAGGTGGTTGCACCACCAAGATAGGTCGAGAAATAGACATGCGAATATGGAGAGAATATAAAAGGAGAAAATATTAAATAATGGAATTAAATGTTGTACATAAAAAAAACATAAAATAATTAATTATGGAAAACTAATTTAAAATAAAAAAATAACGAAGGAAAATAGAAACACGAATAATAATAAAAATTGGTAATTCCCATTTTGAATTATTTTCACATTTCATTTAATGACTTTCTATTTTATTATTTATTTTTATTCCTTTTACATTTCATTTGATTTAATCAATATATATATATATATTTGATTTAGTATTTTTAATATTCTTTTACCTAAAACATTATGCCAGAGAATTGTGGGTTAGTTGTTTAATCATGAGAAAAATTGAAAAAAAATTATGTGCTGCTCTAGATCAAATTACATTCATGCCTGAATTATACCTTGGTCACTCTAATTAATTAGACAAATAAAAAATTAATTTGTCGATATCTTGGTAAAATAAAGGGTTCTATAACCTCCCCACATTAATACATCTCATCCCCATAATTCCCAATAGATGGCAGTTGAACATCATATGAGAAGTGTTTTGCACACTGTGTACACAAATATATCACCCACTCCTATGTATCATCTTAAAAACATTTGTTTCTACCATTATGACCCATATACCACAACTAGAACTTCATGTATCATGAAATTTCCTCATCAACCAATGGATGTATTACAAAATATTTTATACTCCTCACCCAGGTAGGGTATGAGAAAAATAGGTGTTGTATAAAATCACTTCATCGATTCATATAAGTCATTCATTCATGATCTAAACAATTATAACATGGTAAAAAAATAAAATCTCACTGTGGTGATTTCAAATGGAAAAATTCATGGTGGAAATGACATATAATATCATTTCAAACCCATAAATCCTCATATATCTAAACAAAATCACATGATACAACCATGAAACAACAACATAAAGATTCTTTAGGACTAAAGACACACATTCCTCTAAGATAATGTCACCCATGAAATGTACCCTATCAATCCAAAATTGTTACATAGATAGATTGGTGTATAGTTAATTTTCTCTATGTATACTCCTTGTGATATAAATATATTGGGAATGATCATCTAATGTCCTTGAGAATACAAATATGTTATCCAAAAAATAACCACAAACTCTTCCATGTATTTTTGAATTATTTGGTTCATCGATCCCATAATCATAATACGAGAATTCTTTATCCAAAATGATATCTCAATGAAATCATGTCGAAATAACCTACATTTAATGGAATCTTCATAATATTAAAATTTATAACTCTATAATAATGATTACCCAACTTCAACTAAATCATTGTGATTACGAAAGAAGCAGAAATCTTCTCAAAGAGACCATCAATACGATGAATATGTTATAGTTTCATCACTATTAACTAGTTTAAAATTCAGTTATCAACACATAAAAACAACATCCTTCCATCTTTCATAAGAAAAGATATAGAGAACCCCATGTTTATGTACTCAAATAGATAAATCACAAAACCATCCTCTCATAAAATTGAGTATTTATATCTTGAGCATATATTGCTTCCATTTAATATGGTTGAATGGAAACTAGTTTTGCACGAGGAATTAGTTCAGTTGTAAAGTAAATATCTTTCCCAAGTGCCATTATTGATATTTCAAGAAGGATATCATTCAGAAATGAATCCACTATGGGTGGAATTATGTCATGCTTTACACAATATTCATCTGAATAGGAAAAGAAACCTAGGCAGTGATCCCCCATAGTTTCTAATGAACTGGCCCTACATGACCTACCTAGATATGCTATTTTCCATGATGAACATAGTTGTTACCATGAACAGATATAAAGGTACCACTCCAATGGTAATAATATAAGTATTATTGGCTTGATAATATTAATCTATGGCAAAACCCCATTAAATGTATAGAATTTAATGATACTGAGCGAAATGATACTCACCAACCTCCAAAAAATAGCCATTACATATACATATTTCTCTCAAACACAATCAAAACATTGCATTGTTCATAGTTACTCAACTCAAAATATACACCATTAGACTCAAACAATTCAATTTTTTTGTACATATTAGACAATAAATGAAAGTTATATAAAATAGAATTATATAATTCATATAATCTATAAGGATAGTAACTCTTACTATTAACATCCCATCCTTTATCTCCACATGTGTAGGCTGTAAAAAAATAAACAATCCTACCCATGTACCATGTTCTCTAGTTCGAGTCCCATATGTCTCATATCTCATTTTTATATGTGTTTCATTTACATAAATTACCACATCTGATATCTCCTACAACATTTTTTAGTACTCCAATTTTTATAACCGAATGAGTTAGAAGATCCCCTTTTTATAATCTGTGGTAGTCTATCTCTACCATAATTACTCAACTACTCTGGGTTTCTGCAGAACCACTATATATTCCCAGTCGTTTCACAATCCTGGAACTCTACCAATGGATGGGGAGACTGGTTAATATACTATAACATCCTACAAAAATATTGTTAGATACTCGATAGTTTCCCTAAGTAATCGATCATTACCCTTGTACACTCTACATCTCAATAATATGGTTAATCTTATATTAGAGATGGTCTCTACCCTAAAAAGATATACTACTTGATTATAAAGAAAAATCCACTCTTCATCTAATTGATTCCCCCTCCTGGTTCCACTTAGAAATGATATCATGATTTTATAACGTAACATACATCATCAACCATATGATTTTTAACTAATATTTATTCTATCATTTATGTCCATCCAAATAGAACCTCACCATAATTTTCACTTATCCTATAATTGTTTGGAAAAATAGAACCATGTCAATGAATTGATCAACCTATTCCATCCTAGGTGTACCCCAATAGGTGAACCCCATAAACACTATCACCCACATATTACTAAGATTATCATTGTAAATGTTCTCCAAGAATATCTCCTTGATTTACATACATACCATTACCTCCAACATTTCAACCAAATATTAGATATCCACCTTTCTCATTTATGATCCATTTTAAATATAAGATTCCAATTTGACTATTTTTTTTAATAAGAATATATAATTGGTCTATAGTTTTCTAGATTAACCAAATGTAAAACACAACTATATCTAGTACAACCACATCAGTGAAGGTTGGTGGGTGTGGATACTATAATTATCATGTCATTTTAACCATTTTTCCTAAATCACACGTAATTTTTTTTTCATAAGCATCATAACAAGTGTAATGTTGTCAGGGGGATTATATCCTGCCCCTTCACTGAAAACTATTTGGTCATGTTTCCTCACGTCTAGATGATCATGCCAACACCATCCTCATATCGTCCTATAAAAGATGATCATCATGAAGGCATGTATCTATAATTACAAAGACAAATAATAAAAAACATAACACAATTTTTTCACATATAAAAAATGTTCATTCACATAATGTCACAAAATATCATCCCACATACAACTATCTATGGTCAATGCTGAGGCACAATCACTATCATAAACCATCCCTCACCTAGTCCATGGCTAACAACATGTGAAAAAAATATATTTCATTTTTCCCATTATAATCGCATTTTATACATTTCAAATCACAACACATATATTCATTTTATTCCTTCATCTTCATCATTGAGAACTATTTATTTTCAAATTAAACATGTAATTAAAATAATTTTCATTTCAAAAAATAACCAGAATGATTATATTATATTGGTACAAAAACTGATACTTGCCACAAGAAATATTGATTACTTATAATGCTGACTGAATAATGTAATCTCATGCCTTAACAAGACACGAGTAAAATAAAAAAAGTTATCAACACAAAAAATGTGCACCACCAATTGTGAAATAGAATCTGTATATAATAAGAAACATCAAGAACATCAACCCCACTTCATGAAAATGTTTTTTCCCTACACTAGAGTTACCTACACCCATGAATGAGGTAATGTACAAGGATTTGCTCATACTAATACCTTATATATGTTAAAAAATAATAAGAAAAAAGAAAATAATAATAAACATCCTTTCATTCCAGTTGTAATTTCCCAACCAGTGTTCCCCAAGATGGAGGCCCGATCTAGTTCGTTACATTACATATGTCATGTCTTTCCATATGTCAATGGATTCCAACTACAATATTGTATTTAATAAATAACGTAATGATAATATATCCCCATTATCAATGTATCACATTGAGATAAATAAATAAAAAATATACACATGATAATAAAGCTGACTAAATGTCAACCACTATTAATATAAGACAAATACCTCCTGATAAATTAAAAACATTAAATTACTATAATCCAATGCAATAAATATTTATCACTATAATAATATAAAGAGTCTAATGAAAATGAAAAATAATGGTACTCACAAATTTCCCAAGAAGGTCCCGACATCATTTTTTGTTCCCTCATCTGTGCTCCATCCTTATTCCCAAATCATCCATTTAACATTTTCAGCATGCCTTTATTTATTCTAACACATAAGATGTATATTATCGTACTGATAGTTTTTCCAATGTAGGGTGTCATTACAACATAGTAATCCACAACCAATAAAGTCCAATGATATAAACAATATCTAACAATGTATGATATTGTATAAGGAATAATGATAAATGAAAATGCACACATGATTCACATTTATTACTCTTTAACCAACCACATCATAAATGATCTATCACATTCCTATGTCTAAAACATGTACCATTGGGATTTCACAAATAATTCGTTCATTTTCATTCATTATTCATTGAGTTCCATTTTCATCTCTAGTACCATGATGAATCATTCCAGATACCAGATCACAATCTTGTGTTGGGGTCATGGTGTAGCATCATGGCACCCCATGGGTATGGTGAGCATCAATCCTATAGCCACATGTCATTATTCTTATACATATTTAAATATATAAATATTGGGGGATTTAAAATATATATGGAACACCATTGGTATTTATAGAATTAGTCTTTATCCAACCAAACATTGTTAGCATGCATATATCGGGGACCTAGAGAATTAGTCTGGCACTTTATGTGTATTTGGAGAATTAGTCTCAGACCCACACCTCATTGTTCAACCACATATATGAAAATATATAAATAATGGTTCATCATCATAAAACTTCATATAAATAACTAATATAATGGTACACCATTTCATTTATCAATCATACCAATTTTTATTTACTATATTCTTAAGTAAAAAAGTGATCAATTCAACATTAATCCATTTATAATCATCTATTCACATCACATTAACCCATCAGAATTATAACAATCAAACCTTTAAATCACATTTTTAAATGAATAATAAATAAGTAGATAAATTTCACAAAATCATAATTTCCTGTATAAAATACATTATTCATTATTTAAAATTAGAAATAACACTAAAGCGGTTACCATCAAATATGGTCTTAAAATCACCAATATCCCAACCTGATCTATGAATAATAACATATTGTCATGGGATTAATTTAACCATTATAATATTTTATGAAATTACCTTTTGTGGAAATTAAATGGAATAATTACATATAAATATCATTATGAATACTATTGAAATATAAATTGGTCCACCTAACTCAAAGTCATTAATGAACATTGAAGAAATAATAATATTCAATTTGATATATAATGGTAAAATTTACAACAACCAAGGGGATATTTGATCAAAACCATGGTCCAAGATAAAAATAATTATTCATAAAAACCTAGATCCAAACCATAATAAAAAGAAGGAAAATCATACTCATTAAATGTGATATAATGCGGAATTGAGTGTAAACTAGATCAGGAAGAAATTATATATCATAGAGGGTTTAATAACATCCAGCATATATCGAAATCCCCCCAAAAGTGGTGTGATGGGACATGGAACCTTGTTGAGATGCTCAAAAAATATTTAAATAATTTTATTTCCAAATAAATAGATTACAGATAATAATGGGGGTTTTGGAATATTTTTTGTAATATTTTGATTGTTTTTTCATTCTATGCAGATGTATTCATTAGTGGGCTAACATGGATTTCAAAATTCTATCCCCTAAAAATAATCTTGTAATATCTAATTTTAACATATTATACTATGTGGGTTCAAATTTTTACATACTATGTTCAAACCATGAAAATCCCCTTCATCGTAGGGTTCCTGGATTAGGATGGTGGGAAGGCCTCATTGTTTTAAAAAACCCCACAACCCTGTGTAGTGGGTCGCAAAGGGGATGTAAGATTTCCTATGGATCACTTCATAGTTTCCCCTAATAGTTAAAATTGCGCATCACCCCATAGTCATCCAAAATTATCTAAACACACTATATGCCAGATCAATGTGACACCCATCGATGATATTATCAAAAGGTTTAAAATAATAAATTAAAACAAGTGTACGATATATCCACAAAAGTCAGTATCTTATAATGTAGATGTTTTAAAATATCACCATTGGTGATCATGTGACCCAATAAAAATAATATTATGATTTATTAAAAAATTCTTAATCAAATAATATACCCTTTATTATGTAGTTTGGGATAATAAATTCTACAATAATTGATATCATATTCCAAATGGTACCCCATAAAATATTTTTACAATGGAATTCCAAGTACGTTTTCCAAAATGAATGTTGATAAAATTATAATGAAATTCTTGAAATTGGCTGATAGATTGAAAACATGGATGGAAAATTGAACATGGAAATGTTTCTAGGTCATCTGGGCCCTTACAATTAATGTTTAGTCCCTTATTAATCATAATTTATCATCTATCATTTAAATTTATTTTAATAACCTTCACTAATATTTTTGGTCAAAAAATATATTTTACATTAATATATATATATTATTCCGAATTTGTAATCCAATTTTAAAAATTAAAATAATATTAATGTTATAAGTTATTTTAAATTTAACTCCATAGACATAATTATAATGAATTTTTTAATGTAAAAATATTCAAATATTTGATAATTTCTTATATTAAATTTTATGTTGAAATAGATTTTAATTACCTACATTGTTTTATTTCATAAAAATATTATTTAATTTATGGATAAATATAATTAAAAATATAATGATACCTTATAATACAATTATGAATAAAAAGTAGTTTTGAACTAAAATTCAATATTTTTAACTATTCATTGAAAAATGAAACATGAAAAAAATAACAAAAATTTTAGCATACATTTTTAGGATGAAAATTAAATGATGAATTTTATTTTTTAATTTATGATTTACTAATGGTTCAATTTTGGAATTAAATTAGGTTCTTCATTAAAAGGGGTAAAAAAATCCTTAATATTAAAATAGATTTTTATATGTGAAATTGAGTTTCTAATTGTCATATGATTATCAAATGTATGTTTTTTATTTCCAAAACATTTTTTGGGGCACATGCTCCACTGTCGAGGATGTGCTGATGGTTTCCCTGAATTCCTACATTCCAAAGGCGACTGACATCCATCTCTTATTCAAGGACATTTTCTACCTGATCGAAATGAGATGATGGGATGTCGGTTCTTTCTTCCGTGGATTCCTCCTTGGAACTAGTCACCTTGTCATTGTCTCCCATATAGATTTATGTCAAGGTTTGTGAATCTCGTTCCCAGTGCCATATATTTTTGGACATTGGTTAATTACACTACTTCTGTTAGGACATTCCATGGGGTCTTGATAAGGTAGCTACCTTCAGTTAGAGTAGATGACAACATCAGGCATGTCGAGGAATCTCGGGGTGTGTGGACATTAGGGAACCTCTATTGATCTTCATAAGAGGGAATCTCAGGGGTGTAGATCCTGAGGCATCCCACATCAGTCATGGGGTATATTATGCCGGAGCCATGTCCCTGAGGTTTTCCTCAGCTTCCCATGTTTAACACAGTATATGACAAATTTTTAACGTCTAGAGGATACGGTTATGCCAAAGGGGCATCTTCCGAGTATTTCCTCAGGCATCTCATGTTTAACAAGAGGTAGGCCATGAATTTAACATCTTGCAGGGACATAATGAGAGTGATTAGAATGTCCCATGGATATGGATAAGTTTAGTACATCCCTAGAACGGCGCTTTAGGAGTGTTTACCAGGAGGATGGATCATAACTCCTAATAGGGACAGATCTGGGGTTTTCTGTCCCATAATGGGAAGATATCCCACCATGATGGCCGATTTGGAAACGACTAAGGGCGGGATAGAGGGAGTGCAACCCAGAATATGGGGCACCATGGTTTACTATTAGCTAGGATTGAACCTCGTAGAGGATTTCTAGGTACCCTGTCTAGACGCTAGGGAACAAAACCCATTAAAAGGGAGATGAATCGGGGGGTACATAAAGGAGAATGAACCGGAGACATGCTGGTGCTTTCGTGTGGCTAGCGGCTTAGGTACTGATATGAGCAGTGAGGAGGTGGATTACATGATCCCACAAGGATGTGGCGGCCCGGGTAAGAATCAAGATGGATGATGGAGTGTTGAATGAAGTGGAGGGATAATGATATGGAACTGATTTCAAGACGATGGTGATGTTGGGCTTGAGAATTGAAGAGACTTCATACATATACCTATGGTAGGGAATCAAAGTCTGCATAGTTTGGTTGGATGATGGGATACCTGAAGATGTGGCACATGAGAATGGATGCATGAATTGGACCTCGAGGAAGTGGAACATCCAGGTTGGGGCATGAACTTCCAGAAACACATAGGATCGAGGGAGATATCAGAATGAGATATGAGTAATGGTCCTGATCCTAGAGAGGCTTCCTATGTATCCCTATGGAAGGGAATCAATGTCCATGTAGTTTATCCGATGGTGGCTTATCATCGATTGGGTACATCAATGGTTTACCACCAAATGACGTTGAAAACGGCTTACCACTTATTGGTTTTGACAAAGCCATACCGCTGAATGGGGCTGAACATTAGGGAGGATTCCTACGTACCCTATCTAGGAGACAGGGATCAAAGCCCATGTCGTTCAAGATGGGTTTAGTGAACCGATGTGAAGATGGTCGGGACTAATGGGTGGTTGGATTGAACATCGTGGAGGTTTCGTACGTACCACACCTTAGCAAGGATCAAAATTCCACATAGTTTAGGGTGGTGTTGGTGAGTCGATGTGAATATGGTCGAAGCGAATGGTTGTTGGGCTTGATCCTTAGGGAGGCTTCTTACGTACCTTGTCTTGGCGAGTGTCATTGTCCATGTAGTTCAGGGTGGTGTTAGTGAGCCGACGTGAAGATGGACGGGACTATGGTTATTGAGCTTGAAGATCATGGATACTTCCTATGTACCTTTCCTTGGAAAGAATCAATGTGCACATAGATAAGGGTGGTGTTGGTGAGCTGACGTGAAGATGGTTGGGACCAATGGTTGTTGGGATTGAACCTCAGAGAGACTTCCAATGTACCTTGCCTTGGAAAGGATCAAAGTACACATAGTTGAGGGTGGTGTGGGAGAACCAAAGTGAAGGGTTTTTTGGAACGACTGAGTGTTGGGCATGATACTCAGGGAGGATTCATCTGTACCATTCCTTGGAAAGGATCAAAGTCCACAGAGTTGAGAATGGGATTTTTGGGGCTTACACATTAGGATGCCAGGGGGATGCTATGGAGCGACAATGGTGAATGGGACTTACTAAAGGTATCTTCCCGGACGCGGCAATGGACCGACAATAGTGAATGGGGCTTACGCAAGTATGATGTCTTGGCGCCGCTATGGAGAGACATAGGTGAATGGGGTTTATGCAAGGGAGATTCCTAGGTGCCGCTATTTAGAGACAATTCTATATGGGGTTATGTAAGGAAGTTTCCTCGGTGTCGTTATGGTGCAGCAATGGGGAATGGGGCTTAAGAGAGAATGTGACCATGTTCCGCTATGGAGCGGCAATGGTGAATGGGGCTTATGCAATGAATCTGCCCAGGGTGCTACTATGGAGAAAAAATGGGGGATGGGGCTTATGAAATGATGTTGCCCATGTGTCGTTATAGAGAGGCAATGGTTGATGGGGGATTATGCAAGAAAGCTACCAGGGTGCCACTATGTAGCGGCAATGGTGGATGGAGTTTATACAAGGAAACTTCCCTGGCGCGGCTATGGAATGAAAATGTCAAATGGGTCTTACAAAATGATGTTGCCAATGTTCCATCCTCAAGTCTGTCCTTCAGATCATCTCAAATCACTGATGGTTTGAGGCATATAATTGTGTCCTACAGTCGCGTGCTAGTGCAGAACCGGGATAATGCCAAGGGATTTAGAATCAGTCTGAACAACAGGAGGTGAAAAGTGTGAATCAAATGCCTGACATTTGGAATGAAATGAGTGTGGCATGATTATGGAGGATAAATGATGACCATGTTCAAAACATAGCATCCATATCGTGTTAGCTTGAAATGGGGACTAAAAAATGTGGGTCGACTGCTGACTGTGTTCAAATCACATGACATGACTCGATGTGTTGTCTCAAGTGTTCAGGGGCATTGGCCCCGGACGGTAGGTCAGCCGATGTGGCTTGGGACCAGGCCATTAGTGGGTCCCTGCAGATATGTAAGAGGATGAAGATCTGAATGAAGGACTCACAAATATTGAGGTGTTGTGATGGAATAGTCAAATGGTTTCCAACGCTCTTGAATTTATGCCATTGTAATCATGTCATGATGTAGCTTTTTATTTTCACATAAGCCATCACATATTTTGAACAAGAGGCATCCTATTATTGAATGATAGGAAATACTACATTTCATAATCATTTATAGAGGATTGTTAGCATCAAATTCTTGGAGCATAAGGAATCCCTTGTTTGAATCAAGAGGCATCTTATATTTGGAAAACCGGTATACTAGAGTTTATTTTCATGTAGAGAGGACTATTGGCATCTTATACTTGGTGATTAAGGAATCTATTTTATGGAGCAAGAGGCATCCTATGTTTGGTAGTAGGGTGTTATGCTATTTATAGTCATTTATATAGGACTATTGGAATCTCATTCTTGGAGCATAAGGAATATCTTGTCTGGGGAAAGAGGAATCCTATTATTGGAACATAGGGTGTCCTACAGTTTATAGTCATGTAGAAAGGTTTTTTGGAATCTCATTCTTGGAGCACAAAAAATCTCTTTTTAGGGGAAATTGGAATCCTATGTTTGGAACATAGGGTGTGCTACATTTTATAGTCATGTAGGAAGGACTTTTGGCATCACATGTTTGGAGAAAAAGGCATCTATTGTCTGGGGAAAGAAGAATACTATGTTTGTAACATAGGATGTTCTAAAGTTTATATTCATGTTTAAAGGGTTGTTGGCATCTCATGCATGGTGCATAAGGCATATCATGTCTGGGGAAAGTGGAATCCTATGTTTGGAACATTAGGTGTTCTACAATTTATAATCAAGTAAAGAGGAAAATTGGCATCTTATTCTTGAAAAATAAAGCATCTCTTGTCTGGAGCAAGTGCCTTCCTTTGATTGGATCATTGGGTGCACTATAGTTTATGGTCTCATAGAGAGGACTGTTGGCATCTTATGCTTGGAGAATATGGCATCTCATGACTCGAGCAAGAGGAATCCTATGTTTGGAAAATATGGTATACAATAGATTAGAGTAGTATAGAAAGGACTGTTAGGCATAAGGCACCTATAAATTACTGGTTTTGGGACATATGCAAGAGTGTCCCTTTCTTCTTCAACCTGGCATTGGAGTGAGGTGATGGGGATTCGATGAGTATGTGAGGAACAGTTCAGCTGGAGGTACACAAGGAATTGATGATGAGAATCCAACTCATGACCTGGGAAATGAACCATGACAAATATGTCGACTCAAAGTGTTTCTTGGTGTGTAGATGGTTATCTCAAATCATGGTATTACCTAGGTGGATGTTAGGTGCGTATAAGGGCGCAATGGAAAATGCCGACATCCTGGCCTGAAAAGTACATGGTGAAACTCTCCATTTTTCATGTGGGTCAGTGATGGTAGTGAAGGGACTGGCCCATCGGGCTTGGACCGCCTCCCGATACTAACCCCGAGCGGGGGAGTGGGGGTGCATGCCCCATGCTATGAACCAGTGGGCAAGAAGGTAGGAACCTCAAAAAGGATAGGTCTTCGTGATATAGCTTCACAGATCAATGGGGGTTGTGGATCATGGGGTCTCGAAAAAAATCTTCACAAAGGAAAGGTGCTCACAAAGAATGGACTTACGGACCGGTTTCGCAAATGATGCTACTCACAGATCATGGTCTCGGGGATTAGCATCGCGTAGGAAGCTACTCACGGAGTATGGGCTCGCGGAGCAGCTTCGCGAAAGAAGCTACCCACAGAGCCGTTTCGCAAAGGAAAGCGTAGCTCTGTAAAATGTGAGATCGGCCGCCCAAGGGGAAGCGTGACTATCTTTTAAAGGGGGAGATCTGTGTATTTATATGTAATAGGCTCCATGATGTAGAGCTCGGTCAATGCGAAGGCGGATCTCACTCCGCGATGGGTTCGCAAACGTCAATTGGGGTTCATGGAGAACCGTGCCTCATTAATTCCTGGTAGGATCACGAGCGTCAAAGGGGTTCACAGAGCATCCAACCTCCTTACTCAATGGTAAATGTTTGAGCTTCATGATTGGGCTTCGTGAAATAGTTTTCTTTCCCAACATCAAATGTTAATAACTCTTTATCCGTATTATCATTCGGGACCTACCACCTGTCAAATCAAATTTTCCAAAATGGTCTACGACCATTGATCTTTTATAGAAGCATTTGGTAAAAAATTTTGATGCATTTTCCAGTGAAAGCATTTTCATAAAAATATAATATTTAAAATAAAAAATATATATTTCATGTTAATAAATAAAAAATTATAATTAGTAATATTAATTAACATTGAAATCCTTTGGATGATTAAAAATAATTTTTTTGTATATCAAATTGGTTCTTATTTTAATTTCTAATGAATTGATAACCAATGAAGTCATTATATATTTATATAAACCATACATTTTCTTATGTTAGTTTACACTATTCATAATCACTAATATAATTGATAAGTTATATTATAATATATTATAAAATAAAAATTCTGATAATACATTGTTATTTTGTGAGACTTGACCATACATGTAAAACAATCTATCATTGAAGGTCTCACTTGAATGTGATGTAATAAAACTAAATATTTCATATGGAAAAAACAATATCATGTATAGATTTTATTTAAAATATTAAATATATAGTAGATCCTTGAGAAATTATATCCCCTTACATTCATGGTGATTCTTGTCATATATAGTATCAAATACAATGTTGTACTCTAGCAAATTGGGGTATTACAATCTCGCCACATTAATTAAATTATTTAGTAGAAATTTAAACCTGATGTTGTTTATATATTGATTTATATTTCCAACATTTGAATCCCACATCATGATAATGTTTCATAGAACATCCTTTATAAAAGAGGGAATATGGTGTATAAAGATGTATAAATTTCTATATAACTAGGTATCTCTGTAGGATAAAATTAGTGGCAAGAGAAAACATGTATGTAGTGGAAAGGAATAAATATTTACAGTTATTTATTGATTTAATTAATAAAAAACATGTTATTTATCAAAAAATGTTAACGATCTCAAATCAATATATCTATTATTATTTTTAAAATAAATCAGTTCATGAGAAATTAATGTATAAAGAAACTTTTTTCCTTTGATGAATCATTCTATAATGATTAGGACCTCTTTTACTACTTATGTGTACTTATATAATATATTTATATAAATGAAATTTCAAAAAAAAATTAATATTTGATCAATTTTCCAATTGATTCAAAAATTAAAATTGATACAAAAAGAAAAAAAGTAAATTTTATGCGATATTAAAGCCCGTAAAAGGGTGAAATTTCAAACTATTTTTTGTTATTTATATTCCAAAAATAATATGGCTAATAAATTCAAATTTAATCTATAGAATGTATAATAATTATTTATCATTAAAATTTATTCGTGAAATTAAATATGAAATCACAATGAAAAATTAACCAATACACTGCATAGGTCAGAAATTGGCATAATACCCTTATCATCCATTAGTAATGGTTTCAAGACCCACAACCTTCCTAGAATTGATTATTTGTCACCCAGTTTATATGTTTTACTTTTATGAGAACAAATTATTATAAATTACAAAATAATATACATGATGTGCTTGAAATTTATTAATTAAATAGAGTGTTAACGTTGATTTTAAATACATCCCCAATAAAAATAAACTTAATTCATTTTATTTTAGCATAGGTCATTGCTTGGTCTAATATTTATCCATAATATCAATTAATTGTTTTATAAATCATGAAACCTTTTCATTAATCTATAAGCACTAATGATTATCCTAGATAATGTATTATCCAAATCATTAATATTATTTTATAAATATAATGTTAATTATCATAAGAATGTCCCCCGGTAGAGTTATGGCATGTTTTATTTTACAAGGTTATCCCATGTCTAGCTCAAAACAATATGTTGATGTTATTACTCCTAGGTACATATCATCATTAACCACTTCAACATGATTTATCGATTTTTGGAATTTTAAATTAGAGGACCTAAATAATATCTAAATTACCAATATTCTACGACTTTCGTATATACTTTTCCTCAAATTCAACCTTAGGTTTATGTTCTCAAAACTATGTTTTCCAAAATATAGTTCATAATTTTGAAACTAAAATTACATTGATACTACCTAAAGTGATAATACCCTCGAGATCCTATATGTGGAGTCCTCTAAAAATTTCATTGACATGATTACAAGGTAAGGAATAATGATTTCTGTAGTATTGGTAAGCCAAACACATTTTTGAGCTTTGTATTTAAAATTAATACATTAATTAAAATGTATTTTTTTCATCAAAATATGTTAATAGCATTAGGTATAAAATTATTCAATCCTTTAAACCCCTTTATATATTTCCATGTATGTTTATTGGATTCTGGGGTAACGAAACATAATATGGGTGAGATCAAATTCGCAGTAAGGGTATTTTATAGAGGAAGTAATAAATAATCAATAAGATTAATAATTATGCCATTATATGTAATATATCACATGTAAAAAATATTAAAAATATTGAAATACATGCCATTGAAATGGAATGATATTAAAAAATAAATATGGAAAGGTACGAAACAGAAACACATTTGATTTAATCTGTGAACTAAAAATGAAATTCGTCTGTATACATGTTAATGCATTATATCACTATTGAATAATAACTAAATCAAAATTAGGTAAATACCAATTCGTTAGACACCATGGTTCCATGGTACATAGAACCAATTAGATTAAGATAATGTTTTCCTATTCAATGTTTTGTAACAAATTCATCACATAGGATTATCGATGCATTAAGGGGATTTCATTAAACATCCCCCAACCAATAGGTCTTACCTTAAATTTTCCATAACCAATGTATTACATGTCCAAAACAAACCCCAAATCTAATAAGGAATATACCTTATCAAATATTAGTAATAAATAAATATAAAAATTTATCAACATTTCCCTAAATAATCAAATAACATTCAATGTAAAGAATATTTGAATAAATCTATACATTTTAGGAAATAATAATATCCATGAAAAATGATATCGATATTTACGATAAAATAAATATTCAATTGATCATAGGAAATTGATTATATAAAAGGGACTAAAAGTAATTTAAGAAATAATTTGAATAATATCCTTGAAAAAAGAAATCGGAATCCATATATTGGAAGACAATGAATGAAATCAATAAAACACAACAAATGTGGTGTAAAATAAAATATTTTCTCATTGATGAAATAATTCATTACTAAAAGTTCTTTCAAAAAAATTCTTGCTGAAAATATATATTTGTTTTGAAAATCCTTTTGAATAATTGTATCATTGAAAATAATGGTTGAAAATATTTTCATCCAAAATATTTTCCTCAATCACATAAATTAATCTTAAATGAAATAAAGGATGATAATTCTATAAATTCCATTTGGGGAAAAAATAAAATTCATTGAGTTAGTTTAAAGGTTACAAATTATCCTCATTATGAAAGAGAAAAAAATATTTATTTGAAATAATTATAAAATACATTAAGTGTAAAAAATTATTCACCAACAAAAATTAAATCTATTTTGATAACATTTTCCTAAAATAATGTTTTTAGAAGAAAATAGGTTCTTGCTAATGATATATAAAAAATTTGTGTCTCCTAAAAAAATTTCTGAAACATTTTGATTACCAAACTATGGGAAAATTATACTAATAATTAAAAATATTCATAAGTAAATATGGGATAGAAAATTTTATGTCTCGATGAATAATTTACATATAATGTCCTTTAATGTTAATACTATAGAAATAACATAAATTTATTATTGGAGAAAATAATATTTAAACCTTCTAATGCATCCCATAACACTGTGAGACATTTTAAATCATATTACAAATAGATTAATAAAATTAAATGAATGTTTAAAATTAAATTAATATATAATTACTAATGATATAATATAATAAAAACAACATTAAATACACAACACAAAAGATGTAATTTGGGATCATGATATTTTCTAAAGGATGTAAAACATGAGATGAGAATGCATTATATTGTGCTTTTTAGATTAACGCCTTTAAATTTCTTGTATAATAAAAATATATTAATTATATATCATTTTAGAAGATATTTTATGGTTATAATTACATTTACTTCACATATAAGGAAGTTGTACAGGAAAATAATCAATTACTTTTACATCATGTGTTTTCAAAAAATTCTGTTTGTGTGTAAAAAACAACTTTGGTATGTCAACTAAGGTAAAAGGTATCATTATATAAAATATCTATTATAATAATATTGAAATATATATTATATTTATAAATAAACTATATTTTTAAAATCATTCCTTAAATATTGTTATGAAATTGAATGAACATTAAAATCATGGAGATGGTAGGATGTACGTATGCTTGGGTAATGTTCTATTTTTCCAAGGATTATTATAGAAAGAAGTTATATAGAATTATATCATTAAAAAATAACAATTTCATCATAAATGAAATATTATTTAATAATATTTACTTATATAAATTTCATGTGATTTAAATTGAATCACATCGTGTCGAGGAAGGGAGATTCCACACATCCACGACCGACAATATCACTTTTTAGTATGTGAATGTATAATAACAATATATATATATATATATATATATATATATATCCATAAAATTAATTATATCCTTGTTATAATTTATATGTTTTATATGACTCCTATGATTAATTATAATAATATTATATACATTCGATGTGTCTTTTGAATGAATCACGCCACTTTGATGGGGTGGTTGTCCACACATCCTCAATGGATGTTATCATTTTACATAAAATAGAAGGTATAAAAATTTGTTATGTAATAAAATTAATGAATTTTAATGAAATTAAAAATATAATATAAGAAAATAAAAATATTTTTTTTTATAATGGCCAACATGAGAGGTGGATAATGAAAAAAGAAACAATCATCATTTCAAGATGTAGTAGTTCACAGTACACAAAAACAATATTTCGTAACAAATTATATGGATGTATGGGTAACTGTACGTAGAAACCATTGAATAAAAAATAATATTTTACATAGGATAGAGGTGGTGATATTCAATAATAAAATAAGAATATTTTAGGGGATGGATAACAGATATTAAACTAAAATTGACCAGGAAAGTTGTTATCTCTTAATTGGTTTACTCCTTTTGGATTGAACCTAAAGATTCAATGGATTGATTTCAGAATAAGGGTAGGAATCATGGATTGGTAGAGGTATGTCTATGATATATTTTTTCGATCATGGTTGAGACAATGTGGCTTGATAGGTGTGATGAAGTGAGAGGAGATGATATCCTTTTATAGAGGAGGGGGAGTGTCAATCTTGTAGTACTTTTACAATGGAATTCCATGCACATTTCCTCAATTATTGTTAATAAAATAATGGACCCAATTATAGAAAAGGGAAGATATGGTCCATATATGTCCATATAATGTCTATATTACATGTTTTTATATCATTTTGGTACTTATTATTAAGGTTTAATCCCCTATTATGGTTATTTTTTCTTTATTAATTTTAATTAATTTTAATCAAATTCACTAATTGTTTTTATAAAAAACAATTTTGGAATTATTATAAATTATATTTTATATTTATTCAAAATATGGAATAAATTTTTAAACATTCCATTTAAAGACCCAGAATATCCATGTATATTTTTTTTAATTAAATGTGAATTTTACAGGACCGCAAAATCTGACGGCGCGCGATTCTGATGCCCAGAGTGCCCTAAATGATCCGTTGATGTTTTTGATCAGCTTAATTTAACGCACATAAGCAGTTCTCCTAAAAATCTAGAATAAATCTTAAATGGTAACTCAGATTAGAAATCAGAGGGTACCGTTGCACTCAGGATGGAGGGTTTACCCTTGGCATGACTTATGATTTCCATATGCATGACTCCTCTGAGTAAACCCAAAAAATGTCATAACCATAAATAAAATAATTAAATAAATTAGTTTATTTTTCAAATGATTATAATTCAAAAATGGTAATTCAGATTAAAAATCAATGACCACCGCTGAACTCATGAGTGTAGCTTCCTTTATGCAGAAACTAACTTTGGCTAGAATGGGCCACCAGAGAAAGTTAGTTTTTGGCTGCAAACAAAATAATTAAGTGACAATTATTATAATGTAACATTAATAACATCCAACCAGAAACTCATCTTTAAAATCTGAGAGTACCTTTGGGTTCATTGGTGCATGTTTCATGTAGGCAGAGCCTAACCTCGACTGACGCGAGTCGAGGGTGACTGATAATAATTTTCCGAACTTTTTTCAGGTACGTTTAGTAAACGGGAATGCGGCGTTTTGTATATTTTGAACCGGTGCTCAGAATTTAAATATAAGGGCCCTGTTGAACTCAAAGCCCTGGTATTTTCTTATAGAGACTTTCACCTCAATGGCATTTCTTCGAGAGTAAAAGATAGATTTTCAGGTTTTATAAAAAAAATCAATAAAATAAAGAGAGCTAACACTTTATATTATTTTTAGCCACCATGTGGAGGTTGTGTGGTTAAACCTACCCATGGGAGTTGGATGTGGGGCCATCACACCTCAACCTCGCATTTGAGGATAAATGAGGTGGTGACTACACATGGCATAACTCCCATATTAATGGGAGAAGACGAAAACCTCTCAACTCCCCTCATTAATGAGGGGGGAACCTCTTGGAAGCCTCCCATAAATTAAAGCCAACACACCTCTTAAATTTCCCCATCGTAACATAATTTGGTTTCTCCTTTTAATTTTATGTAACCGCATCATTGGTATTTATGATGGTTCTTAATAAATTAACCGTCATAAATTTCAACGATCCTTACCTACTTCCTTCCCTCTACTTTTTAAGGGAATCTTGGGGGTGGTTTTGGGATGGCTTTACCAAGGAATGAAACGCTGGAAAAGTGACGCGATGCCTGACACTTGGAGAATTATGCCTTCTCCAATTAAGAACGAAGAATTCTGACCTTCTTTGACTTCTTCCTCAGACATCTACATACGTGGAGCGTCATCAACGAGCCGCCACAACTCGGGATTAGAAGTTCTTAGTGGACGCAACCAATGACCATCCCCTACGACATCATCCATGACTCCGTCAAAGAATGATGACCTCCTTTTTGAGCCAGCGTAAACCAACTAAGAGCAAGGAAGGGGGGTTTAGCTTGTGCTTTATTTCCTTTTCTTTTCTCCTCATGGTTTGAAAATAAATCATTGCACGGTTGGAAATAATTGATGTTCATATTTCTTCTTTTTTATGAACCAATTGTTATCGTATTAAAAATAGAGATGCGGGCCGACCTAACATGGCACGAAATACTCAATTGATTCTTCTCTCTTTTGGCGTTCTACGGCAAGGCGATGAGGTGAGACGATGAAGACGACTACGACAAAGGTTGTGCTACCCGCAACCACCACGAATCGTGCCGCTCCCATGGCACATCAGTGCTCCTAGTTGAACACCACTGGCTGAGCAGTGCCCGACCCCCCTACCTGCAGCCTCCCAACGCCCTGCCCAGTGCGTGCCTCGACTGAACCTCCGGCATGCCCAGCCTCGCTGAAACCCTAACTGGTGACCACGTGTGCTTCCCGCATGCCCCCACGTCCTACTTAGCCCCGCAGGTTCCCTGCCCGGTGCCCCCGTGTGCTGCCCGTGTCCTTGCGTGTTGCCCCGTGGCCTTCCTGGCCTTGCCAGCGCCCTACCCAGCGCCCCTGTGCGCTGCTCGCGCACCCCCACCTTCCACTCGGCCACGCCAGTGCCATGGCCGGCACCCCCTGCGCTGCCCGCACCCCTTCCCGCTGCCCCACACACTGATCGGCACCACCGCGCCCTGCCTTTTCCACCCGCGGCCAGCCCGATGTCTAGCTGGACTGCTAGGTGCCCCTCATGGGGCGGGACGAACCGGCCCCGACATTCGGGCCATGTCGCCTGCTTGGTGACCTGCGGGAAAAACCACCCTCGTGGTCCGCTGGGTCAGGCCAAGTGGACCGGGCCGAAACATAATGGGTTAACCCACCCAATAGGCGGAGTCAGACCCAGTGGGTCAGACTGGGTCAACACAGACTGGGTTAGCCCAGTCTTGGTATGGTCTAAGTCGGTCCGACTGGGTCGGACAGTGCCCAATCCCATTACATCCCCTAACTTTCTTTGGCCACATATTTAGCACCCGACGTCCGTTTAACGAACCATCAGTGGTGTAATTTTTCTTGTATTGAATCCATCCCATTGAGAATACCCCGCTAGAGTTTGGTGTGTATTTGAGTTATGATCAGGTTGGATTGTACATGAATCTAACTGGGCCCCTGAAACTAAAAGGCTATTAACTAACAGACCCTGGGTCTGATTGATGCATTGTCTTTTTCATTGAGACCCGTATGATGTGGCAGACCATTGAGATACTTCTACGTGGTACTTCGTGAATGTTGGAATATAGACTAGTATCTTGTGGAGAATATTTTCTATAGATGAGTAGGAATTTCTGAGGGAAACTAGTAGCTGGATGAGAGTTGATGATTGAATACCGATTCGACTCGGAATTATTCGACTTGCCTAGTGGGGAGAGGCTCTGTGTGAGTGTGGAAGACCCATGGTGGGGACCTCCTCTTTGTGAGCACGTCAGACCCATTGTAGTCGATAGGTGGAGTTCCTCAGCAGTCTTCCAGGGGAGCACCTCTATGTGAGCGCAGCAGACCCACGGTATAGAGTGCCTTTGTGTGATCGTAGAAGATCCACGGTACTCGACAGGAGGAGTACCTCAGCGGTCCATGTTAGTGAGAAGCGCATCTAAGTTACATGACATGCCCAATATAATCTATAGAGGAAGAGTTCTCCAGATTTCGAGGGTTTAGTTTAATCAAAATCCTGGTTGGATCTGAGTCGGAGACTTTGTGTTTTCCCCATGATTGAGATGTATTAATTGATAACTTAGGTATATGTATTTCCATATATCTAGGTTAGGTTATCTATTGAAATCATACTTTGTGGTTTATCCGTGTAGGATTTTGTTATACCGTGATGGTCTCAGGGTCCCTACTGAGTATAATTATACTCACCCCTGCACGGGCTATGCACGCACCTCGTTTTTTTGGATGCAGACGACGGACAACGCTGACAGTGGCTGAGAGCACCATGAATGGACGGTACCTGGAGGTGGACCCGACGACAAATTTGTACATGGAGTATACAGATGGATGTGGAGCGTTGTGGATGCTATCTGTACCTACCCTTCATGAATGATTTTTCGAAGGAAGATCCAGGAACTCCTTTCACCTTTCATCTATATTGTCGCATTCCAGTTGTACATGTACTTTACAGTTAGGCTTGTATTTTTGGCCCCTTTTACTTTTCAGAATTATTTTTAATACATTTTTACTTAGTGTTTTGCATCTAGTTGTGTGCTATTTTGTGTTTGTTTATAATTATAATCGAAATTACTTCCCTATTTAGAGATTTACGCCTTTAGTGCTAGTAACCAGACCATGGCCTATAGGTAGTCAAGATACTGGCCCTGGGGGACGAGTCGTGAGAAATTGGTATCTAAGGAGTTGGTTCTACCACAGAACAAAGGACATTCATCATTCATTTCTGTAATGTAATAGTGTTAAAAGTACTATGTTTGGTTTTAGTTCATGGAGTCGAGTGTTGGTTCGGCGGCCGACGTTTCCATACACTAGGACCCTGTTTTCTGATTTACAACTCAGGGCCCGAAAAAACTGATTGTGTATGTGTTTTAAAAAGTTTTTCTTTAAGTCAACATAACTAGTTCATCTCACCAGGTATAATCTTTTAACTGTGGCACAACTGTATCTTTTCAGGATGCCTCCATGAAGACAACTAGTTATTGTTCTGAGAGATTTCACGATGACAACCCGTTGAGCAACGAGGCCCCAGTTTAGGCCCCTATTACTATGTTGGCACCTTCCGGTGGTGTACCAGCAGCACCACCTCCCACTAGGTAGAAGATTCCACCAGGTGGACTGGTGGTCAGTGCCTGCCGACTATGCATGTTGCATGAGTTCTAGTGAGAGAGGGATACGAGGTTACGAGGCAAGACAGATTCCCATAGAGTATAGGACTATCTTGAGGTGATTGATAGAGTTTCCCACCTAGTTGATACACCTGTAGAGCAGATATTGATCTTAGCATTTAGTGTTATCTAGTGAGTGACCATGAAGTTGGTCCGCATAGTGATGAGGCATCAGAACATGTACTTTTTCAAAATATTGTACCTTTAGGTAGTGTGTCACCTATATCACTACATATTATTCAGCAGTTACAACTATCTGTACTAGTAGATGACACATGTAAGATTAGGGTCATACAAGTGTTTTAGTATCATATTCCCCTCAGCGTTTGAGGCGAGCCCGACTCACATGAGGATGAGGACTGGCATGAGAAGGTGGCTGAGAGTTCTCTAGATATTGTACATCTTCATCAGGACGAAATTTTGGTAACTATGTATTCATCGAGGCATACCATTCGTTTTTGGTACGTGATGAATATGATACAATCTGTTATTTGTAACTCAAAATACTGAGTGAGGTGTGTTTTAGGACATCTGAGCCATAACCTTTATCTATATTCTAGAGAGAACCATTGTAGTTTAATGTTTTTTCACTCATCAGATACAACCAGGGAATGTTAGTAGTGGTAAAGAAAGAAACTAGCGCCATTATCAGAGACTAGAGTGTGTAAAAATATTTTAGAAGAGGAAGTGTTAAGGACAGATGAATCTGCAAGGAAATAGACGTGGAAGCTGATCTAGTAGAGCAGCATGAGGTGGTTTACATTTCGTCATGTTACAACCACCTGTCATTGTAGTCCTCGCCAGGCTCAGGGAGCTGGAGGGCAGGGGAAGAGGGTAGTTGCATGCAGTCAATAACTGTGACCCATGGGCTCTTGGAGTGGTTAGAGGTACGGTCTGTATCTACTACTAACTGTCATATCAATGGATATAGTTACCAATCATTCCTTCATTACACGAATCTTGTCCCAGACCTATAGTTTCATGTTAAAACGTTGACATGACCCCCACATTTGGAGATACCATTGGGAGGAGACTCAATAATCACACTTATGCCAACAATGTGATCTATACCTTGAGGTGAGAGTTTCTATTGGAACCTCTTGTTGGCAGCATCGAGGGCTTATGACGTTAGTTTGGGTATGGACTGGGCAACCACAGTTCATTCACAGATTGGTTGTATTAGGAAAAAAGGTTGTGGATATTCTACAATGTTGTGATGAGGTTTTCCATAGTTAGAGAAAAAGGAAACCCAGGCTGCAGATGTTAAACATATCCAAAGGTGGGTGCATCTGATCACCCTAGAGTCATCCAACCTTTCCATCTTGGCATCTGGAGTTTTCAGTTTTCAGTTCCAAAAAATAGTGACAGAACATGGGGAAATCTTTTCAAAAGAGGTTTCAAGGATTACCCCCCCCCCAAGGGGGAGGGACATATGCTTTGGCTTGATACTACCAAACGTTCATTCTAGACTTCCCCAGAGTTGCATCACCACTATATGCCTTGAAAAAGAAGGGGAAACCCATTGTGGTGTCGGAGAGATTCCAACAGAGCTTTCAGGAGGTGAGGCATAGGCTGACTAGTTCCCCCATCTTGAGTCTTCCAAAGGAAGGCTTATGGTATGTAGTTGACTACGACACATCAGGGCCTGGACTCGGATGTGTCCCGATGCAGGAGCAAGTAGTGATCGAATATGGTTCTCGGCAGCTAAGAAAGCATGAGTAGAACTATGGTACCCATGTCTTGGAGTTAGAAACAGTGGTATTCACCTTGAAGATGCATAGACACTATCTTATGGGGGAATGATTTACAATATACATTGTTCACAAGTGTATCAGGTGTATCTTCTCTCAGAAGGACCGACCCTGAGATAGCTATGTTGTCTTGAGTTCTTCCAGAACTATGAATTCGAGATAGTCTATACTCCTGGGAAGGGGAACATTGTAGCAGATGCACTTAGTTGGAGATCTGGTATACAACTGCTAGGAGAAGCAATAGAGCAGCTTGCTACTTTACTGATATCCTTTGTGAATAGAGATGGAGCAGCCTTTCTTCAGACTCTTATAGTCACTCTCCCAATTCATCAGTGAATCAAGGAGGTGCAGCATGGGGAAACTGACTGTGAGACCCGACATGCTCAGATATCCACATGATAGACACCTAGTGGATTTTCTGAAGGTGGAGGGAACATCATTTTCTTCAGAGGACGTACTATGGTGCTAGTGTCACATCAATGGTAAGTGTTGAGGGAGGTTCACAAATCCCCTCTAAAGGTACATCCAATAGTGGAAAAAATTTACCAGGACCTTTGACGGCAGCAATGGTGTCTAGGTATGAAAAGGTCAGTAGCGTAGTTTTCCCCTCGATGCCTCACTTGTGATCATGTGAAGGCGGAGCATCATGTACCTGCAGGCTTTGTTCATCCTGTAGAGGTCTCAACGTGGAAGAGGGATGAGATATCCATGTACATCGTGATTGGTCTTCCTCATACATCCAGGGGACATGACTCTATTTGGGTGATCATCGACCGAATCACCAAGCCGACTCACTTCCTACTAACCAGAGATGGTACGAGCTACCACAGAGAAGGCGTAGGTCATCCAGGTGTAGATTAAGAATGTACAGAGCAGACAGAAGTCATATACTGATAGGGGACGGTATCCCCTGGAGTTCGAGGATGACGACCATGTCTTTTTATGGGACTCACCTCAATTAGATCTATAGAGATTTGGATGAATAGGAGAGTTATCTTTGAGATTCATTAGACCTTTTCAGGTCCAAAATAGAGTTGGTGAGGTGGAATACCGCTTAGCTCATGCACCTCTGTTGCACCGAGTTGATGACATCTTCCATGTTTCCCAGTTAAGGACATAAGTGCACGACCCATCCCACATTATCAACCATGGAGATCTAGACATTGACGATGGGGAAACATTAACGGAGGTTATAGTACAGATTGAGGATCGATAGGAGCGGGTTCTTCATGGATGGTTGATACCTATTGTACGCATTTTTTGGTGGAATGGGAACCACTAGTAGAGCACATGGGATCGGGAGGCTGAGATGCATGCTCAATTTCCCCACTTTTTCCATTAGTTGTTAGTTTTGGCTTGCGGGTACGTAGATCCTGGAGATGGGTATAATTTAAAGACCCAGAATTTCAATGTAATTGTTTTTAATTAAATGAAAATTTTATAGTTCCACGAAATCTGATGGTGCGTGATTTCGAGGCCCGTAGGGCCTGGAATGATCCATCGTTGTTTTTGTAATGCATAAGTTGACTTGCATAAGCAGTTTTCCTAAAAATGTGGAATAACTCTTAAATGATAACTGGGATCAGAAATATGAGGGAACTGATTCACTCAGGATGGTGGGTTTACCCTTGGAGAGACATATTATTTGTTGGCATGATCCTCCTGTGAAGGAAACCGAAAAATGGAATAATCGTAAATAAAATAATTAAATCAATTATTTTATTTTTCAAATGATTATAACTCATAAACGGTTACTCATATTAAAAATCTAAGACCACCACTGAACTCATGAGTGTATTCATTCTTTAAGAAGATAATAACTTTGGCCGTAAAGGGGCACCCGAGAATTTTAGTATTTGGCTACAAATAAAACAATTAAGTGAAAATTATTTTATAGTAAAATTCATAACATCCAAACGGTAACTCAGATTGAAAATATGAGTGTACCGTTGGGTTCTTTGGGGCGTGGTTCACATATTAAGAGCCTAACATCGACCGGTGTGAGTCCAGGGTGACTGATAAAAATTTTCCGAACATTTTTTCAGGTACATTTAGGAAACAAACAAGCAGAATTTTGTAACTTTTGAACCGGTGCTCAGAATTAAAATCTAAGGGCACTGTTGAACTCGTAGTGCTGATATTCACTTAAGGAGTCTTTCTCCTGGATGGTAGTTAGTCGATAGTAATTGTATTATTTTGGGTATTTATAAAAAAAGTAATAAAATAATGTGAGCTAACACCTTATTTTATTTTTAGCCACCATGTGGAGGTTGGGTGGCTAAAGCCTCCTCAAGGGAGTTGGAGGTGGGGACCACACAGGGCTTGACTCCCCTATTAATGGAAGGAGAGGAAAACCTCTCAACTCCCCTCATTAATTATTTGGGGAGACTATTGGAATCCTCCCATTAATCAACGCCAATGCACCTCATAAATTTCACCAACATAACTTAATTGGCTCACTCATTTTAATTTTATGATTCAACATCGTTGGAATTTAGGCAGGTTCTTCATAAATGAACCATCAGAAATTCCAACGATCATTACCTACCTCTTTCCCTCTACAATTTAAAGGATGCTTGGGGGAGGTTTTGGGACGGCTTCACCGAGCGATGAAACGCTGGTGATGTCACACGACGCCCAATACATGCAGGATTATGCCTTCTCCAATGAAGAATGAAGAACGCCGACCTTCTTCAACATCTTCCTCAGACACCTACCAACATGGAGCATCGTCAACGAGCTGCCGCAACTCTGGTTTTGATGTGCTTGGCAAACACGATGAACTACGGTCCTCTACAACTTATTTCGTGAATCTGTGTACGAATGGCGTCCTCCTTTTTGAGCCAACATCAACCAACTATGAGAAAGGTATGGGGTTTACCTTGTTCATTAATTCATTTTCATTTCTAATCATATTTTGAAAAGAAATCATTCCATGGATGGAAGTAATTGACGTTCATCTTTCCTCTTTTTGATGAACCAATTATTATCGTGTTAAATGTGGAGGATGTGGCGAACCTAATATGGCCCGTAAAACTCCATAAATTCTTCTCTCTTGAGGAGTTCTATGACATGGTGGTGAGGTGAGCCGATGATGATGACGACGACAAAGGACACAATACACGTAGCCTCTGCGAATCCTGTTGACCCCCTGGTGCACCGGTGCTCCTGGCTGAACACTGTCGGCCGAGCGGTGCCCGACCCGCCTACCCGCGGCCCCCCAACGCCCTATCCGACGTGCACACCATCCGAACCTGCGGCCTGCCCGGACTCGCTGGTGCACTAACAGGCACCCCCGCATGATGCTCATTCCACTACGCACTACCCCGCGGCCTACCCAGCCTCGCTGGCACCCTACCCTGCACCCCCATGGCTTGCCGGGTCCCGCTAGAGCCGTTCCCGATGCCCCCACGCGCTTCCCTCTCCCTGCACGCTGCCCGACGCCCCCGCGCCCTTCCGGGGGAACCAGCGGCTTGCCCGGCGTCCAGACGGTATGCTTGGTTCCCCTCATGGTGTTGGCCGAACTAGCCCCGGCCTTTGGGACGAGTCGCCTGTGTGGTGCCCTCCAGGCGGAACCGCCCTCACAGTCTGCTAGGTCGGGCCCAACGGACCGGCCTGAAAAATAACTGGCTGACCTACCGAATATGCGGAGTCAGACCTAGCAGGTCTTACTGGGTCGACTGAGACCGGGTCGACCTAGTCGGGGTAAGGCCGAGTCAGTCTGATCCGGTCGGATCGGGCCTAGTCCTATTAAAACCCCTTATATTTTTTGGTCGTATATTTGGCACCAGACATCCGTTTGACGAGCCATTAGTGAAGTCATTTTTCATAGTGAGAATCAATCCCTTTGAGAATACACCACTATAGTTCGAGGTGTATTTGAGTTAAATTAAGGTTGAATTGTAAAAGAATCCAACCGGGTCCCCATGTATAAAAGACTTATAACTAACAGACCGGGCGTCCGATTGACGCGTCGTCTGTTGCATTGAGACCGAAGTTACATGGCGGACCTTTGAGATACTTCTACGTGGGACTTTGTGATAGTTGTATTATCAACTAGTATCTTGTGGAGAAGATCCTCCAGAGACAAACATGCATTTGTCCAAGAACCTAGTAGATGGCTGAGACTTGACGACTGCTGACCGATTCGATTCATAGTGATTTGACTAGCCCATAGGGGAGAACTTATGTTTTAGAATAGCAGACCCATAGCGAGGAGTTCCTCTATGTGATCATGAACGAACCATGGTACTTGACACGAGGGGTACTTCAGCAGGCTTCCAAGGGAGCGCCTTTGTGTGAGCGCATTAGACCCACGGTGGTGAGAACCTCTTTGTGAGCACAACTGATCAATGGTACTTGACAGGAGGAGTACCTCAGCTGTCCAAGATAGTGGGAAGCACCTCTGTGTGACGCAGGAGGCCCACTGTACTCAATAGAGGAGGAGTTACCAGTAGCTGAGGGTTCAGTTTAATAAAAATCCTGGTTTGAGCTGAGTTAGAGACTTTGTGTTTTCCTTGTGATTGAGATGGAATATATGATAATTTAGGTATATGTATGGGAATATACCAAAGTGAGGTTATCCATTTAATTCATAATTTGTGGTTTATCCTTCTTGAATTTTGTGAGACCTTGACGGTCTCGGGGTCCCTACTAAGTATCATTAGACTCACTGATGCACAGGCTATGCCCACACCTCTTTGTGTTGGATGCATCGGATGGACAACGCTGATGGTGGATGAGAGTGTCACGATAGGACAGTACCCGGAGGTGGAACCTACAACGAATCGGTACACAGAGGGTACGGAAATACGTGGAGTGTTGTGGATGCTATCTGTACCTACCCTTCAGGTATGATTTCAGGGAGGACGATCCATGAGCTGCTTTCACCTTTCAGTTGTTTAGTCCCATTCCAGTTGTACATGCACTTTATAGCTGGGCTTGTATTTCTGGCCCCTTTTACTTTTCATCACTCTTTTGTATATAGATTTACAAAGTGTTTTGCTTCCAGTTGTGTGCTTTATTGTGAGTATTTACAGTTATAAAGACAATGCCATCCCAGTTTAGGGATTTACGCCTTTGGTGCTAGTCGCGAGCCCCTGGCCTATGGAAGGAGGGCCTGGGGTAGTCACGTTATGGGCCCTAGGCGATGAGACCTGAAATTCCAATCATTGTAGTAGATTAACTTATTTTCAACATAATCTCTTAAATGGAATAATAATGTGAATAATTAAGGTAAAAATCATCTTAATGATTTATAAATTTTTAAATTAAATATCTATATGTGTTTTATTTTAATTTCCAAAATTTAATTTTGATAAAAATATTATCTAATTTTACTTTAAAATCAACAAACATAATAATTTATCAATATTAAAAAATTATATTAAAATGAAATTTTGAAGAAAAATTCAATATTTGTAACTATTAATAAAAAATTTATATTCAGAGAAAAAAACCACAAATTTATCATTATCCTAATTTTTATGATTCAATTTCCAATATGATGTTTATTTTGAAATATTAAATTTATAAAAGGGTCAAAATTGGATTAAAAATAGGTTCCCCATTAAAAGGCGTTAAAATTATGTCAAAAAAATTTATGTTTTTATGTGTAAATTGGGATTGTTCATACGTTATTATTATCAAATAAATTAGGTGAATATCAAAAATATTTTATTAATTATATAACATATATATTTCATTCACATAATTAACTAATTTTAGTTAATTATATTTGTTAAGACAAAAATAATTTGAAAGGATAAAGAGAAAAATACTTAGTTTTTTATCCAATTGGAATTTATTTTCATATATAATTAATTTATGATCAATGAATTCATTTTATATTTATATAAACCAAAAATATTCATAATTATGTTAACATAATTAATAACTGATAAAATAACTACTAGATTATGTAATAATTTATTTAATAATAGTATTTCATAATTATACATGGTTATTTGGTGAAACTCAGACTTCTGTGGAAAAAAGTATATCATGGAAGGTCACTAATTCTTGTGAAGAATGATAACTCAGTGTTGAGTTCTTTGAATTATATATCTTGTGTTTAACTTTGTGAAAATATTAAATATATAGTAGACTCTGATGATAATACATTCCCATACACATTTGGCGACGTGTCCCATATAATCATTCATATTCAATGTTGGACTCTAGAATTTTTGCGTATTAAGTGTTAAAATTTTAAAAATGATATCCATAAAAGTTATTATAATTTAAAAATTTAGTAAAAATTTCCCTGCTATTTTTAGACAATATAAATAGTAACAATTGTTAATTTTTGTTACCATGGTAAAAGGTATAATATGGAAATTGAGGACAGAAATATTGTGATAAGGATTATCAAATGACCCTAAATCTTTGGAAAATTAACTGGATAATGTTAATTCTTCCATTAATATAAATGGTTATAAATTTAATAATTTACTAGGTACATGTCCCTTAAAAATAAAAAGATATCATAAAAATCATTGAGAGAAAACAAATATCAATCTCTTACATTTAATAAATATAATATAGTTTCCAATATGTGCTTAAATAGAATTTATACTACACTATATATTTCATTATCAAAATTAAATGGTTTCTATATGTCATAGAAATATATTGTTAAATTTTAGTGAAGATATAGTTATCCTGAATAAATACAAAATAATGATGCACTAATTATTCATTTAATGAAGGACTCAATAAGTTGATATTAAAAATAATAAAATAAATATAATTCTAAATAGTTTATGTTCTCCAAATATTTCCTTGGGGAATATGAGAAATTAGGTGTATAATAGTTATCTTTTTTTATATTTATATTTCATTATTTATTTTCAAAATTAAAACATATCGAATAGTGTTAAAATTGAAAATAATTATATTTTATAAAAGTAATACTTTATTATATTTTATACAAATTTTAAAATCACTAAATTATACAAATTATGTAAATTACAGCCTATAATATCATAAACTCATCATTTATTGTTTAATTTAAACCCTATAATATAAACATTAATCCCTTTAATATTTAATAAGTTGTTCATATAATTAAAATAAAAATATAATTACTAATGATTAATCATAATTACAAGGTTTAAAATTTAATAAAAAATTAATAAAAAACATATTGGTTGGTGTAAATACCAACCTAATTTACACTATCTTTTTATCCATTTTCATTTTGTGGAATTTTTTTTGAGAATTAATATATTGTAAAACAACCATTTGAGAAATTCCAAAATTTCTCCTCCCCAACATTGAAAATGTGCACCTCTTCACAAAACCCCTTTCACCATGTGGGGTATACTAGATTGACCAAACACTGCCAAAATATATTCTAAAATTACCGAGAAAGATAATATATCTTATTTTATTCTCATATGACTAATTTAAGATTCTATTATAAGAGATTTGAATGAGCTGTTATGAAAAAGAGGTATTCTCTATAACTAATCAATCACTTTTTCTACTATTATATACATTTTATAATTCTACGATATATATAATAAAATAATATTTTCATCATGATAAATATTAATAAATTTTATTATGATTTCAAAAACACCATTATACATCCCAATTCCCACTTAACAATAAGTGAATGTATCACTCTTGTGTATGTATGGTTTAACATCTCCAAGTAGAGTTACAATTCATTTTAAACCACCATTATTTATGAGTGTGGGTTATGATGGTATTAATTTATATATATATATATATGTTATATAATTATACATTTGTAATTATAATAACATATCTACTTATTTACAACCTATTATTTTAGGAAATTATATATTACCTCATCCGTATATATAGCTTACCATCTCCATGATGTGATGTGATTCCTTTCTAATATAAATTTAAAATGGATGGAAATATATAAGAATATTATCAAAATATATGATATGAATAACAAAAAAAATGTTATTTAGTGAAAATATATCATACCATTTTTTTTCTCTTATCCTATAAGAAAAATAAAAATGCATTCACACATATAATCGACCAACTCTCTCCATGAACGATGTCTTTTATTTTTATATCTCAAAATTATTTATATATATAAATATATATGTTTTAAATTATGGTTATCCTTTACAATATTATTAAATCTCGATCTATTTTAGAGGTCCTTGGACAACATGTTAAGACTGCTTTGAAAAACAATGCTACTTTTAACCAAAACCTAACATTTACATGGAATTGTTAGGACGGGTGTAATATAAAGTAATAAGTAAATATTATATGTTATTATAATAATATGATATTATGGAAGATATATATTAAACCTATATTTCATATATATGATCATTGAATATATATCCAGGGAGTCTAGACATAAGATAAGTGGATATATAACCTCAATTTTTTCCTTGGGAGTTATGAGATATTCTAAACTTGTATATTTCTTATAGTGTATATAATAACAATGAAGTTAATATATTAAAATATTATTTAAATTTATGGGTTATTATATAAAGAATTTATGATCCCTCTTCCATGATGATTACAAATCAAAAGATACAATATCATAAGGTGATTTCCTATGAATTTTCCTTTGTTGGGAAACATGTTATTTTATAAACCTATATTCTTATAGGATGTATATATATGGCCTTGTAATATTTTGAATCAATAAAATAATTGTTTTCATTATATTATAAATTCATTTAGTTTTATTATCTATTCAGTCAAAGATCAGTATTCTTTCAAAATAATTGTTTCAAAATATCATTTAATTGTAATGTATGTAAAAATTAATTTTTTTAGGAAAATTATTTCAATGGATCATAAAATGGGATTGAAAAATTATATTAAATTTTTTATGGTTTAATACAAATAATTTTCTTTCTATTATTTTTATGATATAAAATTCATATTAAAAAATTGAAGGTATATTTTCCTCATTAAATTATCTAACAAGAGCATTAAAATATATTTTTAATCTAAGATGACATCCTATATTATTAATCATTATTTTATAGGTATATTATCAAACTATACCATTCATATTTATTCTCGAAATTGATTAACTTTTTATGACATGTTGATTAATATTTACCTTACATTTCAATGAACATTAATATGAACAAATGATTATAAAAACCATTAGTTTTCATTGTTAATGATATATTAAATGATTTAGGTTTTTATGTCACACACATGTATGTATTTAAATATTAGTGCAGTGGGACCTATATCCTCCTCTAATTCATTTGGGTAACGATTTTGATCTCATGATATAATTAACAGTATCCGGATAACATGATTTATCAACTATCTGATGTAGGAGAAAACTAATCCACAATGGGAATATTGGAAAATAAGATCTCCATTAAGGGAAATAAAATAAATGGGGATGTTGGTGTGTCCTCGAAGTAGGTGTAGTCCCTAGTATGTTCCTTGATATGTTTTGGAAATGTGCCTAGGCATATTTGGAATGTGATTTACTATTAATGTGTCTACCCAAACACAATTTCTCAGCCTTATTTTATGATTCAATTGATTATAATATTACTTCCTTTATGATTCATGTTTTATGACCTATTAATATTTATTACATAATTCATGTCTATGATCTCTAATATATAGTGTATGAACATATAATTTTATGTTCACCTTCTTAAACCCTTTTTATCATATTTATGTTTACAAATATTGCAGGTTTTTTAAAAAAAATTGGATTAACCCTTTAATATTTTTCATTTTCATATGTTGTAAATAATGGTTTTATTTATGAGTACTAAAGAGGATGATTATTTTGTAAGACATTGATGATCCCTCCTAAGACTATATGTTTCTGGTTTTTTATTCTAAATTCACTAAACTAATACTTTCTTTGGGCCTGTGATTTTGTATTTCAAAAATTATATGATGCAATGTGTATTTATTAAATGGTTGGTCTATTATATATTATACCATCCTCTATGGTATTTATTTATGAATAACATATTCTATAAAACCAGGATATTCATTTCAGATATGGATCTTTATTTCGGATTTTTTTGGGGGGAAATTGATGAAATTGAATATTTTCATAGTACATGACATGTACCTAATTTATTCGTAAAACTATATACTAGCCATGTAACGGGTGAGTACATGGAAATGTCGGTGAACATACAACCCACCTAAAACAGGGGCTAGTTGAGGCTAATATGTGGCATGTACCTTAAATGAACACTTCATGTACTTTTCTATTTTAATTTATAAATTTTTACAGGGTCGCATCTCCTCCTAAAAAATGGATTCTTCTACCATTAAATTTTACATGAGAGCAATAGAATAAATGAGAACAAAAATATTTTCCTAGTTCTTCATCTGATATATGATTGAGACATCACAGGTAGCGTTGGATTCCCACATCTTAGTTCTATTTTCCCCTAGTGCATATCTCTGTTATTCTTCATATATTAGGAGTTATCATGGGATGATTATTTTTACCATTTTCATAGATCTAAATCATTCTATTCCAATTCATAGTTCAACGTTCCATAGTATTGATCGAACGATATCATGATAGGTAGTTTGTGATTTTTTTGTGCTAAATGCGATGAATAACATAATAGGGAAATTTAATGATTTTTAATTTATGTAATGAAAAAAAAATTGCATTTACATTTTATTTAAATATTTTGCGATTATTATGAGACTGCAAAAATTTTAGGTGCTTGATTATGAGGCCTGGTGTGCCCAGAATGGTATTTTAACCATTTTTTAGCTTTGGTAAGTAAACATATGGGTAGTGTTTTATATCTTGTGTACTAGTGATTGCATTAAAAATACAAGGTCACCATTGAATCCACACCTCTTGGATAATCTAAATGGAAGATTCTCCATTACCATTGTAGGTCAGGTGAAAAAGTTAGTTTTGTGACTTTTAATGAAAAATTAAAATAAATTAAAAAAGATAATTTTTTTCTAAACTCAAATAGTGAAGTGGTGGGGGGACCGATGACTTGGAAGGCAATTAAATGGCTTGACCCTTCACCTTTGTAACCTCAAAATTTATACATTAAATGTCATTGATAAATGAACGACATTAATGATGTGAATCTCTGTCGAACACCCGTCTATTTAATTGAAGCATGGGTGTGGGTTTTTGACGGAATAGTGAAGAACCTCTAGAAAAGTACTGTGACACCTTCCATCAGCGAAGAACAGAGGATTTGATGATTCTCATTTTGGAATCGATTTGGAGGTTAATGGATGATGATTTTCAATGAAAATGAACCTTCTCCTTCATCAGTAATACCCTCAAAAATGGATGAACCACCATCTGTAGTGGTCCCCAATGATCTCATAGGTAGGTGTTTTATTTTTTTAATGATTATCATTGATGAATTGAATAATGTATCACTTGATATTATGATAACTCGGGGGTGAGGGGTAAATGAACAACTTCCAGACCCTCAGCTGCTTCGTTTAAGATTCATTCATTAGGGGAAAAACTTTAATTTCTTCAGAATCTTGAATATGGGAGCCACGCAGTGACGTCCGCATCCTTGGGGGGCTGAAGGTGCTAGCCGATAGAAAAACAGGCCACCAAAGCTCACCCGGTGGCCCGCGAATGATTTGTCAGTGAAACACCAGAAACTAGTGGCCGATTCTTGCTGACCATAGAGGGGGGAGGCCTAAATCTCCTGACCACAGGGATCGGAGGCAGCGTGCCATCGCATGCCACAGTGAGACTTGCAGCAGCTCAAATCCATGCTGAAGGCATGGACCTGCTCCCTGCGGGTGCCATAGATGACAAGGTGACACCATGTGGTGCCACAAATTAAACTAAATTAATGGATCTTTGAGCCATTTGGGATCGGTGGGTCGTAGCTTCAATGGCGTGGAAGAGGAACAAGGGGACTCACTGCCTATAGGTCCCACGGGTGACGATGTGGAAACAGCTGGCCCTTCTAATCAATGAGTTGAACAACTCCTTTGACCAGTTTCTCAGGTGAACCACATGACCCCCCTACAAGTGTGGCTAGCCGAGGGGCTGAACCACCAATGACCAGCCTAGGGGGCAAGCCCAAATGGGCTATCCCATGACAGATCGGGCATGGCCGGGTAAGACCTGAATAGGGTTAGACCGGACCCAGACCCCTATCGGGCCCAGATATGCCTAAAAGGACATATCATGAAAACCCAATTCCCATTTTACGAACCTTATACGATGATGAGATCCTTAGAGAGAGATGGTATTATTGATATTCTCCACATGATTTTTGGTGAATAGTTTAGTATAGCCTGGTTGGATCGACCACGATTCCAACTGGGCCCTCGGCACTAAAATGTCCATAACATAATGATCGGGCATCTGGCTGATGTGTCGTCTGCTGTGTTGGAACCAATATGGCATGACAGATCATGGGGTCACATCTTCATGGGACTTCATGCCAGATGAAATATGATTGATGGATTGAGGAGCTGTTTCTCTCAAAAAGAAGCATACTATGAGAAAGAATCATGTGGATGGTTGAGACGCGATGAAACATGAGGGATCCTATGTGGATCAGAACACAGAGATTCTCTCTGAATTAGAACCCATAAATTATATGTGAATCATCACCCAGAGATTTTTTATGGATTATAACCAATCAATTTTGTGTCAATCTACACCGAGTGATTTTGTGTGAATTAGAAGCCAGTGATTCTGTGTGAATCAGTACCCAGAGACTCTGTGTGAATCAACGTATAGTGATTCATTTTGAATAAGCACCTAACGAATCTGTGTGAATCATAACCTAGTGATTCTGTGTGAATTAGCACTGATAAATTCGTTGTGACTCAACTCCCAACGATTCTGTGTCAATATTCATCAATTCCTCTTGACATAATATTATTGGATAACTTTATGACTAATCATCTGCGATTTTGAAATTTATTTAACCCTGGCATGAGCTATTTCTAATACTTTGTGATTTTTGATAGAGATCCTACGTATGTTATTCCTCTGTGGAATTATGAGAGACTCTGGGATCTCGGGGTTCGTACTGAGTATTGTTATAAACAACCATGCATGGGATTCACCCAAACCTTGGTGGGTCTTGTGTAGATGACGGGTGGCTCGGCTGAGACTGTAGGAGAAAGGACCAGTTGGTGTAGATAGGAGACTTCTCGACATGGAGAGAATCAGAGATGAGTTGTACCCACCCTTTATATAGGATCCTTGGTGGATGATCACAAGATGTATTTTCTATTTTCAATCGTATTTGAACCCTTTTCAATTGGGCTTGTATTCCGAACCATTTTACTTTCACTTCATAATTTAACTATTTCATTTTTACATCAGGGTTGAATATTGTTGTTTTCTTGGGTTTTGTGTTTATATAGGTTTAAAGGAAATTCCTTCTTGTTTTAGGGGTACACCATTCCGGTGTTAGTTTCCATCCCCCGTCCTATGGAAGGAATGCATGGGGTCATCACAACAGAAGCCCTAGGGGACGTGTTGTAAAAAAGTTGTATCAGGGGAGTCTATTCTACCAAATAAACTAGGACTCTGATCCTTCCAATTGATCAATAATTTTATGTGTCTTGAGTGTTCTTTTCAGTTTGGGGAGTCAAGTGTTGGTGTGGAAAACAAGTTCTCCATACACCAGGATCCTGAATTTTGATTTCCGACTCGGTACATTAAAAAACTGATTGAGTGTGTTTTGGAAATGTTTTTAATTGATCAGTTTTGTGTCAGCTCACCTTGAAAATTTTTTTACCATGGAATACCTTTTTATTTTCAGGATGTGTCCATAGAGCCATCCGACAAGAATTAACAATAGAGTACATGATGATGGCCCCTGGAGTGACAAGGATTCAATGAAGGGCCATCATACTATGTTAAAACCATTGGGTGGTGTACCAACGTCACCACCACTAAGAGGGTATCAATTTCCACAAGCCCCAATAGTGGATGATGCTCACCAACTAAGCACATTACATGATTTCTAGTGGTAGTGGCCTTTAAGAATTCAAGGCGAGACAAATCCCCACACAGATAATGATAGGTTGGAGGATATGACAAGTACTTTCTGTGTAGTTAGGACACTAGTGGTGCAGATGGTGATCCTAGTTGCTAGTCCTTTCATGGAAGCTATAGAATTATGGTGGAGCTTAACACTCCAGTTACATGGCGAGGTGACCCTCACATGGACATACATTGAATGCCTCTTCCGGACAGAGTCCATTCGAGCGACACTACGCACCGTGCATATCCAAAAGCTGATGCACTTACAGAAGGGAAGCTTTTTAGTGGACCAGTACTAAGATAGATTCACTAACCTATTTCTCTATTCCACCGACATGTTGAGGGACCAATTATTCAGGGTCAGAACCTTTGAAAAGGTTCTATGGTTGGATATCAGAGCATTGATGATGTTGCTAAATATCCCGACCCAGGATGGTGTGCTCCAGTGAGAAATATTAGTGGAGAGATTCTTTGATGAGTTGGCACCAACGTTGAGAGCCGCTACCGGATGACAGGTAGAATAATAATCTGCATAAGGAAGTAGGTAGATGGTGTAGAGGTCTAAGATGACTATACATTTTGGAGGTTGACCAAAGATGTTGGGTTGGATGTGCAGAGCTTGTGAGGAAGAGAGGGTCCGGAGGGATTAATATTATGTTTCACGTGTGGTGGGAAAAGCCACATGGATCGATACTACCCTACCCACCATCCCAACTATTAGCATACTATTGAGGAACCGCTGAGGTAGCAGACGAGGTTCAACTGAGTAGGTCCACAGGGTGGTAGACGTCGTAGAGGAGCAGGTCCTGAAGTAGGTGGTGGAAGATGGTTTGAGGTTTTTCCTCCACCACCACTATGTGGTCCACCCCAACCACATGGAGCAGGTAGACATGTGCGAGCTCAGCTACAGGAAGAAGATACCAATTACCACGACGCTCTAGAGATAATTAAATTTATGATATATGTATATTATACCCTAGAAATTTTAATAACAGAAACTGGTTTCAATCACTCTTCTATTGACAAGACACTTGTTTAGATTTCAGAGATTCTGACGGAGCCATCGATACAATCACTACAATTAGAGACACATAAAGAAGAATATTTGATCATTACACACTCATACATGATTTGTGAGCTCACCCTAGTTGGAGAGAGTATCATATAGAATCTCCTTGTAGGTGTGTTGAGGCTTTATGATTTCATCTTGGGTAGGGATTGGCTATCCATAGACCATACTCAGATTTACTATTTTAGGTTCAATGTGTGTTGTGTCCGTGAGGATGAAATCATGTTTTATTTCACCGGTGAGAATGAAACCTTTGCAGCATAGGATGGGATTTCTAGGAGGAGGGAACATCCAGTCACTTTTCTGTTTTCTTTCCTTAAAATACGATTTATTGATGGGAGGAGTCTGAGTTATCCACTTGTGGTGGACCAATATGCAAATTTCTTTTCCGATGACGTTTCAGTACTATGTATTCACCGAGATTTAGGCTTCTACATTGACCTGTACATAGGGATGACACTGATATCTACACTGGCATATCTAATGGCTCCCGCAGAGCTTCAAGATTTGTGAGTACAGTTGGGGGACTTTCAAAGTAAAATGAATCAAAAGGCCTAGTTTTTCTCTATGGGCATTCCTGATTTTGATCACCACAAAGGCATATGAGAGTCTGAGGGTTTGTGTAGACTATCGGCGCCTGAACCAGGTGACCATGAAGAAGAATAATCCACTCACATGGATTGATGATCTCTTCATCAAATATAAGGGAGCTCGATGGTTTTCAAAGATAGACCTCAAATCAGGTTATCACCACCTTTGGGTATGATATTTGTGCATACTAGAAACAGATTTTAGATACAGGAATGGATACTTTGAGTTCTTGGTGTCTCATTTCGGTGTAACCAATGATAAAAAAGTTTTCATTTGGATCATGAACATGATATTTATTCTTGACCTTGATCAATTAGTTGTATAATTTATTAATGACATCCTGATAAACTTGGTGTTAGAGGAGGAGCATGCCAGACACCGTTATATACTTCTGGATAGACTCTGATAGAACTGTCTTCATGGAATGCTCATGAAGTGGCAGTTCTGGATACGAGAATCTCACTTACTCGGGCACATTATCTCGGATTCTGGAGTTGTTGTGGATGTAGTGATGATATAGTCTGTTCATTCTATGGAACCAGCCCATAAAGTGAAAAAGGTACGGAGTTTGTTGGGATTGACTAGGTGCAACTGGAGATTTGTACTTAACTGCTTCAATGTAGTGTTACCCTTTTCAACTTTGAATAAGAAGGATCAACCTATATTCTGTAAGAAGATGTTTTAGTAGAGTTCTGAAGAGATGAGGTAGAGGAAGACGAATGCCCCCATCCTGAGGCTACTGGAAGAGGGTGTTGGAAATGTCGTCTTTTGTGACCCATCAGGGAATTGACTAGGTAGTGTCTTGATGTAAGAGAGAGCAGTGATTGCCTAAGGCTTAAGGAATTTTTGATGGCACCATCATAATAATGCTACATATGACCAAGAACTAGCAGCAATAGTCTTTGCGCTGAAGATATCGATGCACTAATTTAAGGATGAATGTTTTACTGTTTACTCTGATCACAAAAGTCTCAGGTATATCTTGTCACAGATGGACCTAAACATGAGACATCAGTGATTGCTGGAGTTCCTACAAGACTATGAATTAATGATAGTCTATACTCCTCGGAAGTAGAACATAGTAGTAGACAAACTCAGTAGGAGGTCTGGTTTAAAGTTGCTGAGTGATGTGACAATGCATGTAGTCGCGCTGCAGTTATACATTGTGGATAGATATATAAAACCATACCTCATAATTATGATAGTCACTCCCCTAATTCTATAGTAAATTTGGGAGGCTCATCTTGGGTATGTTGGCTATGAGAACCATAGTGCTCAGATATCCTAAAGATAGTCTCTTGAAGAATTTTCTGATGGTGGGTAGCACATCTTTCTCTTCAAAGGATGCACCATGGTACCCATGAATCTACGAGAGGATCTATTGAGGGGGTAACAAAAATTAAATTTTTAGGTATATCGTGGATTGGAAAATATGTACATGGACCTCCAGTGTTAGTACTAGTGGCCAGAAATGAAGAAAGTAGTGTCGGAGTTCGAATTGCAATGCATCACTTGTCAGCAAGTGAATGTTAATCATCAGGTACCAGAAGGCTTAGCTCAACCACATGAGGTACTATAGTGGAAGTGGAATGGTATCTATATATACATTTTGACAGGGCTAACACATACATACTAGGGCCATATTTCCATCTGGTTGATCATTGAATTACTCACCATGTCGGCCCACATCATACCCATCAAAGAGCAGGGATTAATGGAGGGCCTGAGATGCCTATACGTGCAAAAGATTGTGCGAAATCACGGGGTTCCATCGATGATTGTATCAGATCTCTACACACATTTTACATCCCTCTTATGGATGTGATTTTAAGGGGTGTTAGGGATTAAGATTCTCTTATGCATCGCCTTCCATCCTTAGATGGATGGTCAGAAGAAGCAGACCATATATACACATGAGGACAGGATTTGTGCTTGTGTACTCAATTTTGGGCACATTTGGGAAGTCCACCTTCCCCTAGTGAAGTTAGAATACACCAATAGTTATCACTCCACCATCGGCAAGGATCCATCTAAGGCCTTGTACGAATGACCATGAAGATCACCTATTTGCTGGACAAACCCAAGAGAGTTTTCACTGATGGGTTCAGAATTTTTCCAAGAGACAACAGTGAAGGTGCAGATCATCCAATATCAGATGTAGCCTACATAGAGACAATATAATTATTATAATAACGAGAGAAATAGACCATTGTGTTTTGATAAGGGAAACCATTTCTTCCTACGGGTCTCACCCCAAAGTGGATTATAAAGGATTGGTCGGGGTGACATGCTATATCTGAGTTTTATCAAACCCTCCCGATCCTTAGTAGTGTAGTCGAGGTTGCGTACCATCCAGCCCTTCCCCCACAGATTCCCCAGGAGAAAAATCATTTCCACGTGTGGTAGTTGAGGAGATACGTGCCTGACCAATAACATGTTATCAACGAGGGAGTGATGGACATTAAAGATTGGTCGACGTTTTCAGTGTTCCCAATGGAGATAGAGGATCAACCAGAGCTAGTCCTTCATTGGAGGTTGATTACTTTGGTGCGAGTTTGTTGTAAAAATTAGAATCTTCAAGAGATCACATGGGAGAGGGAGGCTTAGATACATGTTTAGTTCCCCCATTTGGTCCCCTAGTTTTTTATAGCTTTTGGGGATGAATGACCCAATGGTGGGGAGAAATGGAAGACCCGAAAATTCAATGATATTATTTAATTATTTTGGGAGTATTATGAATATGGGAAAATTATTGGCACTCAATTATGAGGACCAGTCTCCCCATAATTGAATTTTGAACATTTTTAGGTACATTTAATAAATGTACGGGTGTAATTTTCTATGTTATGAGCTGGTGATCAGATTAATCATATCAAGGAACCATTGACTCCACATCACTGGTATTCTATTAAGGGAGGCTTCCCCTCAACGACAGTAGGTCATGTGACAAATTTATATTTGAATCCTCTAATGAAATACCAAAATAACATTAAAATTGATATTTTATGTTTCCTACTTCCAGTTAAGTGGTGGTGGCAAGACCAGTGACTTCTCAACCCATTAAATGGATGGACCCATCCCCTTTATATCATCAATGTTTCAACATTAAGAGATATTCATAAATAAACCAAATTAATTTTGTGAAACCCGTTTGAATACATGTCTATTTAATGGAAATTTGGGTGTGGTTTTTTTACAAAATTGTGAGGAACCTATTGAATGGTACAACAACCCCTTGCACTGATGGAGATCATAGTATTTGACGACGCCCATTGAGGAATCGATCCAAAGGTTGATGGATAACGAACATCAAAGCACGAAAACCTTCTCCTTTGTCTGCAATACCCTCGAACATTGATGAACTATTGTTCTTAGTGGTCACCAATGATCATTGAGAAGGGGTATTATTTTATTAATGTTTATCATTTATGAATTGAATAATATCCCACTTGTTATGATGTAAACATGGTGGGTGAAGGCTAATTAAAAAAGGCACTAAACATACACCTCTTTGTTCATGTCACTTTCATCAAGGGATGAACATCCAAGTCATCAAAATCTGAAATCTGGGTTCCATGAAGTGATGATATAATCCCATGATTTCTGAAGGCTTGATCTTAAAGAAAAACAGACAACTTGATCTCACTTAGTGGCACATGGAAGATTCACCGGCGCCCTTTGGCCATAGAAGAGGGCAGCGCTGCTCTGCGTCGTGGTAGTCGGATATATGGCCATTAACATAATTCCAAGGAGATGGGATGTAGTGTGTCATCGCGTGCTGTTGTGAGACAGACCACCACTTGAAGCCATGATGAAGGCAATGACGAGCTCCCTGCGGGTCCCGTGTATGATGAGGCAACATCACATGGGTCTGCCAATTAAAAGTGATGAACGGATCCTTGATCCCTTTGATAATGAGGGGACGTGGCATCAATGCTGTAGTGGAGGCATAAGGTTACCTGATCCCTGCGGGTCCCTCAGGTGACGAGGCGGTGCCATCTTGCACTGCCAATCATGGAGTAGAATGTCTCATTTGATCCATTTTTCCAGCAGACCACGTAACCCCTATATAGGTCACAATAGCTGGGAGGCCGAGCCGCCACAACGCAGCCCAGTCGGAGCGAGCTAGGCTGGTCTGCACCCTAGTGGGCTGAGCCCGATGCGGCCCGCCCTGACTAGGTCTGACCGGACCCAGACCCCTCTCTAACCTAGATACGCTTAAATGGCCATATCTTGGAAACTGGATGTCCGTTTGATGATCCTTATTTATAGCTATGATCCTTGTAGCAAGACGATCCATTTTAGATCCTACACGAGAGTTTTCGAGAATGTTGGATTACATCATGGTTGGATCGACCCTGAATACAATCAGCCCTTCAACACTAAAATGCAAATAACTAATTGACTGGTCATCTATTTGATGTGACGTCTATTGCGTTGGAACATATATTACAAGATAGTTCATGGGGTATCTTTTTAGTTGTACTTTGTTCCATTTGAAAAAATAATGGTGGCTTGAGGAATAGTTTCTCCCAGATGAAAATGTACCATGGGCGGGAATCTTGTGGTAGGCTGTGTCATGAAAAATGAAGAGTGATCATATGTGGATCAACACCTAGATATTCTATGTGAATTAGTACTAAACGATTCATTGTGAATCAGCACCCAATGAATCTGTGTGAATCAGAACCCATCGGTTTTGTGTGAATTAGAATCCAATGATTTTGTGTGAATCAGTACATAGATATTTTTTTAAAATCAAAAAATAGTAATTCTATGTTAATCAAAACTGAGAAATTCTGTGTGAATCAGCACTAGTCTATTTTGTGTGAATCCACAGTATTTCAACTAGATAGAAAAGGTTGATCTATATTTTTTCATTAATCATCTATAATTCTGTAATGTATTTATACATGGTTTGAGCTGTGCATATTGATTTGTGCATTGTGATTGATATCATACTTGATTTTTTCCTATGCTGAATTATGGGAGACCTTCGTGGGTATTAGGGTCCCTACTGTGTATTTTTATACACACCCTTTCACAAGAATTTCCCATACATTGTTGTTTATTATGAAGACGATGAGTATCTTAGATGAGACTATAGGATCTAAGACTATGTGGTACACATATGTGATTAATCGTTGTGGAGAATAGTGGAGGAAAGTTGTACCTACCTGTCAGGATTGATCTGTGGTGGATGATTGAAAGAGATATTTACTGTTTTCAGTTGAAGTTGTACCATTTCAGTTGGGATTGTATTATGTCTGCCTTTACTTTCCGTACACACTTTAACTACAACATTTTTATATCATAGTTTCATTATGTTATGTTCTTGGGTTATGTGTTTGTACATTTTTAAAGGAAATGCCTTCCCGTTTTTGGGATACGCCTTTCCTGGGCTAGTCTCTAAACCCAGTCCCATGGAAGACGAGCTTGGTGTAGTAACAACATGGGTCCCGAGGGGATGAGTTGTGACAATTTAAACCGGTTTCATTAAATGAAATAGTTCAATTGATTATGATGGGGATGTTTGATATGCATAAGTTTATATTCCCTGTTTATGGGAAACATGTTAGTTGTGGTTTCCTAGTATAACTATTTATGAATGAATGGCCTAGGTTGCATATGAGATGTACTCTGATTCCATTCCATGATTTGTTTAGGATGGAGGGTTATTGATTATATGAATTACATATGTTGTGATTGTGAATGCTATCCATATAGTAGTTATATATTTCTTATGTTGATTTGATATGATATGCACAATATTTTTTCTTATGAACAATGAGAGCCTTTGACTAGGAAAATTGTGTGGGTTTCCTTGTTTATTTACACCAGACCATGATAATCTTATTGTAGACATTGAACTAGGGGTATTGATTGTGAGAGATTCCTAGGTTGTAGATTGTAATTTATTAGTGCTATGTTAAGCCGAAGGGGTTAGACTGTGATGGATTTCCCAATGGCTTTTCATTGAATGATTGAGATGTGTCTTCTAAGAAAAATTGCAAGCTGGGACTCTGTTTTACCTTATTTTATGAGACGGTATGCAGAGAAAACTATTTTGTAACAATTTCAAAGGGGGATACAAATCTTATGGTACATCCAAATATTTCATTATTAATCACATTAACTAATAAATAAATTTAAAATAATGTAGTTGAAAAATTATTTATTGTTTTCCATTTAGTGCTTCCTAGTTTGTTGAATCATTTCTCTATATTACCCTCAATATATATTCACTATCATTACGAAAAATATATTTTGGTTGTTGTATAATTGGGTTTATCTCAAACCCTACTTGGGATATTATTAGGACCAAAAAATATTATATTGTTGTATGTATTGATAAGAAAAATCACCCTTTTCATCAGGTGTATGTTTTCTATTGGATTTGGACAGCATGGGACCATTATGAGGCTTCTAATGTTTCTGAAGCATACTTTATTTTTATTATACATTGGTTTCTGTATTTTTTCCAACATTGTGACTTGTTTTACTACTTTCCTAGAAACATGTGACATGAATTAAATATTTATATGTTGATGTTGTAATATTACTATCATTCTTTTGATGTTTAATTCTTTTGATGGTATTATTGCTTCAGATATTGTTTAATCTTTGTTATTACACAATTTATATTGTGTTAATGAAAGAATATTTTAACAATAATCAAATGTTGTATCGTGATTCTAGTCGTTAGCCTTTGGATCTTAGGAAAATGTGCTTCAGGCCACACGACAAACTACATCTGAGGAACATTTGGGAGACACCCAAAAATAGGACGTTTCATATTCGATTTGTTTTACATCCATATGTATGATATTATACATACATATGTGATATAAATAAAGGATTTTCAGCTGAAACTGGATTCATTGTTATGGAAAATATAGTACTGATTGTGGAAAAGGGTGAGAATATGTGTGGGGGGGGAGATAGTATATTTTTATTGAGATATATAGTAGAATTTATAAAACTGGAACGATTCATGGGAGTGAGAGTATAATTATTGTATCAAATGGACTAAGAATCATGGGATAGACTACAATTGAATATATTGAGGATTATAACCTAGTAGATTATTATATTTTTAATATCGTAAAAATTTCATACTTTCTTTGTTCTAGGATAATCGTATATAGGTTTTTATTTCCTAGAAATATGAGGAACATTGTGTGATTTTTATGCCAATTATTACTCTAAAATTAGTGGTGGGAACCAACAAGAATCATGAGTATATTCATGTTCCACTATCTAGAGAGTAAAATGCCACTAATATGATGGGGGAGGTTATTGAAGTATAAAATTAATAAGGGCACCACCTGATATCCAATATAAATAAATAGACCAACTAAGACTTGAAAATATTTCCCAGGATACTTCTTATTATGATATTCCACCTGATGAGGCCCACCATTGAGCACATGGTTCCCAGAATTCATGATCCTATATTTTAACTCTGTATTATTTTCACAATGAGCCTTTTTTACATCCCCTTCATTTTAATTGAACTTAAATCATACATAATAGTAAAATGATATCAATTTTTATTGAATCGGGTCTCTTATTTCCCCCTCTTCAGTGGTCCAAACAAGTATTGATCCATTTTCTCCCATCTAACATGTTTCACTAATTCTATCCTATATTTTCATAATATTAGTAGATAAAAAATTGAACTATGATAATTTGTTTATGTATATTTATTAAATTTTTATCTAATGGTTAATTAACGTATTGGTAATTTTTATATCCTAGTTATAAGGAATGTTTATCCTCCTCCTGAAAAAATTTAGATTCAGAGTTGGATGTTGATATTATTTGTTATGTTTATGTATTTTTAATCCCATGTAGTGTTTTTTTATTGAATATTATTTATTTGACCTTCATTTTTATGAATTGGGGTATGTTATAGAATTTTATATATATTGTGATAAAATTAAGATTCTTGATTTTCTGGAAAATGAATGTGGGCCACACATTGAGAGAAGTAAATTTTGGTGTTCATTAATTAGTTAGAAAAGGGTGAATATTAAATATCAGTATTAATTTATCATGTATGGGAAGTTTAAATATGGCTAAAAACTTATTTAACGTGTTATTATATTATTCATCATTATTTCCACACCATGTGATAGAGGTTGTTGAATTTTCATTATTTAATATAATAATGTAAGTTTTTGATTGTCAGGATAGGTTTTAGGAATTATTTCATTGTAGACTATTCTTAGGTATTATTGTTATAAATACATATCGACACACTTGACATAGAAAAATATATCCTCAAAGGGCCACTATATAAATGTTTGTTAGAATGATTGGGATGTGTTATCTTGCATAGATAGATATGATAACCATTATATGATATTGTGTAAATATTATTTTTCATATTGTTCAATTTTGTGACTTTATATTACTATTATCTTTTTTCTATTTGTGTTCTATTATGCATTACTCCATGTTTTTTGTGAATAATTGGAATGTGGAAGGGTTTATTTAGAATAAAAGTTATTTGTGATATTTTTAAGGCATTAATATTCCCTATAGGAGGATAATATGAACATGTGATGTGAGTGAATAATGATAATCGATCCTAAATATTGGTTACTGTTATAAAAAAATTTAACATTTTGAGTTTGTTATATATTCATTTTAAAAGAAATATAATTTCATCAATATCATGCATTAAATTAATGAAAGATTTTAAATAAAGAATAATATAGTATAATATTATAACCTGACCTTTAAATTGGTTGTGTTAATATGAATAAAAATTTCTTGGAAATAATATATATAATGGTTTTAGATAATGGAGATATTTTTAAAAAGAAGTTATCAAATAAATATAATTTCATTATATGCAAGAAAAATACCATTTTCCATAGAATTGTTTTTTATTTACGTGATAAAATGATATTATTAATTAATAAAAATATTTTAAAATATATTATTTATTATAAATTTTTTTTTTAAATTTACAATTTTAAATAAAATTTGAGTGATTATTTTAGACTATTTTTGAAATGATTGATTATTAAATGAATAGTAAAAATGATAATTCTCATTGAAAACTCCAATATTATTTCATGAATTTAAAATGAATAATATTTATTAAATATTATAAATATTATTTTAGTTATTATAAAATTTGAATAATAAAATTAAAGACATTTTAATCCAATTTACAAATTTTTGGGTAAAAAATATTAAATTTATCAAATTATTTTTCATGGTACCTATTATCATTTTTTTCAGGTATTTATTTTAAAACATATACTTCCACATTTGTGAACAAAATTTGACAAAATTATTTCTTTGTAATAATAATTTCTATATTTAATAATATGGATGGTTTCATTTTTAAACATAATATATTGATAAAATAATAAAAATATTCACAGTGATTATATTTAAAATTGGCTGTCATGAGGGGGATTTTTTTGAACAAGAGATAATGGAATGTTTATTAATTAAATTTGTTTATATATTTTTTTAAAAATACTTTCACCCTATACTAACAACATTTCTAAAATCTCAAAATTTGGAAGTTTTTTCAGTAGTTTGATTTATTATATATTAATATTTTATGAAATACCAATTGTGTCCTCCCTAAAACATATTATAAGAACTCCCATACTTTCCCTTATTTACAAAAAAATTGATCTATACATATCTACCAAATCCTTAATAATTACCTTATTAACGTACCTATATATGGTCTTAATGTTATAGTATGCATAAAATAACATTCCAAGGGTCCCTAAAAATGTATCTAAATGAGTCCTTCTGATGAAGAGGCAATCATCCTCATTGACCAAATTAAATTTATTTTATTTTCAACATCCTACAATTATATTTTATTTATAAATAAATATTAATTTTAGTATGATAAATATATGAAAATAATAATAATTTTCTTATTATAATCAATATTTATTTATATACCCTCTTTTTCATTATGGGATGTGAATCTATTGATCATGCGAATGTGTGGTGTATCTCTACAACATAGTTATACAATTTATTTTTAATCACAAAATATCATGGATGAATATTAATATCAGTTTAATATATAAATATGATATTTAGGAAACAAATTTAACTACTATACATATAATATCATATCTATCTTCTTAACATCTATTCGGTTAGAAAATGATGACATCACTCATTGGTGTATAAGGAATTAAACTTCTATGATATTATATGGTTAAATTTTAATTTATAAAATACATGGATTGTAATAATGATAGATTTAATGAATATATATAATATTTATTTCTATATAAGGACTCATAAAAGAATATTTATTATTTACCTTTCTTTTGTTCTAATCGAAAAAATTAATAATCGTGTTAATGCGTATACACAATATATTATGAAATGGAAGGGTGTTCATCATTTTATTTTATAATCCTTTATGGGGTTAATATCAATGAATATAATAAATATATATGGTATTTATATCTTGGTTAATGTTTTTTATGTTATTGAACCATGATCAATGTACAAGGACTATATCTTGAAAATAAAATTCATATAAAAACTGAATTAGTTAACACAAAAAAATAAAGATTTAATAATATTTATTAATAAATGTTTTTTTCAAATTATTTATTTTGATCATATATTATATTAAATATAAGAAAAACTTTATTTAAAAATATTTATAAATTACAATTTATTAAACAACAGTTTATAGTGATATAAAATTATTTAAATCCATTCTCTTTCAATATATAATTATAACACTTCAAATTAATTTATATATATTCTTGAGGAACGTTGAATCTCATTATATGGATTGAATTAATATCAAATTATATGAAAATATTATATGATTCGATCAATATATTTTCCCAATTAAATATTGTTTTCAATCATGGTAACATATTTTTTAATTATAATTTATTCAATCTTTAAAAATTCATTAATAAAGTAATCCATAGAATCTTTTAGAAAGGATATATATAAGTTGTTGAAGAATAATTTTTTTGAAATGAGATTAACCCTACTATCCAAAAATTAATTTTCAAAATATTTGTTAGAGAAATATGAAATATTATTTATCTATATTAAAATATAATTTCATATTGGATAATTACATTTAAACATGTAATATTTATCATGTGATTAAAAGAATCCTATTTTAAATAATGAATTAAATCCCTTGTCGTTGTATAATCTTGATCAATGGGAGAAACATTAGACTAATTTATAATATAGCATACATAAGTATATTTCATTTCTATATTATTTATTAAATGGGGTACATCACAAACTATGTGTAAATATAGAATATCATTAATAAAATTGATTTTATTGAATTTGAAATATATAGAATATCATGAACATAGATTATGATTGATGATTGGACTAAAAAATAAAAACAACGGATGATTATTCTTATGATACTTGATTAATGTGTAATTTTTTTTCATTATATGTTAACATTATTGGTAATTTCATACAAGTACGAGGGAGAATATTGATTTATAACAATTTTAACAACCTATTTTTGACACATGAATCTAGAATATATCATTATATATAAGATGAAAAGATAATAGATGAGGTGAATATTTAAGAGTTCCTATAATATAATATTGTATCCATTTTTGGAATATAAAATGAAAAAAGAGGATTTAAAATAGAAATATAATGTTTTTGATATAGAATTGATATATTTTATTTTGAAGACTGATAAATATTTTGGAATGTCATGAGGAATTGAAGCAGATTGACTTGAACGGGGGTTTTTGAATAAAAAATAAATGAAAATGGAGAAGGTTAATAAATGAATTATAATTATTTTTGTAATAAATACTATAAAACAATGGAAATTTATTTTTTTAAATGGTTTCTCTATTTTTAGGGATATAAATAAAATAACTTTTCATGAAATGTGAACTCAATAGAGGTAACTAGTCTTGAAATTTGATATGTAATATTCATTCATGAGTAAATATGTTTACAATGAGGTGTAAATTGAATAATAAGAATTATTTAATCTTGATGATAGTGTTTTTTGGGTGTGAATGAAAACAAGGTGGATATTTATGCATAAATCAGGGAACAAATAATGAAACTAAAAAAAGAGAGGCTGAAATTATATTAATTTAATGTGATGAATGATGTAATGAAACTCAATTTCAAATCACATAATTAATATTTAAATATTTTTATTATTAATGTTTATTAAAAAAAATCATATAATATTTTGATATAATATAATCATTATCATTCAAATAAATGAAGAAAATGTATTTATAATGAATTTTTATATAAAAGTTTTATACAATTTTCAATGGTATTTATTGATGAATAATTATTTCATGGGGAAGAAAACTATTATAATTATTTTAAAAAAATTGGATTGTATGATTTTAGTTAGGTACCCATATATATCAATATGAATAAATTACCAAAGGAATATATATGGAAGGGAATGTATTTTAAATAATTTTAGATATTGATTTGAAATTTTTTATTCATTAATGTCTATATTGTATAGGGTGCATTACATAAAATATTATGGAAAAATACATAAATAAAATATAATTTTCCAAAAAATAATGATTTTTTATTTTAAATGAAGGATTTAGTATGGATTTATATGTCATAGAAATAAATATTATTACATTCATGGGTTATGAAATAATAATTTATTAATTAATAATATTTATTGATTGATTACTTATATATGTGCATTAATTATTAGAGGAATATTTTCTTAATATCTCTTTATAAAAATAAATTAAGTCACATGTAAAATATATTATGTTGAGATAATTATTTAATAACAAAAAATATATGAATTAATATACATGATATCATAATACGATGATATGAGTGTGAATGTAAATTTACTATTGATGATTATATTAAACAAAAAATTGAAACGAATTGATTTCATAATCTAGTACAATATTGAATGATTAATAAATATAAACTCAAATACTACATCATTATGAAAGACGGAAACATGTGATGCATAACATAGATTATATTTTAACAATGGAATAAAGCATTGAGGTAATTATTATTACATTTATTAAGAATAAATTCTCTTATTTATGGCTTTTTAACAGTTTATCCCCCACAAAAATTAATGATTTTAGTTTTTATATATTATACATTATTAATTTTGTTTATTTAATTGATATTGGGGAAAAACACTATGTATTTTATTATAGGAAAAGTCGAATGGATTCAACATTATTTTATGTGAATAAGAAGGGGTATAAGATATTATATGGTATTTTTAATGAGATTGAAACATTATTATACAATGATAGATCAAATAAATTTATTGAGGTAAGTGATTTATTTTAAAAAATGGAAACAGATATATTGAATGTCCCATAATAAGAATTGTGGATGAGGGTGATTGATTAGATCATAAATATATTATCTCATAGTGATTTATTAAGCATAAATATTTTACAAATTTTGATCAATAATGTTTATAAATTTATTTAATTGGTAGGTCTCAATGTATTTTTTCACATGATGTTAATATTTCAATGATAAAATGTTTACATATTTCATTTATTATCACTATTCTAAATCTTTATTGAGTTAATATTTGGACATGTATTGGAGATTATAGAATAAATAAATTTAGGGAACATGGAAACTACATTACATTTCATCAAATACCATGTTATGTTTATGGTTTTCTTTGAAAATATTTCAATCATATATAAAAAATATATAATATTATGATAAAGAAGAAATCATGAATTAGTGTTTATAAAAAAATAATATAATGAAGAGTAACTAAAAGTATATTTAACAGTATGTAAATATGCGAGATATATAATTACCATTATTTATTTATATGAGATTTAAAATCATACAATATTTTACAATCATACATGTTTCAAAATTGAAAAAAAAAATTATATTATTATATATGGACAATTAGTGATGTATAATTTAGAATTTTTAATCTCACAATACAGAATATTCACAAAAAAAATATTGATGTTTAATTTAATACATCATTTTATCAATGAAAAATATTCATGGACATCTTCATGTTAATATTATATAATGATATATTAGTAGTAAAAAATCATTATTACCCCAAAACCAAGTGTAGTTCATATAATGTATTCATAATGAATGATTTAAATAGACTCAATATTTTTTGGAAGCATCATGTTTTGATAATGGATTTATAATTCATGGATGAGTAGTAAATATTAATCAATTAGTTATTTCACCATACAATTTTATTAGATACTAATTCCAGATGATGTTTCTCGTTAATAAGAGTTAAATACATAATAAACTAATTATCTAAATAATTACTCTGATCAGATTTTTGGGGTTGAACATGGAAAATGGGTTATATAAATTCTAATCTTCTCACACTATAACCAATAATTGATGATATTTAATGATAACTATTAACCTTAAAGACATTAATTTTTATGATAGTAGTTGGAAACTACAACCAATATTGTCAAACTAAAATAAAATGATACATTAGAAAAATAATACTACAAAAATAAATTTTACCTAACAGGATCTATATATAATATTTCATATAATCATGTCAATAAGTCATGTAATGTGATACTAAGAGAGAGGTCTCCAAATAGAGAAACTGAAAATTAAATCCAATTGTAGTGATTTATCACACACCTTCGAGCACCAGGAGATAGTACCATACCTCTCAATAAAAAAATTACTCATTGAAATCTATAAATTTACACACATACAAACACACACAAACACGCAGATATATATATAAATATATATATCGGGTTGAGTTTAAAGGAGTGTATAGTAAGATCCACAAAAAAACCTCTTATACAATGTTATTAGAAGCATACAAATGGATTATTGAACAAATAATTGAAAAAAATAATAACTTTTAAAATACAAATAATCAATTATAGTTATAATGGGTCACTCTCCCCATAATTCATCCCTATATAAGAAGAAAATATCAAAATTTTATTTGTTCAGGGTACCACACAACAAATTCCTTACAAATAAATCACTCTCAGATCCCAAGGAAATATTTAGTTTTCCTAATATCCCTATCATATCCACAAATAAATATAAAAATGTATATATATATATGTGTGTGTGTGTAAATAACTCTACCAGAATTATATCCTCACCATCATTATCATTTCATACCATATTCACGTCATTATCCAAAAATCACAAACAATAACACATTCCATATTGGAACATCACCAAAGAACATCACATAATTTCATAAACAAGGTAATGTGAAAATGAATCAGAATAACCTTAATACCACGTCTAATAATTTACTCCCACTCTATGTGTCAAAATGGGTCTAAAACTTATATTACCGAACCTCAATCTATTAGAACCTATAAACCATACCCTAACCTATCAAAACCTATATCATAACCTTTTTAAATTTTAGACTTTCTAAAAATATAATAGTGACACATGTAGTGTTATTATACAGCATTTCAATCATTCTACCTCATTAATATTTGGTAGAACATTCTATTCATGTTTCCCCATATGGGTGTTCTTAATGATATATGACTTAGGTGATGTTGTGTCCTAAATAATAATGAAAATATAGGAACATATAGGCAACACAAAATCCTAATCAAATAGGAAAATAAAAAATAGTGTTTTATTTTATTCAAAGATTTTATACATTGTAAAAACATTGAAATATTATAAAAACAGCTTGTTAAAAAACTAACATAATTTGACCCAACCACACATTCCCCTATTGGAAAATAAAAATAATTATAAATTTCAATTTTTAAAATAAATATAATATTACATGTTTACTATTAACAACCAAAGAATAAAAATGATTTCAAATACATTTTTACAAGCATATATTTTATATGAATTCATCAATTAAAAATTTCATTCCCATATTTTGTCATTAAATTATCGAGTAATTCCACTATAACTTCCAGAACATCATTTTCGCATGTATAAATTACACAAAAATAAGTTAATAATTATTTTATTTAATTTCATTATAATATAATTTACTAGGATACATTATCAATAAGTTACTTCAAATTATTGGATAAATATATCAACTTCTTATTCATTGTTACATAAAAACATCATTATAATAACCAGAATGGGTTTAACATCATTTTGTTCCCTCCTAAAAATATACAATTGAAACCACTACAAAAATTCAAAAACCCTTCCATCATAATACCTACAGTAGAATATAAAAAAATTAAAATTATTTCTCCATCGTACATAAAAATGAGAAAAACCACATCCCAAATTAATTCTACTCATAATGATTTCATATTAATTACAAATCACATAGAGAAGTAAAAAAAATTGAACATTTTAAATTTCAATGAAATGGATTCATTGAAATATTTAGGTGAAAAAATAATTATAAATTTGGATTCGAATACTTAAATTATGCCAATAAATGTTCTTTATAATATGGAATATTAGTTTAGAATCATTAACACAAAGAAATTGAATTATCTAAAGCATAGGTCAATCCCCCATTAACTTTACACTTATATAGTTTATTTTATTACATTTTTTATTTATATAATATAATACTCATAATACATAGAGAAGAATGAAAACTCAAAATTTACTCAAAAAAATTTGTAGAATAAATTCACCCATGGTAACCAATTCCATTAAAATCACTGTGAGATAACAATGGAAACCTACTAATCATCCCTAAGAAAATATAAAGGGAAACATACAAATATTTAATTAAATAAATTCAAAATAAAAAATAAATCCCAAATTTATAAAATAAATAATATATTTACTTAACCAATAATTAAAAATGAGTAATAAATAAACACGAAAATTAGATGAAAAACACATTTTATATGAATGTATATTGGCCACACAAATATCAGTGATAAAGATCCACTATAGAATAACCAAATATATATTAATACAATCCATAGTTATCCAATGGATTAATGGAAAACTAATGGCACAATTATTATTTTAGGGCGATCATGAATTTATATAAAATATTTTAGAAAATAATATCCTGAATTGATGGGATTCATAATGCCTCAACAATAGTCTAACCATGGAGAATAAAATTCAATCTACATCACAAATTATGAAGTAAAAACATTTATGTTCACCAAAACTATTGATGGTCATGAACTAATTGATAACCATTATACTACAATACTTGAGAAATTTAGCTTCAAATTTAACTTATCAGACTTCGTCCTTGAGACTGATTTACCCCGTACACACCCTTTGTTGAAACGACAATCGCCATGTCAAACTAATGAAAAAAAATGAAAGATCCATTATAAATATGAAGATGAGAATCCATCATCATATGGTCATAGTCACATAGAAATTACCATCAAGTAAGATAAAATTTAGATCACCCTAAGAATGTCCACAATTAAACTAAATTAAATAAAAAAGAAAAATTGAAAAAATTTAAATTAAAAAACATATAAATTTCACAATAGAATCCTCACATGACATTAAAAATTATCATAACAAAAACAAATAGATCATTTTTATTATAAATGTAACATAATATATATCCCATAAATTTGATTCTATATAAATGAATTTATTTTTATACATTCTTGTAAACAGTTCAAGAAAATTTTATATTCAATTAGTTTATTACCCATATTTAAATAAATATAATATTTGATTTTTAAAAATTCCACAAACTATCAATTTTTAGTCAATAAAAATCATTCAAGACATAAATTGTTTTAATTTCTTGTATTTCTTCACAATTTTAATCTTTAAATCATCCATTACCAAAGAAATACATTAAATTTTTGTAAAATATATTAAAACATGGTACGATATAAAAATTTTCAATAAAGGAAATATACAAAAATTATGGAAATATATTCATTCATTAAATCTTATAAAATGTTTCCTTTTAAAAATTAAATTTGAAATATAAATAAACACTTTACTACATAGTTTTTCAACTTCATATACTTAAAACATTTATAAGATATTTTATATTAAATCTGGAATGGAAATTATAATAGTCATAATGATTTATATAAAATATTGATAAAAATACGAAAACTATTTAATAATATTATGAATTCAAACGTTTAAATCGTAAAGACCGGTAAAATTCAAGGAAATTTGTTTTCTTAATTTTCATTGGGATTTTACAAGAACTCAGTTTCTCACAGCACCTGATTCCGAGGCCCAGTGTCCCCAGAATCATTTTCCTATGTTTGGCTCGGGTACGTTCAGTGAACGAATGAGCGGGTTTTCTTAACTTTTGAATCGGTCCAAGGAATCAAAATCAGAGGGCACCGATGGAATCACAGCGCCAATAATTGCTTAAAAACACCCTCTCCAGAGTTGCGTTTTCTCGGGTGAGGTTATTAAATTTTGGGGGTAACTAAAGAATTAAATAAAATTTTCTACAAACAAATTTTATTTTTATTTTAGGTAGCTTAACCCTAAGATAGATGGTTGGAGTGGGACCCACTAATACCCTAACACCTAGGTAGGATATTAATTAGGTGGGGCCTACACGAGCACCACCCCTTTATTTCCTTACCTTCTACGTGCATTTAATATAGTAACTCACCTGCACCCCCCTCGTAAATGCCAAGTCAATGATCACGATTAACAGGATTATTAAACGCCTCATTAGTTGGTCAACTCTCATTGATTAACTCGTGATATGTTTTGAATTTAAAAATAGTTGTCATGGGAAATAAAATAAGGCAAGCCTTATTTTATTAAGTTGTTGTTTCGTTGTGCGAAAAGAATTTGGAGAGGAAAGCTCTAAGTTCTGAAGAACGTTTTTCCTCCTTGAAGAACGCGAAGAACACACTGTCGCCTACAAAGAACGCCAACCCCCGACGAAGAACGAAAAAGAACGGCAAATCCTTGGAGATTAACGACGCGACGACGTGTACCACGACGATGACGATTCTCCTCTCCGCGACACCAATCAAGGGGGCAACACGCCCTTTGCGCGGCCTCCCAGCCAGCACCGAGCCGACCCCGCACCGCTAGCGTCGAGCCGTCCCGGGCCGGACCGGACCGGGCCGCCCCGGCTGGGCCGGGCCACTCCCTATTTTTCCGGACCCAGACCCGGTTCGGGTCGACCTAGTTCAGGCCGACCTGGGGGGGGGGGGGGGGGGGGTTGGTCCGGGTCGGTCTGGGCTAAGACCCCCCATTTTCAGACCGCTTTCGGTCATTTTCCAATAACATGGGCTACGGACCTCCGATCGATGCACCGTCAGTTGAGTAGAGATCCTTGGATTGACACGGTCGTTTCGGTATATTACACTCAAAGGTTTGGAGAACTTTGTGTACGCCCGGGTTGGTTCGAACATGAAACCAACCAGGCCCTCGGAGCGGAAACACTTATAACTTGACCTCCGGCAATCTGATTTACATGCCATCAACTTTGATGGATTTCTCTTAGAGAGGCGGATCTTTTGGCTTAATCCGCTCGAGGTTTGGATGCAGTTGGAGTGCGTTCGGGTTGGTTTTAACTTAAAAACCATGTGTGCCCTAGGAACGAAAAAGCCAATAAATCTCAGACTGGGCGTCCGATTGACACGCCGTTTGTCACGTTGTGTTCCTTTTGACGAGACGGAATGTTGGAATACATCCACACAGGACTACATGTCAGTTGATGTATTGACCTCTTGGCTCATGGAGTGGACCCTCCGGGAACGAGCGTGCTGTGTGCGGAAACCCTAGAGCTGGTTGCGTCTGCGACGACGATGAATACCGTATGGGAATCCTCTGTGGGTTCGGCGGTGACGACTACGGAACATTCAATCATTATGAAACCCTAGAGCTGGCTGAGACTTGATGACTGATGATCGATCAACTCGGTGTGTTTCAGATACCCTATGGTGAGCGCTTGGTTGTAGCGGCAGACCCACGGTGGAGGAGCACTTGGTTGTAGCGGCAGACCCACGGCGGAGGAGCGCTTGGTTGTAGCAGCAGCCCCGCGGTACTCAACAGAAGGAGTGCCTCTGGAGGCTATGAGGGGGAGCGCTTGGTTGTAGTAGCATACCCACGGCGGAGGAGCTCTTGGTTGGAGCGGCAGACCCACGGTACTCAACAGAAGGAGTACCTCTGGAGGCTATGAGAGGGAGCGCTTGGTTGTAGCGGAAGAACCATGGAGGGAAGCACTTGGTTGTAGCAGCAGGCCCAAAATACTCGACCGTTGGAGTACAACAGTAGTCCAAGGTTAATGGGAAGCACTTGGTTGTAGCGGCAAGCCCACTGTACTTGATAGAGGAGGAGTTTCCCCACAGCTATGGTTTCGTCTTCTTGATTAAATCTAGGTTTGAGTTGAGTCTTGACTTTCAATCTTTATATTTGATAAGATTTACTGGATATCCTGTGTGGAATAAGATATGATTTCTTATGTGGATTACATTATGTTTTCTTGTGTGGATTACGTTATGCTTTCCTTTGTGGATTTGAGTTCTGTTTTCTTGTGTGGACTGGGTTGTACATGGGCTCAGATGTTAGAGCCGAACTGGAATTGATGACTTAGGTATATGTATGGGAATAAACCTATGTAGTGTCGGATGTAACTTCGTGTTTGTATCGTTCTTTTGTGGATTATCCTTTGTGGATTATGGGATACCTTTGGGGGTCTCAGGTTCCCTACTTAGTAGCATATACTCACCCCTGCACGGGCTATGACCGCACTATGTTGTGTTGGATGCAAATGATAGACATCGCTGATCGTGGTAGAGGCTAGTGGAGTAGTCGGTTCCTGGAGGTGGCCCACTGGGCGGGACATACAGAGAGTGGACGGCTAGACATATGGAGCTGAGGAGACTATCTGTACCCACCATTCAGGTTGGACTTCCAGTGGACGGATTGACGTTGCGGCTTTACTTATTAGTTGCTATACTTTACATTCAGTTTGGGTTTGTATTCTGGCCCACTTACTTTTCCGAACTTACTATTGTACCCAGTTTTAATTAGTGTTTATTTCTTCTTGCTTACTCTGTGGTGTTTGTTAACTTATCAAAGGTAATTCCTTCCCTTTTTATCTGGAATTACTCCTTGGTGCTAGTCGTCTGCCCCTGGCCTATGGAAGGTGGGCTTGGGGTAGTCACGACACGGGCCCCTAGGGTGGGTCGTGACAAATTGGTATCTGAGGAGTTCGGTTCTACAGCACTACTTCGGAATCTGATATTTTTCTATGTGAAGCAATAGTGTTAAGGGTATTGAGTGTGGTTTCAGTTCAGGGAGTCCAGTGTTGGTGCGGCGGTCGATGTATCCGTACACTAGGACCTTGACTTCTGATTTCAGACTCAATAAACGAAAATATTGATTGCATGTGTGTTTCAATGTTTTCTTAGTGATTACTTTGAGTCAGCTCACCACGTTCTGTTTTTACCGTGGCGCACCTGTTCTTTTTAGGATGGCCCCACGATGGCAGCAAGCTAGGGTCTCGAGTTTTGTATGTACTGACAGCCCGCCGACCGATGAGGCCTAAGTACAGGGCCCTCTTCCAGATCCAGAGGCCACCCAGGTTCCGGGGAGAGACACACCCACAAGTGGCTGAGGATTGGATGGAGGATTTAGTTTGAGTTTTTAGGCTAGTAGGGACACCAGCAGACCTCATGGTGATCCTTTCAGCGAGCCTCCTGCTCGCGGCAAGGCAGCATGACAGTTTCCCAGTACTCAGTGAGTTTTACTAATCTCCCTGTCTATTCCACGAACATTGTATGGGACCCATTCTTCAGGGCCCGAACCATCAAGAAGACGCTTATGCGAGAGATCAGAGCTTCAGTTGTTTCTCACAACATCTCGACGCAGACAGGGGTGTTAAAGCGAGTCCTCTTAGTAGAGTGTTTCATTGCTGAGCAGTCTCCAGCAACATGACCCACCACTAGCCAGAATGTGGTAGAATCTTCTACAGCCAATAGTAGACAGATGACGCAGAGGTCCATGATGACTAGACCTACAGGTGGTCGACCTTATGACACAGGATCGTTTGTGCGAGGCACCCGGGGTAGAGAATGACATACCATGAGCGGACAGTGTTACTCCTACGGCGGGGTTGGTCACATGGCTCGTGACTTTCCAACCCGCCATATACATGATCAGCAGATAAAATAAGGACCTCCTAGTAAGAGGTAGAGTTTTTACCATCGCGGTCCGCAGGGAGCATGCAGGCGAGGCAGAGGCGCTGGCCGTGTAGCTAGAGGTGGACGACTGTAACACCCCAAGATTTTATGAAAAATATTCTTTTTAATTTCATTAATGTCTTGTGTTGTACGCTACTTCAAAAGGAGCTTGCACAACATGTATCCTTGACTATCATTTCATTACACGCATTTGTGACCTTCCTTGATAACGTGTGTAGTACGCAATACCGAGTTTCACTTAACAACGATATGCTATTAAATTATTATTAAAACTAGCCGTTATGAATAGTAATAACCACTTTTTGAAATTTTGTAAATTTTATTTTTCTAAATGGACTTCATTTTTTGATTCGGAATATCGAAATTAGCTTAGGGTGAAATTTTGGTAATTTTCTGATAACTTTCATATTTTGATGAATAGTGGAAATTACTAAATTTTAATTAAAAACAACTTTTTCAATCGAAATAATTAATAGTGATAAATTATTAATTATAGTGGTTTTAAAGTATATTTAGAATATATTTTTACAATTTAATACAATGTTGGTCATTGGATGTAATTTCACAATTAAACCAGTTATAAACAAGTGTCAATCTTTTGATAGTTATTATCTCTTAAAAACATGCCTTTTGTTTTGATGACGGAAATTAATTTTTAAATTAATTAATGCAACTGATATGTTTTGAATTTGGTAAAATAGAAATCATTTTTGAGTTCATAATATAAAATATATCTTAGGCCTAATTTTTGGTATTTTTCAGAAAACTTTCAATTTTTGATGAATAGTGAAACCACTAAGTGGTAGTTAAAAAAACTGAATTTTTCATAAAACATAATTTTACCACCTCTGTGAGTGGAATTTCAAAATTCCGAGAGACACGGTTGATGTCAATAAATAAAATGTGGTTCAATGAGATGAAAATAATTTTTGGTGAATAGTAAATTTTTGCTTTTATTTACCACGGTTAAAAGTAAATAGGGTAATTAAGGGTAAAAATGATATTATTATTACCCTAACACATGTCAAAATTCTATTGGATAAGTGTAATTCGACCAAAAACAAGCTTAGGAATAAAATATGACCATTTAGGCCCACTTGGATTAGATTAGGACATTTATTATTAATATATTTAAAGAAGGGTTAAAAGAGTTAAAATCAATGTTTATTTACTCAAACATTTTTAATATGGGGTTATAAATAAGATAAATTCAACTATAAATATTCATTCGAAATATAAAAAGATTTCCTACATAATTTTATTTTATTTGTAATTTTTAAACATTAAATAATTTAATTTATTTATGACACAACGATGATGCAGTAATTATCTTATTAATGAAATATTGACATAATTGATGTTATAAATACCCAAATAAATATAATTTGAGACTTTTTATGAATTATACTAATTTTCTAGGTTAATATGACATGTTAGTATTGATTTAATTAACTTTGTTCGAACTTATCATACTGTTATGATTTTTTAAAAAATAAATTACTAAATTGTGTCAAAATTGACATAAAATAGTTTGTAAAACAAATATTATATTATTTATTGTTATTTTATTCCTAAAAATCTATGGTTCGGCCAAATGACTTAGATAAGGTTATATATATTAATAATAATCAACTTGGGGTTCGTTTGGATTCTTATAGTAAGTTTATTAACCTTATAGTATTAGATTACAAGAAGACATGGTCAAAGTAAAATTAATTAACTTAATGTTAAATCTAAATTATAAGGTAAAAATAGGAACCTACACTTGTCTAAATTCTATTGGATGAGAGGATTTTGACCCATACCCACCTTAGCATCGAAATATATCAATTTGGAGCTATTTAAAACCGAACATGACTGTATAATAAAATAATATTTTTAGTTATTCCAAAGGTGCCCCTCTCCTCCCTTATAAAAGGGCACCTCCTCCCTCTCTTCCTCACACCACTTTGAGGCTTCATGCTTGGCCAAACCCTACCAAAATCTCTTCTCCACTTCCCTAGCAACAACCTAGAGGTTATGGTCTTCCTCAGAGACAAATTTTAGTGCCCTAAAAGGAGATATCAAAGAGGCGCTTCAAAGAAGAGGAGGTTCAGACACTTACGAAGCAAATCGGACCTAAGGGAAGGGAAATATCACAATCTCACTTTTATCCGAGATTGTTTTTACTTTGGTAATTAATGGGGTGTATTTTATCATCCACATCCATGTTCCCTAAATATGTAATATTATTTCCATCCTTCTACAATATTTTATATCTAATTTTACCCTTCGGTGAGTTTTTAGTAAAAGATATGAAAAGAATCTTTTGTCGTTTTTCGTATGAGGTACATTTTGACTTTTCCGACAAAAGTACAAAAAATGTTTTCTTTAACTAATACGTCACGAATGGATTTTTAAAACATTATTTCCATGAATATTACTTTACAAGTTTTCAAGTTTTTTTAATCAACTTCTTTTAGTTTAAAATTTTATGACATGTTAAGAAAGGAAAATGTTTTTAAAGTAGAATGATATTTTCCTCAAGAATGGAGTTCAAGTGTTTTATCAAAATTATTTTCCATCTAAGACAATAAAGGGTTCTGTTTTTATCCCTATTATTACATTAATTTGATTATGTTGTGATGGAATTATTTTTATGAATTTCTTTATCGTATATGAATTGTTTCATGATGTCATGGTGTTTAAGATTCCCATTTTTATTACATGGGTTGTGAAATGACGTATGATTTATGATTGTGTAGCACACATAAGAATGGTATCATTTTGAGATGGGTGGGACCTATTTATCCCTTCAATGCATTGGTTAAATATATTATATCTCATGAGATAGACATGGATGGAATGGTAGGTTATACCGGTTCAGTGAAATAGGACTGAAACGAGGGTGACTCGGTTCAGAAAGGGACTTTGTCCACTAAGATAGTCTAGGAAATGAGTCTAGACTAACAAGAAATGATTCTATATGACTATGAGTGTATGCCACAACGTTTCATGTTTTATGTTATGATTATTATGATTACATTTCACTGCCATGATTTATCCCATGTTATGAAATTATACTCTCTTTTGCAGGTTAATATTTTAAAAATGTTATGTTCTTATGATGTGACTGATATTTCTTTTGTTTACCCTTACTGAGTATTTCATCTCACCCTTTTATGTTTTCTTTTCCCCAGGATATAAAGAAAGGTTTTAGGTATAAAAAAGGAAGATCTTTATGGGAGATGTTGAAGATCTTTCAACAGGATTAGAAGATTATATTCCGAGTTTCCAAAGACACTAAACTAATACGATCATTGTGTGTGTGTTTTTGTTATGTACTAAGTATTACTCAAATGTAATGTAATTTCAATGTACTTCAGGCATCGGGTCTCTATAGTTGGTATCAGAGGAAAGGTTTAGTCAACCTTTGGAAACTAGGATGTGAGAACGTTAGTGAGATCCCTAGAGATATTTCTAAGGTATGTCTAGGGATGTCTCTAAGGTTAAGTATACGTATAGGTTATAGTCCTAGAATTGCGCTAACGATCTTAGAATTTAACGTATGATGTTATATATTGAGGGTAATACCCCTTTATTATGTTGTTTTCCCCTAGCATAATTTTTGCCTCTCACACTATTCTTTTTGGGTTTTAGAAAATGGCTGGAAACCAGATGATTCACGATAATGGAGTATATGATGGACAATGGAATGATATTCTTCATAATGAAATGGGATTTGGAAGTCCAAACATCATTATTATGCCGAATCAGGAATCTCATAATATGATCAGTAACGAAAAATTTGGTATGTTTCCTGACTCGACTAATAAGAAAAAGATGGAGTTTCATGATGATCATAGAGGAAAGAAAGTTCAATTTCCCCTATGTAAATCATGTGGAAAGAGGCATCAAGGAGAATGTTTCAAAGGAACTGGATGATGCTTTGGGTGTGGAAAAGAAGGACACAAAGCAAGTAAGTGCAAAGGAAAAGGTTCAGTTAACACCATGGATGAGGATAATGGTATTGCTATGACATCAACAATGGTTAATTGTTTTAAATGTGGAATGTACGGGCATTATGCAAACCAATTCCCTAAGAGAAAGTCTCATGAAGAGAATCAGTACGGCCGTATGAGTAGTATTAATGTTGATGATGATGAAGAGACTACAAATGATATGTGAGTTGAAAGAATTGTTGAAGCTCGGTCAATGGTTTAAGAATGTAGTGGAATGATTACATGTTTATCATGTGTAATGTTATATAAGAAATCTCATGGTACTATGGAATAAAGAGACATCTAAGTATTGTTACACTGTTGTCTTTCCTTGAGTTTTGACAGTGTATGATTAATGGTATCAATATCCATGAAAGGTTATTTAGATATTTTTTGAATGTAGATGATATGCGCATAATGAATGGATAAGACGATAATGAGATGCTTGATTGTATTCATGAGCTCATGATTGATATAAGGACTAAGTGATATCATGGTTTGAGTATATATAATTTTGAAGATTTTTTTATGTGGAAAGTGTTAACTTTTGACAGCACTCATGTTTTCAGTAAGATTCAATGGGTATTCATTTTTCAAGAGATTACATGATTATGGTATTCACGTGACTGGAATGTGACGAACAAGATATATGAGGGATAAATGATGGCATTCATGTGGTCATTTTATCTATACAATGAGCTTGGACCGAAGTATTTTAGATAAGCCTAAAGATTAGAATGGATTATGATAGACGTAAGTTAGTATTGTTTAAGGATAAAACTTTTTTTTGATATTGTTGATGGGATGTTATAGTAATATAGCTTTAGAAAAAGGACAACCTGTAGGACGGGCGACAGCCCATCGCGTCGGACAAGGCTGTGGGAATCAAACCCACAACCGAAGTGCGACTGGCCTTTATCGCCTACCACTGGCCTACAGGAAGTCCCTGTTTAGTTGAAACTAGTTTTATTATATTAAGCAGTATGCTATATGAAGGAACCACATATGATTAATCTCACTATAGAATGACTTATGTATATTAAATAACTTTTTCTAACCTTTTGTTTGAGACAGATGGAATGACCCATCATTCTATCACATGATCTTCTAAAACTTCACGAATAAAAAATTCAACTTCATTTATTTAAGAGATGAAGTAGAAATTGTTCAAGGCACGAACAACAGTGAGATTGTACCAAAATAAAGTAAGTATTTTTTCTAATTCAAATTCTTCAACTTTAGGGAAACGATCTTGAAAACCAAAAATGTTGTCCTAGTGATCTTATATCTAATTAATCAGATGGTACCTTAGATCGTCACAAATTTATGGATTTGTTATTGTTGGATTTTCCATAGCCATGTTCTCTACCACTCTCCATAAGAACATGATGGTGAGATTTTTCTTTCATATCCATATTTTCACCTATGTGGAAACCTAGTAATTAGTTTATTTGGGTAACCGTTACATTTCATACTTTTGTTTTTAAAGATTGGTTTTGGTATTCCTTTTTACGATGTGGGTTTCGATTAAAGAAACATTCGAATATTAAACCATTTATCACCCCGACGAATTTCGAGGGAGAAATTCATTTTAAGGGGGGTAGAATGTAACACCCAGAGATTTTATGAAAAATATTCTTTTTAATTTCATTAATGTCTTGTGTTGTACGCTAAACCAAAAGGAGATTGCACAACACATATCCTTGACTTGCCTTTCATTACATGCAATCGTGACCTTCCTTGATAGCGTGTGTAACACGCAATACCGAGTTTCACTAAACAATGATATGCTATTAAAAAATTATTAAAACTAGCCGTTATGAATATTAATAACCACTTTTTGTAATTTTGTAAATTTTATTTTTCAAAATGGACTTCATTTTTGGATTCGGAATATCGAAATTAGCTTAGGGTGAAATTTTGGTAATTTTCGGATAACTTTCATATTTTGATGAATAGTGGAAATTACAAAATTTTAATTAAAAACAACTTTTTCAATCGAAATAATTAATAGTGATAAATTATTAATTTTAGTGGTTTTAAAGTATATTTATAATATATTTTTACAATTTAATACAATGTTGGTCATTGGATGTAATTTCACATTTAAACCAGTTATAAACAAGTGTCAATCTTTTGATAGTTATTATCTCTTAAAAACACGCCTTTTGTTTTGACGATGGAAATTAATTTTTAAATTAATTAATCCAACTGATATGTTTTGAATTTGGTAAAATAGAAATCATTTTTGAGTTCATAATATCAAATATAGCTTAGGCCTAAATTTTGATATTTTTCTAAAAACTTTCAATTTTTGATGAATAGTGAAACCACTAAGTGGTAGTTAAAAAAACTGAATTTTTCATAAAACTTAATTTTACCGCTTCTGTGAGTGAAATTTCAAAAATCCGAGAGACACAATTGATTTCAGTAAGTAAAATGTCGTTCAATAAGATGAAAATATTTTTTGGTGAATAGTGACATTTTACTTTTATTATTACCACGGTTAAAAGTAATAGGGTAATTAAGGGTAAAAATGATATTATTATTACCCTAACACATGTCCAAATTCTATTGGATAAGTGTAATTCGACCAAAAATAATATTAGGAATAAAATATGACCATTTTGGCCCACTTGGATTAGATTAGGACATTTATTATTAATTTATTTAAAGAAAGGTTAAAAGAGTTATAATCAAAGATTATTTACTAAAACATTTTTAATATGGGGTTATAAATAATATAAATTCAACTATAAATATTAATTAGAAATCTAAAATGATTTCCTACATAATGGTATTTTATTTGTAATTTTTAAACATTAAATATTTTAATTTATTTATGACACAACGATGATGTAGTAATTATCTTATTAATGAAATATTGACATTATTGATGTTATAAATACCCAAATAAATATAATTTGAGAATTTTTATGAATTAAACTAATTTTCTAGTTTAATATGACATGTTAGTATTGATTTAATTAACTTTTTTTCGAAATTATCATTCTGTTATGATTTTAAAAAAAATCAATTACTAAATAGTGTCAAAATTGAAATAAAATAGTTTTTAAAACAAATATTATATTATTAATTGTTATTTTATTCCTAAAAATCTAAGGTTCGGCCAAATGACTTAGATAAGGATATCTATATTAATAATAAACAAATTTGGGTTCGTTTGGATTTTTATTGTAAGTTTATTATCCTTATAGTATAAGAACACAAGAATACATGGTAAAAGTAAAATTATTTAACTTAATGTTAAATCTAAATGATAAGGTTAAAATAGGAACCTAAACTTGTCTAAATTCTATTGGATGAGAGGATTTCGACGCATCCCCACCTTAGCATCTAAATAATTCCATTTGGAGCTATTTAAAACCGAACTTGACTTTATAATAAAATAATATTTTTAGTTACTCCAAAGGTGCCCCTCTCCTCCCTTATAAAAGGGCACCTCCTCCCTCTCTTTCTCACACCACATTGAGCCTTCAAGCTCAGCCAACCCCTGCCAAAATCCCTTCTCCACTTCCCTAGAAACATCTTAGAGGTTCTGGTCTTCCTCAAAGACCAATTTTAGTGCCCTAAAAGGAGATCTCAAAGAGGCGCTTCAAAGAAGAGGAGGTTCAGACACTTACGAAGCACATCAGACCTAAGGTATGGGAAATATCAAAATCTCACTTTTATCCGAGATTGTTTTTACTTTGGTAATTACTGGGGTGTATTTTATAATCCACATCCATGTTCCCTCAATATGTAATATTATTTCCATCCTTCTACAATATTTTATATCTAATTTTACCCTTCGGTGAGTTTTTAGTAAAAGATATGAAAGGAATCTTTTGTCGTTTTTCGTACGAGGTACTTTTTGACTTTTCTGACAAAAGTACGAAGAATGTTTTTTTAACTAATACGACATGAATGGATTTTTAAAACATTATTTCCATGAAGCTTACTTTACAGGTTTTCATGTTTTTTTAATCAACTTCTTTTAGTTTAAAATTGTATGACATGTTAAGAAAGGAAAATGTTTTTGAAGTAGAAAGTATATTTTCCTCAAGAATGGAGTTCAAGTGTTTTATCAAAATTATTTTCCATCTAAGACAATAAAGGGTTCTGTTTTTATCCCTATTATTACATTGATTTTATTATTTTGAGATGGAATTATTTTTATGAATTCCATTATCGTATATGAATTGTTTTATGATGTCAGGATGTTTAAGATTCCCATTTTTATTACATGGGTTATGAAATGATGTATGATTTATGATTGTGTGGCACACATAAGAATGGTATCATTATGAGATGGGTGGGACATATATCTCCCTCCAATGCATTGGGTAATGATTTTATATCTCATGAGATAGACATGGCTGGAATGGTAGGTTATACCGGTTCAGTGAAACATGACTGAAACGAGGGTGACTCGGTTCAGAAATGGACTTTGTCCACTTATATAGTCTTGGAAATGAGTCTTGACTAACAAGAAATGATTCTCTATGATTATGTGTGTATGCCACAATGTTTCATGTTTTAAGTTATGATTATTGTGATTACATTTCACTGCCATGATTTATCCCATGTTATGAAATTATGCTCTCTTTTGCAGGTTAAGATTTTCAAAATGTTATGTTCTTATGATGTGATTGATATTTCTTTTGTTTACCCTTACTGATCATTTGAGATAACCCTTTTATGTTTTCTTTTCCCCAGGATATAAAGAAAGGTTTTAGGTATAAAAAAAGGAAGATCTTTATGGGAGATGTTGAAGATCTTTCAATAGGATTAGAAGATTATATTCCGAGTTTCCAAAGACACTAAACTAATACGATCCTTGTGTGTGTGTTTTTTTATGTACTAAGTATTCCACAAATGTAATGTAATGTCAATGTATGTCAGGAATCGGGTCTCTAAAACGACGCTTCGAGGTGTTTTCACCACCACCACCAGGATGTCCACCCCGACCGCAGGGAACGGGTGGACAGGGGAGAGCTCAGCTTCAGGCAGCTGAGGCCGATGATCAAGGAGCTCTGGGAGCAGATGGACAAGAGCGGGACTAGCTTCAGGCATGGAGACTTATGTTAATGTTGCTTCTAGCTTTGTTTATGTTTGTTTGTAGATCCCTTGTGTCTTTTTACTTTCAGCTACAGTAATAAAATACACATTTCGGTGTGGCATTTACCTTTCATGTCCTCTCTTTTTGTTGTTACTAAGATGTTATGGTTTAAAAACCGTTGACTTGACCCCCACATTTGAGATAGCTACGAGAGGAGACCCAGTTACCACACACTGATGCTGATAGTGTGACTCTACGCTTGGAGGCGAGTGTAACGGTTGGAACTTTTGGTAGTATCATCGAGGCCTTACAATGTCATCCTTGGTATGGATTAGTATCATCCTTGTCGGGATTGACTGTATTAGGAATAGAACGTGGATCATCCAGGGGATGAGACTGGATTTCTATTATTGGCAAAGAAGAAATCTTAGCAGCTCTTGTAGGACCAGAAAAGTTCCAAGTCACTCAGGAGTGGAAGAGGACAACTCAGAGCCAACAAAAAACTTATGCAGACAGGAGGCGGAGGCCACTAGATTTTGAGGATAGCGACCACGTCTTCTAGAGGGTCCCACCTCGATGTGGATTACAGAGATTTGGCTGTGGTGGAAAGTTATCTCTGTGCTTCATCGGACCATTCCAGGTCCTCAGCAGGATAGGCGAGATGACTTATCGCTTAGCCCTACCACCTTAGTTGCACCGGGTGCACGACGTCTTCCACATATCTCAGCTGAGGAAATATTTGCATGACCCTACGCATATCATCGACCATGGGGAGTTGAACTTTGATGATGGGGAGACTTTTGCAGAGGTCCCGGTGTAGATCGAGGATCGATAGGAGCAGGTCCTACATGGACGTTCGATTCCTCTAGTGCGCATCAGATGACAGCACGGGAACCTCCAGGAGAGCACTTGGGAGCAGGAGACTCAGATGCATGCACTGTAGCCCTGTTTTTTTCCGTATTTTATGATGTATCTTTATAGGGACGTAATGTCCTGAGATGGGAGTAATGTAAAGACCCATAAAATTCAAAGAAATTTTTTTTCTTAATTTTCTTTGGGATTTTAAAAGAATGTAGTTTCTGATGGCACCTGATTCTTAGGCCCGTTGGTCCCAGAATCATTTTCCGAAGATTGGTTCGGGTACGTTCAGTGAACGAACGAGTGGGTTTTCCTAAAATTTGAACCGATGCGTGGAATCAATATCTGAGGGCACCGATGGAATCGAAGCGCCGATAATTTCTTAGGAAAACCCTTTCAGGAGTTGCATTTTCACGGTTGAGGTTATTAAATTTTGGGGTTAACTAAAGAATAAAATAAAATTTTGTGCAACCAAATTTTATTTTTAATTAAGGTAGCTTAACCCGAAGATAGATGGTTGGAGTGGGACCCACTAATTCGCTAACTCATAGGTAGGATATTAGTGAGGTGGGGCCCACACGAGCCCCACCCCTTTATTTACTTACCTTCCACGTGCATTTAATATAGTAACTCACCTGCACCCCCCTCTTAAATACCAAGTCAATGCTCACGATTAATAGGATTATTAAACTCCTCATTAATTGGTCAATTCTCATTAATTAACTCGTGATCTGTTTTGAGTTTCAAAATAGTTGGCATGGGAAATAAAATAAGGCAAGCCTTATTTTATTAAGTTGTTGTTTCGTTGTGCGAGAAGAATTTGGAGAGGAATGATCTATGTTCCGAAGAATGTTCTTCATCCTTGAAGAATGTGACGAACACACCATCGCCGACGAAGAACTCCAACCCTCAATGAAGAACGACGAACCCGGACCCGGTTCGGGTCGACCCGGGGGGGGGGGGGGGGGGTTGGGCCAGGTCGGTCCGGGCCCAGACCACCCATTTTCAGACAGCTTCCGGTCTTTTTCCCATAACATGGGCTACAGACATTCGATCGATTCACCATTAGTTGTATAGAGATCCTTGGATCGAGGCGGTCGTTTTGGTATATTACACTCAATGTTTCAGAGAACTTTGTTTACTGCCGGGTTGGTTCGAACATGAAACCAACGAGGCCCTCGGAGTGGAAACACTTATAACTTGAGCTCCGGATGTCTGATTGACATGCCGTCGACTTTTCTAGATTCCTTATAGTGAGAAGGATCATTTGTCTTACTCCGCTCGAGGATTGGATGCAGTTGGAGTGCGGTTGGGTTGGTTTTAAAATAAAAACAAACCGGGCCACATGAACGAAAAAGCCAATAACTCTCAGACCGGCTTTCTGATTGATGCACTGTCTGTCACGTTGTGTTCCTTTTGACGAGACGGAACATTGGAATACATCAACTCCGGACTATGTGACAGTAGATGTATTGAAATCTTGGATCGTGGAGTGGACCTACCATGAACGAGCGTGCTGTGTGCAGAAACCCTAGAGCTAGTTGCGTCTGCGACGACAATGACTACCGTACGGGAATCCTACGTCGGTTCGGCGGTGATGACTACGACACTTTCAATCATTATGAAACCCTAGAGCTGGATAAGACTTTATGACTGCTGATCGATTGACTCGGTGTGTTTCGGATAGTCCAGTGGGGAGTGCTTCGTTTTAGCGGTAGACCCACGGGGGAGGAGCACTTTGTTGTAGCGACAGACCCACGGCACTCAACAGAAGGAGTACCTCTAGAGGCTATGAGGGGGTGCACATGGTTGTAGTGGCATACCCACAGCAGATGAGAACATGGTTGTAGCGCCAGAACCGCGGTACTGAAGACAAGGAGTACCTATGGAGGTTATGAGGGGGAGCTCTTGGTTGTAGCAGCAGACCCACGGTGGAGGAGCGCTTGGTTGTAGCGGCAGACCCATGGTACTCCAAAAAATGAGTACCTCTGGAGGCTTTGAGAGGGAGAACTTGGTTTTAGTGGAAGACCCATGGTGGGAAGCACTTGGTTGTAGCAGAAGACCCATAGTACTCAACAGGTGGAGTACTAAAATAGTCCAAGGTTAATGGGAACCGCTTGGTTGTAGCGGCAGACCCACTGTACTCGATAGAGGAGGAGTTTTCCAGCAGCTATTGTTTTGTATTCTTGATAAAATCATGGTTTGAACTGAGTCTTGACTTTCAATCTTTATCATTGATAAGATTGACTTTATATCCTGTGTGGATTACGTTATGCTTTCCTATGTGGATTACGTTATGTTTTCCTTTGCGGATTACATTATGCTTTCCTGTGTGGATTTGAGTTCTGTTTTCCTTTGTGGACTGGGTTGTACATGGGCTCAGATGATGGAGCCGAACTGGAATTGATGACTTAGGTATATGTATGGGAATATACCTAAGTAGTGTCGGATATTACTTTGTGTTTGTATCTTTCCATTGTGGATTAACCTTTGTGGATTCGTGGAGACCTTAGAGGGTCTCGGGGTCCCTACTGAGTAGCGTATACTCTCCCCTGTACGGGATATTCCCGCACTACATTGTGATGTATGCACACGACAGACAACGCTGATCGTGGTTAGGGCTAGTGGAGCAGTCGGTACCTGTAGGTGGACCACTGGGCGTGACGTACACGGAGTGGACGACTAGACCCGTGGAGCTGAGGAGGCTATCTGTACCCACCCTTCAGGCGGGTCTTCCATCGGACAGCTCGATATTGTGGCTTTACATTTTAGTTGCTATAATTTCTTTCTATTTTTTCCTTACATTTATATTGGGTTTGTATTCTGGCCCACTTACTTTTCCGCACTTACTATTGTACCCAGTTTTACTTAGTGTTTACTTCTGCTTGCTTACTCTATGGTGTTTGTTTACTTTACAAAGGAAATGCCATCCCTTTTTATCGGGAATTACATCTTGGTGCTAGTCACGAGCCCCTGGCCTATGGAAGGCGGGCATGGGGTAGTCACCGCACGAGCCCCGAGGGTGGGTCATGCCATAAATTTATCATAAACATCTATTAAAACATATTCTCATTATATTTCCCTTTGAAATATTAATATATCCCTAAATTACAACAAAAATAATATACATATATATATATTCGATGTAACATGGGAGATAATTTTCATATTACTATTTTAAATAAAATAAAAATCCATATAAATTCCATTAATATGTTAAGAGAAAAATAACTGGTTGACTCCATAAATTTAAATAATTTATTAGAATATTATATCATGGTCACTAATCATTATAAGATATATCAATATCATCAATAATTAGAAAAATTCCTTAGAAAAATAACATTATGAAAATATTTAAATTCAATTATTTTCATCATTATACTTATAAAAATGGCCATTTCATCCTCAAAATATACATTCTTCATTAAACTATCCACCAAAATTCCCATAATAAGCGAAATAAGTGTTTTAAATGAATATATAGATTAATTTAAATGATGGTCAATATCAAATTTCATTTAGTAATTCTAGTAAAACTATTGATGGAAAATACATTAAAATATATCATTAATTTATATTTAAGTCAAAAATTCATTATAAAAAAAGAAAAATGATTCCATTTTAAACCCATCATTATAAATAAAATCTATATATAATTTCCTATAAAACTAATCTATATCTTGATAAATTCAAAAATGAAATAATATTCAAGATATGTACATGGATGAAAATGATTTAGAAAATAAATCATAAAAACAATTAAAATATGGGTTTTATTCAAAGGTATCCCTTACATGGTGTCATTCCCATGATGTAAGTTATTTATCATCCAAAATAGAGAAATTATATTAATAATTTAGTTTTTATATAATATTTTTCTGTTATATTATTTCTTTTATACATATTAGTACCATGAACAATGAAATTACATAATAAGATATGTTCTTAGAAGATGTTTTGATTATTTTAAACTCATATTGTAAAAAATGACATTTCAAATTTGAATATGGAAATATGGTAGTTATTATATAATATAATGAATACAATAAATTAGATAAGATTAAATTATACATATTAATTAATATTTTAATAACAATCATGAAATAATATTATGATATAAAAACTACAATACAATCATGGGACAATTGGTCATATATATGCATGAGAAAAGATTATATTTCAAAAATAGATTTATGAAAAAATATAGGTATCATTTTACCTCTAAAGAAATAAAATTGTATCATAAATATAATATCTTTCATTAAATTGAATTAGATATAGAGTCTATATTATTGGATATTGAAATAAAAACAACATTTCCATAGGTTAGAGGTAATTCCCATGTACACATATACGATGTTATCAATTTTCAATTGATTGAATAATAAGAAGAAAAAATATATATTATATTTCCATAATAATAATCATCCAAAAAATATAATACTTATATACATTAAATCAATAATTAATATTAATAACTAGATAGGTAATGGAAAATGAATTCCATAGGTTGGGATGTTGGTAATCCATCATACCCAAGTACAATGGTATGAATTCCTATATGATGATATATGTTAATGAATAGTCATTATTACATTTGAAAAAAAATATGTGAAATATTTGTTTTATTATTTAATCATGTTTGTTGAATAAAATAAGAAGTTGTAAATGGAAATTAAAAAAAATCTAGGATAAGAATATACGTCTTATTCAGACACCATATATAGGGTTTTTCAAAAAGGTTTCCTAGGATTTATTCATTACCAATATAATTCATTTAGGATATAGTGTTACATATAATGAAAATATTTATCAATTTATTGGCTGAACCAAATAGCATGTAAAGTGATATGAATAGAAGAGAGGGCTATTCTTTAACATGTGTGGGAGCAGACCCACTATGATTTATAAAAATGATTAAAATATATAAATATTTTAGACAATCCAAATGCGTCTAAAATTGACCATTTGATCATATGAGATGAAAAATGTTCTTAATATTGGAAAGAAATATAATTTAAAGATAAATATTTTCCATTTAATCCGTTATCACTTATGTAAAACCATTTGAAAACCTGCATTTACCATATCTATGGTAACATGTTTTTGTAGTTAATAATAACAATTAAGTCCTAAAATAAATTTTATCATATTTTATAATTTAGATTATTATTATTATAAATATAATATAATTTTTTCCTTTTTAAATTCATGAAATTGGAAAATTAGATTTTAAATAAAACCCTAAAACGTGGTAAAAAATATTATTTTCTAGAAATTATTTTAAAAACAATTGGTTATATAAAAATCAACTATATGTATTACTGCAAAAAATTATCATACTTTACTAAAATAAATAAATAAATATATTTAAAAAAATAGAATCATACTATTAAACTATTTTTAAATAATAGTTAATTTTTTTCCAAAAATTATTATTTTAAAAAATTCATTGAAAAATATAAACTTCCTGAAAATGATGTAAATTTAAATCTAAGAAAATTTTTAAACAATTTTTTTTTGAAATGATTTATTATAAACTAAATTATATATTTTGAAAATAATATATTAATTTATTAACACAATTTTAATAGAAAAAATTATTTTTTCTTTTAACTATAAAGTTACCACATATTGTTATAATAAATTAAAATATACAAAATACATATGATGAATATTTAAATGAAATGAAAATTATTAAAATTTAATAATAAATATAATTTTACATTATTACCCTATTTGAAAATTGTATTTACATATATTTATTCATTACTTAATCTTGAGGTGATATTTTATTTTTATTCAATTTTTTGATTCACATGTTCCATTTTCAACGATATGGTTCTTCCACAAAAAAATAACACATAATATTAGATTTTTTCCTAAAAAAAATCATTATTTATTTATTAATTTTTATTGGATATTTCTCATGATATAGGTTTTCTTCCAACTAATCTACACATATCCTAAAAACACAATATACATCCATCACATATTTTATTATCAATGAAACATTAAATATGTTATATACATATGATAAATGTTGTGTAAATGAAATAAAAAATTGAAAATTATCCAAAAGTATATATGATTTAATATTGATCAATGAACCATATGCATAACATGGAATCTCTAAAAATCAATTTCCGATTGAGATACATTAATAAAATTTGATCACCTAACTTGAAAATATTATTTATCATTAAGTTATCTAAATAACTATTATGCTTACTCGAAACCATCCTCATGTTCAACTGAATCTTCTTTATCTTTGAAAATTTTAATTTGAATAATCATGGTTCCTATAACAGCCCTACTCCCACCAGTTCCCAATAAGATACTGATGATCACCGATTTCCATTTAGTGCCTTAAATGGTTTCTATAATGACTGAAGCCCTTCATAAAATAATTTTAAAACATATTGGATGAATATTTTTTATTTAAAATTAAAGTATATTCAAAAAAAATATTGGTTTATATTAATTGGAGTTTATATACTTAAATATCTTATATAGGTACATTCATTGACATGAATCATCATTTTATTCCCACATTTTATCATTCATGAAATTCCAAACTAACACCATTATTCAAAAACATGTTAAATCAAACCTTAATAATTGGTGTGATCATATTACCAGTAAAGGTAACCATTGAAGATATCATTTTATAATGGGATAATTTCATAGTAAATAATAACTATCAAGATGTTTTGTTATCATTGATTAAAATTACATTAAAATATCACTACAATATTTATTTATGAAAATACCATTTTAACTTTTTAAAATATAATTTAAATGAAAAAAATATTTAAAATAATTTTTTTCAATTGATCCTTTGAACCATGTAATGGGATATTTTATATTTAAGTGTTCATTATGGTGTGATGTTTCTTCATTCAGTGTACATTAAAATTATATTCTATACAATTTTTTTTATGAAGTCAAAAGTAACTTATTCATAAAATTGAATGAATTTTTGATTAATTATTTTTATAAAAAATAAATCCTGGATTGAAATTGATTTTAAAATATGTTTATAATAATTAGAAACATTGTTGATAAAATTCTAAAGAAAATATGTACATGGAATAAAACTATTCTTGACTATAGATAAAAACATATTCATATTTCATTTAAAACACTATTTCCAAATCTTGAAAACTTAATGTGAGATAAATGAAAGGAAAATATTTTTACCCAAAAAATAAAAATATCAAAGGAAAAATGAATGGTATTTATGATAAAATGTTCATATAATTTCCACAACTGAATTTCAATTATAAATAATCAAGAATAAAAATTTGATTGTGAATGAATCGTATGGACTATAGTTTGGGAGAACATGATTCACAATGCATATAGTGATTATAGTTTTCATTCACCATGTAATGTCCATAATTTTGGGTTCAAGTTGACTTATGGATGGAATTCTATTCTAAAGAATCTACATGTTGGGATTTATAACATTAATGATCTCCGACTAGTATATGTGGGCATTTAGGGGAATCGTGTGGTTAGGGGGACCATGAACACTAGATCTAAACATCTCTTCAACGATCTTTATAGATCTATGGTTTTATGTACTAATGGGACCTCTTACCTGAGAATTTCAGGGTGGAGTATGATGTTGATGAATTGTGTAGATCTGTAGCTAGTGTGTGTACATATTCCATTTCAGGTGGTTCGACAATGATAATAGACGAGGTGGGTGCTCTCCGTGATGTGATGGGGACAATGGTTGTGAATGAGGAGTGAAGATTCTCACAAATGGGATTACATAGAGCTCCTTGGGATGGGGAAGGATCTAGATCCATAGTTTCTCATCATTCTACACAGTTTCCCTTGGTATAAGAGGAAGGAGTGTCTCATCCAATTAGTACCAGAGTGACGATGGCAGGTTTTAATGATTATGCGATCAATTCTATTTTTTATGATGCTTATAGAGACTCGAGAAACAGAATTTATACATGTTTAATGGACACTATTTTATACATGATTATGAAGAATTGTGATACAACTCATATTTCTATCAAGGATGAAATATTTTACAGATCTATGATTTTAATTTTCTCCATTATTTAAAAGACTATTTTTCCTACTGTTGGAATGAAATAAAAAATTTATATATGTGGTTCAAAAGTTATATATTGTATTGAATTATTCGAACTGGAGATGTATACACTTGAGTAGGTGTTTAATCCACATCATCTTCCATTCATATTAATTGAAACATTGGGCATGTATGATTTTTTACATTTCATTAATCCATGTATGATATTCCTTTAGTAATGGAATTTTCACTTTAACCCATTTTCTTTAAAAAAATCAGGTCCACGATTACATTAAAATTATTTGTATGAACTATATATTATGTTATCCCAAAATTTTCTCTGATATCATCTCTACTATTTGTATTCAAATCAAAATTGATTGATCTTCTGAGGTAGCCATTTTTGGATACATTTCTAAGGTAATTGTGGATGTTGATTTAATCATGTTCATAGTTAGAAATAATATGTTTTCGGCAATCTATGATGGTATCCCTCCTATGGTGGAATATAAAAGTCTTCCTCAATTTTATTTTTAATTTAAAATAATTGGTCATGTCATGTACCCATGCAATAAAAATGAGAACTTATCTTATAACAATATTAAAGGGAATCATGCGACTTCTTGTATAATGAAAATGGATGTTTAGAATAATGTGTACAATGATGGTGACATATGATCATCTGATAAGAAACATTTTTATGAGTCTTCAACTACTTATTAGAAGTTGAAAACCACTCACTAAGTGATGATGCGTTATTCTGATCTCAATATTGGAATGGGTGTGTAATAGGAAAATACTGGTATATTCTTAGATGATATTACTCTGGTGGATATATATGCTTCTAATCTGGGTTATGATGGTATGCAACATGAATTTTATCTTTTTGATAATTTTTACACTCATTTGTATGTTCCATATGATTTATCTATACATCTTCCTTTAGAGAAATAATGCATGTAGATAGTGGATCCTTTAAACCTCTTAGAGGATGATCATCATATAAAATATATGAAATGGGGAAACAACCATTATATGGAATGTGTTAAAGTTATTATTCCACTGAAGGCATCAGGTAGTAGTGGTCATGCCACTATTATGGATTCATTTTTATGTAAAAAAGTTAATTGACATTGAAGTCTTCACCACTTCTTATTCAAAAGGAAGTCCATTTAAGGTCTATTATGAATCACCATGGACTATGTACAATGTATCTACTTAAAAAAAAGTTAATGAAAAAATCCTCAATATCTTCAATCTACGTAAATCACAATCTGATTGGGTAAATGAGGATGATTCAGATTGGGGAATTGAAATGTACTGTTATAATATTTATAAATTATAATTACGGTATTGGGGTATGTTCCATTGATTTAACCCACTGATATCATACCTATACAATATATTATATTTTTAATAAATTGGATGATTATTTACTTCTGGATGGACTTTTCTGGTTAAAATGGGAATGTGGCATAAATCTCTGAACGCAGGCCTTGTCATTTTTCATAATAAAATGAACATGCGGTATATTATATATTGACTTATTATAAATGGATTTATGAAATGTACTATAAGGACCCACCTTAAAACATTACATAATATTGAATTAAATGGATAATTCACAATGAGGATATTTATGGGTTCAGAGTTTGAGGGAATTATGCCATAACTATTACATTACATTTCAAAAGATAAAAAGTAGACACTTCTACTTAGTATCCATTTTAATCATAAAATAGAAACTCATGAAAAAAATAAAAATGTCTAGTTCTAGGATTTAGATAGCAATAATTTTCCATAATCTCATCCATAACCTTGTTCATCTTTAAGTAGTGTGAAAAAACATTTCAAAACATGGGATGAGCATACAAAGCTCAGTAAGGGTCCCATAACAATAAAATAATACATTAGTTCATCAAAACTAAAATAACATAATAGCTTTATAATAAATCCAGAAATCATAATATTTAGGAATAACACATAGAAATCATATATCATAAAGGTAACATGTGGAATCTATATCATAATTACATTATAGCTATCACAGCTACGTATGGAGTTACATTTAGAATACCCATAATAATATATTCCCTAAATCTCTTAAGGGAAACATTCATGTTTACCTCAATCATTATTCTCAATGCATTGGAGACTTGTATAGGGATCACTCACCCTAGGTTCATCATAGAACAACCTTTATAAGTACATAATTTCCAAGAACCATAACATATTCATAACACATAAAAAGAATATAAATGAAAAGATAACATTTACACATTTAAATCACAATATATAATTTAAATATGTTGACATAAGAAATCCATTATTAGAATCATTTTCAATACCAAAATAAATAAAATAGTTTATGGTATTTATTTTCCTTTTTTAAAACATTACGTTTTTTAAGGAAACCATAAAACAAATAATTCTCACGGCGGTGGAAAAGGACGTTGTCACCACTTACGTTAAAATGATTCAATATTTTTCTGTCGTTTAGTAAATGTTCTTAAAAAATATTCCAATTGAATGAAATTAAAATTCAAATGTGTTTATACACCATATAAAAGAAATTCATTTATAAAACAAAACATGACTCAATGAAAGGATATTGAGACGATACCCCTTACCTCGTGTCTGACTTGACCCGTTAGTTCATTAATCTGCTGAATAATAAACTAATGTTTATTCATACTTGATTGAGATCCCTTTTCATGTGTATTTTTCCTTTTATAGTACTTATTACCATGTTATAAAAATTATGTAATCCATTAAGTTAAAAACTATCATTTTGTTGATATTTGGTACTTGAGTCAAAAATGAACATCTTATAATTACAAGTTGTCCATGTGGTCAAAATTCTATTATATACAGAATGTTTTTCATTATTAGAATCATATATATCATATATATGCAGTATATGTATATATATTTATAATATTACAAATCATTTGTAGGTAAGAAATGAAATGCACCGTTCATTGAGACGGTAAGCAGTACGTATGCATGAACGCTACTTTCATTTTTATAGCATATTTAGTTGAATGAAAACAAAATGATACATTGGTAAATAATAATTACAGTATAATATCATATATAATATCAGCAACAACATCTTTTATATGTTCCAGGTATGGCATGAACGAGTCATATCACATTGATGGGGCGATAGTCCTGACTTCTTGAAATGAAATTATAGCATTTATCCATAATGGAAACAATAAGGTTATTTTATAAATGAAAAAATAAATAAGTATAGAGACAATATAAATATAATATATATCACATGTAAATATATTTCCATCTTAATGGATACCATAAAAGGCTATAGGAGAATATTGAATAATCATCGTTTCATGATGAAGTAGTTCGTCATCCACAGAAATTGTATGTTCATTACACATAAGATGGAGGTGTGTGTAAGTGCAGTATGAATAATTCTTATAACAACAAACTATTATATTGATGATTTCTGGTGTTTTTATAAAATAATGGAATAAAAATGGTTTTGGGGGTTGGGGAAGAAAAATAGAATAAAATAACTTAAGAGAAGCCGTTACCTTTAATATGGAAATATCCCTTTGGTTTAAACCAAACAGTATATGTGATGTGCCTTATTCCTATAGTAAGGCTTCAAAGAGGAATTGAGGGATATATAGAAATTAATTTGTAAGAGGATTTACTGTGCAAGTGTCCTTAAAGGCGTGAGTAACGTGTTAGAGTTGAAGGTTTTTTATATGGGGGAGGGGCTCATTAGGAATGATTGAAAATATAAATTTATTATATAATTCGTAACGGTTTATAGAGATCCAAAACTAAATAAATTATATTATAATATTAATCATGTTAAAAAAATCATCCAATAAATATTGGATATGATTTGGATATTATTTTAATCTTTATTTTCTTATTTATTTAAATCATTCTTTAATGAGGTTAATAGTCCATCAGTATTGTGTCATAAATTGTTTTATTTATATGATGTCTAAAAATTATTAGAATAAACCCACATTTAAGAAATAATTTTATCATTAAAATGAATATTTATAGTCAAAGATTTAACTTATAGTATCCCATGTAATAATTGATTTACTAAAATATATATTTTTATGACATTTTTGACTTTTCATTAAATTAATTGATATCAAGTGTCATTATCACTCATAAGATGCTCCATGGAGTCCGAAAATCGACCCAAGTATTCACATGGTAGGGAATGTATCAACCAATAGAATTAGGACACATTTTATGGTAATTTAATATTATTATAATATTATTTTTACCCTTATTTACGATATTTACTCATTAACCATGGTAAATAAAAATATTTACATAGTAAATATTCATAATGTCTATAAAAAAGATTCCTATTTACATAATTTCTGTAGAGACCCCAAACATGACATACATGGACAATACATTAATTTTGTATAATATCTAATACATATCAAAAAATTACACCAAAGGACCGTAATTGTTTAGTGCCTTTGGAAACTCGAAATAGGATCTTCTAATCTTCGTGAGAGATCAACAACGTCTCCTATGAAGATCTTCCAATTATTTTTCATACCTCAAACCTTAATTTATATCATTTGAAAAATAAAATATATAAACGGTGATAATAAACTCTCAGTAAGTGTAAGCATGGAGAAAATAAAACAAACCATATACATTTTAACTTCAAAACATGAACATAATATTTAAACATCAAAATCTTGAGCAATGACACAAAACATTGCAGTATGTAAGTCATAGATCATAATGGATCATCAATCATGATAAAATATTATGGGAATAAAACATGTAATTGTTTAAAACCATTAAGTACATGATATTATTTCTATAGTTTCCAAGACATTGCTTCCAAGACCATCTTAGTGGACAAAAACCCTTTCTGAATCGAGTTCACTCCTCATTCTAGTCATGTAACACTTAACCGGATTAACTTTCCCTTCTTGCCATTTCTATCTCATGAGATATAAATATTTACCCAATGAATTTATGGGAGATATAGTTCCCACTAATTTCATTATTAAATCATTCTTATATGTGCCACAATATAAACATAAATCATTCATCATAACCAAAAGAATAAAATGGGTGACATAAACATCAAACCATCATAACATAATCCATATAAAACAAAAGGATATTATTTAATCATAAGAAAATTGAAACCATTTAAATCATATAGACATTATACATTAATCTTACACATATGAAATAATGTCATCTTATATGGAAAATGTTATAGATAAAACACTTGAAAATAATTCTTGAGTAAAATATCTGTTCTTCTTCAAATTCATTTTATTTTCACAAAATGCAATGAAATTAAAAAAAAAATATTTTGTTGATAATATTAATGAAATATTGTAGATTAATATTCATGAAGTTATGGTGTTATAAAAATGTAAAAATCCGTTCAAGTTGTATAAGATAAAAAACAATCTCCTTATACTTTTAATGGAACAGTCAAAAAGTACCGTGTATGGTAAACAAAAGAATGATTCCGTCGATAACACAAAGTAAACGTTAAGAGGGTTAAAAATGACTTTAAACATACATGGAATAATATTAAACACTTTATTAAAACATTTATATGTACATGGATGGAAAATACAACCCCAGTAAATACTTGCGTATAAGCATTCTCAGATAAAAATGAGATTGAAAAATTATCCCATACCTTATGTTTGATATGCTTTGTATGTATCTTCACCTCATGTATAATGATTTAAATAATGTCATTGAATTATTTAAGAATCATATTCATTGTTATGATATCATATATTGTTCACTTATGACTTTATATTAGACGTTCTTTTGTAAATTCCATGTTAAAGCAGCGTTTTGGGTAAAATCATTTTATTTATCGTACGTGTTTGGAATTGTTGTTCTTGATATTATTAGTAAATATATCATGATTTAATTACTTACAGAATGTAAATAACGATTTATATATCATCTATATTCTATATATATATATAATAGATAGATAAATGAAATGAAATACACCGTTCATGGAGACGGTAGGTCGTATGTACACATGAACACCGTTTTCTTTTTCCATATCGACTTGAATGCAAGTATGTAGATGATATATATATAAACATAAATAAAGTATCTTTATAATGTAATATACTTCATTATTATTCTTTATATATACATTATAATCATTCTTGAGTGGTTAACATGGAGAATGAATCTGACAGCATCGTGGAGACTGTAATCCGTACGTACGCACAAGCAGTGATATCGTTCCCATAATTATTGAATCGAATTAGAGTGGATGATATAATATCTCAGAATCAGTATGAGGTTATAATAAAGATATATAGTTAATATTTACACCATTATAACAATCCAAGTAAGATGGTGGTGGAGAAACAGATTACACCACGATGTGGAGACGGTATTCCGTACATACGCACACGCGATGATTTCATTTTTCGTAGGATGGATAGAAGGTGAAATAGGGTTGTTTCATATTTATAATAACATATCAATCTATGAATGATACTGATGTTATTAATTTATTAGGAAACAAATATATAATGAGAAGCTGAAGAAGAAAGAAACTTGAAATAATCGGTAGACGATATAACCTCTTTTTCGACGGACCCCTTTTAAGCTTCCTCTTAAGGAACTAGAGTAGGTCTTTTGAGGAGACCCGAAACTCTATAATTTATCTAGGGAAGTTTATACCAGAAATGGCTTAGGTTTGGAGGAGATTTAAGGCTCAAAATTGTCTGAGGAGGAGAGGGATGAGGTGCCCATTTATAAGGGAGGAGAGGGGCACCTTTGGAAACCTCAAAAATATTAATTTATAATAAATCAAACACCACTTAAAAACAACAAAAAATTACTCATATTATAATATTTGATGATATAGGGTTTTAATCTCATCACCCAATAAAATTTAGACATGTTTAATATTTATTTTAAATATTATCCACTTGATTTGTTCTTATTTTATATAATTAATTTTATTTGTAGTAATAGGATTTTAAATTTTAAATTGTTATAAATAATTACTTATGTGTTGTTAATTGTCCATAATTAGATAATTTATGAAATTCTAGACCAGATAAATTTAAATTTATAATTTTATAATATTTTTGTGAATTTTATACAATTTTATATTATGTTATGTTTAAAAAATAACAATAGTGTCAATTTTGACACTATTCATTTATTTGAATTTATATAAAATCCATATAGAAGATCTATTTGAAATAAAAGATTTGATATATTCATAACATGTAATATTTATCTTGAAAATTCTCGGATCACATTAAATAGATCATATAATATATATTTTAATATTTTGAAAACCATTTATTTGATATTTCAATTCATAAAATAATTTCAACATCACTATTGTGTAACCTTTAATGATAATTAAATAATCCCAAAAAATTATAAAAAATTCACATTATGTAGATAATTTTATTATATTTTTTGGAGAGTATTCATTTTCTATAATTCATGATGTTTATCAATAAATTAAAATTATTATTCTTATAAGATTTAAGAGAGTGACATGTTGTCACGTTCTTCAGTTTTAATAAAAATTGCATCATTTTCATGGTAAAAGGTGCACAAAATGAATCTATTCTGACCGTTAGGTGATTTGACTCGAATTTTTTTCATCCAATAAAATTTTGGCATGTGTTAGGGTAACTATACAATCTTATTTTTACCCTTAATTACCCGATTCAAATTTAACTATAGTAAATAAAATTTACCGTAGTTACTATTCCTAATATAAAAAAAATAAAAGTAACCAATTAACACAATTTGGACACACTAAATATAAATATGGAATCCATTTTTAAAATTCAAAACACAAATTTTTCTGAAATTAATTTAAAATTAATCCCGTTGTTAATCCAACGAGTTTTGAAAGTTAAAATATTGCCAAAGATTGAAATGTATTTACCTATGTATTCAATGTAAAATTAATGATAATGACATAAATTATATAAAATGGTAAAAATATTTTCTATTTGTACTTTAAAACCATTAAATATTATAATTTATCCATATAAATTATTATGATGAAAAAAGTTGTTTTTAATGAAAATTTAGCCTGTTTTTACTATACATTAAAATATGAATGTTATCCGATTAATATGAAAAATTTAACCAAATTATATTTTTATATCCTTCTTCCTAAATAGAATTTTATTTTGTCAAATTTAACTTATAAACATGTCAAAAACTAGATTTATTGTTGGTGCACCATCAAAAGGTGGCAAAACTGCATTTTTTAAAAAATAATTATTTTATTTGATATTTTTTTTTCTCATACCATGTTCAAGAAAATGTGTAAGATGAACAATAATGTTATAAAATTCCATATGTAGTTAATACTATTCATAACAGCTAGTCCATAATAATATTATAATAATATATAGTTGTTTAGAGAAACCCGGTATTGCGTACTACATACGCTATCAAGGAAGGTCGTGATTGCGTGTAATGCAAGACATGTCAGGGATGCGTGTAGTGAAAGATTCTTTTGGTGTAGCGTACAACACAAGACATCATTTAAAACAAATAATTCTCATAAAATATAGGGTTGTTACATTCTACCCCCCTTAAAATGAATTTTGACCTCGAAATTCATCATTTTGTAACAAACAGATGAAGATACATCTCCCTCATCATATCATCATGTTCTCATGTAGCTTCTTCTAATTGGTGGTTCCTCTATAAAAAATTAACCAAGAAAGTGGTATTGTTTCGTAGAACATTTTCGCAACGATCCAGAATCTCAATCGGATGTTCTTCATAAGAAATATCTTGCTCCAGCGGTACAACTTCTGAGCTTAGTACATGTGATGGATCAATTATGTACATTCTCAGGAGAGATACATGTAACACATCATGAACTTGAGCGAGATTCAGTGGAAGCACCAATCAGTAAGCTACTTTCCAAAAATGATCCAGTATTTGAAAATGACCAATATACCTAGGGCTCAGCTTTCCCTTCTTTCCAAATAACATTACTCTCTTCCAAGGAGATATTCGTAAGAACACTTTATCGCCAACATCAAACTGTAGGTATTTTCATCGGTTGACTTCATAATTTTTTTGTCAACTCTGAGTAGCTCTTATGTGTTGTTGAACAGATCAGACCTTTTCTGCCATCTCATCAACAAGATCAGGCTTTGATAGCTTTCTTTCCCCAACATCATCCCAACATTTTGGAGTCCTGCTTTTATTTACTTAGAGAGCTTTGTAAGGATCCATATGAATACTAAAGTGAAAGCTATTATTATAAGAAAATTCCACCAAAGGTAGGAGTTGATCCCAACCACCTTTGAAATCAATATAGCAGGCTCTTAACATATCATCTGGATTTTGAATTGTTCTCTCAGACTGACCGTCTGTCTAAGGATGAAAAGAAGTGCTGAAATCCAACTATGTATCTAAAGTATGATGAAGACTTCACCAGAACATCGAGGTAAACCATGGATCTTGATTCGATATAATGGAAAGTGGTACTACATTCAATCATACCACATTATTTACATATATCCTGGAAACCTAATCTAGAGAGAGATCTTCTCTAAAAGCAATGAAGTGTGCTGACTTCATAAGACAATCAACTATGACCCAAATAGCATTATTGCCTTTGGATATTTTATGATGTCTGGTGAAAAATTCCATACTAATGTTCTCCCATTTACATTTAGGTATGGGTAATGGTTGTAACATCCCCTTTGACTTATGTATCTCAGCTTTAAATTGATGACAAACCAAGCATCGAGAGACATAATAAGAAACATATATTTTCATGTCATCCCACCAGAAGTACTCTTTCAGGTCCCTATACATCTTTGTTCTTCCAGGATGAATAGAGAATGAAGAACTCCGAGCTTCATCCAGCAGCCCCTTCATCAATTCTGGGATGGGAGGAACACAATTCTGATTCTTGAACCTTATTATCCAATCACAATCAAGGTTGAATTATGAAACATTTCTCACCATATTTTATAACTCTACTTCTTATTTTTGTTCCTCTTTAATCTTTACATATATAGATGGTTGAAAAATCATTTGAGAAATATAATATTTTTCTTCTTCCACTATAATTCTAAGATGCATCATTTCTAACACCATAAATATTGGATCTATTTTGATCCTCATCATGGATAAGATAGCAAGGTCTTTTTGACTTAATGCATCTGCCAGCTTGTTTTCTTTCCAAGGGTGATAATGAATTGAACAGTCATCATCCTTATTCGACTCTAACCTTATTTTTTGGTGCATTATGAACTCCATTTGTGTGAAAATATACTTTAAACTTTTATGATCAGAATAAATATCAAACCTTTTACGATAAAGATAATTCCTCCAAATCATTAATTCAAAGATTACCGAAGCTAACTCTAAATCTTGAGTTGGGTAATTTTTCTCATGGATTTTCAACTATCGTGAGGCATAAGCTATCACCATCTCATTTTCCTGAGAACACACCCCAACAAATTCTTAGATTCATCACTGTAGATCACAAACCATTTTCCACTACAAGGCGGTGTGAGCACAGGTGCACAAGATAACCTTCTGTTTAACTCCTTGAAATTATCTTTACACTCCTCTATCCAAACTAACATAAATCATTTTTTAGTCAACTAGGTGAGTGGATTAGATAATCTTGAAAAATCATTCACAAAACGTAGATAGTACCTAGCTAAAACATGAAAACATTGGATCTCAGTTACTGTTGTTGGTCTCAACCATCTTTCAATTACCTCTGTTTTTGCTGGATCCACAGATATCCCCTCTTTTGAGATTATGTGACCAAAATATGAAACTTTTTGAAGAAAAAATTCACACTTTTTAAATTTGGCATAAATCTTATCCTTCTTAGGTTCTTCAACACAATTCTCAAGGGATCTTCGTGTTCTTCTTTTCCCTTTGAATAGACAAGAATATCTTCTATAAATACTACCACAAACGGATAAAGATAGTCTCTAAAAACTCTATTCATTAGATCCATGACTATAGCAGGGGAATTAGTAAGACCAAATGGCATCACAATAAATTCATAGTGTCCATACATTGTACGGAATGTCATCTTTGGTATATCCTCCATTTTGACCCTTAATTGATGATTCCCTAAACGAAGATCAATCTTGGAAAAGAATTGAGCTCCGCGTAGTCTGTCAAATAATTCATCAATGTCTGGCAGATGATATTTGTTCTTGATAGTGATCTTGATATGTTCTCAATAATCAATGCAGAGTCTCATTGATCCCACTTACCTTTTAACAAATAGAATAGGTGATCCCCAAGGTGATGCACTAGGGTGTATGAATCCCTTATCAAGATTCTCTTGGAGTTGCTTCTTCAATTCCTGCAGCTTAATTAGGGTTATTTTATAAGGTGTATTTGAAATGTGTAAAGCAGCTTGTACAAGTTATATTGAAAAATCAACTTCACTATTTGGTAGATGACCTGGAAATTTATCTGAAAAGACATCATCAAACTCCCATACAATGGGAATATTTTTAATCGCGAGTTTCTCTCCATCCATTTGATATAAATAACCTTCATTTAGTGGAATCAAGACCCATAAGATTAAAGAAATTTCCACTGGAAGGTTATGTTCATCATTACATCGATAGATGATCATAGATTGATCTGGAATATGAAATGTGACTTCCTTTATTTGGAAATTGATATGATCACCATATAAAGAATGCCAATCCATGCCATGAATCACATCAAATTTCACAATAGGAAGGATGAGAAGATTTTCAGGAAGCACATTCCCACAATCTTCAATCAGAGAAGCATTGAAATCTTTTGATGTGACTGGTGTTCCATTGGGAGTTGTTATAGCTAACTCAACATCTATTTATTAAGGTAATACGGTGATACCCATAGAGAATACTTTAGAAATAAAAGAGTGGGTGGATCTAGAATAAAATAAAGCATTTTCTACTTTAGAGTGAATGTTAGGTGTACCTTTCACCAATTTGTTATCATACTCCACATCGCCGATAAAAATTGCATGTGACATTCCATTGTATTTGTCCTTAAGATTTACTTGACGTTGATCATCATAAAAAACCCTTGCTTTAGGGCATTGATTATCATAATTCCCCATTTATTTGAAATTGAAACATTGAAGTGTAGAAGGTGCATTCTGTGTATCCCTTTATTTTTTCGCATCATTAGACATATTCTTCCCATTATTTCGACATTCAACTACCCGATGACCTTCTTTAACACACATAAAACATTTACATTTCCCTTTAATACAATTACTTCCATGTTTCTTTCAACACTTTGAGAATAAGGGAAAACACGTCTTCTTTTCAGTGTGGTCTTTAGATTTTACTTTGAATTCCATATTCCTCTTCTTATCAAACCCATATGATTGATGGGTTACTCCAATCTGCATCTCAACCTTGAGAGCACATCGATAAATTTCCCCATAGCTATTTATGTCCCTTATGGAAACACCCTTTGAAGAATTGGTTTTAAGACACTAAAGAATCAATTGATTTTACTCTCAGGTTGGATAATAATTCTGGAAGCGTACCTTGCAAGTGTTGAAAAATTTTCTTCATAGTTACCTGCAGATTCATCATCCATTTGCTTCAGTTCAAGAATCTCTGTCTCCATCTTTGTTCAAAGAATATGCGGGAAGCACTTATTGAAAATTATGTTCTTGAACTCGTCCAATTCCATGGACTCAATTTCATCCATTTGCATCTTATTCTTAATAAGATTCCACCATGGATCAGCTTCACCTTCCAAATGCTATACTCCTAAGATGAATTTATCATGTTCAGAACATTGGAGACGTGAAAATATCTTCTCAGTGGTACTGATCCACTGTTCAACCTCTATTAGATCAAAAGACCCTCTGATTGAAGCTGGATGCTGCCTCATGAAGGATTCAACAGAATGTTCCACTTTCCTTTGCTCGTTTGGATGTCCAGCATGAATCATAGTTTGAGAAAGTTGTGTGAGCATGGATAAAATATTTTTCATTCCAGCTCCCATAATGTTTGGTTTCTTAGGGGGACAATAATTTCATTTCCTGTCACATTCATCATTAACACAGTTGCCTCGAATTCCAACCATTGACTAAAACCAAAAATCATTGTGTGAGAAACACTAATCCTAACAGGAAAACCACATAATCAAGATTAAAATTTCACACATTAGTTGTTATAAAATTTTGTTCATGGCCATTTCTAAAACACTAATATTTTTTCATATTCTTAGACATATCATTAGGGTTCTTACTAAGGCTTTCACATATTATTTTCCAAAGGTTGGCTATAACTTTCCTCTGATACCATCTATAAGGACCCACACATCACATACATGGTTATTAATTCAGAATTTAAGCATAATTATTACATCATATAACAAAACCATGATAGGACCTTATATGTATAGTGTCTTTAGAAACTGGGAAACATAATCTTCTAATCTTGGTGAATGATCTTCAACCTATCCCATAAAGATCTTCCTTTTTTTTCTTACCTAAAACCTTCCTTTATATCCTAGGGAAAAGAAAACATATAAATGGTGGGATCAAATGCTCAATATGGGTAAGCATGGAGAAAGTAAAACAAACCATACACATTTGAACTTCAAAATAAGAACATAATATTTAAACATCAAAATCTTCTTCAAGGGCTTAAAACATGGCAATACGTAAGGCGTAGATCATAATGGATAATCAATCATAATAAAATTTCATTTTAATAAAACATTTAATTATGGAAAACCATTATGCACATGATATGATTACAATAGTAGCCAAGGCATTGCTGCTATGACCAACTTACTAGACAATGTCCCTTTTTTAATCGAGTTCACTCCTCGTTCTAGTCCTATAACACATAACCAGAATAACTTGTCGTTCCAGACATGTCTATCTCATGAGATATAAATATTTATCCAATGCATTGGAGTGAGATATAGTTCCCAGCCATATCAAAATGAAATCATTCCTACATGTTCAACAATATAAACATAAATCATTCATCATAACCCAATGAATAAAATGGGTTGCATAAACATAATCCCATTATAACATAATCCATATAAAACAAAAGGATATCATTTCATCATACGAAAATTGAAGACATTTAAATCATAGAGAAATTATACTTGAAATATACACATATGAAATAATTTCATCTTAGTTGGAAAATGTTATTGATAAAACACTTGAAATGAATTCTTAAGGAAAATATCATTTCTTCTTCAAAATCATTTTATTTTCACAAAATGAAATACAATTTCAAAAGAAAAGTATTTTCTTGAAAATATTCATGAAATATTTTAGATTATGCTTCATGAAAATTAGGCGTTATAAAACTGTTAAAATTGGTTCATGTTGTATAAGATAAGAAAAACATTCTCCTCGTACTTTTATTGAAAATGTCAAAAAGTACAGCGTGTGGTAAAAAAAGAAATATTCCTTCTAGAACACAAAGTAAAATTCAAGAGAGGTAAAATTGAGTTTAAAAATGCATGGGTGAATATTAAACACTTTATGAAAACATTTATATGGACACAGATGAAAAATATAACCCCAGTAAATACTTACATATAAGCATTCTCATATAAAAATGAGATTGAAAAATTATCCCTCACCTTATGTCTGATATGCTTTGTATGTATCTGAACCTCCTGTATAATGATTTAAATAATGTCCTTGAATTATTATAGAATCATATTAATTGTTATGATATCATGTATGTTTAAATTATGACTTTAAACTAGCCGTTCTTTTGTAAATTCAATGTTAAAGTAGTGTTTTGGGTAAAATCGTTTTATTTATCATACGTGTTTGGAATTGTTGTTCTTGATATTATTAATACATATATCCGGATTTAATTACTTCCAGAATGTAAATCACAATTTTTATATCATATATATTTAGTATATATATATATATATATATTAGATAGATAAATGAAATGAAATAATCCGTTCATGGAGACAGTAGACTATACGTACGCATGAACGCTGTTTTCTTTTTCCTTATTGACTTCAATGGCTGTATGTAGATGACATATATATATATACATAAATAAAGTATCTTTATAATTTCATATATTTCATTATTATTCATCATAAATACTTTATAATCACTATTGAGTGGTTATCATGGAGAATGAATCTCATCACGTCGTGGAGACTGTAATCCGTTCGTACACACGAGCGATGATATCATTCCCATAATTATTGAATTGAATTGGAGTGGATTGAATAATATCTCAGAGTCAGTATGATTTTATAATATAAATATATATATATTTTATTTACACCATTATACCCATCCGTGTATGGTGGGGGTGGAAAAATAGATTACACCACGGCATGGAGACAGTATTCCGTATGAAAGCACGCGCGATGATTTCGTTTTTTATAGGATGGATAGAAGGTGAAATAGGGTTGTTTAATATTTATAATAACATATCCATATATTATTGATAAATATGATATTAATTTATGATGAAACAAATAAAGATTAATATTTTTAAGAATAAATAAATTTGAATGAAACGGAAGGACAGATTACCTCTTCTTCGACGCACCCCTTTTAAGGATCCTCTTAATGAAATAGAGTTGGTATTTTCAGGAGACCAGAACCTCTATAATGTTTCTAGGGAAGTTGAGAAGTGAAATTTTCAAGGGTTTTCTGAGCTTTTATCCTCAAAATTGTGTGAGGAGGAGAGGGAGGAGGTGCCCTTTTATAAGGGAGGAGAGAGGCACCTTTGGAAACATCAAAAATATTAGTATATAATAAATCAAACCCAACATAAAAACCCACCAAAATTACTCATATTCGAATAATAGATGATATAATGTTGTAATCTCATCAACAAATAAAATGTATACAAGTTGAAAATTTATTTTAAATAATATCAACCTGATTTATCCTTATTTAATCTATTAAATTTTATTTGTGGTAATAAGATTCTAAATTTTAAATTGTTATAATAAATAACTTATATGTTATGAATTGACCATAATTGGATAATTAATGAAATTTTGGACTATATAAATATTAATTTATAATTTAAAAATATTTTTGTTATTTTTAAACAATTTTATATTTTGTTATATTTATAAAATAACAATATTGTCAATTTTGACAAAATTAATTTATTTGAATTAAATAAAATTCACATAGAAGAAAAGTTTTAAATAAAATATTAAATAGATTTATAACATGTCATATTTGTCTAGAAAATTCGTGGAGAACATTAAATAGTAAATATAATATTTATTTTAATATTTTTAAAACCATTTATTTGATATATCAATTCATAAAATAATTTCAACATCACTATTGTGTAACCTTTAATGATAATTATTTAATCCTTAAATATTATAAATAAATTCACATGATCTAGATAATTTTGTTATATTTTTGGAGACTATTCATTTTTGAAGATTCATGATGTTGATCACTAAATTAAAATTATTATACTTATAATATTTAAAAGAGGGACATGTTGTCACTTTCTTTGGTTTTAATAATAATTACATCATTTTCATGGTAAAAGGTCCATGAAATTTATATATTCCGACCCGTATTTTTATAAAAGTTTACTTATATTCATCCAATATAATTTTGGCATGTGTTAGGGAATTTATGAAATCTTATTTTTGACCCTAAATTACCCAATTTACCGTCCACTGTAGTAAATAAAAATTACCGTAGTTACTATTCATTGTATCAAAAAAATAAAAGTAACCTATTAATACAATTTGGACCCACTAAATCCAAATATGGAATCCATTTTTCAAAAATCAAAACACAGAAGTTGATGTAATTAATTTAATAGTAATCCCGTTGTTAAGGAAACCGATTTTAAAAGTTAAAACATTGCCAAAGATTGATATTTTTTTTGCTATGAATTCGAAGTATACTTAATGATAATGACTTATATTATATTAAATGGTAAAAATATATTCTATTTATACGTTAACACCATTCAATATTATAATTTTAACACATAAATTATTGCGATGAAAAAATCAGTTTTTAATTAAAATATAGCATGTTTTAACTATTCATTAAAATATGATAGTTATCAGAATAATAAGAAAAATTTATTGAATGTAAATTTTTATAACCTGATTCCAAAAAATATTTATATCGTGTAAAATTGAACTTATGGAAATTTTAAAAACTATATTTAATGTGGGTGTGCCATCAAAAGGTGGCAATACTACATTTTTTAAAAAATTCTTATTTTACCCGAAAAATTTATTTTGTTCTCATACCATGTTATAGAAAATGTGTAAGCTGAATAATAATGTTATAAAATTAAAAATGCAGTTAATACTATTCATAACGGCTACCCTTTAATAAAATTATAAGATTATATCATTGTTTAGTGAAACCCGGTATTGCATACTACACACACTATCAATGAAGGTCGTGATTTTGTGTAATGAAATCCATGTCATGGATTCATGTAGTGAAAGCTCCCTTTGGTGTAGCGTATTACACAAGACATCAATTAAAAATAATAATTCTCATAAAATCTCGAGTTATTCCAATTTGGAACTTTTGATTCCAAATATGGAAAACATTTTTCTAAATTCTATATAAATAAGTGGGTGAAATTAATATAAATTAATTACTCTTGTCTGATCAAAAAGAGTGTTTTGAAAAAATAATAACTATCAAAATATAGACATTTGTTTATGTCCAATTTAAATGTAAAATTACGTCCAATGAAAATTATTTGATTATGTTTTAAAAAAACCTAATTACACTTTAAAAAGGATTAAAAATTTAACCAATAATAACTATAAAAATATAGAAATTTGTTTATGTCAGTTCTTAATTAAAATACATTATTTTTACCAATCATTAAAAATTAGTTTTATCATAAAAAATATCAAAAATTTAACCAAACTAAATTTTGATAATATGATTCTAAAGAATAATTTTATTTTATCAAATAGAACATATAATTATGACCAAAACAAGATTTAAAGAGTGTTATTCATTAAAAGGTGTTAAATTGGAATTTTAATGCATATTACAACATTTTTACTTAAATTTGCATTCATTCAAATTTTAAGAATCTAAATTTTTTTGGATAAATGTTAATACATTTCGAAAAAAATGTATAATCCATTTATTCATAGTTTTTTTCATTCATTTCATTAAAATTCCTAGAAGTTTACTATCATTTGAAATAATTATATTATATTATTATTGTTCAACATAAGATTTCAAAGAAACCCATTGTTGCGTATTGGGTACTCCATAGAACATTGTATCACCTTGAAATGAAAATTAATATTTAATTCATAAATATTACTAAATATGGAAAAGTATTATTCATTATTTACCTGGTATGTAACATCCGCCCCCCCCCCCTTTTGAAATTGCATCCTCATACGTTTTTTTCACTTATCAAATATGTGGGGTTATTTATCCCTCATAGAATTTTCAGATTCCCACATTTCCTATTCAACCACATTAATTTTTCAAAAAAACTATTACCTGAAAATTTACCTTATTACAGAACACTTTCTCTCTTCAGTCAAGAATCTTGACAGGTAGTTCTTCATAATAGAGATTATCTCTAAACTGAACTACCTCTAGGCTCATAACATGATATTGATCCGTCATATACTTTTTGAAAATTGAAACATTAAAAAAATTGTGTTTATTATATATCTATGGAGGTAAATCATATCTGTACACAACTGATCCATATTTCTCAAGGATTTCATAGGGTACAATAAACCTCGAACATAGATTTTCATTATTACAAATCACATCACATTTTTCCATAGGGAAACATTGAGAAAGACATGATCACCTACCTCCAATTAAAGATCATTCCTTCAGTTATCCGGATAATTTTTCTTCCTTCTCTGAGATATTCTCATGTGATTCTGAATCAATTTATCATTTTCTGCCATAACTGCTACCAAAATTGGACCCATCAATTTCCTTTAACCAACTTCATCCCAAAAAGATGTAGGTCAAAATTGATTTCTATATAACGCCTCAAATGGAGCCATCTGAATACTGGAATGAAAACTATTATTATAAGAAAATCCAACCAAAAAAATTTGTTGATCCCAACATCCCTTTAAATCTAGTGAAGAAGCACATAACATATCATCCATGTTATAAATTTTTCATTCTAATTGTCCATCTGTTTGGGGAATTAAAGTTGTACTAAAATTTAATTCAGTACACATAGACTTATGAAGGCCTTACCAAAAGTTAGAATTGAACCTCATATCACCATTAGATATAAGGGATAAGAATACTCCATGAAACGTGACTATATCATTAACAAAAAATCATGAATTTTTATCTACAGACAAAGTATCTCGAATTGAAAGGAAATGATAATAAATAAATAATCAATCAACAAATAACCTAGCTTGAATTATTACCTCAAGATATCATTGGTAATCCTACAATGAAGTCCCTGGATATATTTTTACATTTCCACTCTAGCATTGGTATAGGCTGAAGCCTTCCTTTCAGTAACTAGCGTTAACCTTTGACCTCCATAAAACTCAATCACATCACCGTAAAATCAACAATATCTATTTACTTTCCATCCCACCAGTAATACACCCAAGGATCTCGGTGCATCTTAGTACTGCCATGATGAACAGAAAATGGATAACTATGAGCATCAAATAATAAATCATTATTCTACTGGGAATCATAAGGCACACAAAATATCTTCATAAACCTCAAAACACAATCATTATCAATGTTAATATCAGGCAACATACACTTCTGAACCAACTATAACTTTTTCTTCAACTCACTGTATTCCTTCTGCACCTTCATAAATCTGTCTAATAGAGATGATTTCTCTGACACCTGAAACAAAACAGAGTAATATTTGATTCCATCATCAAATCATAAACCAAATGATTTTTTTCCAAACATATCATAGTTATTGTAGAATTAGTTTTCTGACTCAAAGCATCAGCCACATTATTCTCTTTTCTCGGATGGTAATGGATTATATAATCATCATCATTGATTAATTCCAACCATCTCCTCTATGTAATGCTCAATTTTTTATGGGTGAATATACAATTCAAACATTTCTGGTCAGAATATATTACAAATTTTACACCTTACTGATGATGCCTTCAAATTTGTAATGAAAAAATAATAGTATGTAATTACAAATCATGTGTACGGTAATCTAAATCATGAGTTTTCAACTGATGTGAAGAATAAGAAATTATCTAATCATTCTTCATAAGGACACATCGAAGTCCTTTTAAATAAGAATCATTGTAGATAACAAACTCAACATTTTTGGAAGGTAATTCCAAAACTGGAGCAATCACAAATCATATTTTCAATTCTTGAAGAAAATCATAACATTCGTTTATCCAAATGAACATAAAAACATTTTGAGTTAACATAATCATTGGGATAGATAACAATGAAAAATTTTCAACAATCCTCTGGTAATAACCTGACATACCAAGACAACTACAAATCATGGTTATATTTTCTTGTCTTGTCCATTATTGAACTACATTTGTTTTAGTATGATCATCAGTTATGCCATTTTTTGACACAATTTGACCAAGGAATGAATTTTCTTGTAACCAAAACTCACACTTGACGAATTTCACATATAGTTTCTTTTCATTTAAGGTTTTCAAGAAATCCCGTAAATGAAATTCATGCTCCTCTTTAATTTTAGAATAAACCAAAATATCATAAAAAACGACCAGAAACTTATCCAAGGACTCACAAAAAATTTTATTCATAAGATCCATGAATACAACAAGTGTATTGGTTAATATAAAAGGAATAACCACAAATTCATAATGGCTATATATAATATGTAATGAAGTCTTCATAATTTATTCTTCCTTTCCATCCAATGGATAATACCCCAACCTCAAATCAATATTTGAAAAATACTGAGCTCAATGGAGCTGATACTACTTCATTTGATAGACCAACATCAATTGAGGTAGTTGTAATATATTTCAGCACCACATTATGTTTGGAGTCTTCATGCTTTCCATTAGTTTATTTCTTCATTAGACACTCATTTTCATAATGACCCATTTCATTTCACTTAAATCATTTTACCGATTATAAATATGATTTTGTCTTACAATTACCCTAATCTGTTTCACTGCAATTATGATCCTTATGTCTCATATTAACAAATTGGTAGTTCTTACCATAATTCAAAAGACATTCCAAACAGGCTTTTTACCCCAATTTTCACAAACTGAAAACTTATGTTTCTACCATCATACTTTATTGAATAGTTCTTCCCTTTCTTATGCCACCTTGACCTCTTATTATATTGTTTGAAGAAAACATTGATTATCAGAAAAGTCCATTTCCACCTTCATTTCCCATCAAACAAGTTTTTCATAACTTTTGAACTCATGAGAAGCTAAATCCCTTCGATAATTTGGATTAAATCCTGAGTAAAACGGTTTATTTTATAATAAATATCTCGTATGAAATATGGATCATACATTTCTAGTCGAGTGAAATTTTTCTTCATAATCAGCCATTGAGTCATCCTCCTACATCAATTCCAGGAAGTTTTTTCCATCCAAAGATAAATATCCATAAGAAAATATATCTCAAGAAACATGCCTTCTAATTAATCCCAGTCATGTGAATCAATCTCCTCACTATCCTTGATATTTCTTACCATAGACCACCACTGACTGACTTCACCTTCAAAACTTTAAATAGAGATACTATCCTTTTGATGTTTTAAACACCCCATGACATAGAAAATGTTCTACAGTGCATTAATCCACCCTTCATCTAGAAAATGTACTGATGATACTCTTAATGATGTGGGATGTTTCCCTATGAAATGCTCCACTACCAACATCTTCCTATGTGGTTGATCTGGATGATCTTGTTCATGGATACACCACCATGTATATCTTGATTCAACTATTCCATCACTATAAAAAACCACTCAGATCTAATTATAACCATCTCAAGTTGTTGATTAGGAACTTTATCTTCCTCCTAATGTCATCCCACCATAGCTACCCAATTTCATCTGCGGACAAAAATTCAGAACATTGAAATATCATACATACATTATAGCTATCATAGCTACGTAGGGAGTAACATTTGAATACACATCACAGTATATTCCCTAAATTTTTTAGGATAAACATTCATGTTTACATCCATAACGTTACCCAATGAATTGGGAGCAATCTCGATCTCACCTACAGTAGGTTTATAATGGAACCACCCATATACGTAATCAATTTTAAATAACCGTAACATATTCAAAACACAGAAAAAAAACATAAAAAAACATAACATTTCCACATTTCAATCACAATCTATCATTTAAATATATCGACATAACAAATCCATTATCAAAACAATTTTGAATACCAAAATACATAAAGGATTATATAGTATTTAGATTCATTTTTGAAAACATTACGGCTTGTTATTGAAGCCATATATCAAATAATACTCACAGTGGCCGAAAAGGTCATTGTAACCGCTTACGATAAAAAACATTATTATTTTTTGTTTTAAAGAAAAAATCCTCGTAAAAAAAGATTCATTTTGAATGAAATTTTAATTCAATGGTGTTTATGAAATTTATAAAATAAATTTTTCTATAAATCAAAATATGCCTCAATAATAATAGATTTAGATGAAGTCCCTTACTGCATGTCCAACATCACTAGTTTATTATTTAATCTCTTGAATAACAAATTAAAGTAAATTTATACATTATTAAGAAAATTTTACAAGTTTATTATTCCTTTTATAATACTTATTACAATGTCATAAACATTATGTACTCATTTAATTTAATAAAAGTCATTTTGTCGATATTAGGTACTTTTGTAAAAAATGAACACATTATTATTACAAGTTTTCCATTTTTTCAAAAGTATATTTCCTCAACAATGATATTCATGATTTAGATTTCATATATTTCAAATATATCCAGTATATATATATATATATGTATTTGTTATATAACATAATAGTTGGAGTTAATAATTAAAATGCACTGTTCATGGAGACAGTATGTCGTACGTATGCATGAATGCTACCTTCATTTCTATTTAATATTTAGGGGAATTAAAACATAATGATACATAGTTATATTATAATTCCAGTATAATATCATATATTTTATCAGTAACTCAATCCTTTATACATTCCCCATACGGCATGAATGATCCATATCACTTTAAGGGGGTGGTAGTCCACACTTTCTCAAATGAAATTATCACGTTTACCCATAATGGGAAAAAAGGTACACTATAAATTATAAAAAAATAATTATAGAGAAAATATAAATACAATATTTATCACATGTAAATATAGTTCCATATTAATGGACACTATAAGAGGATGTAGGAGAAGATTGACCAATCATTATTTCGTGAGGCAGTAGTTCTCTGTTCACACTAATAGTATGTTCATTACCCATTAGATGGAGGTGTGTGTAAGTTTAGTTATAAAAATCCTCATAATAAAACCAATTTTATTTATGATACTAGTTTTGTTGAAAAATAATTGAATAAAAAGAGTTTATGGGGTTTGAAAATTAAAATAAATTAAAAGAACATAAGAGAAGATGTTACCTTAAAATTGGGTATCTCCCTTTGGTTTGAACCAAATCGTATATTTTAAGTTCCTTATTTCTATGGTAAGACTTATAAGAGGAATATAGTGATATATGGAGCTTATATTTAATGATTTTGGACACAACAAAGGGCTTTATAGGTGTGAGTAATGGGTTAGAGGTGAGGGATTTTTATAAGGGGGAGATGGGCTCTTTAGGAATAATAGAAAATATTATTTTCTGATATAATTATTCTAGGTTTATAATGTCCCAAAACTAATTAATGTAGAATATAATATGACTCATGTTCGAAATAAAATAATCCTTTAAAAATTGTATAGGTTTTGGATATTATTTTAATCTATATAATCACATTTATTTAAATCATTCATTAATTTGGTAAACACAACATCATTATTGTCTCATAAATAATTTTATTTATTTGATGTCTAAAAATAATAATCAAAATACCATAATGTAATAAATATTTTTTTCTTTCAAATGAATTTTTTTTGTCTAAGTGATTACTTATAAAACCCCGTGTAAAAATTGATTTACTAAAAGATATATGTTTATGTCATTTTTGTCTTTACTTAATATTAATTATCATAAAGTGTCATTATCACTCATATGTGGCTCCATGGGGTGCCACAATCAACCCAAGGTTGTCCATGGACGAAAATTAATCAACAAAAAGGATTAAGAAAAATTGTAGGGTAATTAAATATTATTATATAATTAATTTTTACCCTTATTTACTAGATTTACAGTTGACCCACGGTAATTTTAATATTTAATGAATTAAATATTTATAATGTCTAAAAATAAATATTAACTATTTAAACAATTTGGACAACCTGTTCTTAAATATTAATGCCATTTATTCAAATACAAAACATTTAATTGGCAGAAATCAATCTTATATTATTTCCCACTATCAAAACAAAAGGAGTGTTTTTATGAAATAATTACAATATAAATATTAACACATGTTTCTGTCCAATTTGAAAGTGAAATTGCGTAAAATGACAATCATTGGATTAAATGGTAAAAAAATTATTATTAAAATTTAAAACCATTTAAAAATATAATATATGAATATTAATAAATAATATTAAAATTCAATTTTGAATTAAAATACATAATTTTTTTTCTATTCATTAATCAAATGAATTTTATCAGAAAATACCAAAAATTTACACAAATTAAAGTTTTCTGTCCATTTTCTAAAGAAAAATTTTATTTTGTTAAATAGAACATATAATCATGACAAAAACTAGATTTAAATAGGTATCAACATCAAAAGGCTGTAAATCAACCTTTTAATTCATATTATTGTATTTATGCTCAAAATTGGATTCATTCTCATTTTAAGCCTCAAACATTTATTTGATAAATTTAAATACAGTTTACAAACATATATAATCATTTTGTATTTATTTTTTTCATTCCCCCCATTACAACGGCTAGATGTTAATTACTATTTAAAATAAATATATTATATTATTTGGGTCCAAAGTAATATTTCAATTAAACCCTTTGTTGCGAATGAGGTATGCCATCGACCATAGAATCCCGTTGAAAAAGAAATTAATATTTAATAAAAAATATTAAAATATATCATAATATTTTATTTTGATTTACCAAGGATGTTAAATGTACTCATACATATTATAAAATATTTTATTTCTTTATAACACCTCAATATCGGTTTATTAATAATTTCTTACTAAATCACTATTTTCGGTTACAATTGCTTCTTTTTTTCATGCTTGTTTGGTTTTGATAATCATAGTCCTTAAATGGTGATCATGATTCCATCAAATACATATTTTTATTCAAGATATAAATATTATATATATATATATATTCATTATATATATTCATTATCACCCATAAAAGGATTATATTGAATAATAAATTACATATTTCATGTAGATGGTAGGCCTTATGTACACATTACCTACTTTTTTCACATTATGATGTATAAAATGAACTACGTTTTTATAATAATTAAACATTACTAAATAAAAATTATATCATTTATACATTTAATATTCAAAAAATGATTCATTATTACTAATTATGTTAAATGTAAGAGAAATAATGAATCACATCGATTGGTGGAGGTGGTATCCCACTCATGCACAAGAAATGTTATAGTATTATAATTTATGGGAAAAGTAAGATAATGTTATTTCAAAAAACATAATTACATTTTAGAATATTTATTTTACAAAATATATTATTTTATGATGAATAAAATAGATTTATTAGAGTAATAAGAGGACTGAAATTGAAAGCACTCAATTAAGAGTTACATTTATTAATTTAGATATTTGATTTGTCTTAAAGGATTGAATTTTGGGAATAAAAAACCTATATGAAGTGTTGAAATACTCTTGGATGATATTAAAAAATATTTTTTCTTAGCTGTTAGGTGATAACCATTTTGAATAATGAAGGATATGATGTTATATTTTATAATAAAGGGTTATATAACACATAGAAAAAAGTAAATTTCTCTAAAAATTACAGAAATTGATATCACTCCATGAAATATAAGAATGAGTCAACATATTTCGTGAAAATAATATATGAAAATTTTATTGATAGGTTTTTACCTTTATCTATTTGTTTGAACCTCATAAATTACAGAAATATCACTGTTTTTTACTCTCCAATTGATAACAATTTTAAAATAAAAGATACCCTTACTCATAAATGTAAAATATATTATATTTTAAATATTATCCAATTATAAAGGATAATCATAGGATATTGATTAATTTTAAATATTTTAAATACATAAATGAATTTGAAGTCAGAAATTGTAATTTTAAACCTAATTAACACATTTTACCTTTACCATGGTAAAGGTTTTTACAATGGATTCAATTCTCATTAACCAAAAATAAAAGTTATATAATAAGAAATCATGGACCTCATGACTCCAAATTTGAACACAATTATTCAGTATTTTTTTTCCTGAAATTCATGAAATTAATTTAAGACAAAAAGAAAAATATGATTAAAGAAAATTTTTCTAGAATAATTCAATTTTATGTATAAAAATTTATTTTACCAAATCCAACCACAATTTTATTTATGAACACAATTTAATTTATTTATAATATAATATATTTAATTTCAATTTCAATTCATTTTAACAAATAATTTATGTTTTTAAATTCATGGGGGAAAAATTCAGTTTTTAATAATAACTAGAATATAACACTCTTTACATGGATATCAACCATTTCAGAAAAATATTTAATAAATGAAATATAAATTCTGGTATTTTGATATTAAAATTGATATAATTTTTTTTAAAATAAAATTTATAAGTGATCCTTATTTTCATTATAGTATTCAATCATAAAGAGATATAAATAAAATTTATAAATTTGAGGTAAATTTTAATGATAAAAAGAAATATACTAAAAAATATAATTAATTTTTATTAATAAATTTTTATTTATAAAGTAATTAATTAATATTTTATAGTATGATTAATACTATTATGAACCTCCAATTGAACAGTTTGGAAAAAATTTACGTATTAAATAATAATAATTCAATAGTATAAAAAAGGTTTGTTAAACTCAGTGTTGTATGTATGGAATGTTTTTAATTAAATAACATTTATTTATATAGGGTGATATCATAAAATAATATTTTGTTGATTTATACCAAATTATAATTAATTTTACCCTTTAAATATAATAAATCCAACATAATAAATTAATGATTCTCTATTTCATCACATCCTTGGGTTCCCACATGGATTCAACTATTTTAGTGTATTGCCTCAAAACATTGACACATTGAATTGTAATGTTTTCTAATAGCTTTTCAGAAATATATAGAAAACCCGAATGTTATTTCTCATAATATAGAAATTTATTTAATAGTAAGAACTCTAATTTGTGTAAAATTGATCGATCAGGTGTGCACATAATCAAAATATATATTTGGGACACATCTTGATTATGATAGTTGTCCCCTTAATGATAAAAATAATAGGATATCTTCTCAATAATATCAATGAATTATAGGAGAATGATATATCATTTTATATATTTCTATAATTCCAAATTCCCTTAACATTATTTGAAGGAGGTATTAATTGGAATACCATTCCACCAACATGAAATTAAAAATCCTTCCATTTTATAGAAAAAATTAATTAAAAACTATTATATTCTCTTATATTATGTTGAATAGATTTAACAATTTATTTCATCTCGTATATTATTTCAGGTTTAAGTGACATTATTTATCCTAATTAGATTGAGTATGTTTGAGTTTTCACTTCATTACATAGAGGTTTTCATAAATATCCATCAAGATACTTGATTGAATTCAATGGTTTTAAGAATAATTTACATGATGAAGGAGTTGATCCCACAAACAATTTATAGAGTGGGAAAAATATATCATGATATCCATATATTTATAATGGATCTCTCAGTATGGACCCCATTATAAGGATGAAAAACAGTATTGAAACACACCTCACTATTTACATCCTCTAGAATACTTCTTCGGAAAATCGATGTAAACCAAAAATGATAATTAGATATATCATAATGTGGTACACCCTAAAATCACAAAAAATATTTAACGTATATCCTAGAAATAATATAAATAAATAAAATATCTATGAATAAAAAATGGTCATTTTTCATTATAATGTGATCTAGTGTAACCCAAATAACATTTTTTACGTATTTTATGTTTTTTGGTGTCTTATAATGAAAAAAATTATCACATTTTTACATTTACATTAAGGTATGGGTAATAATTGTAACATCCCATTAAAAAATTATATCTTAGAATTATCTTATTAATATAACATGAATCAAGATACAGACTCTGTAATATTGTATTTCATATTCTCTGACAAAAAATATTTTTTCATATCTCAATATGTATCTATAATTTTAGGATGTATATGGAGTTATGAACCATGAGAATTATATAATAGTTCCTAATTAAATATAGGTATTCATGGGAGATATAATCTATTCCTAAAAAATATTTTTATATAACTATCAGGGTTGAACTCATGATGATTTATTACATTATTATAAAGTTCCACATACTCTTTCTATTAATCTTAATTCATCCCATGGATAGATAATGGAAAATTAATTTTAGAAATTCTGGAATCTATAACATTTACATAGGTTTCCATGTTCTATATACTAAATATCCATATATATAATATATAATTTAGTCACAATTATCATTAAAATAATATTATCATTGTTACTAATAATCCACCTTTTACTTATTGTTAGGGTTGTGATATATTGAGAAGTCACAATCCATATCCATTTCCAACCATCATCCCTATCATATATTAAGTTTTTTCAATACGAAAATACACATCAGTATTATATGATATATATATTTTTATATATTAATACTATAACTATAATAGTAATAAATCAATATATGAAATTAAAAAAACAACCATTTCTATATCAAAATTCAAAGACAGGGAATATTTTTATTTTATTTTCTGTCGAAATGACACATATGCTATCACCGTATTATTCTTCTTGATGAAACATCCCATTACATTTTTTATAAATCACAATAGATCAAAGACACTTCTCCATTATAGGGTAGTGTGATCACATGTTCACTGAACAACATTTTCATAATCTTCTTAAAATTATTTTTACATTCATTTGTCCTAAAGAATATAACCCCTTATGAATCAACATTATTAGTTCATTTTATAGTCATGGTAAATATCTCAAAATCAAATGGTAATATATATCCTACTAATGAATAAACCTATATAATTAGTATGTTTTCTCTAGACTATTTTTAGAAACATTTATAATTTATGGATCCACCTAAATACTTTTATATGATATTATATGTCCCAATAATTAAACAATATGGATAAAATAAATAACCAATTGAATTTTTTTAATAAAAGTTATTTATACATAGGTTCGTCAACAATATTATCCAATTATATCCATGTGCATCATTGGTATATTAAAATTTAATAATTTCAAGAAAAATAGTACCAAAATATAATTAAAGTAAACTATTTTACCTTCATCATATAATCAATAAAAATGTCAAGGAAATTTTTATGTCCAAATAGAATTAATCATAATTCATAATGATAAATCCCATATTGAATTATATATTTGGTTTTTCATCCATCTTAAACAACAATTGCTGATATCCAGAATGATGTCAGATCTTGTAATTGTATTTATATCATGTTAATAGATAAAAAAATCATCGACACTTGATATATGGTATTTGTTTTTGAGAGTTATTTTGTTAAGGAATAGATTCATTTACCCATCATTATTCATTAAAAATCAAATGGTTTACCCCATAGACATGAAATTGGATATATGAATCCATAATCATGATTTTAGTGGTATTGTTTTTCTTATTCATAAAACAATATTTGGGACATTCCATAGAGAGAACATTAAATAGGTGTACCACCTTGTATGAGTTCTATTGAAAAAATAAATTCAAAAATTGTATTAAGAATAATAATAAGGAAATACATAAAAATTTATTTATAGTTGGAATATTCTTAATGTGCAATTTTCTGTTAACCATATTAGATAAATATCCTTCAGGGATATAGATATAGATTTGAATTATATAAGTAATTTCATAGAAGGTTTGCATCCATCCTCCAAAGAAAAAATAATTAAATATTCATTTTCAATATAAAATATGACGTCCATTACATGAAAAATTTTATGGTTTCTATTTAAATAAATACAATTTATGCCATGAATGACATTAAAATTCCAAAAAATGAACATTCACATTTTTTTTCTAAATATGTGCACAGAAACATCATTCGAGGTGTAAATTCATATTGAGATGCTACTATCATTACATTAATAGTATTCACTACTAACTCAACATCTAATAATTTGAGTTAGGGAATGAAGTTCCATGACAAATTTAATACTATTCATTAATTCATGTAAAAATTATCAAACATGTTAGTTCAATATTTTAACATTCCTATAAGAACCACAACATTATCATTTAATATCCAATTCCAAACTAAAACCAAAACTGTTATCATGGATATACATGATCTTAGATCATAGTGGGAAATCATCAAAAAACATTCATAGACATTTTAAATAACAGAACAGTCTTATCAATCAATGGAACCGTAGTTTTAACATATGTTATCCATGTCTATTATCAATGAATTATAATTTAAACTATAATAAACAATTTACCCATGGGTTTCAAAAATCTTTATATCCAAAATATTCAAGGTTTAACTAAACCCTACTTCGATACCATTAATAGAAACCCTTGAATTTTAGAAACAAATACAACATCAATTTATAAGAATAATCAATGTATAATATTATGATCTATGTGATGACCATAAATTCTAATTTCATTTGGAGACAAGATACCATAACATATTATATTGGTACATTCTTTAATATCCCACATATTTTTCTTTTCACATTGTTCTCCTCATTACATACCCTAAAAAAAATCTTCATAAATTGTGAAAATAAAACATAATAAAAGGGTGATTTTATATTTTCAATATGCATGTAGATGAGATATATATTTCAAGGATAATGTTAATGAAAAATAAAAATATAATGGTATGTGATCTTATATGTAACTAAAAAAATACATAACTAATAATTCATAGATCATAAAAATGAGTATTATTATAAATAATTATCATATAAATTGAAATGAATTATTACAGTAATGAATCATTATAGATCCATCATGAACCATAATTACATTTAATAAGTATAATAACATGTCTGAATATTTGTAGCACTATCTTAAAAATAAAAAACTATTCACAAGTAAAGGATGATTTCTTTGGACATTAAATCGAATTGTATATGGCATCAAAACATGTTTCCCCTCTCTTTATAGACTTGGAGTCGTCATATGTTCCCCAAATTTATTTGTAAAACTCTACCTATTTCCTCTAGTAAATAAAAAATGTCGACCTACGTCATATAATTATCTCATATGATATAGAACATTACTCATTAAATTGTATGGATATAGATTTCTGTAAACATCTATCAATAATTGAATACCATACATATTTATTACAGAATATCCTTAAAAATACATTATATCAGTCTAACATAAAATATGGAATAGAACCAAGTTTCATAAACATTTTATCATTTCATCATAGTATAACACCTGAAGAATATATGTGTATCATAAAAATATCATCGTTACATTAAATTACAATTGATATAAATTCCAAGAATGTTAACATATGACGATAAAAATAATAAATAATAATTAAAATCAAACGATGTTATTAGAGAAGAAAATTACCCCAAAATATCAATAGAATATTACTTTAATAAAATACATTTGTTAAGTTGAAATAAATTAATTAAATTAGAAATACTATATAAATTAAATAAAATATTTTATAATAAATCAATTGAAACCCATAATTGATGATTAAAATACTTTAGTGGGAATGATGACAAAAAATTCCATCTATTTCAAGTACATGAATATAATCCTTATTTTTTAATTTTCAGTTAAAATTACCAAGTACCATGATAAAAAAAATCACATGAAATATTTTTCAAAAAAGTAAAAGGTAGAATGAAATGATATTAATCTATTACTATAGAATAATTTTTTAATTAAAACATTTTAATTATAACATGGACATGAAATAAATAATAAGTTATCGAATAGTAAAACAAAGTGTCTTTTAGTAAAATTTTATTTTTCATCTTTAGTACATAATGTATTGAAAATGAATAGAAATGATTTATACCAAATAAATATGTATTAGAGAAGAAAATTTTAATTTAATTATTAGATCAAGATTATATAATTTATTCAATGAAAATTTAGCTATCAATAACTGTTAATTAATGATACTGAGATGTAAATCTAAACTTTTTCATCTCTTCAATATAAAAACACACAAGAATTAAATAAAAAATAAATATAATATTTATATAATATTTATTATATAACAATATTATTAAACAACATAGGACATGTGTTTTATATTTGTCATCTAATCATTTGTTTACTACAAAATTATTAATAAAATCAATGTTCTAGGATATATGTATTCACTTTTGTAGGGACCCATACCCAGATAGCCTAGATCTTGTGTATGTTACTAAATAAATTATCATGATTAGAAGGAATAAATCCTCAAATTAAAGATAAATTTAGTAGTCTTCGTAAACGATATACATAAAGAGGTATTTTATTTCAAAGGAATACACTATTTACAAAATAATTTTTTTTCTCTATAAATTAATAACTTCAAAAATAAATATAATCCTCTAGTAAATTCATGAATATCATTCATAGTATGATTCTTGTTTTCATGGGTAATGAAACATAATAAGGATAAACTCAAATGATCATTAATGGAAAAATATATTGGAATAAACATTAAATCATTGAAAATATTATGTATGGAAAGGTAATTAACATGAAATTCATTCCATTCAAATAACAACATAAGACAATATAAATACGGAATGTTAAGAAATTGAAACAATTCCTTTTTATTATATTAACTAAAAATAAAATTTAACCATAGATTTTTTGATGCATTATATCATGGAGGAATAATTACGGATTCCTAAAAATGAAATGAATTCATAGATATATCAATGAAAAATATCATGGATAAATAATATCAGAATATAAATGAAGGAAATTATTAATTATTGGAATACATGTTTCATAGGAATATGTTACCTTAACCATTATGACAATTCATGAGTTCGTTTGAGAAATGTAGCGAAAAATATCAACTAAGGCACCTTTCCAAATGACTCATCCCATGAAACTACAGATGAATCAATGGTCTATTTTTGATTGGGCCCCACCTGTGCTATACAGGTCCAAAAAAAATTTATATATCGAATTATTTATTTAGAATTGTGACTTATCAAATAACTATATATAGAAAGAGATAAATATTTATCAATATTTACTAAATATGAACATATAACCATTATATTAGACACAACATGTAAAATGGTATAAGATTTAGGCAATTTAAATATCAATGATAAATGATACAGATAATTAGGGGAAATTCAATGAGAAAATGAGAAGTAATATTTCAATGGGAATAAAAAATAAACTATGGAAGTGAATTTTAATACTATACTTCCCCATATCAATAATAAAAAATATATAGTAAGAATAATTATGGTATCAATATAAAAAATCAAAAGTGTATGGAAATAGTGGGGGTTTCCTTGATGAAATAAATGATTAACATTTAGAAATATTATTGAGGAAATGACCATTGAATTTTAAAAATATTTATAAATTATTTTCCATTAAAAACAATCCATTTATTCATGAATAAATGTATTCAAGAAAATTATGGGTGATGATTCTATACATTTTGTACGACAAAAAAAGAATATTCCTCTTGTAAGATAGAATCTTAGAAAATGAATCATTAGGAAAGAGACATTAATATTGATTTGAAACAATTGTAAAATAAAAATATGGTAAAAATGTTATTACCAAATCATTTTAGGAACATTTTTCATAAACAATTTAATAATACAATGTTTTTAAAGGAAAACATGTTCTCCTATTAATGAGAAAAATAAAGTTAGGTTTTCTAAATAATAATTTGTAAAATATTTTGAGTTCCATAGAATTAATTATTGGTACTAATACCTGATAATGGTCATGAATAACAAGACAATAATGAACATGTATACTGAATAATGGTTACATAATCTCCTCGAATGTAAATACCATTGAATAATCATTAAATTTATTATGGCTAAAAATAATATTTAAAAAACCCAAAGTGTCCCATATCATGTTGAAATATTTGAAAACATATTACTCATGAAGTAATTACATTATATGAATGTATAAAATATCATTATATTAATGAGATTTATGAATTTTCTTGTAAAGGTAAATATATACATCATGTAAAAGAAACAAGATGTATATCAACAATTAAGCCTTACTGGAATATAATTTGAGGCAAAAAATACCTAACCATGAGTTTCCTTTTGGGTGAGCGTCTATAAAATCCATGAATAATAAACATATGATAATATTGTACTTGATTCAGATCATTTTTCTTGTTTTTAATTACATTGAGTTTTCTTATTAACATATTGTGTACAACTACTCAGACAATTAAGTTTACATCGAGTATTTTTTACCATATTTGGTTTGTCTGTTAAAACAACTATATTTGGAGAACTATGGTCATTATTTTTATTATATAAAATATCCAAAATAATATAAATTTAATTATTATCATATATATAACTCAATTATTATTTTAAAATAAATCATTAAATAAGGTTATGAAAGATTAATCCAAATTAGAACAATAGAGACCGTAATCCATACATTTTCATGATTAACGTTTCCTTTTTACAATGGTCATTACGGAAAGATCGTAAATAAAATTATTATATTACATAATGATAATTAATAAATACCATATTTTTTAATAAAACATATATATATATTTATATTTATGAAAAAGGAATCATATCATTTCGACGAGGCAGTAGCCCACAATTCCATGAAAAATTTTATAAATTTTTAACAGTGAGAAATTGTAATATATATATATATATATATAAAGGTAATACTATCATTGTTATCATATAGATTTATTTTTAGTCTTTTTTATGTATAAACATCATTTATACATTCCATTTATCATGTGAATGAATCACATCGATGAGAGAGGGCGGTAGTCCACAATTCCACAAACGTTGTTATAGTATTAACATAAAATGGTAAGTACTAAATTTATTTGTTATGAGATGTCTAAATAAGTATAAATACATAATAAATATCATATATAACATATATAAAGATATTTTTTATCATATTAGACACCATTATAGGTTGTAATGGATGAATAACCAATCATCATTTTGTGAGGTAGTAGTCTGTCGTCCACATCAACAATAAGTTTGTTACCCATTATATTGTGGTGTGTGTAAGTGTAAGTAAAAACTCATAATAAAAACATCCAAGTATATTTATGAGACTACATTTTTTATACTGGAAAATAATACGGGGATTTTAACGGTAGAATAATGGAAATGAAACTTGACATATTGAGAAAATACATTACCTTGTAATTGGGTAACTTCTTTTGTGTTAAAAAAACTTACATTGAAGGTATTCCTCTAATGTTATTGATTATAGATTAATGATAGGTATTTTTGGATACCATTGGGTGGTTCTATTCAAAACATAAGATATTCTATTGGTTTAAGGGATGTCTAGAGGTGGTGAGCTTTTATAGAGAAGAAAAATACACAAAGGGTATTCTTGAAAAGAAGTTCTGTATACATATGTTCTTACATAAAAAATTCATACTAAACCACCCAATATATAGAATGGAAGGATCATGGACGAAAAATGTAAGTACAATGGCTGTAGGAAAAGTTGATAGGTAATTTTGGCCACTAAACATAAGGTTATATCAATTTGAAGTCTAATTGCACCTTAATCAGTGTAATTAAATATAATCACATTCAACTTTGATTTTTTTAAAGTTAATTTGATATTCGTAGAGAAAAATTTTATTTTGATAAATTTTTTCCCATATATTTCTAATTCAAATAATTAAAGTTGAAAAATTATGATTAATACTAATCGAACATTTATAATGATTAACTAGTGTTAGTAGATGTGTTTTCAAATGAATTTTTAGTCTTTTATTCAATTTATAAAATGTAAATTTAATATATATAAATAAATATTACTAATAGATCAATTATTAATCATGTGACATATAAAACAAATTTATAATGTAAATTATGATTAATAATTATTTTATCAAAAACAGCTTCTAACGAAAACACAATATTTTTCACTATTCACTAAACATGCTGTTTCTCGAAAAATCCAAAAAAACAACCTAAGATAATTATGAAAAATATAATTAAAAAAAATTATATTATCACATTAAATGGATAAATGTTCTTAAATTATGATTTAAAATAGTTATCCATTTAAATTCTATATACATTCCATAATAAAAATATAGGTTTTTATATGAAGTGTTGGGTTTGGTCTTATATTATGCTTAACTAATCTATTGGATGAATATAAAAAATAATTTATTGATTATGTAACATATTTATTACATTAATATCATTCAGTAATAGTATTAAATCTAGTCTATTTGCGTAAGAAAACATTGAAAACAAAAAAAAATAGTCCTCTATAAAATTTTCATTTAATATTCAATTGTTTCTTATATTCATTTATAATTTTTTATGTAACTAATTTTTTAGTTTTATAAACCATATATTTTAAATATATATTTATTATCTTTTATAATGGTTGGTTTTATATCTTATTACATTAAATAAAAATTATTAAATCATGGATTATTTCTCATTAAGAGTTTTTATTGCCTACAATAGAATCAATCAAAGACGACCTCTATTACATGTAGCAAAATCTATAGTGGATGATATTTGTTGCATATGATCTATAATAACTTAGTTTCATTTAAATTTTATTCTAAATTGCTGTTTCAAGAATTGAAATATATAGAATATAAATGAAATAATAAATATTTTATAAATTATATGGATATTATCTCACATTACATGCTTGATATCACATGTAATACAATATACCAAAATAAAGGTTATTACTTATGTATTTGGTTGTCAAATTATCATCACGTTATTTACATTTCATCCAAACAATTTATACTCAAGTATGGATATATATTTTTGGTATTTCAAACATTGAAATAAATCATCGTGAGAAGAGTTCATGAAACATCCTCTTGAAAAGTGGGAATGTAATGTAAAATGATCAAATTGGATACAATGTAACTACATCACTTAATATGAGAAAAATAGTGGAAATTAGATATATGTACTTGGAAGAATATAATAAATATTGATGGGGAGTGAATGATGTCATCAATCACAAACAAGTGAATGATACATGGAATGTTGAGGGCCTCAAATCCATAAATCTGTAATGATTTAGAAGAAAACCAGTTCACCAAAAATTTGGATATTAGAAAAAAAATTATTTCTAACTCATTTTACAAAATTTGGGTAATTCTTTTACTAACCAATAATATAATGAAATATTCATACACAATAGGTTTCATTCTCATTTTAACAATCATATATTTTGGTTGTACTTCATCCAAATTATAATTCCTCGCTTTACTCCCAAAATTTAATTACCTATAAAAAAATTTTCATGCATGAAGCACTAAAAGAAACATTTAAATTATCATTAAGCCAATAAAATTGTGAACATTATTTCAATATTACATAACCTATCTCCAAAAACTAATATAGTTGATAAATTAATTTATAATCCTCAAAAGTGTTACTACTAGATTATTATTAATATTTATTTGTTAAATTTTTAAATTAAAAACAATCAAATATTAACCATCACATTGTATAGTTCAGTGGTTGGCATAAGACCCTTATTTTCCTTCAATCAAGTGTTCGAGTCCAATAACTTTTCTAGATTTTTTCGTTTTTTACCCAACTTAGTGGTTTCCCTTTTCAAAAAAAATATTAATATAACTTCCAAATATAAATATGATTTAAATATAAGATGTTTGATTGATCTCAAAATTTCACATTAAATATGTTTTCAATAAAACCTCAATACATAAATACCTCATCCATTTTATTTCTACATAGGTCCTTTATTGGTCAATGTATTATCAATAATATCTTTTGTATGACTCATAATCATTAAAACATATAAAAAATATAAAAAATTGTAGTTTTAAACATGAATATTCTTCGTCAAATAAAATTCAAATGATTCATATTTTTTAATAAATATATAATGGATTAAACAAATCATATCCCCTGGGAGAGTCAATCCAGGTGCACACTATGTCCTATTTCCATGTACCAGGTTACCCCAAGCCTTGCTCGGAACACCTTTTCAGTGTTATCACTCCTAACTATATCTGTTCCAGAACCAGAAACAATTGTAGTATCTAGAAAAGGATTTATTTCCGAGAAACCCCACATAATTGATAATTTTCCAAAATTATACAGATTTATTATATACTTCTTCAAATTATACATTAAGGTTATTTTTCAAATATTTGTTTTCATAAATCAAGATCCCTCTATTTCTACCAGACTTCCTCTTGTACCAAATTTAACGACCCATCAATTGATATCCATGTTCCATTATATACTACTAAATACATTGGAATGATTATATGTAATAAATCCCCAAATGAACGATTAGTTTATTAGTCATGTTAAACAAAATAGATAAATGAAACTTAAAATGGGATATCCCAAATGATTAGTAAGGAAAAAATAGAGTGAAAAAAATAATTAATAAATGATAATAGTTAATAAGGAAAGGTAATTAACTAGAAATCAATTCCATTCAACAGACTAGATAAGGAAATATCAATATAGAATGTTGAAAAATGGAAACACATTCCATTTATTTAATGAATAGAATATTAATTGTCTCCGTAGATATATCGATGCAATATCTCATGGATGAATAATAAGTGAATCCTAAAAATGAATCTCATCAAATGATATTTCGACGCAAAATCTCATGGTTGAATAATATCAGAATATAAAATATTGAAATGCTTAATTATGTTATTCCTTGTTTATTTTTTAATGGGTAACATTATCATCAATACCTTTCATAAGACTATTTACAAAATTTAGTTTAAAACTCCATTTACGAGACCCAGCCAAATGACTCATCGCAAGAGACTACCGATGCATCGAGGGGAAAACTTTAATTGTGTCCCTCTGGTTTCGTACTAGTACAGAACATTACTCATCTACAAAATAAATTATTTAATAATGTTTCTTACAAAATATCTCTATGGAGTAAGTGGTACAAATTTTTAAATATTTATCGAATTTATCAAATAACTATCAAAGTATACAACACATGTAAAATGTTATATGGATTATGTAGTGTAAATATCCACGATAATCGATATATATAATTTGGGAAAATTTAATGAGTATATGATATTGAATATTTAAATGGAAAAAAATAAATCATGGAATTAAATTTGAAAACTATCGTTGGAAAAATAAATAATAAACCTTACATAATAATAATAATGAGGGTATCAATACAAAAAATAACAATTGGATTGACCTACAGGGTTGTTGACATTGATGAAATAAAATATTAACTTATATAAATATTCTTCCGGAAAAAATAATTAGATTTTAAAATAACATTTAAAAATATTTTCCTTTTAAAATAGACCATTTACAAATGAAAAGTATTCATTAATGAAATAACGAAAGAATCATCTACACATGTTGTATGTGGTAAAAATAATATTATTTTTTTATAAAAAAATAATAGAAATGACTCGATAGGATAGAGAAAAGAATATTCGTTTTACAAATTGGTAAATAAATGAGGTAAAAAATTATTTAAAAAATTATTTTATGCACATTGTTTAAATATTATTAATAAAACAATGTTTTAGAAGAAAACACGTTCTGTGACTAAAGACTAAAAAATGATGGGTTTTTTGAACTGCTGTTTCAAAAACATTTTGACTAATAAAAAATTGATGATTGGGGATAATACTTGAAATAATTCTTTAATAACAAGATAATAATGAAAGCATATATTGAAAAATGGTAATATAATTTCCTCCAATAGATATACCAATTCAATATATTTAATTTTATTCTTGAGAAATTATTCATTAAATATAAGAAAATGTCCCATACTATAGTGAAATATTTTAAAAAAAATCATCATGATAGAATATCATTATATGAATGTTTAAAATATCATTTTATTTATTACATTCATGATATATCGTGTATCTGTCTACACATATGTCATGTATAATAAACTACGTGCATAACAATAATTAAGCCTCAATGGAATGTAAATTAAGTTGAAGATACCTTACCATTCAATTCCATTTTAGTGAAAATCCTTTAAATTCATTCATAAAAACACATATTAATTTTATACATTCATCATAACCCATTTTAATTTTTTTAATAAATTTATTTTAACTTTGTACCTAGTTGTGTTAAACTACTCAAATAATAATGTTTACAGCAGTTGTTTTTTACCAAATTTAGTTTATGTGAAAAATTTAATATTATTGGTCATCAATGGTCATATGATTCATTATACGACATCTCCCAATTACTAATAATAAAATAATTCTCATATTTATAAATTAATTGTACTATTAAAATCGTTAATTAGTTGTTGTTATGAAAAATGAATCAACATTACAATCATTGGGATGGTAGGTCGGGCGTACACATGAATAATATATCCATTTTTTAGTGGGTGTTATGGAATGATGTTAAGTTAAACTATATAATTCTATAATTATCATTAATAATTACCATATTATTTAATCATACATACTTATATAATTAATTTTTTTGATGAAAATAAATCACATCATCTTGAGGAGGTGGAAGTCTACACGTCCATGAATAATATTATCACATTTTAAATGTTTAAAAGAGTAATAATGAAAGTCATATAATTATATATAGAAAGTTAATGATGTCATGAATATGATATTTTTTTAATGTCCCATATTTTTTATTATAATCATCATTTATACATTCATGTTTCCATGTGAACAAATCACATCTCATTGAGGGGGAAATAGTCCATATTTCATCAAATGTTGTTAGTTTATTAACATAAAACAGTAGGTACTAATTTGATGTATTATAAAAGGACTAAATCTATATAATGAAAAAATAATTATCATATATATAATATATAATCATTTTTATCATCGTAATATCTACCATGAAATATGGTTAAGTAAGAATGAACAATCATTCTTCCGTGAAGCAATATTTGAATATCCATAGAACAATGATGTATGTTAAACATTAGATGGTAAAATATTTCTGTGTAGGTATAAATATATAAATAAATACATCCTAATATATTGAGGACACTGTAGTTTTTATACACGAACATAATAATTAGTTTTTAGGGGTTGGAGAATGGATGTGAAACTAGAGAGATTGATAAAATACATAACAATTTAATCAGGTAACATCTTTTGGATTAATCCAAATAAATCCATGGAATTTATTATGTGAAAATGGAGGATTATGGATTGATGATAGGTATTTTGGGATACCATTTGGGTAGTTATTTTCAGAACATAAAATATTCTATTGGTTTAAGGGATGTGTAGAGGTGGTGACCTTTTATAGAGAAGAAAAAGACACAAAGGGTATTCTTGAAAAGAAGTTATGTATACATATGTTCTTACATAAAAAATTCATACTAAACCACCCTATATTCAGAATGGAAGGATCATGGATGAAAAATGTAAATACAATGGTTGTAGGAAAAGTTGATAAGTAATTTTGGCCACTAAACATAGGGTTTTATCAATTTGAAGTCTAATTACACCTTAATCATTGTAATTAAATATAATCACATTCAATCCTGATTTTTTTAATAGTTAAGTTGATATTCATAGAGAAAAATTTTATTTTGATAATTTTTTATTCCATATATTTCTAATTCAAATAATTGAAGTTGAAAAATTATTACTAATAATAATCTAACATTTAGAATGATTAACTAGTGTTAGTAGATGAGTTTTCAAATGAATTTTTAGTCTTTTATTCAATTTATAAAATGTAAATTTAATATATATAAATAAATATTATTAATAGATCAATTATTAATCATATGATATATAAAACTAATTTATAATGTAAATTATGATTAATAATTATTTTATCAGAAACAACTTCTAACTAAAACAAAATATTTCTCACTATTTACTAAACATGATGTTTCTCAAAAATGCAATAAAACAACCTAATATAATTAAGAAAAATATAATTCAAAAAAAATTATTTTATCAGATTAAATGGATAAATGTTCTTAAATTACGATTTTAAATAGTTATCCATTTAAATTCTATATACATTCCATAATAAAAATATAGGTTTTTATATGAAGTGTTGGGTTTGGTCTTATATTATGCTTAACTAATCTATTAGATGAATATAAAAAATAAGTGATTGAATATGTAACAAATTTATTACATTAATATCATTCAATAATAGTTTTTAAACTAGTCTATTTGCGTAAGAAAAAATTGAAAACAAAAAAAAATAGTCCTCTATAAAATTATCATTTAATATTCAGTTGTTTCTTATATTAATTTATAATTTTTTACGTAACTAATTTTTTAGTTTTATAAACCATATATTTTAAATATATATTTATTATTATTTATAATGGTTGGTTTTATATCTTATTATATTAAATAAAAATTATTAAATCATGTATTATTTCTCAATAATACTTTTTATTGCCTACAATAGAAGCAATCAATGATGGCCACTATTACATGTAGCCAAATCTATAGTGGAAGATATTTGTTGAATATGATCTATAATAACTCAGTTTTATGTAAATTTTAATCTAAATTTCTGTTTCATGAATTGAATTATATATAATATAAAAGAAATAATAAATATTTTATAAATTATATGGATATTATGTCACATTACATGCTTGATATCACATGTAATACAATATACCAAATTAAAGGTTCTTACTTATGTATTTGGTTGTCAAATTATCATCACCTTATTTACATTTCATCGAAACAATTTATAGTCAAGTATGGATAAATATTTTTGAATTTTCAAACATTGAAATAAAACATCGTGAGAAGAGTTCATGAAACATCCTTTAGAAAAGTGGGAATGTAATGTAAAAAGGTCAAATTGGATACAGTGTAACTACATCTCTTAATATGATAAAAACAGTGGAAATTAGATATATGTACTTGGAAGAATATAATAAATATTGATTGGGAGTGAATGATTTCTTCAATCACAAACAAGTGAATGATCCATGGAATGTTGAGGGCCTAAAATCCATAAATCTGTAATGATTTAAAAGAAAATCAGTTCACCAAAAATTTAGAAATTAGAAAAAAAAAATTTTCTAACTCATTTTACCAAATTTGGTAAATTCTTTTACTAACCAATAATATATTTAAATATTCATACACAATAGATTTCATTCTGATTTTAACAATCATATATTTTGGCTGTACTTCATCCAAATTATAATTCCTCACTTTACTCCCAAAAATGAATTACCAATAAAAAAATTATCATGCATGAAGAACTAAAAGAAAAATATAAATTATTATTATGCCAATAAAATAGTGAAAAGTATTTCAATATTCCATTACCTATCTCCGAAAATTAATATATTTGATAAATTAATTTATAATCATCAAAAGTGTTACTAATAGATTATTATTAATATTTATTTGTTAAAATTTTAAATTAAAAACAATCAAATATTAACCATCCCGTTGCGTAGTTCAGTGTTTGGAATAAGACCCTTATTTTCCTTCAATATAGGGTTCAAGTCCAACAACTTTTCAGGATTTTTTCGGTTTTAACCCAACTTAGAGGTTTCCCTTTTCAAAAAAAATATTAATATAACATCAAAATATAAATATGATTGAAATTTAAGATATTTGATTGATATCTAAATTTCACATTAAATTTGTTTCCAATAAAACCTCAATACATAAATACCTCATCCATTTTATTTCTACCTAGGTCCTCCATTGGTCAATGTATTATCAATAATATCCTTTGTATGACTCATAATCATGAAAACTTATCAAAAATCTATAAAATTGTAGTTTTAAACATGATTTTTCTTCTTCAAATTAAATTCAAATGATTCATATTTTTTAATTAATATATAATGGATTAACCAAATCATATCCCCAGGGAGAGTCAATCCAGGTGCACACTATGTCCTGTTGCCATGTACCAGGTTACCCTGAGCCATGCTCGGAACACCTTTTCAGTGTTACCACTCCTAACTATATCTGTTCCAGAACCAGAAACACATGTAGTATCTAGAAAAGGATTTATTTCCAAGAAACCCCACATAATTGATAATTATCCAAAATTATACGGATTTATTATATACTTCATCAAATTATACATTATGGTTATTTTTTAAAATATGTGTTTTCATAAATCATGCTCCCTCTATTTCTAAAAAATGTCCTCTTGTACCAAATTTAGCGACCCATCAATTGATATCCCAGTCCCATTATATACTACTAAATACATTGGGATGATAATATTTAATAAATCCCCAAATGAACGATTAGTTTATTAGTCTTTTTAAACAAAATAGATAAATGAATATTCTGTTAAAAATCAATACACTGATTACATCATAAATTTTTCCTTCTTTCTAAATAAAAAGTATCAAAATAACTCTAATCCATATCATAAATTCACAGATATCATTCATAGTATGCTTTTTTTGTATTCCTATGTAATGAAACATAAAATGAGAGATCCCAAATGATTAGTATGGAAAAAATAGAGTGAATAAAATAATTAATAGTTGAGAATAGTTAATATGGAAAGGTAATTAACTAGAAATGAATTCCATTCAACTGACTAGATAAGGAAATAACAATATAGAATGTTGAAAACAGAAACACATTCCATTTATTTAAAGAATAGAATATTAATTGTCTCCATAGATATATCGATGCAATATCTCATGGATGAATAATTAGTGAATCCTAAAAATGAATCTCATCAAATGATATTTCGATGTAAAATCTCATGGTTGAATAATATCAGAATATAATTTATTGAAATGATTAATTATGCTATTCCTTGTTTATTTTTTAATAGGTAACATTATCATCAATACCTTTCATAAGACTGTTTACAAAATTTAGTTTAAAACTCCATTTACAAGACCCAGCCAAATGACTCATCGCAAGAGACTACCGATGCATCGAGGGGAAAACTTTAATTGTGTCCCTCTAGTTTTGTACTAGTACAGAACATTACTCATCTATAGAATAAATTATTTAATGATGTTTCTTACCAAATATCTCTCTGGAGTAAGTGATACAAATTTTTAAATATTTACCGAAATTATCAAATAACTATCAATGTATACAACACATGTAAAATGGTATATCGTTTAAGTTGTATAAATATCCACGATAATCGATATATATAATTTGGGAAAATTTAATGAGTATATGATATTGAAGATTTCAATGGAAAAAAATAAATCATGGAATTAAATTTGAATACTATTATTGGAAAAATAAATAATAAACCTTACATAATAATAATAAGGACGGTTTAAATACAAAAAATAACAATTGTATTGACCTAGAGGGTTGTTCACATTGATGAAATAAAATATTAACTTTTATAAATATTCTTCTGGAAAAAATAATTAGATTTTAAAATAACGTTTGAAAATATATTCCTTTTAAAATAGACCATTTACAAGTGAAAAGTATTCATTAATGAAATAACGAAATAATCATCCACACATGTTGTATGTGGTAAAAATAATAATATTTTTATATAAAAAAATAATAGAAATTACTCGACAGGATAGAGAAAAGAATATTCGTTTTAAACACTGGTAAATAAATGAGTTAAAAAATTATTTAAAAAATTATTTTTTGCACATTGTTTAAATAATATTAATAAAACAATGTTTTAGAAGAAAACCCGTTCTGTGACTAAAGACTAAAAAATGACGGGTTTTTTGAACTGCTGTTTCTAAAACATTTTGACTAATAAAAAATTGATGATTGGGGCTAATACATGAAATAATACTTTAATGACAAGATAATAATGAAAGCGTATATTGAAAAATGGTAATATAATTTCCTCCAATAGATATACTAATTCAATATATTTAATTTTATTCTTGAGAAAATATTCATTAAATATAAGAAAATTTCCCATACTATAGTTAAATATTTTAAAAAATTTCATCATGATATAATATCATTATATGAATGTTTGAAATATCATTTTATTTATCACATTCATGATATATTGTGTATTTGTCTACACATACGTCATGTAAAATAAACTACGTGCATAACAATAATTAAGCCTCAATGGAATGTAAATTAAGTTGAAGATACCTTAACATTCATTTCCATTTTAGTGAAAATCGTTTAAATTCATTCATAAAAACACATATTAATTGTATACATTCATCATAACCCATTTTAATTTTTATAATAAATTTATTTTCACTTTTTACCTTGTTGTGTTAAACTACTCAAATAATAATGTTTACCACAATTTTTTTTTACCAAACTTGGTTTATGTGACAAAATTAATATTATTGGTCATCAATGGTCATATGATTCATTATACGACATCTCCTGATTACTAATAATGAAATATTTATAATATATATACATTAATTATACTATTAAAATCATTAATTAGTTGTGGTTATGAAAAATGAATCAACATTACAATCATTGGGACGGTAGGTCGAGCGTACGCATGAATAACATATCCATTTTTTAGTGGTTGTTTTGGAATGATGTTAAGTTACACCATATAATTATATAATTATCATTAATAATTACCATATTATTTAATCATACATACTTACATAATTAATTTTTTTGATGAAAATAAATCACATCATCTTGAGGAGGCGGAAGTCTACACGTCCATGAATAATATTATCACATTTTAAGTGTTTAAAAGGGTAATAATGAAAGTAAAATATTTATATATAGAAAGTTAATGATGTCATGAATATGATATAATTTTTAATGTCCCATATTTTTTATTATAATCATCATTTATACATTCATGTTTTCGTTTGAACAAATCACATACCATCGAGGGGGAAATAGTCTATATTTCATCAAACGTTGTTAGTTTATTAACATAAAACAGTAGGTAATAATTGTTGTATTATAAAAGAATTAAATCTATATAATGAAAAAATAATTATCATATATATAATATATAATTATTGTTATCATCGTAATATCTACCATGAGATATGGTTAAGGAAGAATGAACAATCATTCTTTCGTGAAGCAATATTTGAATGTCCATAGAACAATGATGTATGTTAAACATTAGATGGTCAAATATTTTTGTGTAGGTATAAATATATAAATAAATACATCCTAATATATTGAGGACACTGTAGTTTTTATACACGAACATAATAAGTAGTTTTTAGGGGTTGGAGAATGGATGTGAAACTAGAGAGATTGAGAAAATACATAACAATTTAATCGGGTAACTTCTTTTGGATTAAACCAAATAAATAAATGGAATTTATTATGTGAAAATTGAGGATTATATATTTAGGATATATATTTTTTAAGCCCATTTTGTATGATATTGGCCTAAATTAAGAGGACTGAGTTGTGTGATGAATGGGTATAGTTGCCGACTTTTTCTAGGGAAGGAAAAGTGCTCACATTGTTTTCTAGAGAAGAAGTTAGGTGTACAAATGTTATTAAAACAATAGTCATAAAAAACAAATAGAAATCATGAATTTAAGGTTAATGGATGAAATACATCTGAAAAATTGGCATTGGACAAGTTTCTAGGATATTTGGTCCCATAAACATATCGTTTTAGTACATTTTATTCCAAATTACACATTAATCACTGTAATAAATTTCAGTACCATTCACTAATCATTTTTGTCAAAAATTTAGTAGCTCTCACTAGAAATAAATTAAATATTTATTAAAACTTTGTATGTTGTATTTTAAAAAAATTCCAACCACAGAATTGAAAAAATAAGTATTACTTCTAATCTAGCAGACAGACAGATTAACTAATTTATGTAGAAAAAATGTTCAGAAGATTATTATGTTTTTATATTCAATTAAAAAAGGTAAATTGATTATAATGAAATTTTTTATTAATATATTTATTAGATCTAAATTTAATTCAAAACAAATTAATAATATAATTTAACATTAATTATGAATTATATGAAACATGTGTTTTTAACTAAAACGCAGTATTGTTCACTATTCACTAAAAATAATGTATCTCAGAAAAATCTTCAAAATTCATCCTTATATAATTTTCATATTTTTAATATTGGAATACATTTATTTTAGCAAATTAAAATCATAAAAGTGTCAAAATTACAATTTAAAATATTATATCTATTAAAAGGTGGCAAAAATGCCTTAACAAAAATATAGGGTTTTATGTAAAATATTGTGTTTGATATTATCTTATGCTTAACAAATCTATAGGATGAATATAAAAAATAATTTCCTGAAAATGTAAAGTATTTATTACATTGAAATCACTAACTAATAAAATTTGATTTAATCTATTACGTTAAAATTGATTCGTGAACATTAAATTTGTTCTCTATAAAAATATCCATTTATTATTCAATTATTTCTTATATTCATTTCCTCTTTATTTGTAATGACTGATTTAGTTTTATAAACAATATATTCACATATTTTAGTTAATAAAATTTAAAATAACTAGTTTATATATTAATATATTAATTAATAATGTTTAAATTACATATTTTTCTTGGTAAGACGCTGTATTACGTATGCAGAAAGCCATCTATGAAGGTCACATTTGTGTGGAAAACATCTATAGAGGTAGGTACTGGATTTTTATAACGTGTTCTAACTTATTGTAATGTTAATTTCATGATAACTCAGTGTTTCATGAATTTAAATATATAGAATATATTTTAAACAGTAAATATATTATAATGTATGCAGATATTATATTACCATACATGCTTGTTGTCGCGTGTACAACACAAGATCATATATAAGGATATTAAATTATTATTATTTTTTGGTGTCATGGTTTTTCATGGATGTTTTCGTCCAACAGTTCTAGTTCTTGTAAATTTATCATAGTTCAATTATCTAATGAACATAAATATTTCACGGATGGAACAAATGAAATATAAATAATGTTTCAGACTGAAATAATATTTTTTATATCAAATATAAAATATATATTCTTTATATTAATACTTATTTACATAATTTAAAAAAAACATATTGTTTCATGGAAGTGGGAGTCCACATGTACAAAAAACCAACATTTTCAATTACAAATGGATAGATAGATAGTGGATAATGGTTGTTACATAATCATAATAAAATATAAGTTTATTTAGGGTATAAAATTTATTATTTATGATGAGTAATATATATTTAACGGAGGTTGAATATGTAATAAATAGAAAATGAAATATAAAGAGTCATACTTCTTCATTATGAACCCTTCAATGGTATACCCAGTAGTAGTTGAAAGGATGGTATTTTGGAAATAAAGGAATATCTAGGATGTGCAAAAGAAATATTTTATAAAATTATTGAATAAAATATCCATTGTAGATAGTTAAATCATTGTGCATTCTGAAATAGAGAAAGAGTAATATTATATGTGAGGGATGGGGAACTCATGGAATAAATTATTTTTCCAAAAAAATGGACCAAAATTTTCAAAGATAAATGATAATATGATTATTTGTATAAATAATCTAAATTAATTCAATTTGATCATGTTATTATCCATTTTTATCCTTATCTTATATTTTTAATCCATATTAACACTATTTACAATTACCAAAATATCAATGTTTTATTCACATTAAAAGTTAATAATGTATCTTTAAAAGTGAATATAAATCATAATTGTAAAATGGTTGATATTTAAGGCTATTTATAATTAACTATTTTAAATATTCGTTTTTTATTAATTTTAAATCTGTTAATACAATATTATTTGTAATAAAATAACTTATACGTCATTTTTTAGAACTATTCCATTAATTGTACTTTGAAAAAATGTGAAAATAAATGAATTCAAATATAATACATTAAAAAATATTTAATATGATCGATTTATCTAATAAATTATCTTAAAAAATTATTTATACGAAATTGAATATGTTTTACAAATTTTATAATAAATTATTTTATTTTTCAATTAATTTAATACATATTTTTTGTTTTTGTGTAAACATTTATGGTAATTATTTAATAAATTACGATTAAAAGTAAATTAACATTATAGAAAAATAAATTATTTATTCAAATAAACAATTATATCCTAGACATTGATCTTCTTTTATTTTTGATGAAAACCACTATATATATTTACATGAAGAGAGTGATATTTTAATTTAATATTTTTCTAAACTGATATAACATTTCGAATAAAATCATTATTTGGATAATTATTGGATAATTATATGCGTATAAAATAAATAAACTCATATTATTATATATAGTAATGTTTTGGAATGATTTTTATGATTTATCACATTATTAATAACCCTTGTTGACCCTTTTTTTCCATAACTATATTAAAAATATTTACAACGAATAGTATTTATATTGAAGAATAATTAAAGGAGACTATTTAAAAATTATCCAAATTCTAATTCCAAATATGGAATAGAATTTTCAATATTCAATTTAATTAATTGAATGAAATTTATTTAATGAAAAAATTAAAGCTCAATACAATTTGCTTCCAAAAATTGATCTTTTAGGTTTTTATAAATAATTTAATAGTAAACATTAGTTCCAAGGAACATCCTTAGATTATAAGTAATATAATCTAAATAATTTCAATTTAATATTATCCCAAAATATAAAATAATGTTTTGATTTGTTAAACTAAATATAAAGTTTATATAAATTAGTATATTTCAGAACTCACTCGGAAATAATTTTTTAAGAAAATATAAAAAATTCATCAGATTGTAATTATGATATGTATATTTCTAAAATTATATAATTTTTATCAAAATAATTTTTTATTTTTTTGATAAATTAATTGTAATGTTCTATTAGAAAAATAATTAAAACAATTTATAATGAAAAAATATTTTTGGATGAATAAAAGGAAATTTCAAAAAATTGAATCCTTATTAACTATTAAATTTATTTTATGGATTCCAAATATATACATTTCATAATAGTATTAACCATATTCACACAAAAAAATTAACTATCTATGATTTAATTACAACATTAATTAATTATTTTTTAATTATATAACATAATTTGATAGGACTCCGAGACAAAAGTAATGAAATCCATTATTGAAATCATATTTATTTATAATGAACAATTTCATTAAATCCCATGTATTTATAGTTCCATATGTATAAATGATTGATACATCATATTCTAAGAAAACTCAACCAAACTCATATGTTGATCCAAAATTCCCTAATAATCCATTTAACAACCACAATGAGTATCCACCAATTTCAAAATCATTCACATTATCATTTTATCAAACTTGGGATAAAAGTTGATAGTGAAATGTAATATAGTACCAAATGAAAATTGATGCCCCATACAGAAATTATATATATATAATCATATTCCGATAGAATGGTGTGTGTTACTACATATAATTAAATTATCACTTTAACATAAATTAAATAATGATAATCTATATTTATATTATCTCAAATGGAGAAAAAAAGAATAAGATTTTATTTATTACAAACCAAAAAATAAAACATTACCTTGAAATTAATTCGGTAATCCCACCATAAAAGACAATAGATATACTCTATAACCTACATTTATGACTATTATAGGTTGAATCCTCCCCTATAGTAATTTTCATTCCTCATTTTCCTATTATCTTGTTAAATATTCTATAGAAAGTTTAGCAAAATCTATGATATTTCCATCCCACCAAAATAAGTTCTCAATAGCCTCTATTTTTATTTATGATTATGGAATATACAAGGAATGGTGAAATAGGAGACTAACTCAACAAAAACCCCTTAATATAAGAATCAATTGGCATGGACAACCTCATTCCAATTATGATTACACCTTCTTCATTATCATTAAACTGTGAAAATTCTCTTATTTAAGAGGATTATACATTTTCATGTTAAAAATGATCCCCATTATAATAATTATTATTTCATTCATACAAATATATATATATTAAAAATAGAAAAAAAATCATTCGGGGTTATTGTATGAATAATTTTGATGAAAAAATTCATAAATTCATTAAACATTAGAACATGTTCCATACATAGCATTGTTAATGTAGAATCATCATCCTGAATAAAATAACTAGATACTATGTTTTATTTACCTGGATGATAATGATGCATATTCATAATCCATTATCATCACTACCCATCACATTTTTTTATATTTAAATATTTCAGAGTGAATAAATATGTCATGATTTTATGAACAATATATATTTCGAATTGTACCCCATATAAATGAGACAACTATATTTTTAAATAAAACCGTTCAGCTTCTAGATAATGTTCTTGGGTAGGATAATTTTTATCTTTATGTCTAAATTTACATGAAGAAATTTGTAACAAATAATAATTATATATTAAAAGCCAAATTGATCCATTCATAAAAGCATCCCAATAGAAAAAAATCACCATTTATAGAGTGTAGAAGAAAAATCGTCCATTCACTACTCTTTTTATATTACCCTACAACATTAATCACATTATTTTATCCTATTGACTATAACTCAATTTTGTTTTAACTTTATTTTTGGGATAGTGAAAAGTTCATTGTTTTTATAAAACTATTTTTAATATCACGATAGTATAGAAAAATTCTAATCTCAATAACATTTAACAGTCCTAGAAATTCATAAAACTCTTAATTTACTTTATGATGATAATTTATAACATCTATAATAATGATATTATAATGTAAAGAAATTTTCATACATTTGATTAATTTTCAATTAAATTATTTTAATTATATTATTTTTTTAAAAATACATATATATGTATTTCATGATCCTCTCAAAGATTACAACAAAAAAGACACCATCAATAAAAAACATGAAAAAATTACTTAATTATTAATAGAAGTCCATTTTCAAATTATCGATGAATATTGTTAGAGCATATTTCAACCTAACGTTTATAACCACATAATCAATATTATAATACATAGAATATAACATTGTTATGGGTATTTTATTCCCATTTTTTCATATTTTATGGTAAATAAATCTAAGATCAACATTAATAAAATAAGGATCCATTAGATATAACAAAATATTTCATGAATAAAATATTTCTGATATTTATACTATAAAATGATATTATTTAATTTTATATAATTAATAAACAAAGACATAGTACAATATTTATTTTAAATAATAAGAACATCTGAACATCATGCATATGTTCTTGTAAGGAATTAATCTTTTATATAGAAATTCCTACAAGTAATTTTTGAATTTGAAAATTTTTATTTCAGCTATTTGATAATGGTGTTATTAAATCGGATTCATATTGATAAATAAATCAATTAAAAATAAAAAATTTAAATATATTATAATACCTATAATTAATAGATAAAATACCTACTTGTATTATTTTACAATTGGAACATAAATAAATGAATAAAAAATTTCACATTATTTAATATGGGAATGATATAAATAATTTTAAGATACTATTAGTTTATTATCTTTTTTTATGTAATAAAATATAGGAATTTATTCAAACGTTCAAACATAAACTAATTAATGAAAATAATATCTTTTGAACTCGAATATTATAAAGAATGAAAATCTGAAATCCCATACATACATAGAATAATATAAAATTGTAGAATCGGTAAGACAATAGACACTTTTCATGGAAAAATCATGGATATATAATAATAAGAATAATTGTTTAGTTTTTTTACCATAATACATCACCCTCTTTTTCACTAAAATTCTTGAGATCATTTATTATGGTAAAATATTCTCCATAAAAGGTAATATTTCATAAATAAATTAATGAATATTCATCAAATAATCGAATACATTATAATAACTTCAGTACATATGTAATAACCATTCTACTACATAATTTGATGGGAATATATCTACTGATTTAGTTTCAAAGGAAATTATAACTCCAATATTATTAACGTTTCTAAAATTTAAATCACTTGTGATCTTATTCAGATTAGATATGTATAATGACATATAATGTCACATCTACAAACATTACATCCAATTTATAAAAAAATGGTCTATCCATTACCCGAATATTTTATTATTAAATCATAAATTGTATTCCAAGACATAATACATCTAAATCACTTCCCTGATTTCATATGAAATCCCCCAATGTTATTTTAATCATAACTATAAGAAAATGAAAACATAATTTTCTTAAATATAAATCTTTTTACTGTATTATTTCAATATTACAACACTGTGGATATCATTCTCAGCAATTTTTCATAAAACACATGATTAATGGGAAAATATATTTTCTATTTTATTGAATATAAAATAGTCTTATTATATCTTTTCAATTTTTGTGTGTATAAATAAATTCATTAATATTGAATAAATAAAAAATAAAAAAACTAATTATGAAACTTGAATAATATACACCACTCTATGTGAACCGTTAACATTTTGTGAGGTTTTCTTCATTCCTAATTACTTAATTATCCACTATCCCTATTAATTACATGTATTTATTTTCTCTTGAAATTCAAAAACCATAGGTATAATTCCAAATATATTATTACTACATATATCTAATTATATGACATCGATGTTTCCACTTTCTATAGTATTTTTAACCATTAACCTCCATTTATTGGATTATCCTTCAAGATAGTAAATATAATGAATTAAATATTGAAGATTTAAAAAAACCAATAAATCCAATAACATTCTTTAATATATAATTTTACCCTTATTTACAAATGAGCATAAAAATCCATTAAATGTTGGAGGGTGATATATCATTAAATTCTACCCAATTGAGAAGATCCAAGGTGGTAGATATGTTTTCTATCAAGAAAGTGTACCACCATAATATATAGACATTTTAAACGAATGCATCACAACAACAAATTTTCCAATTCTAATTGAAACCATTCTCAATTGATTATTTTTATGTATATATCCCTATTAATAAATTTCAAACTTTTTTCCAATTTTATCAATATAAATAATAACATAATAGACATTTTTTATTCGAATAATCATCGAAATACAAGAACGATCTATCATGAAATCCATAAAATATTTTTTTTATTTTTATCTTATATCAAATCGTCTAAAATAATCCAATATAATCAATATTTGAAAACTATATTATCCCAAAAATTCATAATCAATCAAAATTATTTGGTAGATAAGATATCAATCATTATATATTGATGGATATATTTTGATATATGAATATTACAGAAATAATTAATCACCCTTACATATAACAAGTTTTCATTCCAAATTTTAAAATTTAACCTATTATCCATTTTTATCCCATTAAAAACTTTTATAATATCTATATTTTTTTCTGATATATCATTATTTTTTTTGTCATTACCCCATACTTGTCACTATTTATCCAAAAAACAATATAAAAATCATTTTATAAATAGAGAATAAAAATAATATAATGGTTCATATAGAATAATGGAAATAAAAATATTGGTCCCTGAATAATGATTAAAATAAACCCTTTTGAAATTAAATTTTAGTTTTAAATAAATAGCTTCTTACTCAATATATCAAATTCACTACCCCAAAAAATTTCATAAATTAATTCATTAAAAATACTAATTTAGAAATAATTCCCATGAAGATTTCATTTCATTCATCAAAAATTTTGATTTTTTTTCAAATGATATACAATAAACACTTATAATTTACCATAAACATCCCTTTATGAAAAACCTCTTTATTTTATCTTGTAAAATTTTATGAATTCTATAAAAACATAAAAAATGTATAGAATAATCATATAGGTAAAAATAAATATAATTTTCATATCTCTCTTGAATGAACTCTTAAAAATGGAATAACCTACCAGTTGAATTATAATAACTACTTTTAAAAAAACATCACTTGTTCAGTCAATCCCTTTACCCACTGCATTATGGGGTTTTATCAGGATCACCAATCATTTGGAGCTATATTGGGCTGACCCATCATCATGAAATATTTCATGTCCACAATCAATCCTGAAATTTTTCCATGAACAAGAACATGATTATGATAACTTAAATCATTCATTTTCATCATCACACATATAAAAATATTTGTTTTAGTTATAATAAATACATTTCAAGATACAAAAAATATCAAATCAATTTAATAAACCAATTTTTATAAAAAATAAATGAAATGGATGTTCTTCCTTGACAAAAACATAAAATAAGATAATAGAATCCAACATTAATTAATATTTATGGTGGTGTGATAAAAATTTATGTCGTTTCACCTAAAATATAATATTTTTAACATTTTCCCCATAGATTGATTATAAAATAGTTACAAAAAATAATTTGTAGAATTGATTTAATAATTTTAAAAACTGACATAAAATGTCATCTCTAATTCATTTATGTTTATATAATCACATCGATACCATAATTTTCGGGATATTATTATGGTATAAAATAATATTGAAAATAAGTCATCAAACTATTTAAAATTAGGTATTTAAGGAGTTGTTTTACAAATATCACATATCACTCATCATGTAATTATATATCATCCCAAATATTAAAATCTTATTAACTATTTTTCTAAATAATATATTGAATACTTAATATTACTATATGTTTCTTTATAAAAATGTTATATTAAATTAATTAATATAATATTTTAACAGCATATGATCTTTTTATATTCAGTTTAAATTTCCAAAATGTCATTGGAATGTTGATTATGGCCAAATAGTTCATAATTACATTATATGAAGAACAAAAATCATTAATAATTTTTTTTTTAATTAATATTAATTTGAAATACAAAAATAAATTTCGGTTATTAAAAATGAACTACATTACAATAAAATGGATTTATCATTACATTTTCATTAAAAAAATATTACAATCATGGAGACAATAGGTCATACAGTCACATGAGTAATGAATTTATTATTAATAGAGAATGGTCGAAAGATGTAAAGTATCCTTTTATCATACAAGAATAATGATTAAATCGTAAATATCATATTATATATTTATATACACATATATATAATTCATATAATGTGATCCTAATAAATGAATCACATCACACAATGGACCTGGTAATCAACTCATATTAATAAACGATGTTCATTTTTAATGAATAAGAAGGTATGAAAAAATTTGATACATTTTCATTATGAAATGATAAATATTTAATTACTATCATTTGTATATATATATTAAATAAATGTTTATAACTAGTTGTGATAGGTGGTGATGTACAATGAATTACATTTGTTTTCATGGAAGTAGTCCACATTTCACATGAATGAGGGTTATATTTACAAGTTAATGGAAGAAAAAGATGTATATATGTTATTAAATTAATAAAAAACCTCAAATTATATGGGATTTAACATTTTTATAATTTTATCATGTTTTAAGAGGTTATGAAGAAGTTATTAATATAAAAAATATTAATTACACTCAGTTAAGAACAATACCAATTTAAAAGAAAACCTCTTAACCTTTATTCTTAAAGTCATTGTTGTTTAGTTTTCTAATAAAAAAGGGATTACATGGCATAATGTATGATTTCAGTAAGGGAATTAAGAATTAGATTACCATACCAAATGGCACTTGATGATTGGAGAAGAGATTACAGTGTTTCCTTTTATATATGGGAGATAGGATGCACTTGGAATTTATGAAAAAAATAATATATAATGAGGTATTAAATAAGAAATATGATCCCTAAATGAACTAATTTTTTTATTATTTGATATAAGGTTTAAATATTGAAATAAAATAGAATTTTGACATGTTTATTGGAAATTTTAATACATATCAGTTATGTTTAATCCCATAGTAATTTTTTTGACAATAACTATAGTAATAATTTTTCAATGTTTTTACTATTCATAATGAGATAAATTAGATTGATAATTACTATTAATCAATATAAAGAATCAAATATATCAAATATATTTCCAAAAATATGTAGAAATTAATTGAAAATTAAACCTATAAATTATGATGAAATTATATCATCCAAAAAATAAATATATGTATATATATATTTTATAAAAAATTCATGTAAAATGTTGATTTTAATAAAATTTGTTATATTAATTTTTATCAATATTTATTAATTAATTTAATAAAATCTAAAATTATTATCTTTACATTGTATATACATTAACATAAAATATATTTTCAATAAATATAATTATTTTCACTGTACAAATAATAATAAACATTACAAAAAATTATCAAATAATAATTCACATATAATTTTAAAAAGAAAAATTAAAAAATAGAAGTCATTTTATCCAATAAAATTTGAAAAAATTGGGCATAAATATGTAAAATGAATCCTTATTAATAATAAAAACATATTTTTTTAGAAATAAAGAATTTTGACTATGGAATTAAATAATAATAATCATATAATGAATATAACTATAAGGTAATTAAGGAATATTAGTAATGCCTGAAAATTATATTCTATTTAAATTATATGGGTTATTATAGTGAAAAACAAAATATTAACACAATTATCCTTATCTAGGTATCTTTTCATGGTGTGTAATATATCAATTATAGTGAAATCCATGATTAAATATAATGTTTCAACTCTGGACACCACATACTTCTAAAAACCACTTCCATAATATCTATCACACACTCTAATTCTTATGAAATATTTATTAATTACATTGTATTATTTGTTCCTTTTCATCTGATTTATATAAAATAATTCTAAACCTTACGAATCAAGCATGGTCTAAAAAATAGATTACATAGACACCAAAAATGAATGGGAGAATCATTTTAATGAAGAATCTTACAACATAAAAAATAGATAAAATTAAATTTATCATAAAACTTCAATAATAAGGGAATATGAAACAGATAATGTCAATATAAAATAAAAATTCAAATAAACACATGTTATTCACCATGAAGCTGTGAATCAAATTAAAATGTTTAATCATTCAAGCTATTGTTCTTCTAGACTCCTTTAATAAGTGAACTGATACACCAACATGATAACACATCTGGAAATTATTAAATCTAATCATTCCACATCCCACATTATAGGTCACCCTCAACTTTTTAGTAGCCCAAATAATGTTTATGACTAATAAAATGATTATTTTGATGACTCTATCCTTAATTGGAATGATGTGGATATGGGGAATTGAAATCTATATTTTTAATATATAAAACACCTCCCCACATAACCTAACCACAAAAAAGGGATGACGAACTGGTGATGATACATATTCCTTCAACTAAATCCCTCATCCCATAATGTAGAGTAAACTTCTGAGAAAATGGATTGATAACCTCAAACACAAAAGGTCTACTCTAGTGATCAATATAATAATTATTGATGTCTTTTGAAAATATCATCCACTCATGAAGAAAATGATCCTTAACTATCTTGATCATAACCAATTATTGGTCAAGGGTTATAAATTCAACAAAATATCTCCCAAATAATATATATTTATAAGTGAACACACGTTACACAAGGAATAGAGATGTTTCATTAGATGAATAATAAATATTATAATAGGGGAGACACTAAGGAAAAATCATTTATATACAATGTAACAACACAAAATATTGAAAGTGTAAAATATTATTTAATATCATATATAACATGAAACACCAATATTATAATAGAATATAACTACCCGAGACATTGTGATATAATAAATTATAAATAAATTAAATCACTTCAATATCATGTGATTCATAAAAAACTGGGTTTATAAAATATGTGACACTCTAAAAAATATTATAATTTATTCCTGACCATCATAACCTAGCCACTAAGTGGGTGGGAATGAATATGTACAAGTAATTTATAAAATTTATATGGATTAAATATATATAAAGGTAATTCAATTTTTACCTTTTGATTAGATGAAAAATAAGAACCATTTAAAAGATATATAATTTTTTTGCATTTTTTCCTAAAATTTTGTTTATTCACACATTTTAAACCAAATTTAAAATAATATTATAAATTATATATAAAATTTTTGTCAATAACATTATACTGGTTTTTGAAATATACTTGAAAAAATAACATTTTTTGAGAAATTTTGAGAATTTCATGAAAATTTTAATTTTTATTAATATTGAAAAATACCAATTTATGTTGAAAATTACGTTTTATAACTATGATTTTTAAAAATATAATTTCTAAAGTATGTTTTCTTTAAATACAATTTACATCAAGTATATTACAATTTATTTTTGGGGATATTTTAATCAATTACATATTTATTTCAGATATAAAATTTTTATATAATTTATTGGTGACATTCCATTGAAAAATGATTATTTATAAATGTAGGTTTTTCATAAAATATAGTTATATAAATTAAATGATTGGGATTTGAAAAAGTTAATTCGACATTTTTTTATCATAATAATTAATATTTTATAATATTTTCGACACAAAGTTTTCTCATAAATAGAAGTAAAATCACAAAGTATTATTAATAATGGAAAAGGATAAAACATCTGTATGGGGTGTCAAACTAAAATTATAGGGGTTAAAAATGAGCAATAACATGTTTAATAATAATTTAAGGTAATATTTATACATTATAAAATAAATTTTTAGATAATTATACATTTCATAGGATTTCTCACTATAAAAACACGGGTATACATTATTCTTTCCAAATATCCAAGTGTGTTCACTCCCCCAATTATTAAAAGCCACCGTACCTTACCCTATTAAATTATAAAATTCCATCTGGTTAAGAAATTACCTATCAAAATATCTTCCCAAAAATTATTCCCAATCCTTATAGAACTTATTTTTATTAGGAAACCCCTCTATATAAATTATAGTTATAAAGCTAAAGTGTCTATCTTAAGAAGATATAAATTTCTTAAGTACATGTTTTTGTATTATTAATTTTTTAACCACATTAAAATAAAATAAAAAATATATTATATATTAAAAATATTATATATATAGTAATTATATGTTATTTTTTAAATGGTATAATCAATTTCTATATCCACATTGTTCATGTGTAAAAGGAATCCATAGAATGTATGTAAGACAGAGAACCGCCTCCCAAACTGATGTAATTAATATTCAATCCTTCCTATATAGTCTGAATATAATGATGTATTGGACATAATTATATTTTAATTATGAGATTATTATTTTTAATTATTTCATCTCATATACCATTTTAACTTTAAATAATGTGAGGGATACATCAATCTATCCCTTGTGTATAGCGAACTACTGGCTCACAAATCAATGTGATTAGTTTTATCACTTATGCATTACATAGATTATAGAATGGATAAGAATAGTTAATGTATATTATATTTATCACCCTAAAAATCTTCTATATTATTACATAAAATCTATAATAATATCATATAATTCATTGGAAAAAAATAATTTCACTCATGTGTAGGTGTGGACTACTACCTCCAGTTAGTGATGTGAAATGATTTTATTTTTATTTTTTAAGGATTATAATTAGGATGAAATTTATTGATATTATAAATATATATATATATATATAATTATGAATATTTAAAGGTTAATTATTATGTATTCTATATTAATTCTATATAATGAGAAAATGGATACAACATTTCTGCATACTTACTACCTGTTGTCACCATCAATGTTTTGATTCATTTATTTTAATTTTAATATTAATGGATTATAATAAATAATAAATAATAAATATGTATATTATTTTAGTTATTTATTAAATATTAAAGATTATATAAACATTATTAATTTAAATTTAATAAAAATTAAAATATTAATACCAACATTGAAAACAAAGTTATCTTCACATGAGACCAAGATGCAAAAAATAAATTCTAATAAATACATCTTAAAATAATATAAACAAATAATATAGCACATTAAATATATTAGAGAGGTTAAATAATAAATTTATAATAAATCACTCTTGTTTACCCTAGTTATGAGCATATAATAATGAAATCATATATAAAGTTAGGGGTTATCATCCCACTATTACATCTTCTAGTAATATGAAATATACCCCATTTAGTTCTCTTATGTGGTGTATATAAATCCCCATTGATATGTTATATTATTAATCACATTATCAATGGGTATAAAATGTTTAATTTTGATTTATATACATTCAATGATCATTTGAGTTAAATGTTTGGTGAATTGTTATATGTTTAAATTAAAACATTATAGTATATTTGTATTTTTAATGATTAAATCATTAAAAATGAAATGATATGATATATCAATCAATATAATCATGAGTTTTCTTCTCTAATACTTATCTATTAACTTTTAATGTCATATTAATATTTTCCTCAATTTATTGTGAAAAATTAGTGATAAACCGATTTTATGAAAATAAAATATTAATAATAATTTTCAATGAATATTTATTTTTCTCTATTTTCATTTCTATGTATGAATATATTTAAATTTTTTTATAGTCTAAAAATGAATTATTAAATAAAATATCACCCAATATGATATTTTATAAAATAATTTCAATGTAATATTTTCATCATTTTACAAGCATGGTACATTTTATCATTATTACTATAGTGTGAAAGGAATATTTTATTAACTTATACTAAATGTTTTAAATTATCCATAATTTTGGTTTTTATGCATCTAATAAATGTTAAGAAATTCATTCTTAATGAAAATTTCATCATAATATATTTTCAATATGTTGTATTTAAATGTTTTATTAAAATTTAAAAGGTTATTTTCATCAATAAATTTTTTTGTGTGATTTTATTGAATTCTTATTCATATATAAAATTAGACGACCTTTTTCCATATTCTGCATTGGGAATATATTTTATCAAAAACAACCATATTATATCCATTGATGATATATGATTAGTTGACTATGATGTAATATTTTGATTACTTTTAGAATAGAACATTAAATTGTTAATGATTATTATCATTTAATGGGGAAATTATTATCATTTTAATGATATTTTTTTTCAAAAATAATATTTATGTTAATTATGATTCTCAAATTTTATAATATGAATGAAATATAATTATTAGGTGATTAGTGGGAAAATATATATCCCATTGATGGATTATTTTGTCAAATGATACAATCTTGCATGGAAATATGGCTGAGGGATCACCAATTTATTTAGTATTTCTTCACATGAGTCCATGATGTTATGTTTATATTGCAAATAATCATTTATTCCATCATTATCATGTTATTTATTGATATTCTATGTGATTATTCATATAGTTTTATTGTATATTATTATGATTCAATATGTTTTTTATATATTAGAAAATATTTTATCATTGTTTTCACTATAATATCATTCTTAATGTAAAATATAATGATTAAATGGAATGTATTGATGTTATTCACTATTACACACAATTTAATTATTATATATTCATAATAGCTTCTTTTGTAGGAATACCCATTCTCTTCATTAGTGATCATCCCTCTGTTATGTTTCCTCATCCATTGATATGATAAAGAGTATTATAATTATTATGTTGGTATTTAATGGTGTAAATAATTTTGCTCTAAAAAACTATTTTTATTTAATATATTCAAATTTAATTGAAATTCATAGTATGTATATTTTTTCCTAGACTGATAAAAAATTCAGTATATTGGGATATTATTTCTTATTACTATCACCAATGTAATAAAGTATCAACTGACTCTGGGCTATTGAGTCATGGGATTTATAATTTCTATCTATATATGTTTAATAAAATCATTGGAAACAATATTTATGAAAACATGGATCTGGGAATATAATGATATGAATGAATTTTATGATATGTGTCTTTATATTATAGAATGATATTGTTTTGTTAATGGCATCATTTTTGTGTTTCCTAGATAATCATCTATTGTTGGATCCTACAAATAGAATTTATTATTGAATTATATACCTAGCCTATTAACTCTAAAAAGGCCCCTAAATATTGACTCTAGAATTATTTGGTCCACAAAAATAGTCCTAACTATACTCCTAGTTAAATAGTCATAGGGGTATATAATTGTTAATAATGATTTTATATAATTTCAATTTTGATGTATTTGCAAAACGCATTATTATTTAAATAGTCTCCTAATGAAATCATATTTTTGATTCTATGATAGTCCATGTATTTATTTTACATTATATGTGATGTATTTTATTATATTGTGCTATAATGTATATTTCTTAATTTTGGAATCTACTATAGTGTATCCTCTTGTTTCAAAAAAATTCGGAGTTTATTGAATGGGAAACTGATCAATATAGGTACAATATGTTATGATTTCCCACATAATAATGATAATGAAGATGGAGAAAGATATATATATATATATATATTATATAATTGTTAATTTTATAATAATATAGGTGTAGATAATATATATAATGTTTTAAAAAAATTATCATATAGAGTTTCTTGGAAATCCACCCTGATGTGAAGCCATATTATAAAACATCACACACTAATAAATGACATCACTTAATGGGACTACAAATCCATTTGTAAGAGTGAAATAGATAAGTTCCTAAGAGATTATATTCCTCACATTGTGATTTAATGATATATATATGAATATTATGGAAAATTATCATGTATCAGGGGATGTTCATAAATTTTGGTCATTGATTCGAAACACAAAAAATGTGTATATTTATCAAATATTGAGTGGATTTATTTTAAGGAACTTTTCAACTAAAAATATTTTACTCATGACCAATGAGATCATATGAAGGGATAATTCCAGAGACAGATTCAAAAGAAGGAGAAATATATTTTTGATTATAATGAATAATTTACCTGGATATCAAGGAATTATGTGGACTATCTATGTAATCCAAATATAGATATTGAAAATTTATTCAATGAGATTAATCAATTTATTTGAAGGGATCTAGTTTTCCAATAATTCCATCGATATGTGTATATAATATCATGTGATATAAAGATTGATATTGAATTATACAAGTCTTATGTATTTCTAGAGATACAATACAATTATCATATATTAGTGGAAATTTGATATGGGGAAGAAGGGATAAAAGTATTTTTCCATATGTGGGAATTTTTGGAAAAAACACTAAAGTTTATACATGAAGGGAATATGAGATTTATTTAATTGTACAGTTAATGTCCATCATGAGCGTGAATTTATGGTTAAGAATTAAACTTATTATTTTTAGAGTTACAACTAAAAAATTATTGGTAATAACACAAATCGATGGCCCAAGAATCGAAGGAATATACTATAGATGTTTCTATGTGATCTTGGTCAATTATATGCAATTAGAATTTCTTAAGTGGAATTATTAATGTTCATCTATATTATAATTCCAATAATTAATTTATATAAATATTTATTTAATGATATTAATTTTATAATAATCATAAAACGTTGAAGGGTTTAACTATAGTTTTTTCTATATATGGATTTGATGAAAATTGTTGAATAATACCAATGACCAAGATATGTGATGCACTTGCACGTTGGTATTTTTTGGAAAAAACATGATTAGGAGAGGAAAACAGTTAATATATTCCTTATAATGAGTTAATATTGATAATTTGATGGTTCAAGGATTTATTATTTACCTTAAAATGTTTTTTGGACGTGGTATTTAAGGTTAACCATACAGGATTTTATTTTATTTTAGTAATTATTCATTAAATTTTATAATATGATATTAGGTATTTTCAATAATGATAAAATTTATTTTTGGAAGAATTCATGTTTTAATTAATGTTTAATGTAATAAAGGTATTAACATATTTGATATTCTATACTTAGACTACATTATTTTTTAATGTACAATATTATGGTTTTTTAATTTATTAATGTTTGAGTAAATCATTCTAACATTTTAGAAATTGAATTTTGGTAGAATGAATATTTGAAAATTCTTAAGTATAACTGTTTATCTACTGGATAATGTTGAAATTTGGGTCACTTTTGAGTATAATGGATTAATGTATCGTATTAAATGAATCTCCCTAAACATATTGGATTTGATAAATATTTTGAGATATATTGATGGAATGGACGAAATTTTATAGATCATCTGATCCATTGAGAGTCAAATTTAGTTATTTGGGCAGAAAAGTATCTTTTAAATATTTATTTCGACACATAAAAATTTATTTTTGTATAATCAATGAATAAAAATATGATAATATTTTGCTTATGAAATTTAATGATATTGAGTAATTATTTATTATATTGTTCTTAGTCGACAAGGTAATAGAATTTCTCAACACCAGAAAAATGACATTGAAAAAAAAGTTATCCCAATACCCTCATTTATTTTGAATCACATAATCTTTTAATTCATTCCAAAATTATGACATTGTATTCCATACATTTTCCTGATCAATCTATTTTTTTATCAATGATATCTATCAGTGTCAATACTTATTTATAGGTTTCCTCAATGTAAATATTATCACATCTAACAAATTTTTACCAACTTGGAATCATAGTAATGTGATATTATATATGAACATTATTCATCCATTTCGTTCATAAAAATATAATTTTTTATTAAACCATTTTTATAAGGTGATTTATCAGCATAATTATTTTGAAAATTCAAGCCCTTGATCACTGAGGTCATGACTAAATTAATAGGGTTTTATATATTTATGTGGGGTAGAATATAACACTAATAGTTTAAAAAATTTGAATATATTTTTTAATTTTTTAAATTACAATAAACAATAATAATATACGAGAATGTAATAGCTCATGAGGTGGACTATATAATTATATAAATTATATGGTTCAAATAGGAAAATAAATTAAATCAATAGTTATATATTAATTATAAAGAAAATAGAACCATTTAAAAAATTTCAATAAAATATTGTATTTATCTAAATGTAGTTTTTGTTATGCCTTTCTAAAATGAATTAAAACTATTAAGTTTGAGTAACATAATTTTTTTAAAAAAAATAAAATTTATTTTTAAATCTACATTTTTAGTATCATTGGTGGAATTTCTGGGAATATTATGAGAAAAATAAATTTTTAATTAATAGTAAAAAAATTGATTTATAAATAAAAATGTTTTTATTATTAATTATCTAAAAATATATATTTTTTCATATTCATTAAATGTAAAATTAGTTAACTTATTAAAAATTATTATATTAATTTTTTCATAAGAAGGAATTCTATTATTAATAAATGTAATAAATATTTTTAATTGTTTGGATGTTATTCATTGAATATCAAATTGTTTTCAAAGAAAATATGGTAATAAATAAAAATTTATTTTTTACCCATTGTGTAATTAATTTTGAAATAATGGACTCTAAATTTTGAATTATAATAAATTATTTTTTCTAGTAGTCTCATTTTAATTTTTTCATTTTTTTATAAGTAGTAATATTTTTTTACAGTGGTTAAGGTAATCCTATGTTTATGAGTGGCTTAATATAAAAATAAAATGTTTAATAAATAACCCAAAATGTTTCAAATTCATATGTTATGTTTATATATATATATTTTAAAATTTATAGTTCGATAATGACCATTTGTAGAATTTATTAATATAAATAAATGTGTTAAAAAATTTCTTTTTAGAAGTTCCATATATGTCCTCTACACCACATATAAAAGGATACCACATCTCATATCCACTCCATACTTCCAATGCCCTTGTATTTTTAAGACCTTTTGACATCTATCCATTAATCGCATACCTACATACAACTGTCCTTATTTTTTTCGAAAAAATCTTATAATGGATGAATGTATAATAATAAGGAGACCCCTCGTAGAAGATAGCATTTTTTTAAACTTGAAATTTTTTATTATTTATTCTTTATCCTCATTACAATTTTCACAAAATATGATAATATAATCGGAAAATATATTATATATACTAATGTATTATTATTTTAAATTCATAACATATATCTATATCCACTGCCACTAAGTGGTAAAAAATCAATTAATCATGTTTTCATCAAACCACCACCTTGCGAACTGAAGTAATTCATATTTTTCATAACAACCACTAACATATGGATATATAGATGGATTTAATAGATTTTTATGATTTTTATGAAATTATTATACTTATATAAATATTATATTATATTAAAATCATATTTCAATTCCATGGTGGATATGGTAACTTCACATTCATGTACAAAAAACAATAATACCACAATGTGAGGTGATTCATTTTCCTTTGATAATTTACATTGAAGGTAGTAGGGATAATATAATTGAATATTTTTTATATTTTTTCCATTAAAATTTATGGAAATAAAATATAACACTTAACTTCTTACAATTCTATCAGTTAGAATAAAATGACTTTGCTCGAGTGTAAATGTAGACACCCGCCTCGACATAGTGATGCAAAATCTATTCACTATATTTTCACATGTATTGAAATAATTTAATAATTGATTATATTAATATAGATATATTTAATAAAAATTACTCTATAAATGTGAATTATTATTATTTTTTATTCCTTCAATAAATTGTGACAAGGAAAAACACGATTAATTTAAACATTTGACATACCCTCCCCAAGATAATTTAATTAAATTTTATATCTTTATATTTTATGGACTGATATAGGAAATATATAATGACTATATGTGATAATTTTAACATGGATGATTTATTTATATAATGGAACCATTAAAATATTTGTATTATTAAAATTACAAAATAAATACAGATATGAAAAAAAATTATCATCATAAACAATGATTTCAATAATTAATTGTTAATAAATCATTCAAAAAATACTATACGTTAATCTTATATTGAAGAAAATATATTAATATGTTTATTTAATTTATTTATAAGATAATTTTTTTTATTTTAGCATAGGTAAAGATATATATGACAAAAATAAGATCATATATAAGGGATTCTCATGTCACTATTTCTTCCTTGAGACTTATGTTATATTAAAAGCATTTTTTAACTATATACATCATCTATGATATTTCATATTAATAATCCTTTTATATTTTTGATATTTTATTCTTCCTTTGGTCTTATTAATTTCTTGCACCTTATGATTCAATGCTTACCAATGTTGTAATTGTTTGTTTTACAATGCCACAGTATATCATCCATATTTATGATTATTTTTACGATAATGAATTCTTATGATCTATCACTCAAAAATATAAAATAAATTCTACTCATATGGTTATTCATGACATTATAAATAAATTTTACCATTTCTAACTCTTTTTTTCATAAAATTATTTAGAATACTAAATTTAAAAAAATCAACACCATTTCTCTTTTCGTTTAAAATTGGTTTTTCATCAATATATATGTTTTCAATAAATATTTTTTAAAATAATTATTTAATATTAAAAATATTTCATACATAATTATTAATAATGTTTGAATATTTCTAAAATGATTAGAAAATAATATACTGGTTTTTTCATAATTATTTAATTTTTATTATTTTTATAATATTGTAAAATGTATGTTTTTTAACATATACAATGTGAATCAAATATCTTATCATCATTTTTCTGAGGTTTTAAATAATTGTATACAGGTTCATTTTCATTAAAAAAAATTCCCTAGTATACATGAATCTCTTTTTTAATATCTTTTAATATTGAAATGTATATTTTATGAAAGTACATATTTTTTGGATTTCTTATAGTAGTTATATTTATCAAACAAATACTCATTTTTCCTTATACAGACACGGGAATATTTTTTGTAATGTCTCGGACCTCTCTGGACCATTCCTTTTTCAAAAAGAAGTTCATGAAGTGTTCTGGATGGTAGAATATACTATTCCCACAATTTTCAGAATTTTGGGACAACACGCCGTGTAGTGTGAGTACACGCCGTGTACCACCTTGCTGAGTATACCCTGTGTTGAAGCTGTATCCTGGCCGTGTGGAATAAATAAGTACACCCTGTGTAACCCATCCTACACACACTATAGTTTTTCCCACGTACGTGTTACCCTCAAACCATGTGTTGACCAAACAGCGGCTGTGTTCCATGTTGATGCTATGTCCTTGCCGCATGAAATAAATAAGTACATGCAATGTAGCACATCCTACACGTCGTTTAGTTTCTCCCCACATACGTGTTACCCTCAAACCATGTGTTTACCAGTCAACGGTCGTGTACCACATTGCATTCCATGTTGGAAGCCGCGTGGCGAACGTGTGGAATGGCTGAGTACACGCCTTGAACATTATTTTTTATCACCTATAAATTAAGGGGGGATCTCCTCCATTTGAGATCATTCCTCTCCTCCCCATTCCTTCGAGCTGAGCCCTCTCGAGAGACTCTAATGCTCTTTTCTTTTATAAGATCTTCGTCTGAGCTCCGTTTTATCATCCGTCAGTGGTCATGATATCGTAACGATGAGGAGGAACTTATGAGTTATATTTATTTTTTTCCCTTTGTCCTTTACATCCCACATTTCACCCGAGGAGGTTTTTTCCAGGTTTTGACATAAGCGACGGGCACTGATGGATGTCTTCTAGAGTTGATCTGGGGGAGTGTTGTGGTCAGAACCTGTTGAGGTAGGGATTTTACCTTCGTCTATCTAATTTGTGCACCGTGCAGGATTGTAGTCTCTTTCTTTCACGAGACATTAATGAACCGATTTAATGAAGATAATAATTGTCTTAAAGAAAGAGGATGGGGAAGTTGTTATGTTTACCATTGTTTATCCTATTGTTATGTTGTTAATTGAATAGGCGTATGCCTACTGAAAATCACGGTCGTTAGGGGCCTTTTCTAGCACAATTAAATGTTCCCTATTATTTTCTAGACCATTTTGTGGATGAATCTTTGTGGAATATGGAAAATGGTTAATTACGTAAAGTTGGATGATTAAATTAATATCTGGAATTTTTGTCTAATAACCCAGGTGGAACAAAATGGAATAATGAACATTTGGGTGTTGGTTTGGTTACGTGGTGTGAGAAAAGGGGGGGGGGTGAATCCTAGCTTATTAGGAATAGGATGGGAAGTGGGGCTGTGATAAATGATATTGAAGGGGCATTGATGTGGAAAGAGCCTTTTTTATGATACGATTATAAAGATGTGGTTATAGTGGCAGCATGGCTTCAGTAATGGGTTGTGATATTAAAAGAAAGTGGAAAGCTGATAAATGAACTATGGGGAACGATAATAAACTAAATGCGTAAACAATCGATGGGGATTGATTGATGATAAAAATGATAGTTTTGTGTTGCTTATGTTCTATCTAACATGATTTGTGGTTGGCGGGATTTTTCTACGAAACATTTGATGTGGTTTGATAATTTCGCGATTATTAAGGAACTAATAAACTAATACTGTTGAAACATGAAAACCGAAATGGGGTGGGAATTGATTTTAGTATGCACGCTTTGTAGTAGCAGTGTCGAGGCACGTGCTGAGTTTCTCTATTTAAAATCCATAGGTTGGGTTGTGTGTTTTCTATACATATATGTTTATGTATCTTTGTGTTTTGTCTCAACCCACCCATGTTGAGCACCTAGTGTCCAACACTTCCATTTCATTGGATAGGGTGCTTTCCTCTTACATACTATCTCCTTCCTGCTCCTACTTCCTTTGGCTGTGATGGCTTGAGGTGACCATACACCTAACAATCTTCGGGTATGTTTCGATTAGTGTGATTTTATCCCAAGACTCTTTGGGCAGGTTTACTGTTCCCAAGAATCATTTTGATGAGGCCCAGGTGTGTTCGGGTGGGAATGTGATTGTAGCTTGTGAGGCCCAGGTGTGTGCGAGTGGGATATGTGGTTTGTGAGGCCCAGTTGTGTTCAGGCGGGATGTGTGGCTTTGAGACCCAGGTGTGTGCAGGCAGGAAGTGTGTGGTATCATCAGGACATTCACTGTATGGAAGAGCAGCTAACTAGTGGGGGGGAAATGGTGTTAGGTACACAATACTCTTGTTCATATATACTACTACCTGTTTTTTTGTGTTTTTGTTGAGTGTGGGTGGTGTGGTTGGGTGGATAGAATTATGTGCTAGGTTTTGGTTTCCTATGTTATTCTCACGGGACATTAGGATGTCTCCCCACCCGTGCACAAGAGATTTAGGTTTCCCTACTGAGTATACTTGTATTCCAACCCTACGTTTACATTCAGGTTTCCAGGAGGACTACTAGGGTCGTGCAGGACCCTACAAGTCAGCATAGTTGCAGTTGTTCCAGTTGATGTACTCTTGTTTCTTTTGGTATTGCACTTTTGAGTTTTATTGTACTTGTACTTTGTTTCAGAATTGTTTAAACATGTATGTGGGATTGGTTTGGGATTATTTTCATTTACTTGTTCCTTTTTATTTTGGTGTTTAAATCTTCCTATTTCCCGATCTTAAATAATAAAAGGGTAATGCCTCCAATATTTGTGAAAACTCATACCCTTGGTTCTAGTTGCCACTCTGGGGCCTACTGGAGGCGGGATTCGGGGGTCATTATCTCCCTTTCAACATTGCCAGCTCAGAAGGGGTATCTTTGGTGGGTGGGGGTCATGACAGAATGGTATCAGAGGTGATGGTTGGAAGATATGATGGAGTCTATAGATAGACACAGAAAGGATTGCATGGGATGGTATGAAAACATTGTTAGGTGATCTGGGTGCGTGACATAGTCCAGGGAAGACCGGCTAGGAAACGAGATTTTAGGGACCCCTGATCCGATGCAAGGACTCTGAGCCTACCAATTAAAAAAAGTGAGACTACATTGATTGTAGTGTAGAGACCCTAGGGAAGGTACATGAATCATCATGTTCGTGTTTTACTTGATTTTGGTGTTCTAGGAAAGAAATAGAAATAAAGTGAAAAATAAAACCTTGATGATTTTCCTTACTACTAGGTCTTAGGTTATCCTTGTTTACCATACAACTATGGCACCTAAAAATCATCCCCGGGTGACTCAGACAGTCGAGGCTCAGTAGATTTAGGTAGTACTTCGGATATGGAGAAATAGGGGTGGTTTGAGGAGATATGGATTTCTTTTACTTTGATCTGTGTTCCGCGGGTGTACTGGGTTAACCTAGCAATTAGTCAGGTTAGAGGTACAGCACGTCAGTGGTGGATGCTCTACCTCGGGGAGAGGTCAGAGACATAGGTTCTGTGGGATGACTTTAAGAAAGAGTTCTAAGAAGAATTCCTTTCCTCCATGATCAAGGCAGAGAAGTGACCAGAGTTACTCTCCCTCCAGCAGGGGAGTATGTCAGTTCGAGAATTGGGGATCAAGTTCAAGGGTCTGCAACGCTTTGCTCCAGATCTCTTTCTTGGTGAGGAGTCTCAGGTGAGACGTTTGGAGGAGGTCCTTCATCATACGCTACAATATGTTTTCACCCCCTTCCCCTTCTGATGTACTTGGTAGTACAAAATAAGGCCGATGTTGTCCAGAGGATGCACTCACAGGTAGGTGCACAACGAGAGGGGATCCAGCTGGGTTCTTCGAAGGGGAAGGCAGTCAGCAGCAGGTCTCCTACGATAGGACCTTCTAGATTTAGGCTAGTATGGAGGAATCCCTAGAAGTTCCATTTCAGATCTTCGGGTTCCCGTACCTTTTTCCTGAGCCTAGGATTGATGTGTTTCTCTTGCGGAGTTCTTAGGAACATTTAGAGTCAGTTCTCGTCCCGAGCATAGTACGGTGGAGGTGGCCAGGTTCAATGCCCGCCTCAGCAGCACCAGTTTCCGGAGATGCCCTTCCTGCAGCAGTAGGACTCTAACCCTCCGAGGGTAGACTTTATAGCAAGAGGCCGAACTCAGGGTGCTTCTCATGTTCCTCAACCAGGTCGTGGTCAAGGTGGTCTTCGATATCAGAGAGGCAAAGAAGCTGGGTGTGTACCGTTGCACGCACAAGAGTTGGTAGCTCTAGCCGGACCAAAGGTGGTGCGAGGTACGATTTGTTAGTTCAGCACTCTAGTTTCTGCATTGTTCGATTCTGGAGCATTGCAATCCTTTTTTGCGCCTGGTCTTGCCAATGCTTTGGGTCGGGACGTAGAGAGACTTTTCATACCCATGTTACTGAGTACACTAGTTAGACGTTAGACTTGTGTATCTTGTGTTTTCCAGCGATGTGGGCTAACGTTGGGACCGCATCGATCTAGTGGGGATCTTGTTTTCCTACAGATGAAACAATATGATGTCATCCTAGGCATCGACTGGTTTATTTCTGTTAGTGCCGATATTGACTGCTTCTGAAGAAGAGTCGTGTTCTCCGACGTGGATGGGCAGCGTGTATCTTTTGTTGGCGAGAGGAGCTATCAGGTGGTAAGCTGGAATGTGAACCCTCTTCCTTCTTTGTTAGGTGGGTCATAAATGGTTTTAGCTGATTCAGATATGTTGGATGTCCCAGAGGTTGATGGTGAGTTCCTTGATATTTTTCTAGAGGAGGTTGTGACTCTACCCTCCTGAAGTGATGTTGAGTGTGGTATAGACTTACAGCCTGGTGACCATCCAATTTCGATGGCCCATTATCCGATGGAAACTCCGGAGTTGCTGGAGTTCTAGATTCAGATTTATGATCTAATGGAGAAGGGTTTTTTTGACCCAGCGTGTCGCCAAGTGGTGCTTCAGTTTTTTTCGTGAAGATGGAAGATGGTGGTCTTGGGCTATACATAGACTACCGAAGGTTGAATCAGGTAATGGTCAAGAAATGTTACCCCATTCCAAGGGTAGATGGTATCTTCAACCAGCATTGGGGAGAAGGATGGTTTTCTAAGATTTATCTACGATCTGGATATCATCAGTTTAGGGTATAAGATAGTGACATCTCGAAGACAGCTTTCAGGTACAGGTATGGGAACTTCTAGTTTGCTGTGATTCCATTTTGAGTTACGAATGCACTAGTTGTGTTCATGGGAATTATGAACTTTTTCTTCCGAGAGTTTCTAGACCGGTTCGTCGTTGTGTTTATCGATGACATCCTAGTCTACTCAAGATAAGAGGAGTAGCATGTTGAGCATCTCAGGGAAGTCTTGGAAGTCCTTCGACACCACCAGCATTCTGGGAAATGGTCAAAGTGTAAGTTCTTGACGTAAGAAGTACACTTCCTTAGGTACGTAGTGTCTCAGCATGGAGTGTCAGAGGACCCGTCGAATGTGGAGACAGTTTTTTCTTGGGCGACACCCAAGAGATTGGTAGAAGTTCGTTGTTTTCTAGGGTTGGAAGGTTATTATCAGAGTCTCATTTTGGACTTAACTCGAGTTTCAGCTCGATTGAAAGCATTGACTAGGTAGGACTAAGTCTTCTTATGGTGCGAGCAGTGACAGAAAGCTTTCGACTACCTGAAAGAGAAGTTGGTCAGTTCTCCAGTACTCAGGTTTCCAGAGGAAGGGTTGTTGTATGGGGTGTTTTTTGATGCTTCTGGCCTTGGTTTGGGGTGAATACTTATGCAGAAGTAGGGTGTGATCTGTTAAGGGTCTAGGCAGTTGCGCCCTCATGAACATAACAATGCCACCCATGATGTAGAGCTTGCAGCAGTAGTGTTCGCACTGATGTTGTGGCGACATTACCTCTTTGGGGAGCGCTTTGTGGTATTCTTAGATCACAAGATCTTACATTATATCTTCCCCCAGTGGGAACTGAACATGAGGCTGCAGAGATGGGCTGAGTTTCTCCAATTCAATGACTTCGAGATCTCTTACACTGATGGTAAGGAAAACGTTGTGTTGATTCCCTGAGTAGGAAGTCGCATAAGTAAGTCGTCCGGGAATCCACTGATGCTTGGAAAGTAACGGGAGAGTTGGATGCCTTGCACTTGGATGCAATGGTAGGGGGTGTTAGAGGCTGTTTGTTTCAGATAACGGTGCAGTCTCCCTTGTTTAATCAGGTGGAAGAGTATCAGTGGGGAGACTTTGAGGCAGAAGTAATGCGGGATCATATCAATCAGGGAAACGCTCAAAAAGGATGGTCGGAGGACATAAAAAATTAGATTCCTATTCATGGAATGTTTTTTGTTATGGAGGAGATGCATGAGGGGGTTCTCCATGAGTACCATAGCTCAGCCTTGGAGGTACATTCGGATGTTTAAAAAATTGACTGAGGCCTAAGGGAACAGTTTTGGTGGCCCGGTGTGAAATAGGCAGTGGCAGAGTTTGGGGCTAGGTGCCTAGTGTGTCACCGATTAATGGATGAACAACATGTTCCTAGTGGTTTGTTGCATCCTTTAGATGTCCCTGAGTGGAATTGGGATGAAATCTTAATGGACTTCGTCACAGGACTACCCAATGCTCAGGGTGGTTATGATGCTATCTGGATAGAGGTGGATCGACTGAAGAAATATGCTCACTTCTTATCAATTAAGGACTCGGGCTCAGTGAGTACCTTATCACAGAGGTACATAGATGAGGTGGTGCGTTTGCATGGAGTTCCGAATAATATCATCTCATATCGGGATACTCGGTTTACCTCAAGAGTCTGGAGGTGGTTAAAACCGGCTTTTGGCACCAAAATATGCCTTAGAACTACTTTCCACCCCCAGACTAATGGGCAGACAGAGCGGACTAACCAGACATTGGAGGACATGCTGCCATCATGAGTTCTAGATTTCGGAGGATAATGGGTGAGACACATGCCATTAGTAGAGTTTTTCTACCACAACAGCTTCCAGTCTACTATTTTCATGGCACCATTTGAGGATTTGTATGGAAGAAAATGTCGTTCACCCATTTTATGGGAAGAGGTTGGTGAGGCAGGTGCTCTTTGGAAAAAGGTAGTACAGAGAACCAAAGAGAATGTCAAGCTTGTGCATGAGAGGATGAAAGGAGCTCAGGACTGACATAAGTCTTATGATGATCTTCGGAGGAGCCCCATGGAGTTAGATGTGGGAGATCATGTGTTCTTGAAGGTTCCCCTCAACGGGGGCAACATAGGTTTGGGAAGGGGAGTAAGCTCTACCTTAGGTTCATTGGACCTTTCGAGGTGCTGATGCGAGTCGGGGAGGAGGCATATCAGCTGGCCCTACCACCTCAGTTGGAAAAGGATTATGATGTCTTCCACATCTCCCAGCTTCGTCATTACTTACATGAATACTCTCACGTTATCGACTGGGCAGAGTTAGATATGGGAGACGATGTGACCTTCGAGGAACGACCAGTCAAAATCAAGAATCATGAAGAGAAGGATCTCTGTGGATGAACCATCATATTGGATTGTGTGTTGTGGAGGCATGGAAGCCATGAGGAGAAAACATTAGAGCGGGAGGCTAAGATGAATGCTTAGTACTAGGAGTTTTTTTGACCTCTATTTTTCTTTTTTCTTTTGAGCTTTGTTTTGATGTTATACTCTGTACCTTTGATATATAGAATTATTGTCTTGTCGGTTGTGAGACGTTTTGTTTTCTTGTTCTCTGGAAGTGTGTAACATGTCCGGATGTGTGGGGAAAGTGAAAAATATGATCCCTAATTGATACACATTAATGCGGTTTTGATTGAACCCGTACGGGCGAGTCAGTGCCGCCTATAGCGGATAATATCTCGACATGGGAGAAGGAATTCCCCAAGCCATGTGTTCGGGCAGTGATTTGGTTGTACAGTGCTGGGGGCAGTGTAAGTTTGAAAATTTTTAATATATGGAAGTGGGAAGACCTAATTCTTATTCAAGATGCATTAATGATGATGTGATTAAAATTGTGCCGGAAAGTCACTGCTGCCTAAAGTGGATAATATCTCGACATAGGAGAAGGAATTCCTAACACCTATTATTAGGGTTGTTGGTTGGATTACTGTTATAACGTGATCCCTAATAGGTATCTTGTTGGGTTCTGATGGGTTGGTTTTTAATTCTTAGGGATGAGAATGTTTTAATTGGTATCTGGTGTAATGTCCCGGACCTCTCTGTCCCATTCCATTGTCGAGAATAAGGTCATGAAGTGTTCTAGAGGGTATAATGGACTTTTCCCACACTTTTCAGAATTTTTTTACTACACTCCATGTACCAACTTGCCATGTATACCTAGTGTTGAAGCCGTGCCCTTTCATCATGGAATAAATAAATACACACCGTGTAGCCCATCCTACATGCCATGTAGTTTCTCCCCGCGTACGCGTTACCCTCCAACCGTGTGTTGACCAGTCAACGGTTGTGTGTCGTGTTGAAGTCATGTCCTTGATGAGTGAAATAAATAACTACATTCCATGTAGCCCATCCTACACGCTGTGCAGTTTCTCCCCATGTACCCATTACCCTCAAACTGTGTGTTGAATAGTAAACAGCTATGTGTCATGTTGAATGTTTTGTTGGAAGCCACCTGACGATTTTGTGGAATAGCCGAGTACACACCGTGTACTAGGAAGTACATGTTGTGTAATTTAGTTTTTCTCACCTATAAAAGGGTGGGGGATCTCCTCCTTTTGATATCATTCCACTCCTCCACTTTCCTTTAACCGGAGCCCTCCCAAGAGACTCCAAAGCTCCTTTCTTCCATAACTTATTTGTCTGAGCTCTGATTTACAATCCATCAGTATCCACGAGATCGTAACGACGAGGAGAAACTTCTGATCTTGGATCTATTATTTTCCCATCATCCTTTACATCCCAGAATTCACTTGAGGAGGTTCTTTCTGGCTTTTGCAGAAGATACAGACGCCGACAGAAGACTTCTAATGTTGATCTGGGGGATATTTTTGATCAAAACCTGTTGAATTAGGGTTTAACCTTCGTCTCACTAATTTTTGATTCATATGTGATGGGTGTCCTCTTGATTTCACGATAAATAGTTGAACCCGATTAATGATGACAATGACAGGATTAAAGAACAGAGATGGGGAAGTTGTTATGTTTACAATTATTATGTTGTGAAATGAATAGGCTCATTCCTAATAAAAATCACTGTCATTGGGGCCATTTTATTACGCAATTAAATGTTGACATATTTTATTATAGACCATTTTGTGGATGGGAACGTTGTGGAATATGGAAATTGGGAACCTTTGTGTGATCACCCCAGTTGAACAAAATGGAATAATGAACTTGTGGGTGTTGGTATGGTTACGTAGTGTGTGAGGGGGAGGGGTGAATCCTGGGTTATTACGAATAATATGGGAAGTGGGGCTACAATAAATGATATTAAAGGGGAAATGATGTTCCACGAGCCTTGATTTGTGATACGATTGTTGAGATGTGGTTATAGTGGAAGCATGGCTACAGTAATGGGTTGTGATATTAAAAGAAAGTGGAATGTTTATAAATTAACTATGGAGAACGATAATGAACTAAACATGGGAATAATCAATTGGGATTGATTGATGATAAAAATGTTTGTTTTGTGTTTATTGTGTTCTATCTAACTTATTTTTTGGTTGGCCGAGTTTTTCTATGAAACGTTTAATCTGGTGGGATAATTTCCCAGTTGTTTAGGAACTTATAAACTCATACTATTGAAACATGGATACCTAAATGAGGTTGGGATTGTTTGTTGTATGCATGATTCGTAGTTGCAATGCTGAGGCACGTGCTCAGTTTCTCAGATTAGAAGCCATATGCTGGGTTGTGTGTTTGGAATACATATATGTATCTGTATCTTTGTGTTTTGTCGCACCCCACCCATGTTGAGAACCTAGATCCGAACACTCCCATTTCATGGGAGAGGGTATTTTCCCCTTAGTTACTAGCTCTTTCTTGCTCTTTATTCTATAGGTTGTGATGGATTGAAGAGAACTTACACCTAAGACTCTTCAGGTAGATTTTGATTGGTGTGATTTTAGCCCAAGACTCTTCGGGTAGGTTTACTATTCCCAAGAATCTTTGGGATGAGGCCCAGGTATGTTCGGGCGAGGATGTGATTGTGGTTTGTGAGGCCCAGGTGTGTGCGGGACGGATATGTAGTTTGTGAGGACCAGTTGTGTGCAGGTGGGATGTGTGGCTTTGATACCTAGGTGTGTGCGGGCAGGAAGAGTGTGGTAGCGTCAGGACATTCATCGTTAGGAAGAGCAGCTCACTAGTGGGGGGAAATGGTGTGGGGTTCCCAATACTCTTGTTATTATATACTAATAACTGTTGTTTTGTGTTCTTGCTGAGGGTGGATGGTGTGGTTGGGTGGATAGAATTCCTTTCTAGGTTTTGGTTTCCTCTGTTGTTCTCACAGGACATTAATATGTCTCCCCACCTGTGATCGAGAGATTTAGGATTCCATACTGAGTATACATGTATGCTCACCCTACGTTTACATTCAGGATTCCAAGAAGACTACCAGTGCCATGTGAGAACCTACTAGTCAGGAAAGTAGGAGTTGTTGCAGTTGTTGTACTCCTGTTTCTTTTGGTAATGCACTTTATCATTTTCTTGTACTTGTATATTGATTTAGAATTGTTTAAACATGCATGTGGAATTGGTTTGGGTTTATTTTCATTTACTTGTTCCTTTTTCATTTGGAGTGTGACTCATCCTATTTCCCAATATTAAATAATAAAAAGGGTAATGCGTCCAATATTTGTGAAAACTCATACACTTGGAGCTAGTCCCCACTCCGTGGCCTACTGGAGGCGGGACTCAGGGGTCATTGTCTCCCTTTCACCATTGCCAGCTCAGAAGGGGCATCTTTGGTGGGAGGGGGTGGTGACATTTTTATAATTTCATCATTTATATTACTGAAGAATATTTCTAAAATGATTATTGGGATATACTATTTTAATACCATTATCGATATTAATAATAATGATATATGACAACATTTATTAGTTTTGAGAATAATTAACCTTTAATAATCTATCTTATCAGTATTAATTTTTTCCATTGATAGAATTTCACTCCTTTCGTATATGGAATGTTTTAGACAAAGTTTCTGATTGGAGGGGTCGTTAAAATTGTCTCTATGTATAGGTAGATCTCATGAGAAAAAAATCTTGTGTATTTTGGAGGAGTCCTTACATAATTTATAATTTTACTTTTCATGAGGCCTTTATCATATCGTTTTGGTGTCTAAAATTATGCATTCCATCATTAGAGGAATTTTTATTTATGTTCCATGTGATTATTCAATTGTTTATAATTTCAATTGATATATTTCATTCTCATAATATTAATTATATGGAATTATATGATCATTATTTTCTATTATGATATTATTATAGAGGATGATGTTATTGATTAAATTGAATGTATTTCACTTAATTAACCTTCCATATTTATTATGTAATATTTTTTCTTTATAGCTTTTGTTGTACACCTAAAATTGTTGAGTATTAGATATCACTCCATTAATGTGTATCCCTTCCAGAGGTTTATAATAATTTTACATTGATTGATATTTAGGGATATGATAAGGATAAAAATAGTGATATCAATGAAACATTTATATTTTATTTCAATCTATCAATTCTAATGTGAAATTAAATTATGCTTCTCTTTATCTAGGCATAATAATATATTTTGTTATTTGGTGAGTGATTTATTCAATCAATAATGAATGTATAATATGAACCACTAGAAATGGTAAAATAGGCCCAATGTCACTACACAAGAAACTCTAATTCCATGGCCCAACCACATGAATAATCATTTACCATTTGGATTGTCTGCTCAAAATGACCATCAATTTGTGTCTCAAATTTAATGATACGGTATAATTGGGAGCCCAAATAACACATTAGACTGCTGAAATTCATTCGGTGAAACATGAACTATAATTTCCGAGGTTAATCCAGTGAAATACAATAAGATATATAATATACACCACATACATATTTTTCAATGTACACATCATTTTCAACTATCTGACATTAAATAAATGAAATGAATTAATATATCAATTTATAATCACCTATATAAACTAATATCATCATCAATACATTGGTTAATTATATTAAAAACCATTTAATTATTCATACACATCAACATAGGTATATCTAATTGATCAACATTATTTTCCTTCATCAAGTATAAATTTTATATTTTGAGATAAAATTAACCAATTACATCTTCATCTGTGACCACTATAAAAAAGTCTTCCACGTATGATACATCATGGATATGATATGATTAATTTTAGATATATCCCCTACAACTCATGGTTCCCCACCTCATTCAATTACAAATTATAAAAAATTATCCCCTGAAGAAACCTTTGATATTGATTAACCACTAACGATACCACATATGCATTTTCATAAAATATGTTCACATCAAACCATTATATATAGACACAAAAAATGAGATTCCTCAAATTATTTTAAAAAAGTATTAATGTGTGGTTATCTTATTCTAAATCCCCAAAAAAATTAAATTCATATATATATAAATGAATAAAATAACAATCACCTAACATTCTCTATTAACATATATACACAAAAAATGTTAATAATTTATATTATGACACTCATATTTGTAAAAATTCTATTTTATGTACCAATACATGAAATAAATTCCAATATAATATATAAAAAAATCTAATAAATACTAATATAGATTCAATCCCCACTACGATAAAATATACATAACAAATTTTTTATCATTTAAGGGAAAAAAACTAACGATTAAAATTATACATATATAGAATAAAATGAAACCCCACCTCAACTAGATTGAGATAATAGGAGGAATGTTTATACACTCATGGATATAACATTCATGACATATATGACAATATTATCATCAAATATAAAATACAGTGATCAAAAATGATTTTTGAAAGAACATATATGCCTATAATATATAAACTTTTATCTCGGAAATTAAATTAAATTTTCATTTTTAAGACTATATTCCACATCATAATATTCTAATACAAATTTTTCTATCCATATAGGTATTTTATAATATTTATATTTGGTATTTGGATGGTTTTTATTCTCATATAATCCACAGATTAACCTCTTGTATTATCCATCATGATTAAGGAACCAATTAACTTTCACTACATTCTGGGGATACACTGATGAAATAAATTACACAACACTAAATGGATACAATTCTACACACTGATAAGAAAAAAAAAATTTGGGGAAATAAAACTATTCTATAAAAACATACCCCTAGAAGAAATCTTATATATTTTATTTCACTAAAGAACCTCCAAATTATATTTTAGTTTATCATAACAAACCACTTATGACATTTAGTGCAAGAATACAATGCTGAGTAACATTGACATAAAAATATATATGAAGTAAACAAAACACTATATTTATTATGAACACAAATCTAGTTGTTATTTCATGAAACAAAACAACATATCGATTAAAAAAAAGTTCACATGATTTAAAATGAATTATTTATTTGGGATATACATCCCCTTCATAGGAATCTATGATGTAACACCTCAAGCTTCCATTGTACGATTTTCTTTGAATAATACAATAGCCTGTCTTGTACGCAACTTTGAGATTCTAACACACTACGGCCAATCAATGTAGCTGTTATGAATAGTAATAACCAATTTTTTAAATTTTATAAATTTTATATCTCAAAATGGACTTCATTTTTGGATTCGGAATATCGAAGTTAGCCTAGGGTAAAATTTTGGTACTTTTCGGATAACTTTTATATTTTGATGAATAGGGAAAATTAATAAATTTTAATTAAAAACAACATTTTTAATCGAAACAATTAAGAGTGATAAATTATTAATTTGGGTGGTTTTAAAGTATATTTAGAATATATTATTATCATTTAATAAATTCTTTGTCGATGGACATAATTTCACAATTAAACCGGACATAAACAAGTGGTAATCTTTTGATAGTTATTATCTCTTCAAAACACTCTTTTTGATTTAACAACGATAATTAAATTTAAATTAATTTCTAACACTTCTATGTTTTGAATTTGGAAAAATGGATTCCATATTTGGAATCATGATGTCCAAATTTTGTAAATAGGTAAGTTTTATTTTTAGTCATTTTGAATAATTACTTCGGTAAATATTTAATTTACCATGGTTAAAGGGTCAATCCTGTAAATAAGGGTAAAAATAATATTATAATAATAATAAATTACCCTAAAACGTGTCCTAACCTTATTGGTTGAAACATTTCCAACCAAGGGAATATTTGGGTCGATTTTGGGACCCCATGGATCCACATGTAAGTGATAAGGACACTTTATATTAATTAAGTTAAAATAAATTCAAAAATGGAATAAGCATATATCTTTTAGAAAAACAATTTTTACATAGGGTTATATATTGCTGATTTTTGAATATAAAAATAGTAATTATAAAGATAAAAATATTTCCTACATAATGGTATTTTTTTTATAATTTGTTGACATTTAATAATTAATATTATTAATGAGACAATAATGAAGCATTATTTTCCTTATTAATGAATGAATCAAATAATTGGTATTATAAATTTTAAAATAAATATAATTTGAATGTTTTGATGAAATCCATGAATATTTTTGGTTAATATGACATTATATTATTTCTTAAATTAATTTTGTTTTAATTAATAACGTTGTTAATATTTTAACAAAAATCAATTATTGAATAATGTTAAAATTGACATAAAATAGCTTTTAAAACAAATATTATATTTTTAATTTAAATTCAATTCCTAAAAAACTAAGGTTCGGCCATGAGACTTATATCATGATAGTTTTATCATTAACGGACCACTTGGGGGTCTATTGGATGTATATTGAATGTTTATTAACTATATAATATAAAAATACAAAGTGACATGGTAAATGTCAAACTAATTAACTAAGAGTTAAAACTAAAAGATATGGTTAATATAATGACCCAAACATATCTAAATTCAATTTTTTGATATTATTTATATCCATACCCACCTTATACTTTTAATAATCAACTTTTTAGTCTTTATAAACCGAATATTAATTTATTATAAAATAATATTTCTAAAATTTTCAAAGGTGCCCCTCACCCCTCTTATAAAAGGGAACTCCCCCTTCTCAGTAATTCACACATTGAAAGCCTTTTGGCTCGGCCAAACCCTACCAAAATACACTATCATCTTCCTTCAATTTAACCTATAGGCCTTAGTTTGATCAGAAAGCCAACCTAAGGAGCCCTTTTGATCAAATAACAAGTAAGACCCCGAAAAGAGATAATGTTCTCACCACCCTCCTTCAAGTTCCTTTCTTCTTCCACTTATTATTTATTTGTTTTTCCCATTATAAAATAATAGATCCACTATATTATATATACTGTGATGTTATTATTTACATGGTACAAACATATTCAGTATTTTATTCATCCTTTGAATGACATGTCACCATACGTGCGTACGTACGACTTACCGTCTCCACGTTGTGGTGTAATTGTTATTCAAAACCTTATTATTTGTATGGATATAATAATGATTGGTAATTAATTTAAATAATAAATATAACATGAAAATTATTCTTTATATATTATATACTATCCAATTATATATTATTTTAATATCAAAAGAGTTATATTGTCACTCCTGCATACGTACGGACTACCGTCTCCACGAACGCGATGAGATTTGTTACCCATCGTATACATTCAAGTATAATTATAATTTTATGATTAAAAATAATGTCTGAGGACTTGATATAATTCTGGATATGAATTAGATAAAACCTATCCATAAAAAACATGTCTTATGTAAGAAAACATATATAAGAAAATGAGTAAGTTAACACCAGAAACAATGATAATACTAAAATATTATTAACAACAAATTATTAGAACATCATATATGATATCATAATTATGTATATGGGTTTGTTGTAACTTAATAACAATTTATTAACTATTATATAGGTGGTTAACATACCATAGAATAAGGAAAAGTACAAAGTAATGGTTTATTTCACAATCTCTTCATTATCCGAGCTTGTTTATACATAATTATCTACTGGGACCACTTTATCATCACCATCCGTGTTTCTTAAAAATGTATTTCAAATCATTATTAATGTTTTAATGAATATGGGATAAAGTAATTTATACCCCTTTTGACTTTTTATAAAAAGTTTATAAAGGAATCTTTTTGTCGGTTTCCAAACAAGGTCCTTTTTACCCTTTTTGACAGAATTAAGGTAAGAATGTCTTTTTTTTGAATTCTACAGCGGGTGTGGCTATTTTCCGCCATTATAAAATCATTTAATCTTCCCATATAATCTTATAAGAATACTTTCAAAGTAAATGTTTTATTTTAAATTTATGTGACTTTTAAATGATTTCAAAAAAACAAAATATTTCTCTCAAGAAGTTTTGATTTCATCTATGTCAACATCCTTTGATGGATTTTAAGATTATATGAAGTTTATTTATTATGATAAAAAACTTCCATACTGTATTGATGGATTTGTGATATGTTTGACAATGGATGTGTAATTTTTATACCATTAACAGTTTATGGAGAAATTTTTGATGTTTCGTATGCTAGTTATAATACGAATGTTAAAGTTATGTTTAAAACAATTCATATGAGGAATGCATTGGACATAATATGTAATGGGTGGAGCCCACTATAGTTCCTAGATGAATTGGTAGGTATCATGAGACAAAATCATGTCTTGGAACAAGGCCTTGACAAAATCTTATTTGTAGTCTTGGCACGAGGCCTTGACTATGTGGTTATGATAGTCTGGCATTATGCATTCCATCATTATGAAAGTGGTTATTAATATTTCTTGTGACTATTATACTATTATAATATACATGAGAATAAGTAAATGGAATTATATTACTTTATTTTTTCCATATTATGTGGAATTTAATGTTTAAAAGGATTTTATTTTCGTTATACATTATATTAAATGTTTATGCTTATTTATAAAAGTTTCTGCTATATTTTTATCCTTACTGGGCATTTGAGCTCACCCCTTTCTATGTTTTATTTTTCATATTATGTGAAAAAGTATTTTATGAATGACCTGCAGGGATAGTATAAGAGGATATGAGTGTGGAGAAACGATGTGGTTGTATTTTTCACTTTATGTTGTAGTGTAATCTTTATTAATGTATCTAGTTTTTCCAAGACTACTAAACTAATTGGTCTTTCGAGACATGATCTTTTATGATCATTCCAATGATATGTAATAATGCTCCGACTCTAGATAACTGGGGTTGGGGAATTCCAGTTGGTATTAGAAGAAGTTTAGTACAAACCTTGGATGCTAGATTTAGATAAACTCTGATTAGAGAACATAGATCTAAGATGGACTTTGAATATTAGTATAGAAGAACTTCATAGAATTTTGGTATTATAGAAATTTTATGAGTTTTCTGAGCAGTACATCCCTGTCTAGATATGATTAGGTAGAGGCGGCTCTGGTACAGATGTACCTTGGTGTAAAACCTGAAAATACCTCTTGGAGCAATACTCAAATGGGAACTGGTGCATGAAAACGGGCCTTGCTGCACTCTTGGTTACGACACATCCAGGGGATATGCTTAGGATAATTCTCATATTCATTATAATCCATTATGAAGGGTTTATGAGTATATACATCCTCAAGGAAAACATTTTTCTGATTATGGATTATATCCATAAATAGTTCAATTTATGTTAAGTGTTTTACAAATATGGAATTATGTATTTTGATTCATAAACTGATCTAGTTTATGCTATTGTTTAGAAATGGTTCCTAGAGGATGAAATGGAAACTGTATCAATGCATGCACTCTATGTAGGTATTTCACTCTTGCTCAAGATAATTATAGTGGAGCTGGTGGTTCAACTAGTGATTATCAACTAATCACCATACCGGGACAACTCACTCAGGTTATGAATAATAACCATATCCGTATTGAGCACCCTGATCCACATCGTGGAGGATCAATGATAGATCGCTTCATTAAGAAAAAACCACCATCATTCAATGGGAGTAGAAATCCATTGGTGGCTGAGAAATGGATAAGTTCCCTATTGAAAATATTTCAGCCGTTGGGGATTAGTGAAAGGGAAAAAGTTATCATGGAAGGTGACTGCCTCACTGGAGATGTTGGAATATGGTGATCGTTGATATAAAACATGAAGGAAGATGATTAAGTATCATATATGGAATGTAGGGAGTTCAAAGATCTATTTTTAGAAAAATACTTTTCTCGTGACCATCGAGCAGATAGGGAAAGGCAATTTCTGAGTATGAGACAATAGGAGGATGTGAATGTCGCAAAATATGAGGATAACATTACAAGGATTGAAAGGTATGCTGTAGATTATATACGTAACCCAAGAAGTCATATTGATATTTTCATTGATGGGTTAAAACCGTTTCACCATCAAGAATTAGTCTCACAATCATTCTCATCGTACGAAGACATTGTCTCATGTGTTATCAAGATAGAAAATGAATTATCTATGTCTTAGGACATTAAAGAAAAGAAAGAGAAGAATAAATCTACAGATCAATCTGGGAATGAAAATAAGGGGAATAAGGTAAAGGATGAATATTCATCTTGTAGTAAATGTGGGGAAAAAACATTGGTACTTGCATAAAAGGAATGGGTGTCTATTACAAGTGTGGTGAAAAAGTCCACCAAGATCGTGACTGCAAGGGGAATAAAGAAGCTACAAATGTCCAATGCTACAATTACACGGAAATGGGACATTATGCAAATGGATTTCCTAAGAGTCAGCAGAACATACCTCAGAAAAGACCAAGGGATCAAGGCCAAGATTATATTATCACTACTACTGAATTAGCGGCTCCAAAAGACATTGTTGCTGGAAATTTAATGGTTTCCTAAAGTTCAGAAAATGCATTATTTGATTCTGGATCATTTCATTGTTTCATATCACCCCAGTTTTCTAAGAAAATTAGATATTTTCAATTTGATTTAACAAGGGATATTGTCAGTTAAAACTCCTAACGAAAGTATCAATGGAACAATGTTTTTTGAATCAGTCCCCATTAGAGAACATAGTTTTCTTTATCCGCTGATCTCATCATCATATCTATGATCAAGTTTTATATAATCCTCGTTATGGATTTTATTTTCGACCATGATGCAATTATTTATTGTAAAAAGAAGTAGGTTACGATTGTTGATGATGATGATAAAGAAAACCTTATCATTAGAGCAGAATCATCACCACCTAATTCTTATCTAGATCCACCCCTAGTAGCTCAAATAAATTCAATTATTGGGAGGAAGAGAATAAAATGATTTTTGGTGAGGAAAGGAATGTTGAAATAGAGGATGTACCTATTGTGAAAGAATATGTAGATATGTTTCCGGAAGATTTACATGGACATACTCCAGAACGAGAAGTTGAGTTTTCCTTTGATTTAATTCCTGGATCAAGGCCTATATCGAAGACACCCTATAGAATGGCCACTGTGGAATTAGTTTAACTAATGAAAAAATTATAGGAATTGAGAAATAAGGGTTTTATTCGCCCTAGTGTGTCTCCATGGGTATCCACTATTCTTTTTGTTATAAAAGAAAGATGGATCTATGAGGTTATGTATCGACTACAGGGAGATAAATTCTATAACAATATAGAACATGTATCCCCTACCTCACATTGATGATTTATTTAACCAACTATGTGGAGCTCAATACCTTTCAAAGAATGACCTTCAGTCTGGATACCATCAGTTGTGTGTGAAGAAGTAAGACATTCCGAAGACATCATTTTGAACCAGGTACGGGCATTACATGTTTACAGTAATGCCTTTTGGGCTGACTAATACACCCTCTGTATTTATAGATCTAATGAATAGAGTATTCAAGGAATATATAGATGAATTTGTGGTAGTATTTATTTATGATATCTTTGTATAATCGAAAAGATACTACGAGGATGAAAATCACTTTTCCATTAACATAAAGACTCTGAGAAGACATGAATTATATGAGATGTTTGGTAAGTGTGAATTCTGGATTCAGGAGATTTCATTTCCTGGCCATATTGTCTCTAAAGATGGAATCTCTATTGATCCTTACAAGACCAAAGCAATCCATGAATGGCCTGCACCGATGAGTATAACTGAGGGACGCAGTTTTATTGGTTTAGCTGGTTATTATCGACATTTCATCCAGAATTTTGCCCAGTTGGCTAACCCATTAACAAATATAAAACGTAAAGGGGTTAAATTTGATTGGAAAAAAGAGTGTGATGAATGTTTCTAAGAACTGAAGAGAAGATTAGTCAATGATCCTATATTGACTCAACCATCGGGGAATGATGGGTTGGTTATTTATTGTGATGCTTCAAAGAAAGGACATGGTTGTGTCCTTATGAAGAATGATAGGGTTATTTCCTATGCATCAATACATTTTAAAATTCATGAGTCAAACTATCCTACTCATGATCTCGAGTTAACAGTTGTGATATTTTGTTTGAAGATATGGAGACACTACATCTATGGTGAAAAATGTGAGATTTATACTGATCACAAGAGTTCAAAGTATATTATATCACAAAAAGAACTCAACATGAAGAAAATGAGCTAGCTTGAATTACTCAAGAATTATGATTTCATGATAAACTACCACTCAGGGAAGGAAAACAAGGTGGAAGATGCTTCGAGCAGAAACGATCATGGAGTTTTGAACAATATGAGAATAGAAAGGGATCCAATTTTCATGGATCTAGTGAAGATGGACATGGGAATAACCATGGAAGGTGAAACATCATTGCTTTTGCAAATGGTTTCCAAACCATCTTTACTAGAAAGGATTAATAGTTCTTAGACCAATGATGAATAATTACAAAAGAAGATTAAAGCTCTGAATGATAGGATATTTATAGACATTGTGTATGAAGATGGAATTTTGAAATTTGGGAAGATAATTTGTATTCCTGATATAACTGATCTAAAAAGGGAATTGTTGAAAGATTCTCATAGTTCCAATCTCTCTATACACCATGGGAGCACCAAAATATATAGAGATTTGAAGGAAAATTTTTGGTCGGGCAACATGAAGAGGGAGATTGATGATTTTGTGTCAAGATGTATGGTTTTTCAACAAGTGAAGGCTGGAAGGAAATATACTGGTGGAGTATTGCAACCTCTTACCATACCTGAGTGGAAATGGGAAAATATTACGATGGACTTCATCATGGGGCTACCAATTACTCCTAAAAGGAATGATGCAATATGGGTCATTGTTTATAGTCTTACCATGTCAGCAAATTTTCATTATATAAGAGAATATTTACCACTCGAATGTCTAGGAATAATATATATTAATGTAGTTGTGAGACTTCATGGAGTACCCCTAGCGATTGTTTATGATTGTGATCCCTGTTGTACTTAAAGATTCTAGAAAATGCTTCATATATACATGGATACTTAACTTCATTTGAGCACTTCCTACCACCCTCAAACATATGGAAAATCAGTACGGATATTCAAACCTTAGAAGACATGTTGAGATCCTACTCACTTGACTTCCAGGTTATGTGGGATCAATATTTACCTCTGGTAGAATTTTCCTATAAAAATAGCTTCCATTATAGTATTCAAATGGCACCATATTAAGCGTTATATGGAAAGAGATGTCGCACACCAACCTGTTGGGATGACATTGGTGAAAAAAAACATGTAGGCCCAGAACTGGTGGAGGAAACAATGGAGAAGGAGAAGGTAATCTAAAATCACATCAAAGAAGGTCAAAGTAGGCAGAAGAGATAAGCTGAAAACCGAAGGAAGGATTTGGAATTTCAGGTAGAAGATCATGTTTTCGTGAAGGTATTTCCATGGAAGGGAGTTATACGTTTTTGCAAGAAAGCTAAATTGAGTCCTTGGTACATAGGACCATTCAAAATTCTAGAACGAATTGGGGTTATAGCTTAACGTTTGGAAATGCCGCCAAGTCTCTCTAAAGTTCACGATGTGTTCCACATATCACTGTTGAGAAAATACATGCCTGACCCAAAGCATGTACTCAATTATGAGGAATTAGAACTAGAACCCGATCTGCCTTTTTGCGAATAGCCTGTTAAAATTCTTGATACAAGATAGCAAGTGCTGAGAAACAAGATGAATCATCTGGTAAAATTTCTATGGAAGAGCTATAAAATGGAAGAGGCAACGTGGGAACCCGAGGAAATTATGATAAAGAACCACCTGAGTCTTTTCATGCGGTAGTTTTATAGAAATTTCGAGTATGAATTTATTTTAAGGAGGGGAGACTGTAATTCCCCAAGATTCCATGGTATGATTTTCTTTGAATAATACTACATCGTGTGTTGTATGCAATTTCGAGATTCTAACACACTACGATCAATCAAAGTAGTCATTATGAATAGTTATAAAATTTTTTTGAAATCTTATAAATTTTATATCTCAAAATGGTCTTCATTTTTGGATTCAGAATATCAAAATTATCCTATGGTGAAATTTTGGTACTTTTTAGATAACATTTATATTTTGATGAATAGTGAAAATTACTAAATTTTAATTAAAAAAAAACTTTTTTAATAGAAATAATTAATAGTGATAAATTATGAATTTGAGTGGTTTTAAATTATATTTAAAATATATTTTTACCATTTAATAAAATGTTGGTCATTAGACATAATTACAAAATTAAATAGGACATAAACAAGTGTCAATCTTTTGATAGTTATTATCTTTTAAAAACACACTTTTTGTTTTAACAACAGGAATTAATTGTAAATTAATTTCATCCACTTTTGGGTTTTTAATTTGGAAAAATGGATTCCATATTTCGAATCAAGATGTGTAAATTTTGGAAATAGGTAACTTTTATTTTTATACATTTTGAATAATTACTTCGGTAAATATTTTATCTACCATGGTTTATGGGTAAATCCGGTAAATAAGGGTCAAAAATAATAGTATAATAATAATAAATTACTTTAAAATGAGTCCTAACCTTATTGGTTGATACATGTATTACCATGTAAATCTCTGGGTCGATTTTTGGACCCCATGGATCCAGTTTTAAGTGATAAGGACACTTTATATTAATTAAGTTAAAACAAATACAAAAATGACATAAGCATATATATTTTAGAAAAATATTTTTTACATAGTGTTATATCTGTTGGATTTTCGACAATAAATATTCATTAGAAAGAAAAATATATTTCATATATAATATTATTTTATTTATAATTTTTAGACATTGAATTAATAATATTATTTATGACAAAATAATGATGCAATATTTTCTTTATTAATGAATGTATCAAATAATTGGTATTATAAATGTTAAAATAAATATAATTTTAAATATTTCATGAAGTAAATGAATTTCATTCATTAATATGACATCATATTATATATTAAATGATTTTTTTAATTAATAAATTTTTTATGACTTTAACAAAAATCAATTATTGAATAGTGTCAAAATTGTCATAAATTATTTTTATTTAAAATATTATATTATTTATTGATATTCAATTTCTAAAAAGCTAATGATCGGCCAAGAGACATATATAATGATAGTTGTATCATTAATGGACCACTTGGGGGTCTCTTGGATGTATATAGTATGTTTATTTACTATATAATATAAAAATACAAAGTGACATGGTAAATGTCAAACTAATTAACCAAGAGTTAAAACTAAATGATAAGGTTAATATAATGACCCAAACCTGTCTAAATTCTAATGGTTGAAATTATTTCGATCCATACCCACCGTAGACTTTTAATAATCTACTTTGGATCCTTTAGATACTGAATATGAATTTCTTATAATATAATAATTCTAAATTTTCCAAAGGTTCCCCTCACCCCTCTTATAAAAGGGAACTCCCCCTTCTCACTAATTCAAACAATAAAAGACTTTTGGGTCGTCAAAAACCTGCCAAAATACCCTATAAAATTACCTCAATTTATCTTATATATATTAGATTGATCATAAATCCATACTAAGGAGACCCTTTGATCAAATCAAAAGAAAGAACCCGAAGAAGAGGTAATGTTTTCACCACCCATTTCAAGTTCTTTTCTTCTTCCACTTCTTCTTTCATTGTTTTTTCCATTATAAAATAATAACTCCATTATCTTATATATACTGTGATGTTATTATATACATGATACAACACTATAAAGTATTCTATCCGTCCTTTGAATGACATGTCACCATACGTTCATACGTACGACTTACCATCTCCACGTTGTGGTGTAATTGTTATTCAAAACATTATTATTTGGATGGGTATAATAATGATATGTAATCCATGTAAATAATAAATATAACATTATAATTATTCTCTATATATTATATACTATACAATTATATATTATTTTAATATCAAAATATTGATATTATCGCTTGTGCGTACGTAGGGACTACCGTCTCCACGAGCGCGATGAGATTCATTCCCCATCGTATCCATTCAAGTATAATTATCATTTGATGATTAAAAATAATGTTTAAGGACTTTATATATATCTTTATAGGAGTAAGATACAACCTATCCCTAAAAAACACAGCTTATTTAACAATACATATAAAAGAAAACTAGTAAGTTAACACCCAAAAGGGCGATAGTACTAAAATATTATTTACAAAGCATTATTAGGAGATCAAATATGATATTATAATTATGTATAATGTTTTTGTATAATTTAATAACAATTTTTTATCTATTATACAGGAGGTTAACATACCACCGACTTAGGAATAGTACATGGTAAGGGTTTATTTAACAATCTCATCATTATCTGAGGTTGTTTATACGTAATTATCTATTCAGACCTCTTTATCATTCACATCCATGTTTCTTAAAAATGTATTTCAAATAATTCTTAATATTTTAAACACTATGGGTTAAAGTAATTTATACCCTTGTTTACTTTTTATAGGATATTTATAAAGGAATATTTCTGTTGTTTTCCAAACAAGGTCCATTTTAACCTTTTCAACCAAATTAAGGTATGAATGTCTTTTTTTAACTTATACGGTGGGTGTGGCTATTTTCTGCCATTAAAAAATCATTGAATATTCCTACAAATTCTTATAAAAATATTTTCAAATTAAATGTTTTATTTTAAATTTATGTCACTTTTAAATGATTTCAAAAAAGTAGATATTTCTCTCAAATAGTTTGGATTTCATCTATGTCAACATCCTTTGATGGATTTTAAGCTTATTTGATGTTTGTTTATTATGATACAAAACATCCATATTGTATTGAAGGCTTTGTGATATGTTTGACTATGGATGTATTATTTTTATACCATTCATGGCTTATGGAAAAAGTATTGACATTTCATATGCTAGTTTTAATACGAATGTTTATGTTATGTTTAAAATTTTTAATATGAGGAATGCATTAGACTAAATATGTGATGGGTGGGGACCGCTATAGCTCCTTGATTCATCGGTAGGTCTCATGATAAAAACCAGTGTCTTGGCATAAGGCCATGAAAAAATCTTATTATTAGTCTTCGCACAAGGCCTTGGCTATGTTGTTATGATAGTATGACATTATGCATTCCATCATTATGAAAGTGGATTTTGATATTGCATGTTATTATTCTACTAGTAGAATATCCATGTGAATAAGTAAATGGAAATATCTAATTTTATTTTTGTCATATTATGTTGAAGTCAATGTTTAAAAGGATTTTGTTTTATTTATATATTGCCTTAATTGTTTATGCTTATTTATGAAAGTTTTCTCTATATTGTTATCCTTACTGGGAATTTGAGATCACCCCATTTTATGTTTTATTTTTCCAAGGATGTGAAGAAGTATTTTATGAATGACATGTAGGGATAGTATAAGGGGATATGCGTGTGGAGACAAGATGTTGTTGTAGTTTTTACTTTATGATGTAATGTAAACTTTATGAATGTCTCTAGTGTTTTCAAGACTACTAAACTAATCGGTCTTTCAAAAATTGGTCATTTGTGATCATGCCAATGATATGTAATAATGCACTGACTCTGGGTAACGGGGGTCAGGGCGTTACATATGATATCCTTGCTACTAATTTATATTAATATACAATATAAGACCATATAGATAAATGAAAAAGATAATATAATTGGTAAATTTTAACAATTCATCAGAGTTTTTTAGATAGAATCAGGTGTTCGATGAACAACCATATACTAAAGTAAACAATATTAGATTATATAAATGGATAACACCACGGTTATATGTTAGTTCAAATTAAACCCTTATATTATAGAACGTCTATTTGAATCCCAAATTCATAGAAAAAAATTCATCAAAATAATAATAAACCATAAAACTATAAGAGACAATGAGTTATATATTTTACCAAAACCTTATATTATAACAAGTTAGTAGTTCCACAAACTCATGGGGAAGAAATTGGGAAACTCCTCAATAACCCTTAAGTTCCAATACGTCAAACTTCACCAAATACAATACCAAGTCATCTAGTTGAGAATATATTGGACTTGTATATACATTATCCAACTTATTCAACAATTTTAAAGTAAATTTTATAATACTCTTGTATATTAATGAAAAAAATGTAAAATAGATGTACAAAAACATAAAACACACTGAATTAAAACTTTTTTATGTCAAGAATGAATTCCTATGGCAATATATAATGAATGAAAATTTCCCATATTGATAAAAATTTCTGTATCATGTACTCATAAACATTAAAATACTATATAAAATTTATTTATCTCCTAACTAGAATGTATACGACCAATGGAATTAAAAATATCTCTTACAATAGTATTAGAATATGGAAAATAATATGTTAAATTAAGGACTATAAAAGTCCTAACATGAAATTTGAATAATACTTGATATAAAATAAACAATTTGAATCCATAATATCTATAGTTTTCTCAGATGATATAACAACATCGAATGTAGTATACCAATATATAAAAATTATAAATGTTAGCCCTAGTTTTTATCACCTTCACAAACATTATAACCATTGAGTCTCTAAGAGTTAGGAACATTAAAAGTCTACCAATTAATATAAATAGCTCTCCTATATTTCAATCAAAATAATGAGATTATTGCTATAAATGATAAGGTATTAGGAAAATTTATTATAAGAGATACCAATTAAATTTACCTATGCCTATATACTAACCACCATGAAAGGTAAAATAATAAAAATTATGATCTAAATATTCTTCATAAAAAATGAAATTTGTATTGATTTAATGGACAGTTTATCAAGAAAATTTTTCTTAGGAGAAGAAATAATATGGATGATTTTACATCTCTAAGACTCACAAAACCATGAATTAAAAAATTGTCTATAATATACATATACAATATTAGTCAGTACTATGTTTTGATGAATCTCCACTAAAGAAAAAAAGAATCCATTAATTTTTATTATTATTAATATATATGTTCATATGACCTCATGATATGTTTATAATATAAATGGGATGACCTTAAACTAGACTAATTCAATCAATTCCATATAAATATGCCACATACTACACTCATAATAGAGTAAAATGTCACGAAAAAATTGATGAATATTTTTTATAAATTAACTATGATCTAGAAAACATAGTATCTATCTAGGTGACTAGGAATCTCTTTAATCCTTAACTTATTTATTATTGTTTATATAATATAATCATGAAAATAATTTTTAACATTTTCTCATGAGACCTTATGTAAGAAATAATTTTTATTAAATTGAAACAACCACTAAGCAGAAATAGCTATTAGAAGACTCACAAGAAAAAAAATATAATTCTATTTTCATAAATGGTTCAAACTAAATGAAATCACTATATCCTTTAGTTAATTACCGTTTTCAAGAATAGTTCCAAGATATTCAAATATTTCTAAACATAGATGATAAAAATCTTGTTGTTTATTCTTATATGACTTATCCTCTTATATTGGGTAAACCCTTATAAGATTGATAAGAACATATTTTATCGCATAACGATAATAAAAACAAAAATACAAATTCCAAAATATATACATAGGACAAAAAACAATATATTTTGAATACTAGAAAGAATGGAATTTAGTAATTTTTATTTAAATAGGATAACTTTTCCCCTGAATATTCTCAATTAAATCACGATTCTATTTTTTAATTAATTTATAATAGAGATGATTATACCCCATAATTGATATCATCTCTCTTAGAATTTATTTCATCTTATGGTCCATCTTGAGATCAAAAGGCGATCTAAACATCTTCTTCTATTCTTCTCTCCTTATTGTATCACATGGTATGTTTTAGATCAAATTTATAGAATAATTATCACTACATGACTATATAGTCCCTCTAAACACACATTCCTAGATTTGATACAAATATATCATGACTTTATCAATCATGAAATCCTACTCGACATGAAATGATGATGAAAACAATCCCTAAATCATAAATTTCATATGAAATAAGTTAATGACTAGAATATCTGATCCAAAAAAAATAAAATAAATAATTGCAATCATAATAGTTGGAATATAACATAAATCATACATAATCATTATCTAATAAACAAATAATATAAAAATTGTTATAAAATGATATAAAATAATTTTTTTGAGAATAATATACCGAAAATAAAATTTTATTGAATAGAATTATCAAAGATGAATGATATAAATAATATAATATAGTCCATACAAGTCCCTAAATAACGTAAAGAAACATATAAAAATTTTAATATATATATATATAAGAATGATAATACCATTATAATTAATATCATCACCGGAAAAAAAATCTACCTATGAATGATGAAGCATATTAAGGCCTCAGTGGATAAATAACAGAACCCTTCTCAAATGTTCCTGGTAAATAATCACACATCATAACCATGTATGATTTCTCAAATAAAAAATCCATCTATAATTAAATTATTCAAAATAAATAAATGAATAATGTAACATGTAACTACTACTCGACTAGTCTTTGTACTCTCAAATCCAAATAACATATGTCTTATAGTTACCAATCCTTCAATATCAACATAACTAAATAACAAATTACAACGTAATAGAAAAAAACCATTTCATCATCAAAACAATATACCAACACCATTCTATTTTCCCCTAAAAAATAATCATTTTGCTTTCCGTATCAAGTAATCAAATCGTCATCATAATAAGGTAACATTAAAAAGATAAAAAATAACATTGTACATCCGTCATTTAATGTGATTCCCTTGACAAGAACCACATTTATACTATAATAAATATAATATTTCCACATGTGATTATATGTAATTTATTAAACATTTGAACAACACTAATTATATAATAATCTTATGTTGTAATATCTTATTATATATTTCTTATATAGAGTGGCGATGATAGTGAATGAAAACACTCATTCCTATTGTTACCTTTATGATATGGAAAACACTAATAAAAATTGACATTAGAATTTTTCCAAAAAGGATATTAGAGCAAGGTAGTGGTGAGTAAGAATTATTATAAAAATTTTAGTATATATAAACTATACATTATCCCAATGTAAGTGTGAACTCACAAATATGGATGAATTTCATTCTAATTCGTTTTAATGTAATTAACATGAAAACCACAAAAATCCCACTACTTATAAAACTATTAAAAAACATGAAATCCACACTAAAACATATAAAAACAACATAAAAAATATTGACTTTTTATTCTAGGAGATAATTTATTTTTTATATATTTATTATCACCAGCATGATTATAATAATACTATTACTTTAATTTAAATTCACTAAAATTTTATAAAAAATGTAATATTAAAATTTTACCTCATTAAATTACAATAATCCATTATTAATAAGAAAAAACATTTAATATTGGAGAAAATAAAACCATAAATCCATTCCTCTACAAATACTTTATTCATTATTTAGTTTTATTTCAATATAAAACCATATTTTAGGGAAAATGTGACACAAAATACTGTTAATCACCCTATAAATATATAAGGTATAACATTATTACAAGGCAACTAGTGTAATTTAATCAAGACAACAAAAATATCATCCCCTTAAAAATACACATCAATCATGAAAATTAAATTCTATAAAGAAAACACACTGTAATAGAAATACCAAAAATATAAAATTAATACATGCAATTATAACATCATGCCAAACCAATTCCCAAGATAACAACAACGTTTTTCAAGATTTTTCAATATTTATAAGTATTATAAAGTAATATACATAAAAAATATTTAAATTATATATTTCTATGACACTAAATTATTTACCTTTTTCTAGATAAACAGTTATTAAATTTCATTCAAACACTTAAACAATATAAAAGATGTCTTTGTAGTAGAAAATATAAATCGATATGACTCAACACATAAGATATTTAATTTAATAAGGAAAATAATATTGAATCCCCCATTTTACATTAAATTTATTTATTATATTTTTTTTATCTTAGATATATTAATTCAATATATATCTAAAATTGAAAATAAAATAATGATAATTCCCAAATTACATGTAATGTTGATAGGGTAAGTCTTCAATCAACATCAAAAACTGAATAATTGAATATTAAAATAATATGATGAATAGGAAATATGGATCATACACTAATAGATTTGATAAGTCCCACATAAAGATATATTCACATAAGAAACACATTAAAAAAATGAATAAAGATTACAAATAAGAAATATGATATTCTACTATAGATTCTCAAAAATAATGAAACAATATGGGGTAAGGAAATAAGATTTGTACCTCACATCAAATACATAGATCACAATAAAACTATTTGAAAGGTGAGGGATCCACCAATGAATGAGACAATGGATATAATGAATCAACTATGGGAACCTAGTGATTTTATGAAATCGAAGGGATTAATTATAATTCTAGGGTTCACTAAAATTACTATTGAAAACTATGAATTAGTGGACCATGATGTAATAAGAATCATTAGGATATAAATACAAACCTATCAAAATATCATGAAATTATAATCCCTAAATGTCTATTAGTGAAATTGTATAAATTTAGTAAATTATTTAAATGTCATGATGTAATAGGATACCCATATAATATGACAACATAATAACTGAGGTTTATAACAAAATTATCATCATTGATCATCATGATCGATAAACATCATACACAGACTACAACATGACTCACATTACCACAATACAAATATTACCAAAAAATAATGATCATGAAAGGTATCTTCATTGAATTATATGGTGTAAACTTTATAGTCAGTAAATGGTATCCCATATATAAGATTAATTCAGAATAACACATGTACCACTAAACACTAACTCATGTTACCACAAAGAATTTAAAATGTTCATCCCAATTGATATAAACAAAAAATTGAATGAAAATCTGTATTCCCTAAAAAAATATATTCAAACCAGAAAAAAACTATTTCATATAATAGATATAAAATTCAAAAAACTGTTTTTCTCCAAGAAACTCATCATAATGAAATAAATATGGTTAATTCAAAAAACCATGATTAAATATGAAATTTATGTTCTGAACTCTATATTCCTAATCAAAATAACCATCACACATTCCTTTTACAACTCAAAAAATGGAAATTATATATTAATGGATTGATACATTTATTTTGTTATTTACACATTATCCAATGTTATAGTGAACTACAATAGGACTAAATAAGATTTTGTAATATAGTTCATGACTATACCGAATGTTTTTTCATTTTTTCCTTAAATATTATAATAGTGGATAATAATATATTCATAATATTTTTTGCATACATATTAATTAAGACTCAAATTAATGAAATAGAATTATGATACCTTATAGGAATGAATTATTATTATTTAATGTACACATAACTGTGTGATACTAATATTATATTAAAATGTTAATCCCAATTTATAATTAGTCATAACATGTATTCATTGATGAATTTTTATATCTTATAAAATTTTTATAATTTTACTGAAAATATATTTTATACATGTTTTAGAGTCTTCTTATTCATCCCATATTTGTTTCCTTTACCATTACAAATTCATATAGTATGTTAAAGGTGTGGGATCCACTAATGAATGAGATAATGGATATCAAGAATCACCTTTGGGAACCAAGGTATTTTACAAAATCAAAGGGATTAATTATAATTATATGGTTCACTCACATTATTATTGAAAACTATGAATAAGAGGACCATGATGTAATAAGAATCAATATGATTTAAATAACAACCTACACAAAAATTATGAAACTATAATCCCAAATGTCTATTTGTGTAATTGTATAAATTTAGTAAATTATTTGAATTTCATGATGTAATAGGATACCCTTATAATACAACAAAACAAATAACAGAAGATTATATTTTAATTATCATCCTTGATCATCATGATTGATAAACATCATACACACACCACAACATGACTCGCATCACCACGATACAAGGATTAGAAAAAAATTATGATCTTGAAAAGTGTCTTAATCGAATTAAATGGTGTAAACATTATTATCAGTACATGATATCACATATGTATGATTAACTAAAAATAACACATGTCCCACTAAACACTAAATGCTATTACCATATTGAGGATAAAATGGTCATCCCAATTGTTATAAGCAAAAATATCATTGAAAAATCCATATTACATAAGAAATATCTTCAAATAAAAAAAAATCAAATAATCGATAAAAAAATGAATAAATTGTAAATAATATATTAAGTAATATAAGTAAAAAATATTTAATGATGAAAATATAAATAATGATAAAAGATAATTAATTAATAACTTAATATTATTATTTAGGATGTTATAACATGTTTATGAATTCATGGGGTTATGTATAGTGGAATTTTGTAAAACCCCTATTTTTTGAAACTTTTAACATCAAATCATAATTTGTAATATTATCAAGTACATTATATTTGATAATATATATTATTTAAATTATATAAATTTCTCTATATCAAAATACAATTTTATTATTCTATTAATGTTTTATTCTTAATTTATACATTTCAAATTCGAAAAGTGGAACCACTAATGACTATTTATTTGATATTCAATATAATAATAAATTTACAGAGATCATTGTGCCCCATGAATAGATATCAATCATTATTTACCTAATAATTTAAATTTATAATGTTATATAATATATATATTATTTTTAATTGGTTTTAATGAAATTTGTTTGTCACATTATATTTTAATGAATTATTTATTCTAGGATATTTTATTAATTATTAATTATTCTAAATTTAAAATTTATAAAATAATTTAATATAAATTATTATGTAATGGATGGGTTGAAAATTATTAATATATATATTCTATATATTTCAGTTATGCATTTTATGTGAATAATATTAATGCGATATGTTATATAATAAAATTACAGCATGATATGATGTATTGGATGGGAGCCTTGAATTTTATATAGTATATCATATGAATATGTACATGTATCATTTTTATATTACCATTAATTTTTTTCTTTCCATGATTAATTATTATTTGATTATTGTATTCATGTTTTTGGGACATTTATTATTTTTATACTTCCATAGAAATATATTCTCATTAATAATTACATATCAAAAGATTATCCATTTAAATAATACTGATATCACATTGTTTTAAACTCTTACTAAGGTATTTAAAAATAGTATTCATTGTAGACGTATATCTATATTATTTCCTATAATTTTTTATTTTTATTTAGTATTTATATGTGTTGGTTTTTTTATGAATAAACGTTTATCTTTGGGGTTACGTGACAGAACTTGTAAAAACAATAATTATAAATTTTACATATATATTAATTAAATATTAAATTTTTATGTAAAATAAATACATTCTATTTTTTAAATATATTTTAATTATTCATGAATTGTGTGAAAAGTTCCGAATATAAAAAGTGGTTACAGTAAAATTTTCAATATTAAATAAAAATTCAAATTTTTTTTATACACATCCTCAAACATGTTATGATTACTGATTTCATTATTATATAAATATTTTTTTGGTATTGATAGTTTATATAATTAATTATTAGTTTATTTAAAATAAAATTTAAATGAAATTATAATATATATGTATTGAAGGATGATTTTAATGTTTTAGTTTGAAATAAAAAATTATCAATGTTGAATAATATTATTAATATTGGAACATAAATACTAGAATGTAGTAAATTCTGTCATTAAATTTTATTTTTATATATTAATGTTGTATATTAATTTTATACATTTTTATAAGTATTCTAAAATTTAATTTCATAATTATAATTAAAATATTTTAATATATAAATGAAATTTATTTTTCAATTATGTAGAACCCCCTTATTTGAATCATTTCAATTTATGCTAACAAATAACGTTGGGGGGGAATCTATCCATCTTCTTCTAGTATCCTGACCACCATTATACATTTTATTATTCGTATTATGTTCCTTAGTCAAATATTCCACATATGACATGTTTTCAACTCATTTTACCTATATTAATTCAATTATATAGTTATACATGTCTTGTTTTAATAGATTTTGGTGGTTTCTCTATGTGAATTGGAAACACCATAAAAAATGGGGATTTTAAACTTCTTTTTTTTGTGCCCATTTAAATTCTAAAATCATCCATTCGTATGTGGTGGTTTTATCATTTAGATCAATTTTTTGTTTTCCAGCTTCTATAAATTTGATATACAATTAAAATCATCGATTTTTTATATGTAATTCATTATTTTTAGTTCCATATAAATTAAATAAAGGTATTATAAGAAAATAATCATTGAAAATTAATAAATATTCTATAAAAGTGTTTAGATTTATATATAATCCATTATTTTTATAACGATGATTTTATTAGTTTTATTGAGAAGTTATTTATGTGACATAAATTCTATATAATAAATAATTTATAATGATGTGGTAAAATTTTAATGGAATCATGATTGAAATTCAAATTTATAATGAAATGATTTAGAATTGTGAAATTTTTTATTGAGTAAAATTATTGAGGGAATTTGTTTTTGATAATAATAATATGATTTTTCAAGGATTAATTTTAATAGGTCTTCATGGGAATATTCCATAAGATTGATAAAAATATTCTTAGTTATATTTGTGTTGATCATAAATGGATTAAATATGAATTATCCAAAATAGGGGTTACATTATACATATTATTTATTTATATTAACATTCCATTATCTAATAAATAACATTGAATTTACTAATGTGGTTTTGGTATTGATTAAATATGGGGTGATGTTATATAGGTTTTAATTTGTTTATGTATGAACTCTTGAAGTACATTTATCACATTTTTATAATATCATAGAAAAACATATTAAATAATGATTGTTCATTTAACAAGTTACAATCTATGTTTATAAAAAAAATCATATTAAAGATTATACATCAACTAAGGAGAGTCGGAATTATTAGACACTAATATTCAACCATGGGATTGACAGAATTTTATGATTCTTTTATATAAAGTCGACCATATATAAATTGATATAGATGTGTATATGATTTTAGTAATTTTGATGGTTATGGTATTCATGAGGATCTTATATTAACTAAACATAGTTCCCTTAATTGTCTCCCCTTATTATTGTATAATTTAATCAATGTAATTTTTTCTGTTAATGTAATATCATAATGTTGATTTATCTCTATTTATATTTGGTTTAATATGATTAATTTCAAGGTATATTTTAATTAAATATTTTAATTAATATTAAAATGGTAATTTTATATTTATAGTTTAATCTAGTGGTTTATGTTTTAATTAATACATGTTAATCATAAAATATATAGTGGGGTAATATTATTTTTATATGCTTATAACGTAAACACATCATTATTTTAATGTATATTACATTATATTGATATCGTTTTTGGGTGAAAATAAATTCTCTTCAATTTTATTAATCTAAACACATCATTGGTTTCATGTTCAACTCCTTTGACTGTTTGGACACCACTGAGTCTGCTCTGGTTGAAGGGGAAGGAAAAAATGAGGGGGGTTCGGGAGTTGACAAGGTCCAGGAGGAGGGGAAATTACCTAAGAAGAATAAAGGGAGAGAATGCAAGGGCTACTAATTTTTACCAAATCCAATGGAAAAATGGTCATGTATAAAATCTAAGATAGGTGAGAAGGAAACATTATCTACCAGGGTTTTCAGGCAGGAGGACCCCCAGGTTCTGGCCAAGGTGAACAATAATGGAATGGGCAGTGGTTCTAAAACGGGAAAGAGCATAAAAGAATCTATCATCTGCTCTGAAGAGGATATGGTAGAGGAATATTCTATGTCAACATCCCTCAAGAAGAAGCCGGTATGATGGGAAGACCTATCAATAGGAGGTCAATAGCAAGTAGGCCAGGTGGATTGAAAAACAGGATTTGATCCTAATGAGAGGCTTCAACAATCAAAAAAAATCATCAAATTAGAATATATCTGAACATGTGACTAAATGGTGGATCGATTTGAAGATATCATTGGGGAAGACCCTGATGCTAAGGTATGGTTAATAAATTGGATCTTTATAGAGATGAAATCACTAATAGGATCAGATTATGCTTTGGTAATTTTTCATTTTCCTATGAGGCTTCACCTTCAGACTAATTGGGTTTGTTTCTCCTGTTGTTGTCAAGTTTTTGGTGGTTTTCCCTATGTCTGCGGTTTTTGTGTTTTTGTGGTATTTTCGTAGGATTTTTTCGTTGGGATAGGTTTATCTTTCATCATCTTTGTAGTCCATTTGGGACATTGCTATTTTGGGGGGATGGCAACATCCGGAGGGACCATGCTTGCATGGGATCGCCGAGTGTCCTGCATGGGGATGGTGGTCGATGCTGTTGCTTGAATAAGGTATCCTGTTTTTTCCTATTTTTTTGGGATGTATGGATATATTGTCGGACCCTTTGGTTTCTCACTTTTCCCGTAATAGTGTTGTTCTTAATAAAAAAATAATTTTCAGTCAGTCAGTATGTTTTTTATATTTTTTATTATTATTGGTGGGTATTCTTTTGATTTATTTTCATCATATAATTAATTTTTTTTATTTTATATGGAAAAATATATTCACAATGATAAGGGTTACTTTCTATGGAATTATTTTCTAACTTGTGTGGATTGGGAACATACCCAATTCCTTCTGATCGAATAACTCATGTATCATGATAAGTTATCCCAAACCATTTATTTATAAAATTTTATCGTATCCATGTTGGGGTGTTGGGTTAGTATCAAGTGGAAGTATGGTGATCCAAAAAAGTCATGTAATCCATAAATATATCTATCACAATATTTATGGTGGAAGATTAGGTTTCCAGGGGAGTAAGGAACTGATTGTCTTTCAAAAACAGATTCCCAAATTTAGTTGAAATTTGTATTTTAAAATAAAACATTCTTGGACAATTATCATAATTGTATCTAATGTTTTTTATTAATCTACATCAATAAAATGGTATTAACTTGATTTAATAGAAGTACTAAAAAAATAGTGGGTATCTCATAGTGTTAGTGATTAGAATTTAATGAACCTATATTTTTTATTTTTATTGAAGCAATTTGATGTGTTTTATGATTTATGAGAAATATATTTAGAGATTTTTTGATGAATTAATGTTTTAGAATATTTGAATGTTTATTGGTGATCATAACATGAATTTTTTTTCTGAGTGATTTACTGATAATGTATTTCTTAAAATAAAATTTATTAATATTATTCAAAATAATAATAATTTTATTATTAGTTTATATGAACTTATTATTATATTCAAGTGATTAATAAAGAGAAATTTGGAAATGGAAACAACATTGTTAATGAGAATAAAGAACTAATAACTATACATTATTTGACTTAGTATTTATTTAAATTAATTGAACCATTATATTTTATTATAATCAATTTTAATATATTTATTTTTATTATACAAATAATTATCAACAATATATAACCTCTTTTGACATTTTATTAGGGTAATTTGTTTATGGTTTTTACACTATAATGGAATTGAATTGAATGTATTTTTATTGGTGATAAAATTTTATATAATATGCCTCTAATTTACATTTTTAACCATTATTTTATGGAATCATAAATATGGAATGGATCCAAAATCATTTTTATATGTTATAGCTATAATTTCATTATGCAATTTCAGTATATTTTTATGATTAAAAATAATTAAAAATGATTGGCATTTCATTTTACAGATAATTGTATTATCTACGGAAACATTGAAAATAAAAGTTTTTAGGGATAATATGATTTTTTTAGTTAATAAAACATCAATGGGTCCATTGACTATACATTAAAATTTCCATATTTTGGATTTTTCGAGTTTTTTTATTAGGTGAACTTTGTTATGAAATTGTTGTAAGATAAGTCCTTTAAGGTATAAATATCAATAAAATAAAAATTATGTAAAATTTAATTATTTTATATTGAGATACGTTTTATTTAAATTATATTACATTATATAGATTAGTTTTCTAAGGGATATGTTAATTAACATTAGAATTAATTTATATTGTTGGGTTTTATTACTTTTTCCCAAATAATGATTTCTAACAAAAAATGTTTTTTATATTTTCAAAATAATAACTTATATATGGATATGTGAGATACTGTGAAAACATACGAACCAAATAAAAAAACTCAATGAAATTTTTTAAATTCAAACATATTACATGAACATCACACAAAAAATAAAGTAAAATTTCCAAAAAAATTTCTCCAAAACATCTTCAGTTTCCATCATGGAGGAGATTTGTTACCTTGGGACTACATAATTGTTCATTGTCAAATCAAGTCATTACTAATCCATAACCATAGGTTATCTACACAATTGGTTATACCTAGAACATAAAAAACACTTATAGATTCATTGATCACCATAATGTGAAATATTAACAACTATCAAGAAGATCCACTATCTAAGAAAACTAGGATGTACATCATGATCTCAATTAAGAAAGAACCATTAGGAATAAAACACCAGAGATAACAATATCAGAATTCATGAAAAAAAAGTCATCATCTAGGTATAACACCAAATAAACGACATTCCAAATAATTGAAGCACATGGTTGAACACATACTAAGGGAGGAATCCACCTCACATAAGACATCCTCAATGGAAACCAAACCAATGAGACCACACCAACACCACTCCCAAGGCCACATTCCCAAATAATCATGAAGGATATAACTCGTCCCACAGAGATAGATTCACTCATTCTGTAAATGGATGGAAGGGTACGGGTGAAAGAGAGGGGAAAAGACTCTCGAAAGAGTCGGAACCAAACAGACCAAACAGTCAGAAGATAACGAAGTAGGGTGAGACAACGATAGAATAACTGCTCTTAAAATGTCCCAAAGTAGAAAATCACTATCAATTTTGACCATATTATGGTTCTTCCATGGTCAGTGAAGTAGAATCATAACTAGAAGGATTCATGCATGTTTGTGGTTTTAGGATGTTTTCAGTAGGTATTAAAATAATTATACAATAAAATAGTTACATATTGAATTAAAAATAGAATAAATATGGGTAAAATGATAACCTTATAAAAACAAAACATAATAATATAAGATCAATAGAATTCAAAGACACTAAAAACATAATACATGCATTAAATATTCTAGAATTATAATCCATAGAGTCTAATTTTGAATTAATAAGACACATCATTTATTATAATTTTATGAATAATTTCATGGTTATATTCAACAAATAAGGTTTTTAATTCTAAAATATTAACATAAGAGTCAATATATACAAATTAATTTTATAAATCATAAAAATATATAGTAAGATGTTGACAAATTTCTTCATTTCATTCCTCATACAATTTAGATCACTTTTTACATTCAATTTTTTCTGTCATCTAAACATTTAATCTTAATAAAAGTAATAATTTTATGTTGTTTTTTCTATAGTAGACTGAAAAACATGTTATATAACTAATTAAACATTTAATATATGTGATAGGGGATAGATAAGTCCCCGTGATCATGTTCCTCAAACACATTTCATTGAGGTGAAAAGTGTATTGAAATCACAAAATGGATTAATTAACTCATTTTAGTTAACTAATCCTAATATATGGTACTCATTAGCATTGAAATATGAATAATATATTGATCTTACCATAAGGATAACCCCTATACTATTCAAGATTAATTGAATCCCTCTTCTACTAAATATTGTGGACATTATAAAGAAAATGATGTGATTTTTTTATAATAGTTGTCACAATTTAAATATTATTGTTCTTCTTAAAATATCTTTTTTATAAATTATTTATTATCATATTTTATTAGGGATGCATCCATGGTAGTAAAAATGGTTTGTTAAAGATATTTTTGACCTTAATATGTGAATATTATATTCCATCCTTTTTCCATACTATACTATATAGGTTCTAGACATTACTATATTCCAAGTGGTTGAATCATATTAATAGATTCCCAAAACTGCACTATAGTTCCTCTTAAGTATAACATTACACTTTGGTAATGGAAATATTGAGTCTATCTAAGATTCATTCTTTTATATCACCATACTTGATATTATCCACATCATTATTTATGTATATGAAAAATTATCAACATCATCATGTTTTATAGAATATGTAGATAATGAGCCTAAGTGAGTAACTCCCTCCATTGTTTCATTCATTTATCTGATCACATAATCATGTCCAGTAGTTACAAATAAATGAATATCGTCAAGTGAATTACAAAAACATCTATGGATAGTTTATATTTCCTGACCATTACTTTAATTCAAACTAAAACAATCCACATTATCTCATCCCATGAAAACAGCTGTATTTGAATCCATTGAATAATATTTTTTCAACACCACTTAATGATCTCTCTTCTTTTATTTCTAGTGGAAATATTTGAAATTAGTACCATGGAAATAAAATAATCTACCAAAATATGATTAAAATATTAATTTTTTATACATTTATGCTATCAAATTAGAAAGATCAATGAAATTATCGGTGCGTTTTTAATATCGTTTCATCAATATATTTCTACGAAATGATAGTGTTCATTAGAATATTATTTAGAGAACCTATATAATAAGAGAGTCCCATGAAATTTCAATGATTTATCCAAACTATAATGTTCCAGAACTATAATTGATAAGGAGGGAGCTTAATTAAAAACTGGATTTCATGTATCACAATTCAGAGGAAAATATAATGATTATTTAATAAGAAAATTTTAGGTTTAGTGGAAGGCCCTAGAAACTAGAGAGTATTCAAGAAAACCATACATAATCATATATATAAATGAGAATTTGACTATAATAAAGAAGACTAAAAAACCAAATGAATTTTCAGGGCCCACTGAGAGATGGCATGACGATAAAAATCATGTACAGTTGGTCTGAACTAACTAAATGCAGCCACCATGAATTGGTCATGGATTCTTAAAGATTAGACAAACATAAAAAAACTATGATTCACAAATAGTCTTCGATCTATTTTAGGACTAAATTTAGGATGGATATTAATAAATAAGATATAGGAAGGGGTATTTATATTTTGGCCTCTACTTATGCTAGGCCGGTGCAATATTCAATATCATTAGAATGACATAAAATCATTAAATTCATTAAAATAAAATCCTTCTTCACCACAAAATTGAAGTCATCCAATTATTTAGTTGATAGGTTTGTCATGTAAAAATCCTAAAAATTAATTTTAATGAAATTTTTTTATAAATTTATATTTTTTTCTTTAACCTATAAGGATATCGTAAGTGGTGTTGTTAATATTACTATAATTTTTTTGAAATAATTTTTTTCATTATATTTAAATATGTTGTGTTTTTAATTATTATTTAGGTTTTTAGTTATATATCATTATATTCATTTGATTTAATTTTTAAGTTTTCTGGAATAATTTTTTAATTAATGGGATCAAATTGTATCTTGATTATGTTAAATAGTTAACCAATTGATTCGTAATATTTATCTTAATTCAAATTTTTTAGGACTTGATAGGATACTAAAAAATAATTAAATATTATATAAATTTAATGTTTTAAAAAATGTATTGTTTAACTAAGAAATTTAATTTTGAAAATGGAAACATAAAATTGAATCATCCTATAGTTCATATTTTTTATTTAAAATTTAAACAAAAATTTTTATGTAGAAATTTAAAGATTAAAAATAATTATTATTTTAGGTTGATTATTAAATTGGAGATCACTTCTAAGAGTGTTGAGTTTAATTTTTGTGTAATGAATTTTTTTTCAATAATAAGGGGATGATTTTTGGTTTATATAAGTCACAAAGTTTTTATTTTAGAGGAAGATTTGTTTAATAACGTATTTTCAAACAAAAAAATTATTATGAAATATCCTTATTAATTTTTTTATACTGATATGAGTGATTTGTTTTGTTATGATCCTTAATCATTGAGATATTTGGGATTTATTAAGGATATATGTTTGGATGTGTTGGCTCGATTTGAATTATGTTAAATTCATAATTTGATTGATTTTAAATGATTAAACAATATGGATTGGTTTTTTTAATTGAAATTTTATAATTCATATTCGAACAATGACTAATATTCCCAAAATAGAATATTTGCCTTCATCTTTGTTTATCATAGTTTGAAATTAAAAAAACCCAAATTCTAAAAATTTAATTCACTAAAATTAATAATGATTGAAAAAAAATGTGGCAGGTAAGAAAAAAATCATAACATTTTATTCAATGTTCAAAATTTTCACAAATATATGTAATTTAATTTTGAAAATGACTTCAAATGTTTAGGAGAACAAATTATTAGAATAAATAGAAAAATACCGTTTTTTGGAACACACATGTGTACATCATTAGTATGGTCCATGGGCATTAACAACTTGCATAGGTAAATACTCCAAAATTATTATTTGGAAGTTAGTTTTGTAGATTAATTTAAATAGTTTCCATGATACATAGGTATGTTAAAAGATTAGCATAATTGATATGAATTTGTTTCATGATTAGTTATAACAATCTAGGAATATATACCATTTGTTTAAAATGAGAAAAAAATTACTAAAAATATATTTTCAACCATGTTTTGACCCAATAATATTTTTTATACTTTTAGAGTATTTTTTATTTAAAATTATAAAATATAGATATAAATGGTATGATATCATAAAATGGTCTTTAATATTTACATTATCCAACATTTCACAATAAATGAAAATTGTCATCTGACACCATGGGTACCCTATAATACCTTGGATTATTCGCAACACAAAACATGATATTACTTAATAGGGTAAATTATCATAATAATTACTATACCTATATTCCATCACATGTTCTATTAGTATGATATATTATAACTAACACAGACCCTAGGAATCATATCATATGTTCACCCATTATAATCATTACTCTAGTAATGGAATGTATAACTGTGGAGTTATAATCAGGTATGCTCCCAAAAATAAAGGAGAAACCTATTCACATGTGTATTAAAATGTATATATTAATGTATCACATTTATGGGTGTGTTAAAATATTCTCCCTTTATGGGACAACACCCACATTATGGCCCAACCCACAAAACTCAATATTTTACAATACACATTCATTGAGGTATTGGATTTTATAACATTTTTCATCAACCTAACTTCCATGAGCAATTAACATATTCATTTAACCCCATGGGTCTCCTATAATACATTTGTTTACCTAGCACACCATGTGTAATTAAAAAAATGTATTCACCTATCAGATTAATGACTTTCCCATAAATCAATCACATGTTATATAAATGTGATTCTACCCACTCACACAAACCCTTTGAAACATCGCAAAAGGTCTCACTTTCTAGTCATTACTCTAGTACATGAATTATTAACTATATAAATCTAATCATGTATGTTGGTGAAAGGAAATTTAAACCATGTTGACATGTGTAGTAACATTTATCCATGTATATATCACTTTTACCAAGTTTTTATAATATTGAACATGATATTAGTGTAACAGATGATAACATAGAAGATTTTTTATTTCTATAACATTTATATCATTTAATCCCAAACAAAAAAATACAAATGATATAATTTTCAAAGCATGATATTTAATAATACACAAATACACTTTTCTGTCTCACAATAGTCATTATTAATTGAGAAAAACAAAAAAACCAATATATATTCCTATCACAAATACATTTTTCTGTCTCACAATAGTCATTTTAATTTATAGTTTTTTATTTTTCTAATAAATATACAAAATATAATCTTTTATTGAATATAATCATTATATTATTAATTATTTTGTTTGTAATATTATTTTTTTAGAATCCAAATTTATTATATGTTTTTGGGATAATTTGATTTATGATTAATAGACTTATGAATATCTATAATGGTTAATTTAAAATATATTATTTTTTATAACATCTTACTTTTGGCATGTCTGTAAGGATATTGTTATCCATATATCGAGAATATTATTTGATGGATTTTCCATAAGACAAATACCCATTATCATTTAAATAATGCTTACATTTATTCACTTTATATCCCCTTACATTATTGAATGATTTTAATTCCTCTACGTTGATATACATAAGATTTCTGGATCCACTTACATCGATGGATTCAATCAGAATCTTCTTTCATGGTCCTCCATTCAAGAAAATTTTTATACAAGAAATATTACATGGATCTTTATTACATATTAGTTTTAAAATTATCATTCCAACAAATTTCACTTATTGTTAATCCTTCCATATAAGATATATCATCATTAAAGAGATGATAAATTTCATCCATAGACTATAAAATCACATTTTTCTTCTCTCCTATTAGTAATTTTTAACATTTAATTATGATTGAATATATATATATATACACGCATGAAATGATTTTTATGTTTAAATAAAAAGACTCATTATTCACATAAAAACATCATTATCAAGTTATTGTCCATCCATAAGAACTCTAAATTGAACCTTAATATGGTCAAGGAATAATATATAATTTATTGGGAATTTTACATTTTCTCTGCTGGTAATACTAGTTGATCATTACATATATCTGTAATAATTATTATAAATTTTACAACGATGCATATTTAAAGACCCTTAAATTTCAATGAATTATTTTTTATAAATTAGTTGGAATTTTACGAGTACTCAGTTTTTGACGGCACTTGATTTTGAGGCCCGGTGTGCCCGGAATCAATTTCTGAAGTTTTGCACAGGTACATTTAGTGAATGAATGAGCGGGTTTTTCTATCATTTGAACCGGTGCTCGGAATTGAAATCTGAGGGCACCGATGGAACCACAGTGCCTATAATTGCGTAAGAGGACCTTTACCAAAGATGTGTCTGCTCGGGAGGAGTTAATGAAAATTGTGGTTAAATAAAAAGTAAAGTAAATTTGTGATACAAATTTATTTCTTTTTCGAAGTGGTTAGATCCTAGGTGTGGGAGTTTGGGTGGGGTCCAATAGATACATACTACCATTGAGAAGATAAAGGTGAGGTGGGGCCCACATGAGCCCAACCCTTCACATTCCCTAACTCCCTAACTCTCCCCTTTATGTGAGAAACTCCCATCTCTCTCTCATTAAACATTCCAACATAACACCCAATTAATATGAAAACTCAAGTTTAATTAATTTAATGACATTGTTTTTGAATTTTGTTTTTTGAAATGCATGCCATGCTTTAATAAAATAAGAGGGGTCTTATTTTATTTGGGGTTGGATCGTTGTGTTGTGGATTGGAGGAGAGTGCTCAAGTTCATTTGGAAGAACTTCATCCTCCAGCAAAGAATGACACCCTTCAATGAAGAACATTGTCACCACAAGGAGAGACGACGTGTAATTCCTTCCTCTCTTCACAGCTAGTGTGAGGCGCCTTTCCCTCCTTGGTCGCATGCCAACACCATCCTCGAAACCTCACCCCACGACGCCATCTTCCCCATCGCCGAAAAACAACATCATTAAATCGAGGTAGGGGTTATCTTCGTTCAATGTTTAATTTAACGTTCTTAGATGACTTATTTGGACACTTGTTACCTACGTAACGGGAAGAGATCAGACCACACAAACACGAACGATTTCTCTTCCCCGTTTTCTAGTTTAACAATGTTGGCGATCGAGATGAAGGCGGCGCGGTGCCGATGCACCATGCGTGGACGAAGAGGACCGTGGCCGGAGTGGGCCACAACGACGGGGCACGGTGCCGTTACGCCAATCCGGAGAACCTGAGGGAGGTTATGGACGGAACGGGACTCGGCGGAGGGGTGCGGCGCCGTCGCACTGCGCCAGTCAAAGAAGGGCCACAACGGTCAAGCAGGGCCAACCGGACAAATTGTTGTCGGCGCTCCGGGAGGCTGGACCACAACGGGTCCCACAACGGCTCAACCGGAAGGCCATAATGGCCGGCCGTTTTCCAAAAACACTGGTGGTTTGAAACCCACGACAAATGCATAGGGTAGACCCCATAGTGTCTGCCATTTCAGAATCAAGGGGGTGGCGACCCCCTTTGCACCCCGCTCGGCAGGAAGCCGAGCCGCGACCGGATTCCGAGCCGGGCCGCAGGCCGTGGACAGCAGTGGGCTGGGTTGTGCCCATCTAGTCCAGGCCTCGCCAGCCGGGCTGGGCCACGCCTAATCTGGCTGGACCCCGACCCGGGTTGGGTTTCCCGGTTCGGGCCGAACCAGGGGGTATCAGATCGGGCCCAAAGCCCCTAGATTTGGACCATTTTCGTTCAAAAACCCATATCATGGGATCCAAACCTCTGATCGACACACCGTGAGTTGAATTAGGATACTTGTATCTAGAAGTTTGATTTAGTATATAACACTCAATCTTCAAGTAATTTTTGGGTACGACCGGGTTGGTTCGAACCCGAAACCAACATGGCCCATGGAGCAGAAATGCTTATAACATAACAACCGGATGTCTGAATGAGGTTTCTTCGATCACGTTGAATTCTTCATAGTGGTACGGTTCTTTTGGATTACTCTTCTTGAGTTTTGGATGCAGCTGGAGTATGGTTGGGTTGGTTTTTACGTAAAAACCATCCAGGCCCCTGGGACGAAAAATCCAATAACTCTTAGACTGGGCGTCCGATTGACGCACCATCTGTCGCGTTGAGTTCCAATTGATGAGAGAAAAATCTGTGATACATCAACTTTGGACTTCATGACAGTGGATGTATCGACCCCCTTGGCTCGTGGAACGAACCCTCCTGGAATCGAGTGTGCTGTGTGTGGGAACCCTAGAGCTTGCTGCGACTACGACGATGATGGCGACTGTACATGGATCCTACGTGGGTTGGTAGCGAGGACGAATGTACTTGGATCCTATGTGGGTTCGTCTATGAGGATGATTGTACTTGGATCCTCCGTGGGTTTGGCAATAGTGATGAATGTACTTGGATCATCTTTGGGTTCAGTAGTGATGGTTACTGTACTAGGATCCTACATGGGTTAGGCAGAAATGACTTCTATACTTTGATCCTACGTGGTTTCAGCAAAGGAGATGATTTAGAGGCTACATCCAATCATCTCCAACCCTCTCGTGATTAGTATACCTATGTGAGTTGAGTCATGACTTTCAATCATTATCATTGATATGATTGACTCGCTTTCTTGTGTGGATAAGGTTGTGTTTTCCTGTGTGGACTGGGTTGTACATGGGCTCGTGAGTTGGAGCCTAACTGGAAATGATGACTTAGGTATATGTATGGGAATATACCTAAGTAGAGTTGGTTGATACTTCATGTTGTATCAATCCTTTTTTATTTATCCTTTGTGGATTCTGGGAGACCTTCTGGGGTCTCGGGGTCCCTACTGAGTACCATATAATCACCCATGCACGGTCTATTCCCACACTACGTTGTGTTGGTTTTAGATGACAGACAACGCTGATCGTGGTTGAGGCTTGTAGAGCGGGATGGTACGTGGAGGTGGACTATCAGGTGGGACGTACACGGAGTGGACAGTCGGAACTGAGGAGCTGAGGAGACCATATGTACCCACCCTTCAGGTGGGATAGACGGAGGACGACTCAGTGTTTGCGGATTTACTTCACTACTGTTGTACATTCTTTTCAGTTGTGCTATACTTTCAGTTGGGTCTGTATTCTGGCCCATTTACTTTTCAACAATTAATTTTGTACTCAGTTTAGTTATTGTTTATTTCATCATGCGTACTCTATTGTGATTCTTTACATATATAAATGCAATGCCTTCCCATTTGGTGCTAGTCTCCAGCCCCAGGCCTATGGATGGCAGGCTTGGGGTAGTCACGGCATGGGCCCCAAGGATGGGTCATGACAAATTGGTATCAGAGGAGTCGGTTCTACTACAGTACTCATGAAACTGATAATTTCTTCATTGTGAAGTAATAGTGTTTAGGGTATTGAGTGTGGTTATCAGTCTAGGGAGTCCAGTGTTTGTGCGGAAACCGACATATCTATAAACTAGGACCCTGAATTCTGATTTTTGACTTAATGAATGAAAACATTGATTGCATGTGTGTTTCAAAAGGTTTCATTGTGGTTACTTTGTGTCAGCTCACCTGATATACTATATTAAATGTGGCACACCTGTTTCTTTTTAGGATGACCCCATGACGGCAGCCACCCAGGGTTCCGAGCTTTGTGGGATATGGAAGCCCACCGAGTGACGAGGCCTCGGTGTAGGGCCCCATTACAGCGGAGGCACTGGCAGAACCTCTACCCGCCGAGCCACCGATGCCACCAGCCATAGAAGTGGAGAGTGCACGTCGCTTGAGTTCACTAAACAAGTTTTATCGTCAGAGGCCACCCTGGTTCCACGGGGAGACGAACCTTTAGGCAGCCGGGGACTAGCTAGAGGCTATTGTCCGAGTCTTCAGATTTTTAGGGACACCAGTTGAACCCATGGTGATCCTTGCGGCGAGTCTGTAGCACGCAGCAGTAGAGAGATGGTTTATCCTGATGCTCCAGGTGCACGACCATGCATCTCTCCTTTGGTCGGACTTTGAGAGCCTTTTCTGCTCGGTGTTCGTTCCATCCACCCTCCATGCAATGCTCATCTAAGAGTTACTACAGCTACGACAAGGCAACATGTCAGTATCCTAGTACTCTGCGAGATTTACTAATCTCTCATGATACTCCACAGACATGGTATGGTACCCATTCTTCTGGGAACAAACATTCGAGCAGGGACTAGGGCATGAGATCAGGGAATCGATGATCTCCCTCAGTATTCCGATATAGGCGGGAGTACTGGAGCGAGCCCTTTATGTGGAGATATTTCTTTCTAACCCTTTACTAGCAGCGAGACCTACCGCAGGGCGACACATAATGGATTCTTCTGCATCCAGTAGTGGAAAAATGTCATAGAGGTCCAGGAGGACCCAAAAATCATGTTGACGATCTTAGGATACTGTTTTGGAGGTTTAGGGTACATGTAGCAGATCCAGTCATACGAGAGGTCGATAGTATTATGCATGTGGCAGGCAAGGCCACATGGATCGTGACTGCCTGACCCGCCATGTAGAATAGCAGCAGACGGTTGAGGGACCACCCAAGAAAAGGTAGAGGTTTGACTATGGCGGTCTGCAGGGAGTAGGAAGATGATGTAGAGGATTTGGTCAGGCAGCAGGTGGTGGACGATGCTTCGGGGATCTACCACCACCACTACCATGAGGTCTACCCTGACCACAGGGAGCTGGCGAGCAGAGGCAGGATCAGCTTCAGGAAGTGGAGGCCTATGACAATGAGTCACCAGAGATGATTCGAGGTACTATCTGTGTCTACTCCAACATTGCTTTGATTCATATAGACATAGGAGAGAGTCATTATTTCATTGTCTATGCACTTGTTCGGAGCATGGAGATTCCAATGGAGTCATTAGCTCGATCCTTACGGCTAGAGACCCCTACAGGAGAAGACTCAACAATTATGCATCGATGCTGACAGTGTGATCTTACTCTAAGAGGAGAGAACTTCAGCTGCGTTCTTCTTGTAGTGATGTCGAGGCCTTACGACATCATCATGGGCATAGATTTTTTATCTACGGTACATGCTCAGATAGACTGTATTAGGCGCAATGTGCAGTGTGTCAACACAGATGGGAGCAGCTTCACCTTCACCGGTGAGAAGGGATCCTTAGCAGTGTAGGATGGACTTACATAGAGGATATGACAGCCAATCACTAATTAGTTGGCTAGTCGCATCCTATGATCTATTGACGTGTAGAGTCTGAGTTTTCTTGTTGTGGTAGATCAGTATGTGGGCGTTTTTCCTGACGACATTCTCGGACTACCTCCTCACAGAGAGGTAGACTTCTATATTGACATGTACCCTAGGATATCCCTGATATCTACTCCATCATATCGGATGGCTCCCTCTGATGTTTTAGAGCTACGAGTACAACTAGAGAACTTGTAGGGAAAGGTATTCCTTCGACCCAGTGTTTCACCCTGGGCTTTCACGATTTTGTTCGCCAAGAAGGAGGATGGGAGCATGCGACTGTGTGTCAACAACCATCTCTTGAATCAGCTGACTGTGAAGAACAATTATCCACTTCTGAGTATTGATGTCCTCTTTGATCATCACAAGGTATAACGATGGTTCTCGAAGATAGACCACATGTTAGGCTATTATCAGCTCAGAGTTCGATACAAGGATGTGAAAAAGATGGCCTTCAGGTGTCGGTAAGGACACTATGAGTTTGTGGTTATGCCTTTCGTCGTAACTAATGCTCTAGCAGTGTTCATGAGTCTCATGAACAGGATCTTCCAGCCATACCTTGATCTATTTTCGCAGTATTCATCGATGACATATTGATATACTCGACCACTAAGGAGGAGCATGCCTACCACTTGCGGGTTATACTGGATACACTCTGATAGCACCATCTTTATGGTAAGCTCTAGAAGTGTCAGTTCTGGATTCGAGATGTCCACATATTGGGACAAATTATCTCTGAGGCAGGAGTTGAAGTGGACCCTGCGAAGATCGAGGCAGTGATATCTTGGGAGCCACCCAGGAGAGTGACGGATGTACAGAGTTTCCTAGGTCTGGCTGGGTACTATCAGATATTTATGACAGACTTTTCTAGAGTTGCAGAACCACTTTCATCTTTGAAGAAGAATGGGAAACCCTTCGTGTGGTTAGATTCATGTCATCAGAGCTTCCAGGAGCTGAGACATAGATTGACTAGTGCTCCCATCTTGAGGGTACCATATGAGAGAGTAGGGTACGTAGAATATTGTGATGCATCAGGGACCGGAATCGGGTGTGTCCTAATGTAGGATTGGAAAGTCATTACTGATGGATCATGATAGTTGAGGAAGAACGAGCAGAACTATACTACCCATGACATGGAGTTAGCAGAATTGGTCTTCCCCCTGAATATGTGCCGGCACTATCTGATGGGAGAGCACATTACTGTCTACTCTGACCACCAGAGTCTCAGGTACATCTTCTCGCAGACAGACCTGATCCTGAGACAAAGGCGATGGCTTGAGTTCCTCCAGTACTATGAATTTGAGATACTATATATTCTTTGGAACGGGAATGTTGTAGCTGATTCACTCAGCAGGAGATCGGGTATTCAACTAATTGGAGAGGAGATAGACCAGTTAGCCACTTTACATATATCCTTCATGGATAGAGGTGGATAAGCCTTTATAAATTCCCTCATAGTCAATCCTCCACTACTTCAGCGGCTCAGAGAGGCACATAGTGGGGACATTGACTTTGATACATGATGTGAACAGATATCCTCAGGACATGCACCTGATTGATTTTTTGTAGGAGGAGAACACATCATCCTTTTAAGGGTACGTAGCATGGAACCAACTGCATTACAGGTGGAAAATCAGAGGGAGTTTCACACTTCCCCTCTAGCGTTACATCCTGATGTTGCGAAGATGTACCAAGATCTCAGACGATGGAACTAGTGGCCAGGTATTAAGAAGGTTGTGGTAGATTTCGTTTCACGATGCCTCACCTGCTAGCAGGTGATGGCGGAGCACCAGGTACCAGCAGAATTGGTACAACCCTTAGAGGTCCCAGAGTGGAAGGGGGATGGGATATCTATAGATTTCATGATGGGAATTCCAAGTACTTCCAGAGGACATGACTCCATTTGGGTGATCGTGGTCTGACTCACCAAGTCAGCCCATATATTACCTATCAGAGAGCACTGCTCAGTGGAGAGTGTGGGATGCCTCTACGTTCATGATATTGTACGACGTCATGGTGTGCCATCGTCTATCGTCTCTGATTGAGACAC